>OX415249.1:127463164-128663164 GCA_948329865.1 Linaria vulgaris | reverse complement strand
TACGTACTTTTTCTTTTGGCCCTTCCATACGAAAAAATAATATGATATTGTGCTTTGTGTACACTGGCCTTAAAAACATTACAAGAAAAACCACTTTTCCCGACCGAATTTTGCTGATTGGATTTGGTCCGACGTTTTTTTGACCGGTGATGCCCGAAATCCGGTCGGGAATCGTATTCTCGACTGGAGTTCAGTCGGGATGCTGAACTCCAGTATTTTCGACCAAATTCCAGCCGGGGATACTTAATCCCGACCGGAATCCGGTCAAGACTTCTATTGACGACCGAAATCTTGTCGGTAATGATAGGGTTTATGGTTTAGGATTTAGGGTTATGGACCATTTTCGACCAGAATGCGGTGGGTAATGGGTGAATTTCCAACCGAAATCCGGTCGGAAATAATATTCATATTTTTAATTTAATCATTTCGCTCTCCAATTTTAGATAAATCGTTGGTTTAATGATCAATTACAACAATATTAGTTATATATAAGTTAAGAATTGAAAAAAATTATTTTTGTTGCACGTTAATGAATCATTTGAAACGTCGATTCATAGTCACTTATAAATAGATTGGTATATGTCGCTAATAACTACTTTTGATTATGTTAATTTCATGTAAAATCTAAACATATGTCAATATATATCACAATTGCCTTCTCTATACTAACGTTTGTCAAGATTTTTCTAAAGATCACCAAAAATTTAAAATTTCCTAGTTTTCCTGACCGAAATTCGGTCGGAAATAATATTCATGAGCACTCCCGACCGAAGTCTGGTCGGGAGTAATATTCAAGAGCAATGCCGACCAGATTTCGGTTGGCATTTTGGGCAAAAAAAACACTATAGACCGGAGTCCGATCGACATTCTGGGCTGAAATAAATTGTCGACCGAATTTCGGTAGAAATTATTGGCGCATTTTTTGAAATTTTCAAATTTTAAACGTTACCGACCAGAGTCCGGTCGGGAATACTCAAAAATTTTGGCGAAATTTGGTGGGAAATTCAATTTTTGCGAAAATTCAAATACTTTTTCCAATTTCTATATATACACTTCATTTTTTACACCATTTTCATCTAATTTACATAACACGTTATCTTAATCTTTAAACACTTTTTTCACAAACACAGATATTTCATCAAAATATTTCACTATAAACATATTTTTCCTCATTTCTCTTCATTTCATCTTTACATAAATATTTTTTTTCTTCATTTCTTTTTTCAAACATTTTTTTCTAACATATCATCTATTAATTCAACAATATTTTGACAAAAAAACATTTTTTGTGTTTTAGATTGGGCAATAAATCGAAATCTTTTAAAAAAATAGAATAATAATATTTCGGAAATTATTACATGAATATTTTTTTATTCTGTTAAATGTTATTCCAAACTGCAATCCGATCGGAAATACCTTGAATATTACTTCCAACCGGATTTAGGTCGATAGTGCGTTGAATATTATTACCGACCGAAGTCCGATCGGCAATAGTTTTCCCGACCGGACTCTGGTCGGTAAATATGAGTGCCGACCGGACTCCGGTCGGTAATGCTTTACCGACTGAAGCAATCTCGACCGGATTTCCGGTCGGGAATTGGGGTATTTTCTTGTAGTGAAATACATATTTTTTCAAAAATAAGAAATGGGGCAAACCGCAAAAACTATCATAGTTTAAGCTTTACGAGTGCTAAAAACAAAGTTAAACAAAGTTCAAGGGGTCAGTGAAATAATCTCTACTTTTAAATAGGAAACAAATTTGTGAAATAATCTCTACTTTTAAATAGGTAACAAATTTCACGAGATTATCACGTGCATATTTTAGCTCAACCTCAAGGTGATTTTATGTTTAATATCCCAGAATCATCATGCACTAAGAAGTAAGGACATAACAAAACTATACTCTTCAAGACTTCAACAGTGGTGCAGAAGAAACATACTAGATGGAGAGGGATTTTAATCTATTTACACATCGAAAAGATTTATATTATGCTCAATTTGTTTGCCAGAAAAATGCGGGAAAGAAAAGAAAATGAGAAAAAATACTTTTTTCCAGCTGTTTGGCAGTTTAGGATTTTCCGAGAAAAACAAGGATTTTTTTTAAAAATATTGGAAAATTAGTATAAATCTACAAGAATCTTTAAGTGACCATAAATAATAATAATTTTCCCAAAAAAATTAGTATACAACCAAACACATGAAAAATAAGGAAAAAAATATTTTCCACTAAAAAATTCCTGAAAATCATATTTTCCTTTACTTTCTCACATCTTCTCAAATTTTCG
Organism: Linaria vulgaris; assembly: GCA_948329865.1. Lineage (NCBI taxonomy): Eukaryota > Viridiplantae > Streptophyta > Magnoliopsida > Lamiales > Plantaginaceae > Linaria > Linaria vulgaris. Next base: position 128,660,879 of record OX415249.1, on the reverse strand, counting down.
GGGAATCAAACTGACCCTAACGAAAAGAGGAAAAACAAATTCTTTGCACATATATAGAAGATATTACAGCACATAAGTTAGAATATAATATGTTGCTCTAATTAAACAACAATATTTTTCTTGAATCTTCTGAAATTAATATGTTTCCAGGAAGATCTTATCATTTCACCTTATATTAACTTTCTTAAATCTCACTGCTGTCTGGGGCCTGGAGGCATACCAATTTTTGTGGTCAGACATATTAGTCACGTTCACATGCAATATTCTCGAGACAAAGAAGAAATAGACAAAATCAAGAAAGTGTGGTGTTTCGAGATGTTTCTGTCGCGAGCAATTTTAAATAACCTGCAAATAAAGAACCCCATATATTTTTGATTTACTTCTTTTTTTTTTTGATCGGACAAAAGAATACACTAAAACGGAAGTAAAAGGGGTATTCCAAACCCAAAGATACAAGCACATCATAATTCCACACTCATCAAGCAACTAGTAGGTTCAAATGGTCAATCCACAAAAGAATATGAAAAGTTTTTATATCTAGCTTTAGGGATAAATGCATTAAACCCCCTGAACTATGCACGTTTTTGCGCTTTCGTCCTTAAACTAATTTAATAAGCGTTTTTCCCCCTAAACTATGCACATCTGTGCGATTTGCCCCCTGGCCGGGTTTTCGGCCATTTCCGGCCATTTATAGTCGGAATATTCCTCTCTACCCGACTCATATGTGTTGTACTAGATGTATAATGATAGTTGATGACAAAAAAAAGGCGAAAAAACACCTCGAACCGGGCATTTTCCGGCCAAAATGTGATTTCGTTTTGGCCGGAATATGCCCCGTTCGAGGTGTTTTTTCGCCTTTTTTTTGTCATCAACTATCATTATACATCTAGTACAACACATATGAGTCGGGTAAGGGGAAAAATTCCGGCCAAGAGTGGCCGGAAATGGCCAAAAACCCGGCCAGGGGGCAAATCGCACAGACGTGCATAGTTTAGGGGGAAAAACGCTTATTAAATTAGTTTAAGGACGAAAGCGCAAAAACGTGCATAGTTCAGGGGGTTTAATGCATTTATCCCCTAGCTTTAACCCACAACCAAGATCTTGCTTTGATTAATTCCATAACCTCGCCAACTTTGTCTGAAATAGCACTAAAAATCTTTTTGTTCCTCACTTCCCATATTGCCCAACAAACATAGAACCAAAGTCCAACCCATGCTTCATTCCCGCTGCGTTTCTTCCACAAACCTTCATGTTGAATAAAGTGCCTCTTTGGATCAATTGGAAGAACCTTAGTGATTCCAAACCATCGATAAAACTCCATCCAAAATGAGATGCGCAAACTTGCAGTCCAAGAAGAGATGAGCAACTGTTTCGTCATGAGCCCCACACAAAACGCAGCACGTGTCGTCATTTGTTATCCTCACTCCTCGCCTCGTCATGTTATCCCTTGTGGCGATTCTATTTAAGATGATTTTCCAAGCCAATGCGGACATTTTTAATGGAACCTTAAGTTTCCAAAACTTCTTGAAAAAGGAGGAGTCTTGGCTTTCTTCTTCCCGAGAGATAGCATCGTAACCCGATTTTACGGAGTATTTGTGGTTGGTTTCAAATTTCCATGCCCAACAATCTGGTCCATCACTCAAAACTTGAGATCCTTGAAGTTTTGATATCAGCTCATTGAGAGTATTTTTCTCCCACTCGAAAAGGGGTCTCCTCCAGTCCCACACCCATCCCACGAACCGTCTATGTACATTCCTTTTCCTGCCACTGTCACGTATTTATCTCTCGCAAACTTGAACATCCTTTCATAAGCAACATTCAATGGCTGAGAATCCACCCACTTGTCTCTCCAAAAAGAAGTCGCAGTACCATTCCCCAACTTTCTAAAGATACCATGTGAAAACCATTCGTTGTAACGCGGATCACGTTCTATGTTCTGTAAATTCCTCCACCAAAGCGATCCTTTGGCGTGACGTCTCCTGCTCCCGAATTGATTCTGCTCCAAAATCAGATTCCCATACTTTGCTTTTAAAATTTTGCACCATAGTGTATTCTGCTCCGTCAAAATTCTCCACTTCCACTTCCCCAACAACGCAAGATTAAAATGTTCAAGATTTTTAACTCCTAATCCTCTGTTCTCTATTTTCTTACACACCTCCGACCATTTCACCCAAGCAATCTTTTTCCGATTATCCTTCCCTCCCCACAAAAAATCCCGTTAAATCTTCTCCATCATCTTTAAAACTCTTTTAGGAGCTTTATAAAAGGAAAAGAGGTAAATGGGAATGCTAGAAAAAACAGATTTAAGGATCGTAATTCTTCCGCCAAAAGAGAGTGAATTACTATCAAAGAAAGCAAGTTTTTTGCTTAATGTCTCAATCACTGAAATCCACGAAGTCCAAAGCCGAGGATTACATCCAATTTTGATGCCCAAATAATTCAAAGGAAGAGATCCAATCCTACAATTAAGGAGCCGGGATAAATTTATCAATACTCCATCCTCCACATTGATTCCAAGCAATTGGCTTTTGAAATAATTGACTTTCATGCCTGACACTAATTCAGAATTTTTCATAATACATTTCATAGCCCAAACCTCACTCCATTTCACCAATCCAAAAATCATCGTGTCGTCGGCATATTGAGTGTGCGAAACTTTACAACTGGAATTGCCAATTTTGATGCCCGATAACAGACCAACTTCGACGGATTTCCTTATCAAACCATTCAGTCCCTCCGCCACAATAAGAAAAAGAAATGGAGAGAGGGGGTGTCCTTGTCTAAGACCCCTCCATAAACAGAACTCCTCGGTTGGACTTCCATTGACCAAAACAGAAGTCGAGGCTGATCGAACACATCCTATAATCCAACGTCTCCACTTTGAACGAAATCCCAACTTCTCCATCATAGACTCCAGGAAATCCCAAGACACCTGTCGTATGCCTTTTCGAAATCAACCTTGAACAATACGCAAGGAATTTTGTTCCTCTTTACTTCATCAACAACTTCATTAGCAATGAGAATGCTATCAAATATATGCCTGCTCGAAACAAACGCGGATTGTTCCTCTGCTATTATTTTACTCATCACTCTCCTCAAACGATTTGCCAATAGCTTGGTAAGGACTTTGTATATGCACCCAATAAGGGAAATAGGACGAAATTCGTTCAAATCTTGAGGGTTGTTATTTTTGGTAATCAAGGTAATGAAAGAAGTGTTAATTCCTTTCACCAGTTTTCCATGAACATGAAAATCGCGGAAAAAATTTAAGAAATCTGCCTTTAAAATATCCCAAAATTCTCTAACAAACCGAAGATTAAAGCCATCTGGTCCTGGAGCCTTTTCACCATCGCAGCTCCACACCGCTTCCCTAACTTCTGCTTCCGTAAACTCGGCAACGAGTTGATTGTTTTCCTCCGTACCGATCTTCTGAAACTCGATATCTGAAATATTCGGTCTTGGCCTTTTTGACTCTGAGTATAAAGCTTCAAAATGATTTTTAACAATTAATTTAACTTGAGCAGCATCCTCAACCCATCCTTCGTTAGTTCTCAGCCCCTGGAGTTCGTTTCCCTTTCTCCGAAAATTCACAGCTTTGTGAAAGAAACTTGTGTTGAGATCACCCTCCTTTATCCAAACTAGCCTGGACTTTTGATGTAAGATACTCTCATTTCTCTTTAAAGCTTGCCACATCAGCCCAAAACACTCCTTCCTTTCCTTAATCTCCTCAACGCTCAATGCCCCTTGCTCATTCTTTAAATCTAGGAAGGAAACTTTTTGCTTGTTCTCCTCAATCACTTTATCAACGTTGCCAAAACTCTCCTTATTTCATATTTTCAGCCCATTTTTGACATGCTTCAGCTTTTCTTTGAGAATATATGCGCTCCATCCTATCACTTGGTGATTATTCCAAAGACCAGCAACCACATCTTTAAACTCTGGATGTTCGAACCAACAATTCAAAAATCGAAAGGGTTTCGGACCCCAATCCACGACATTATTGAAGAGTATTAACGGACAATGATTAGAGAAAGATCGTCTCAACCCCCACTGACTTATATTCGACCACCGAGAAATCCATTCGTCGGAAACAAGGCATCTGTCTATTCTGCTCATAACTGATCCATCGTGATTATACCACGTAAACCTTCTACCTATGAGAGGTAGATCCTTCACTTCCATCTTGATGATAAAGTGTTTAAACTCTTCCATTTCCTTGGTAAGCATCATTGTTCCCCTCCCTCTTCGTTCGGACGGCTCACAGATTGCGTTAAAATCGCCCACCACGCATCAGGCACCAAAGTTATTCTGTGATTTAACAATGATCAAGCTATCCCACAACGCCCTCTTGTCCCTCAACGACCAAAACGAATAAACATTCATGATGTGGCACCACATATTCGCTTTTTTCTCTAACCCCGAGCATAACACGAAACCGTCCCCAACCAAGATATTCTCAGAAATAAAAATGCTCTTTTTCCATATCGTGATGATCCCACCTGATTTTCCTATCGCACCTTTAAACGCCTACGAAAACTCTTCTCCTCCCCATAAAACAGAGCATATTTTTTTATCTATTGTCTCTAACTTCGTCTCCTGAATGCACAAAACGTCAACCTTGTGTTCGATCACCAATCTTCGAATCTCCTTTTTCTTCACCCTGCCCCCAACCCTCTACAATTAAACGAAAGAATCTTCATTGACAGATCTCGTTGCATCCCGCCTCACTTTTTCTTACCCTTCTCTTTACATATTTCCTCTACATCTCTTCTGCCCATCTGTACTAATTTTTTAACAATTTCTTCAACGTTCCCCTTACCAGTAAGACCAATTTTTTTCCCGTACTCCCAAATTTTTCTTGCTTCCTCCTCAACATCCCTCCTTTTAATCGACTTATTTCTGCATATAATATCAGAATCACTAATGGAGTTGCACAACTTTCTCCTTCTATTTTTTACTTTTCTGGGTGTGGCATTTCGGTCGTGTAAAGTATTTAAACCAGCATAAGAGAATGAGAGATTTTGCACAACTCAATGAATGTTCTGTATTAATCACAGCCAAATATATAAGCGTACATCGAGTATATGTTTCAGCTGAATATTCAAAATTAGAGATAGATACAAGAATGATTCGTATATATCTTTACAACTAACTAATGTGAGATAGGATCAGAAATTAAAATGAAGAAAAGAGGAAGGTTAACTGATCTCCGTATATATCGGCAAACTTCGTTGGTGTACTTCATCATTTGATAAGAGTTTACTGACTCTAACACCCCCCTTCAAACTATTAGGTAGAGAACAGACCAATAGTTTGTCTCTAAGAAAGGTAAAACGAGCAGCACCTTGTCCTTTTGTAAACACATCAGCCAATTGATCTTGAGTAGATATGAACTTCACGAGTATATCCTTGTTCAAGACCTTTTCTCGAATGAAATGATGGTCGATTTCCACATGTTTCGTCCTCGCGTCGAATACAGGATTGGACGCCAAGGCAATTGCACCTATATTATCACACCACAACGCAGGTGCACGAGACAAAGACATCCCTGATTCTTTGAACACCATTCTTAGCCAATATAGTTATGCGGTAGCTAAGGCCATAGACCCGTATTCAGCTTCGGTACTCGATCTGGAAACAACATTTTGCTTCTTTGCGGTCCAGGAAATAAGATTTTTACCCAAGAAAACACCGTACCCACTTGTGCTTTTCCTATCATCGGGATTTCCAGCCCAATCACTATCACAATAAGCATTAAGTTGTATATCAAATGGAGTGTAAAACAAACCGAATGTAATAGTTCCTTTTAGATACCGTAGAACTCTTTTAGCAGCAACCCAATGAGGTTCTCTTGGTGCGTGCATAAATTGACAGAGTTGGTTAACGGCATAAGCTATATCAGGACGTGAAATGGTGCAATATTGCAATGAACCCACAACTCTTCTGTATTCTGTTGGATCAGCAAGTAATTCTCCTATTGTTGCTGATAATTTGGAACCAGATGTAGTAGGACTGGCTAATGGTTTAGCTCCAGACATTTTGGTGCTTTCTAACAGATCTGCAATGTACTTAGCTTGACAAAGGTGTAGACCAGACTCACTTCGATGCGCTTCAACACCTAAGAAGTAATTGATCTGTCCCAAATCTTTAATCTGAAAGTTGGTATTTAGTTTGGCAATGAACTGATTGATGACAAGAATATCAGATCCTGTAACAATTATGTCATTCATCAACGTACACTAAAACAAAAATTTTCAGATTGTTAGTGTTGAGAATAAATAGAGAATGATCCACAGATGATTCAACAAAGCCATATTCCATTAACTGTTGTGACAATCTCTTAAACCAAGCTCTAGGGGCTTGTTTAAGTCCATAGAGTGATTTATGAAGTCTACACACAAAATCAGGATAGTTAGCATCAATAAATCATCTCGGTTGCTCCATGAACACCTCCTCATCTAAAATTCCATGTAAAAATGCATTAGAGACATCAAGTTGCTTGATATTCCAATGGAGAGTAACAGCTAAAGACAATACCAACCTGATTGTTGATGGTTTAACTACAGGAGAAAATGTCTCGTGGTAGTCAATTCCAGCCCTTTGATCAAATCCTTTCGCCACAAGCCTTGCTTTATATCGCTCAATGCTACCGTCAGGCTTTCTCTTAATTTTATATACCCATTTATTCTGCACCACCTGTTTATGGTTAGGCCGACGACAAAGTGACCAAGTTCCATTTTCCATCAATGCATCAAACTCCCTACCCATGGCGGCTCTCCACTCTGGACTAGACACTGCCTGTGTAAAGCATGATGGCTCAGATTCATGATAGACACTAGAAAGGACTTGCAAAGGATGACGTGTGGAATAAAAGGTTTTGTAATCTAAAAAAGCTTTAGGTTTGGAGTGTCCAGTTTTGGAACGAGTCATTATGCGACACTCTTGGACTTGTTGAGGGATGGGGTTGGTGTTGATTCATTAGTAGGATGACCACTGAGTTGGTTTTCAATAATGTCAGTAGAGTGCTCAACATTTTCATGCTCAGTGGTTTCATGTGGGGAAGAGGGTTCACTGGTATGTGGGGAAGAGAGTTCACTGGACAATAATGTAGATTCTGGTTGTACATGTTGATGACAAGGTGGATTAGGGGCAACATGAGTATCACTTGTTTGAGATTCATCTGGCAAGAGTGGCAAGAGTATAGATGGTGCTAACGGTTGAAATTTGTAAGAAGTAGACTTACCAGGGGTTATGTCACGCAAAGAATCGTTGAAAGATGCATCTTTATCCACAGATGGAAAGCAATCTTCATTAAATATCACATGTCTTGATATATAAACACGTCCTGTTATTAAATCCAAACACCTATATCCTCTATGTTGGCTAGCATAACCAATAAAAACACATTTTTTACTATGAAAACTGAGTTTATGAGGTTCATAAGGCCTACGTAAAGGAAAGCAAGCGCAACCAAAAACTTTTAGTTCAGAATAATTCGGTAGCTTGTTATGCAATAGAAAATATGGTGTTAAATTATTAAGAACAACTGTAGGAAGTCTATTTATCAAGAACACTGATGTTAAGAAGGCATCAGTCCAATAAGTATTCGGTAGGTGAGCAGTAGCCAACAAAGTTAAGCCCATTTCTGTTATATGTCGATGTTTTCTTTCAGCAATACCATTTTGCTGTGATGTATGTGGACAAGTTAGTCTGTGGAATATCCCATGTTTTGACAAAAAATCTTTAAATTCATTTGATAAATATTCTCCGCCATTGTCTGTTTGAATTTGTTGAATTTTGCAAGAGAATAAGTTTTCTACAAGAATCTTAAATTTCATAAAAATGGAGAAAACTTCAGACTTGTATCGCATGGGATATAACCACGTAAACCTGGAAAAATCATCGACAAATAACACATAAAATTTATTGCCACCAACCGAAGTTATTGGAGAAACCCATACATCGGAATGAATTAAGGCTAGAGGGCGAGCACTTTGCCTACTAGATTCTGAAAAAGACAATTGCTTTGCTTTTCCAAGAGGACAATCAGAACAAAAATTGAACTCTGATGATGACTCTTTTATTAGAATATAATTTAAATGACTCAAACGACTTAAAGTAGAAAATGATGGATGCCCTAGTCTAAGATGCCATGTTTCCAGCGTGGTTTTAATTCCCATCTTAGCAGTGAGACATTGAAACTTATTTGAAGAAATTGAATGACCAGCAAGTGGATAAAGTCCATTCTCAACGAGTCCTTGATGCAACAATCGCCCTGTCTTGTTCTCCTTCACACAAAAATCATTTCCAGTTAGCACAAAGTAACAATCATTGTCCAAGCAAAATTTATTAATAGAGAGAAGATTAGTGGAAGCATCTGGACAATGTAGAATAAGGTTAAGTTTAAGGCTTATTAGAAATAGAGAGCGAGTTAGAACCAATGTGTTTGATCATTAAACCTGAGCCATTGCCTACGGTGACAGTATCTTGCCCTTCGTAAGGCTCCTGGGTAGCAAGATTTGCTGCATTGGCGGTAATGTGTGCATTGGCACCACTATCGGCATACCATACTTGCTGATCGTATGATGAGTTTGCCTATGCTGCCATGGATGCAAGGTCTGCAGGAGGTAGGCGGCCTTGAAAGGAAAAGTTGAACCTCTGGTAGCAATCCAATGCAGTGTGACCAGATTTCTCATAAATTTGACAAACTGGTCGTCCCGTGTTGTATTGAGTCTGCCTCACAGCAACATGTGGATGAGAGTTTATGTTATGTTGAGGAGGAGACTTAGATGGAGGTCTGGGAAGCAGGCCATGTTGTTTGTTTCTTTTGTTGTAGGTAGGGGCTCTTCCTTTGGTGGCTGCAAAAGCAAAGTGGTTGTTTGCTTCATGAGGTTGCTGGTTTTCTAACAAGGTTTCAAAGCTTAAGAGTTCTGCTTCAAAGTCATCCAGAGTAAACTCCTTGTCTCTGGAGGAAAAGTTATAGGAGGTGATGAAAGGGGTGAAGGTCGGCTTTAAGCTACTAATGAGATGGTTGATCACATCTTGGTCGTCAACAGGACTACCCGCTGCAGCGAGTTGATCTGACAATTGCTTAGCTTCGTCAATGTAAGTTGCACATGACTTGTTGTGCTGAGTTATGGTTTGAAGTTGGCGTTTGATCAATGCAATTCTAGAACGGGAGTTGGAGGAAAATTTGGCTTGAAGAGAATCCCAAATCTGTTTTGAGGTTTTCAAATTATAAAATTTGCCAACAATCTTCTCTGAAATTGAAGAGAGCATGTAACTCATGACACAAGAGTCTTTTCTGCACCATAAGTCATAAGCCGGGTTTGGCGTGTCATTTGAGAGAGTCTTGGCAGGAGCAGGATCTGCTCCATCAATCATGCCAAGTAATCCATGACTTCTCAAGAAGACAGTGAACTGGAGCTTCCACGGTAAGTAATTGGGGCCTTCCAGTTTGTGAGAGGGAGGTTGAGAGTGAATTTGAAGTATTTGTGGAGTTGCAATGTTGTTGTTATCAGAACTGGTAGAAGGAGAATTGGGTGGAGACATTGATCAAACACTTGGAATGCGGAAGCTGGAGTTATGGATCAGGTGTTAACCTCTGTTTTTGGCTGATACCATGTAAAGTATTTAAACCAGCATAAGAGAATGAGAGATTTTGCACAACTCAATGAATGTTCTGTATTAATCACACCCAAATATATAAGCGTACATCGAGTATATGTTTCAGCTTAATATTCAAAATTAGAGATAGATACAAGAATGATTCGTATATATTTTTACAACTAACTAATGTGAGATAGGATCAGAAATTCAAATGAAGAAAAGAGTAAGGTTAACTGATCTCCGTATATATCGGCAAACTTTGTTGGTGTACTTCATCATTTGATAAGAGTTTACTGACTCTAATAGGTCGAGCTCGACTTGTCCCTGCGGTTGCCTCTGCACCGTATAAATCCTTCAAGCTCTTACTATGCCGAACTTTATTTGACGACTTAGCTCTATTTGAACCTGCAGCAATTTGCATGTTGTCTTCTGAACTTTTTCCACAGTCATCAAATAAAATAGGCCCAACATCCTGCTTATTTGTGGCTCCTTCAGTAACTTGATCCATGTTCGGGTTAGGCCCAATGGCATGATTTTCCATGCACACCGTACATCTGGTGTCCATTCCCTCAATAGGCCCAATAGAGTGGTCCGTTAATTGGTCCCTTAATTTATTAGTCTCACCAATATTCCTTACGTTAATAACTCCATCAACTTGCCTTTCCTCAACAACGTGGTCCACAGTCCACACCTCGAAAATTAACGATTTCACCACTAATGGCTTGTGGTTGTGGACGCGCATGCGCCTTGGTAAGTCCCCTCAATGAATCCTTCTCGTTTTCTGAGCCCATAAGGTGATTTCCCAAACCTGCCCCTAATTCAAAATCCGACTCGATCTCCTCTTCGGCCGCCGGAGCATAGCCGGAGAATTCGGACTCTGGAACTTCTTCGTCAGATTCAAACATATTCCAAAAATCTCCATTAGACAGACGATATTGAAAACCCGTGGTTGACTTCTGTCAATCTTACTGCATGGATTATACCATCAACTTTAATATTAGTCACGTAGTTTATCCATTCAGGTGAGCGAGTGAGCACCAAAATTCTAGCATACTCCAGATTTTCCTTCATGGTTGTCATTTTATCCATTTTAATGAACGTGCCTAATCCACTAGAAATTTGTCGAAAGAAAGTTTCTTGCCAAACCTGGAGTGGCGTACCCCAAACAGTAATCCAAACATTCCTCTCTCTGATCTCCGGAGACTCCATCCATGGCGTCACATTAATGAATAGTCGACTCCACCAATCGTTATTCTCCCTTTGTAGTTCTGCAATTTCCTCACTATCCTCAGATGTAAGGAGGACTCTATTACCGCCCAATGACGCCACTTTTACTGAAAATATCCCTTTCTTCTCGGAACAATTTTCGAATGTCTCCTATGTCTTCGTCTTCTTTGATCTGTCCAATGAAAGCCCCTTTAAGCCACCTCCTGTCTTCCTCGGTAGAATTAATCTCCAATCCCGTCCAACTACCACCGCTAAGGTTTGTACTTCTCTTTTTAAATATTTATTGTAGGGTACAAGTGTAGAAGTGTAGAACTACACAAAGATATAGGTAAATTACATATATCACCTCCTTATATTTCCAAGGCACATAATACCCATAGCTCAATTTTGTTAATCAACCTAATAAAGAAAGATTAATCTGGCTGTCAGCGCCCCTAAACTTAAGATTTGTGACAAAAATGAATAAATCATCACTCATGTATTTTTTTGGGAAAAAAAATGCATAAATTTCTCATTGGTTATTAAAACCCGTTTTTTAATACCAATGAGAAATTTATGCATTTACCTGCACGTCGTGTTATTAAAAAAGTTCATATCATGAATTTTTTAAATGCCTCACGTGCATTATATTCTACTATGAAAGATATGTATAAAGATCGGGGACTAATGCGGACACGAGATAAACGGATAATTCTATCAAACCCCCCAAACTATGGTACCTTTTACCGGACGAGGTCAGGACTTTTATTTTAGCACCAGTGCCCTGTAACCTTTAGTCGTAATTTGTTCGATTTATTTTTGTACGTGTTTCGGCCATATTTTTACTGGAACAGTGAAAAACGTGCACATCACATGTTATAGTTTAAGGGCATTTTTGTCCAAAAAATATTCGCCAAACTCTCATACCCCCTTAACTATACTATTTTTTGACTTTCCCCCCTAAACTATGAAGTGTGCGATTTGCCCCCTGAACTATGGTATGCTTTTGAGGATTGCCCCCTGAACTAGGGTATGCTTTTGAGGATTGCCCCTTCAACTATTTTTTGAATTTCTGGATTGGCCCCTGAAGTGAGTATTTAGGATTGCACAAGAGAATTATTTTTGGTCATTGAGATACACCTAAAAATCAGCATCAAAACACCAAACACAAAAAAAAAAAACATAAAAACATCAAAAAATCAGCATCAAAACACTCAAAAATTAACATCAAAAAACCAAATAAATATTCATAATGATAATTCACAACCCCATCATCACCATAATAAACAACCAAGGCTTAACAAAATAAGAAAGAGCATCATCCCCATAATTAACAACGAAGGCTAACAAAGTCCAACAACATTGAAAATCCATTTTTTTTTCAAAAATAATGATTTGAAACTAAATAGATCTCAATTCTTCATAACAAAATAAGAAAGGGCATAACATGGTTATCCCTCACAAAATAGTGGTCATAACCACTTCAATTCCTCAGAATTCTGTTCACTTTCTTGTTAATCAATTTCTTTGCTGCTTTGGCTCATGTTCTTCATCCTCTGTTGTGACCTTGGTCTTCTTGGGTTTTTTGTTACCATTCTTAACATTCTTCTTCGGCCCTCTCTTACCACTGACCTCCTCAACCAGCCTTGACACCTTCTTCCTGTTTCTAACCTGCCTCTCCTCAATTTTCAAATCCTCTTCCTCAATTACTAACCCTAAATACAAAATGACCAATGGTTAACCAACAACAAGTGGACAGCAATAGGCATAGTCTTAGTAACAAAGAAAACCTTAAAATTGGAACGCTTCATAAAGAACTGAGCTGATGACTTGAATCCAATGGTTAATGTGACCCCTGCGAAGAAAAGGATCTGTTTGGGAGAATAAGAAACATAGTGAGTTGGGGAGATTAAATAAATATGGAACAATTAATAGTGGTTATAGTAGTAGTCCAATTTCTGTTTCATTACATGGAGCAAGATTTGTGAATCACTTAGAACATCTCAACTCTATTATGATGTGTGAAAACAAGTGCATAACAGAAACAACATCATTTGGGGAAATATACAGAAAGTAGAAGAAATCTGCAACTCGAATGATTAAATAAATTATCCATACAATTTACAGAAAAATTCACAAACTCATGACAATTCAGATTCAATCATACAGAATAATAAACTAAGAAAAATTCAGCCATCCAATGAAAGCATGTTCTCTAACACCACGCACGCACTTATGAAAGCAACCGTTGTTCCTCCCTCAACATATGATCGATCCACACATCTAGCACAAGCCTGTTTAACTAAGCCCAATGTACGTACAATTTCACAGGTGATTGATTAAGGCTCTGAGTAATGTGACAAAAATCACAAGCAACAAAAAAAATACATCTCTCATCGTAATGTCCTCAGTACGAAACAGTAGTTGTAATACGTAATCGGCCACACACACACACAAACGTCACACGCACACTTAGAAGCATCCACAGGAAATTTAAATTAGGTAATGAGAATGAGATCAACTTACTTTTGCGATCGTTCATCTCAAATGACATCATGTTTCCAGTTCAGATTCAACCACGACACCGAAAACGGAACCCTACACCATTGCAAACGAAACTCACATCACCATTTCTCGTGAAATTGAAGACATACACACACTAATTTGAAAGTGTAAGATGTTCTGTTATCAATGTTGGATAGATGTTGTGTCAACATCCAGAGGACAACATTGAAACCCGAGAACAAGTCTTAATCTGAAACATGTTCTGTTATCAATGTTGGATGGATGTTGTGCCAACATCCAGAGGACAACATTGAAACCGAGAACAGTCTTAACCTAAAACATGTTTCTGAACATGAGTAAAGTATTCGGTTTTAAATGTTGGATGGATGTTGAGCCAACATTCACAGGGCAACATTGAAACCAGTATATATTCTGTCAATCTGTCTTTAACTGCTTTATTTTAGTTTTGTCTTTATTCACCTATTAATCAAGTTCCACGATTTTAGTTGTCTTTGTTTATGTCTAGGAACATCTCTTAATCATAAGGAAGAGCATTACATGTTTCCTAAGTTGAAGTTTCCATAATTCAAGAGGAGGAGATCGGTCAAGTCAACACGGTTTCAAAGATGGAAAGTTTTGGAGTTCAAGTGCAACTAGGAATCTTTCCAAGATCAACTCTGAATTGAAGAAGGAGTATTTCCTTATTAGAACTCAATCTAATAAAGGGAACTATTATTCAAGAAGGAGATCGAGTTGAAGAAGGAAAGTAGAGTTCAACAAGGAAACAACATAAGTTACCAAAACTGTGTACAACACACCTTTGGAGATCAAGTTTGAAGAAACCTATATATAAGGTGTGAAGTACATCAAGATACATAGAGAAACAATAGAGCTTATAAATCCGTAGAGATTATATCTTAAGCATTGTTGCTATGTTTCTTGTTTTGCAAAGTTTGTGAGTTTTCGAGTTAAGTCTATGATTAGATTTAAGGAGAAAATTCTTGTCTGCTTTGCTGAGTCCGATCTACAAAAGAGCGAGAGTGATTTTGTGGTGAGGAACGTCTTTGTTAAAACCTGCGTGGTTATTTTGCCGTAAGGCTAGATGGTTGATTACTTATAATAAAAAACCATTGAAAATTTATCTTCTTGTGTACTTATAATGATCCATCAGTGTTCTTGGTTTGGCTTGAGAATTGGTTGAAGAACCTCTTCCTCAACTCCTCCTAACTCGTTATTGTTCCCGGATTTTAATGTATACAATATGATGTTTGAGAATTCACTGGAGCATTTCATATTCTCAAAAAAATGAAATTCGAGCATTACCAATTTACATTTATGTTATTTGAAATTAAGTTGGTCAAACGTATCCGTATCACGTATGCATGGATGCTTACTTAAACTAATATTCAGTTAGTTATCGGTTAAATTTGAATAATAGTTTTTAAATTTGCCATTACAATAATCATTTAGATGAAACTTGTTTGTGCTCATAATCTATATATATATATCTATAATATATATAAGAACGAGTTTTTTCCAAAAGCGAACCTAGGATTTTTTTTCAACTCGGGCTGCTAAACTCTAAATTTGCTAAAATAAAAATCCAAAAAATTGAAATATATTCAAAAGAAGTATTAGAGTCGTAAAAAAATTAAACTACATATCTTAAGCTATACGAATAAAACGTTATTGAAGTTACACACTCTTCGATTCTAATGAATAACTATGTACTTAAAAATTTATAATAAACTTAATCGTAAATGTAAAACTCGAGTCTATATTTTCAACAAGGAAAAAAGTTATTATATGATGTGTGGACCACATCATTATATTGTTACTATTTTAGGGTTAATCAATGAACTTATTCCAGAGAATTGAAATCTTAAAATTTTTTTTGTTTATTTACTTGGGAAAATGAACTATAATTTGTTTTTTAGTAGTTAAACCTTTAATCCAATTTTTGCTCTTCAGTTTTGTAACAAAAAATAAAAAGAGATATAAGTAATATATATTTATATATACATGAATCATCATCAAAAATATAAATGTATTCTATGCCTTCATATTACATATGACTATATATATATATATATATATTATTCATACACTAATTAGTAGTATATATTGTATTTTGAGATTAAGTTACATTGTTTGTGTTGTTGGGCTAGCTATACCAGAAATTGTAATTTTGGACCGTTCCTTATTGGACCTGACCATTTCATGATTGGACATGACCATTTCATGATTGTATAGACTGAGATAAAACGAGTCATGGACTGGAATATATATAGATATATAGATATATAGAAGCAGGCCCAAAGCTGAACCCGGGCTACAGCCCAAGTTAGCCCTTGCTTTGGGCCCGCCCCTAGTTTTTTTCATCGTCCAATTTTTATTCTTTCAATTACGCATTTTTGGTTCCTCTTATTTACTCTCTCTTGTAATACCTCCATCTTGTAATATAATATAAAATGATAGGCCTTTTAGTCTATTCTCAATTGTCATTCTTACATTCATGCCTTTTGGCTTCTCAAATTTACTCTGTTACCTAATATCTACATATTGCAATATAATATGAAAACGGGGGGAATTTTTGGTCAATTTCGTCCTAAGCCCACATGTTTTGACTTTTCAACCCTCTCTCCCCCTCTCTCTCTTTCTCTCTCTCTCTCGCGCGCGCGCGCGCACGTCGCCCCCCTCCTTTTGTTTCTTCATAAATTATATAAGAATCCCACAAAATTATACAAATTCTTTAAAACATCCAAAGACATTAAAAGTTGTACAAAGACTCCATAAGTTTCAAAAGCTTAATTAAACAAAAATTGTAGTTACAGAAAGTGAAAAGAGTCAATACAATATTTAATTATAGACTTCTTTTTTTACAAGTAACAAAATTTATATTGTTAAGGGTGTTCCGTAAATGGGACATCTGAAAATTATCAATAAGTGAAAATTGACGTAGAGTATTCATTATTATCTTTAATATTTGAGGGTCAATATTG
Source organism: Linaria vulgaris (assembly GCA_948329865.1). NCBI lineage: Eukaryota > Viridiplantae > Streptophyta > Magnoliopsida > Lamiales > Plantaginaceae > Linaria > Linaria vulgaris. The sequence goes on along the minus strand of OX415249.1, from coordinate 128,644,557 downwards.
TTGATTAGCAAACACACTAGGTAGACTGGGACATGTGTAAAAATGTGCATGATCTCATCTTTCGTTGTTGCGATTTTACCCATGGAGGTTCAACTATTTACTATACTTTGTATTATTTTACAGTAATAAATAACTTGTGGGTCCGTACGTATTAATCAATTATGGTCCACCTGACATTAAACAAATTTGTACTAAGTGATTTAGTTTGTTGTTATCTATCTAATAGACCAATTTATCGTAGTAAAAATATACTAATTTGATATGTCACACAATACACAACATTATTGCGTGGGGGTGCGGATGGCCATTAATTTAATACTTCTATACACAATCTATTAAATTTGACATTCTAATAATATTTGGAATTTTAAAATCTCAGAAAATTTTATCCTAATTTATGTATTTTTTGCTGTGAAATCTCGACGCCAAAGAAAATAAGAAATTAACGTCAAAAATACATTTTCTTTTTGTTTTCTGTTAGAAGTTTACACATTGATAGCACAAATTTTTTACATATTAGATAATGACACCTTCTTAACAAACAGTAAATAAAATAATCCAATACATTATAAAAAAAAAGCCAATCTTGCTAATACCAATTATTATTTACGGTACTATACTATAGGTGGTTTCCTATTCATGTATCTATGCATCATAGCATAATAGACCATTAGTTAAACATATTTTGTCTTTTGATTATATAGAGAACGTTGGCAAATTTTTGTTTTATAAACAACGACAACTACTTCTAGTCCTTATTACGATGGTACATAGACATTACAAACGAGAAGATAACAATTACAAAAACTCCAAAGTAGCTATTACAACTGTTGTAACAAGGTATTGAAACATTATTTACAAAGACTTTATTACATTATTCATAAGAAAAAACTCAAAACCAAACGTGATAATATTGGGATATATAAAGTTACAGACGTAAAGTTGTGTCTAACTTACGTTTCTTGCTGCTACTGCCGGAACTCCCACCCTCATCCTCTTTTTTATTTTGTAAAAAAGACAAAGCTGACTTACGCACACGAATTTTCAGATGGTCAATTATTTGTTCGACGTTTGAGGCGACAAATAAAATTGAACGATCCACCGGTTTGATAAACTCTTGTTCAATACAAGAATGCAAAATCGAATCAATCCATCATAAAAGCCTTTGATATTAAGCAATGCAATTGGTTTTTCGTGTAAATTTAGATGAGCCCACGATACTATGGTAAGAATTTGTTCAACCGTTCCTAACCCACCTGGCAATGCTATGAAAGCATCAGCATTATATAACATAGTTGTTATTCTCTCGTGCATGCTAGGCACCTTAAATTCGTCGCCAAATACTGGACCTTCTGGATTATTTTCGATTAAAGGTTTGATTCCTACCACTTGCCGTTGTTGGAAGAAACATTGTTGGCAATACATCCCATTAGTCCCAGATTATCTCCTCCATATACCAGCTTTGATTTGACAATAGATCGTAACATATTTATGTGCGTGTCGGTTACAAGAGTATAATCTAATAATACAACGAGTCTATCTCAAATCAGGCCTACACTATGTATCTCATGTAGACTTGGTCCGGAACACCCCGAACTAACGCCTTGATGCTTGGATGGCAATAGTATATCGGTGACCAGATCGGACGTACGTCGGTGATTGTCTTCGATATGATATCGGTGATGCCCACCGACGTGATATCGGTGATGTGGTGGTATGACGTGTCAAAAGTGCAGGAGATAATCCCGATATCGAATGCGATATCGAGAGTCAGATCGGTGATGTATTTCGATGTGATGCGTGGTAGCTGAGGGATAATAATTGCTTATTTTGGGATCCGGGCGCCGCGTATTTATAGACCTCGGGATCTGGGGACCACAGTAATATATCGGTGATTATTATCGATATGACATCGAAAGTGGCCCCCGATATGGTCCAATATGGGCCTTATTTGGGCCAGGCCAAATATGCGGGAAATGTCCATATCATGTAGTCCCCCAATTTGGGGATTTTTGTCTTAGTGATAAGAATTTGCAAATTTAATTTTAAATTCCTGGGTTACCTGTACCCTCCGTCCCGCCAGTTCAAATGACAGAGATCAAATATGCCCTAATGCAGTGGGCGCATAGTTTGAGGTCCTCGTTTGAATTCTGTGTTCTTTGGAGTTGAATTTCTTATAAATATGGGAGTTGCACTTCGAGGCTTTTTTGCATAATAGAATGGGATATCGGGGTTCATCGTCGATATCACATCGAAACGCATATTCGATATAATGTCGAAAGTATATTTCGATGTAGTTAAGGCCTCCGTCTATAAGTAGGGCTTGTAAGAGACTCTGACGGTCATAGTTTTCTGCGTTTTCTCTGTCGTTTAGTCTAATCACATCGGTATGTATATCGGTAATCATATTCGATATATTCCCCGACGTGTGTTTCGACCTCGTCGTCGCTCTTGAATTATTTATTATTATTTTCTCATGCTGATACTCTGATTATTCTGTAGGTGCATTACCTTTTTCAGAGATACTTCGTTAGAATGGGGTTTAGACAATTGATGCGTAAGCTTCAGGCCGATTGTGATGCTCAAAAAGCTGCTGAAACGGCTGCAGTCGCGGTGGTACCTGAAATAAGGTCTACGTCTAGCTTTGACCTGAATAATGCATCCGTTGAGTTTCTGGCAGAGGCGTCGGGAGTCAAGCAACCTCCTCCTAGCACTGTAGTGCCTGAACGTATTAATGAAGAACATTTTAACAATGTTCCTGCAACGTTTGGGTCCCTTAGCCTGAACATCCTTGATGGGGTGGGCGGCCCGAATGGCGCGGCCACCCTCTTTGAGGTGTTGACCTCGAAACAGGAGGGTGTGGTTTCTTCGCCTGACATGGCTGTATCGACAGAGAGACCAGTTGCGAGTTCTCCGTCTTGTGAATACGTCGCTCCGCGTTCTGAGTCGTTGGCCAACACTCCTTTGACCGAGAACGTTGGAGGTTTGGAATCGAATACCCATGTCAACTTGGTTGACTCTGTGGATGCGCCTGTTACTGTGGGGTCGATTTTTTCCAACCCGAACCCTATTAGTGGCAAGGTAAAAGCAACCGTTTCCGGTATGACCAACAATGGTAAAGGGCCACTGCAAGAGTCCTCGACATTGGGGAGCTTTGCCCCTATTCTTCCTGGGATTCCGATTACGAAGCCTGCCGTTGACCTGACTAGGATATCCGGCAATAAAAGGTCTCGTGAGGGGACTGCCCACAGTGTCCACTCGTCTTCGAGCTCGGGCCCTCAGAAGGCGGGTGCCGTCAAACCCTCAAGGCGATTAGAATTCCCTGAAACAGATGCTGTACGGGGCATAATGTGGGCTTTTCCTCCTCCTGCGAATGTGCGGGTGCTCACAGAATTTGAGCGGGCCCAGAATATACGCCGGAGCACTCACTTGTTCCAAAGTGTACGTATCTAAACACGACTTCGATTGTTTTTATTTGAATGTTTAGAATAATGTTATGTATTGTATTGTGCAGACGGCCAAGCTGGCGATCTCGTGTCTAAAGACCATTCGCGAGTCCAAGGGTGACCCTGACGCTGTTGCTGCCGAGCTCGAGGCTGATATCTTGAGGATGGGGGAGTTCAACCCGATGGTGTTGGAGAGGTTGGAGGCTGAAAAAGAGGATGCGCTGAAGACATATCGTATGCTCCAGGAGGAGTATGATTTGTTGAAGGGCAACTTCAAAACATTAGTGACTGAGATCGACCAAGGAAAGGCGCGTGAATTTGCGGCCAACAAAGAGCTGGAAACACTGAAGGCTGAGGTGATGGCGGTGAAGGCTGCTAACGAACGTCTCTCGTTGGAGCTCTCCACTGCCAAATTAGCTCCCTTGGACTTGGTATGTATCTTGTGTACGATATCTGTTTCTTATTTTTTGTCCTCTTGTATTTAATAGAGTTCAACTTGTAGGAACGTCGTCCTGATCTCCTTCGGGTTGGGGCGGAGAAGTTTATGGAAAGCTTGAGCTTCCGAAATCTAATTTTGAAGGTTCGAGATGCAGCATTTCATGCTTGCGTAGGGCAAGTATTGAGAAATGACGGTTTCAAGGACTCCCCCGAGTTGAGTGGGTTGAACCCAAGGCATGATCATAATGATCTGCCGATTGATGGCCTAGATGAGGTGGAAGAGAGTCCGGCCGACCCTGACGTGTTTTCCGAGGTCGTTGAGAATAAGACTGAAGGGTCCTCGTGGGAGTAGCTGTTTACTTCCTTTATTGTAACTTGAATTTATCCCTTTCCGTACTATCTCCAATTCGTGGTTCTGTAACTGAATATTTATTTCGCTGTTGTCTTCATAATATGTGACTCTTCGTGGCCTTGTTGTTGATAACTTGTTGATTTTTTTATTGTCATAATGATAGAATATGCAGTATTCCGATATTACTCACGGTCTCCTTTTTTGTTTTTTCTGCAGCTAGACTTGAGGTTCGAATCGTTACTGTAGTCGAATTCTTCTCCCAACTTTCCTTCGAATTTCGTAACTTTGACAGAGCCTCTTCTCCGAGTTTCCGGTTTGATCTGCTTCAATCTTCTCAAATTTGGTGAGCAGCTCGTTGTAGATTTTCCCACGTATTTCGTCGACGCCGCGACGGACAGAGACAGTACTTCCTTCTCCTTCTTTCCGTTTTCTGATATATATGCATATATATATACACACATATATATATATATATATATATATATATATATATGAATCCTTTTTCTGATATATATACATATACGTACATATATAGATATATATACATATGATTCCTTTTTCTGATATATATATACATATATATATATATACACAAATATATATATGATACACATTATATAATCATATTTCATTTGTTTTTTCTTTTTTTTTTCTTTTTTTTTGTTGTGCAGCAATTTAGAGAAGGTGATCGAGGAACAAGGGCGGAAACCGACGAACGCCAGACGGACGAGACTTTTATTCAACATTGTAGGCCTATTCGCCCCATTCTTTTTTGTTTCAATTTTTTCTTTCTTTTGTACTACTTTGTATTTTTTTTTTCTAACTCTTTTATTTGCTTCTTTGTCTTGACAGTTCACGCACAATGGTAAAATTCGGTCGTGCCTATAATTCAAAGGGAATTGAGACTCTAACCATCACCGGCGATGAACATCAACGGGACACAATATTGGAAGTTGGTACCCCTCTTGCCGGAATTTTCACAAGCCAATGGCCCACTTTGATTAACACCATTAAGCCTAAAGACTGGACCGAAGAGCTTCCCAATTCCTCCAATCGATCTCTGCCGTCGTTCATGCTCCATTCTCCTCACCACCGAGTATCAAACGGTGATCTTCCTTTCGATACCTTGGGGCGACGCATTGCCAAAGGAGATGCCATGTGGGACGATGCCCTTCTTCACTTTCCCGGCGAAATCCATTACTTCCCCGGATATTGGGAGTGGACAGAAGATGTCTTTGTTCGGTGCAAGCCTACACTTACTTCCACCGATACGTACGAGCCAGTCTATGCGTCCTTATTCACATATGAGTGAAATTTGGAAATCCTAAAAGCCTTGTGCGAAGCATGGTCACCGTCTACAAACACCCTTGTCACTTCCCTTGGAGAGCTCTCGATTTCCTTATGGGACTTGGAACATCTTGTCGGTCTGCCAATATTTGGATCCTTATATGACGAAGTCATACCGAGCGAGAAAGAACTTTTTGGCAAGGAAAAAGACAGATATCATCTGTCGCGGTCATGCAGAGCTTTGTTCCATGCGTTTCACCTAATCCGAGCACATGTTGTGACGATCCTCGAGTGCCAATCAAAGAGTGGATCAACTTCTGGTCGAAGAAAGAAATCAAATACAAATGTCCCCCGTCACGCAAGGAGAGAAGAAGCATGCGCCGACCTCAATCGACACACAACCCTTCCGGGAAGCTCGAGCCATGCAATCGGTGGTCTTCGCAAGAAGAGATTCTGTTTTCACAACTCGGTGTCAAAGGTAATTGGAAGGAAGAGACATTTTTGGCCGCGCACTTAGCTTGCTGGTTGTGCATCTTTGTTCTCCCTGTGAAGGATGTTGGCTTTATCCGTCCCAGTACATTCAAGATGACGAGTCTTATAACCAGCGGTCAAAGAGTTTGCCTTGCCATCCCGGTACTAGCGTCAATCTACAAAGGGTTGAATGCAATATCAAGGCCTACTCAATCGTCTCGAGGGTGTCTTCCTTTTCCGATCCATTTTGTTTACAGGTGGGTGGCGCTATACTTCAAGACTCAGTTTTCCATCCACTTAGAGTCGCAGACACCTGGAATGACAGTATTTTCTGGAGAAAATGGAGCAAGGCCTTTTGATCCAAAAGAAGCTCGCAAGAGGATTCACAAAGGAGACTACACCACTTGGGCATGCAACCTTCTTCCAAACGTCAATAACGTTGAACTTGTGGATTGCGGTACCCTTGGCGAAGCCGAGCATGACTATTTTATCAACCTTCGATCGTGCTATCTTACTCTGAGGCAAGGCGAGGCCTTTGACGTTGAGCCCTATAGTCCACATCGATTCGGCCGACAATTTGGATATTATCAAGATGTCCATGGCGTACTCATCAATGACTACCGTGAAGCTTCTTTGAATGAAGGACTTCGTTTTTGGAGGTTAAGTCTTGCACAAAGGACATATTCAAAGGTATGGATTCCCAATGCTCCTCCTAACGCAATAAGGCACTTTTCGGATAGTTATAAGTCATGGATAACCAAAACCCATATTAGCTACCTTGACGACAATGTCGACTCTTTACTTTTACCTCGAAAGCGCTTGATACTTGGTGGAGACGACAAGGTCGCACAAAGCCGTGACAACCAAGCTGCTCATCTTGGGAAGAGCTCGCGAGACTCGCCACCCATTGCGGTAGAGGAATCAGCGAAAAGAAAAGGCATTGTCAAAGAGAGCGGCAACAACGAGAATGGCGACCGCAACTGGAAGAGAGTTAAGAAAGACTCAGGTGTCTCACATCCTAGAGAAGTTAATTCTCCTCGCTCTCTTTCGAGCACCCCATCCGCGACATTGGACTTGGCTGTACAGGTATTGGCCAACTTTGCTCTTTATTTCCATACATATATACATACATATATATATACATGTATATGTCTCTAACTTTCGACACATTCCTTGTAGGCGGGTGAAGAGAGGATTTCTGCTTTGAAGGGTGATGAGCAACATCCTCAAACAAGCGAAGGGTCTACTTCATGTGCTGGCATCAAACCTTCAAAAGATGACAAAGTGCATTTGAAACCAAGAGACTCAAAGAATGGTAAGGAGAGCTCTCCACATGTTGCCGTCTCTGTTTTCAAGGGTGAAAGTCTATTGGAAATTCATGACAAGAGGTATCTCAACTCTCTATGGGCCGATGTTAGCGAGAGGATTGTTCGTGCACCAATTAACCAAATTTCTTCTTTTAAAGATGAATTCCGCATTGTTTTTGAAAGAATGAAGTTGGTTGGGAAGAAAAAAGTTGCACCTTTAGAGGCCTTAGTGAACAATTTTTTTGATCAAGCTGCCGCTTATGATGTGCGAAACTCCGTAGTATTGGAAAGCTCATCACTTCTTCAACAAATTTCAGAAATAGGGGGCCAAATATCCGATGCCAAAGCTGACAAGGAAAAGGGATCCTCACAAATTAAGTCCACAGAAGGTGAACTTCAAAGTGTTAAAAGAAGATTGAAAGACTTAAAGTCGAAGAAAGAAAGTTTGACGTCATCCTTAGAGAGCCAAAAAGAGTTTGTTCGAGGTGCCGAAAATAAGATCTCTAATTTGGAAGAGAAGATGTCCGTCCTTAGAAGCACTCCTTCAGTTACTGACGCGGAGATTGAAGAATTGGAAGTTTTGAGGATACACTTGGAGACTGCACAACTAGAGTTGGGGGATGTGAGGCCCTTTCTTTGAGAGAGATTTCCCTTGTTTTGTTTTTCATCTTTGCTTTAGTGGTATACCTTATTCTGTTTTGCTTTGGATTTGTAGCATCATCAAAACTTAGAGATTAATAAAAGATTTACCTTTATTTATCTCATTTTGAGTTATTGCATTTGACATTATGTTTCCTTCCCATGAATACTGTAACATAACGCAACAAAAAAACAACTTAAGCAAATTTCATGACTGAACTTAGAAAACTTCTAAGCTGCCTACATACCTCAATAAAAGGATCAAGTCATAACGTAGTTCAAAGAAATCAAAATTGATTTAAGGGGGGTGCCGTACACAGTTTATACTCATGCGGGCTAGGAGTATTCATTCTTTCACCACTTTGAACAAAGTGGGGTATTTAAAATTTAACCACATAAAACACCTTTAGTGGGGTAAGTTATCATTTTAACCACATAATTTACCATTGGTGGTTGCCATCCACAGTTTATACTCATGCGGGCCAGGAGTAACATGCAGTTTAGGCTCGTGCGTCAAGGAGCATGCTTCAGTCATCAAGGGTAGTATTGTTTCAAGAATTTTCCATTGATAGGACCAATTCTCAATCCGTCTTCGGCAACCAACTTATATGCGCCATTTGTATATACCTCTGTGATGACATAAGGACCATCCCACTTTGAAGTGAACTTGCTTCCGGTTCGATGAGTGATAATGATGGGTCTTCTCACTGCGAGAACCAAATCACCAACTTGAAAGGAGCGTCGACAGACCTTTTTATTAAAAGACTTGGAGATACGAGCTTGGTAGCACTCAAGTTTTTGTTGCGCTTCTAGTCTTTTCTCATCAAGGGCATCTAGCTCTTGCAAGCGCAAACGAACATTCTCTTCTTTGGTGAGTCCTTCTTGCAGAGCTATCCTTAAAGACGGGATTTGTTGCTCAAGAGGGAGGACTTCTTCTACTCCATAGACCAACGCAAATGGGGTTGCTTGAGTCGGCGTTCTGTGTGTGGTTCTATATGCCCATAGAGCTTCTCCAATTCTTTCATGCCAATCCTTCTTTGACTTCGCCACCACTTTCTTTAGCAAGTTGCAGAGAGTTTTGTTGAATGCTTCGGCGAGGCCATTAGAAGCAGCATAATACATGGAAGAGTTTCTTTGCTTGTATCCAAACTTCTGACACAACTTGTCTACCAAACTATTGCAAAACGGCTTTTCATTATCAGTGACGATGCATCGAGGAACTCCGTAGCGGTAAATGATATTGGTACGAATGAAGTTGACGACAGTCTCCTTTTTGACTTCTTTGAGAGGCACAGCTTCGGCCCATTTTGAGAAGTAGTCTTTTGCAGCCAAGATGTACAAGTGCCCGCCAGAAGACTTTGTCATAGGACCGACAGCGTCCAAACCCCATGAGTCAAAAGGCCAAGACGCTACAATTGGATGCAAAGGTTCAGGCGGCTGATGGATGAAGTTTGAGTAGAATTGACAAGCTTGACATCTTTGCGCATACTTCATGCAATCTAAGACCATGGTGGGCCAATAGTAGCCCATTCTTTTGATGCGAAAATGCAACTTTGGACCGGGCTGATGAGCTCCACAAATTCCGGAATGTGCTTCTTCCATAGCTTGCATAGCTTCTTCTCTTCCTAGGCAGCGCAAGAAAACCCCATCAAATGAGCGCCTATAGAGTGTGTCTTTATAGAAGATGAAGCGGGCTGCACGACGCCTAATGTCGATCTTTTGACGTACGTTATCGGGCAATTTTCCGTGCTTCAAGTAGTCCACGAATGATTGTCGCCAATCTTCCACTTCAATTTCGTATACCTCCACAACATGACTTTCATTATTATCACCTTGCTCGTTGTATTCTCCTAGAATAGGCGGGAGTACCCATTTGTGGCACACGGGTATGGACGTCTTCTCTTCCGATGTAACCAACATAGAAGCAAGTTTAGCTAACGCATCGGCTTGCCCATTATCTTTCCTCGGCACGTGCTCTACTGTAACGTCACCAAGAGTTTTGATCAATCTTCTTGCATACTCAACATATGGTAGGAGTTCTGGCTTCTTAACCTCGAATTCGCCATACAATTGATTGACGACCAACTTGGAATCGCAATACACTTTTAGGTGAGGTTGCCTCAGCTCGATTGCCATTTCTAAACCGAGTATCAAAGCTTGATATTCCGCAACATTGTTTGAGCAATTTTGAGTTAATGTGAAGGAGTACGGCAAGACCTCTCCATTAGGCGTGAGAAAGATAACACCGGCGCCGGCTCCATTTCTATGTGCGGCACCATCAAAGTACATTTCCCATGGAGGAGTGACCTCAATCACGAGCGCATCTTCATCGGGTAAGTCGTCCATTAACTCCCACTCGGCAGGAACAGGGTGGTCAGGTAGAAAATCCGCCAATACTTGTCATTTCACAGCCTTTTGAGGGATATATGCAATCTCAAACTGTTGCAGCTGAAGGTACCATCTTGCAAGTCGATCAGACAACACCGGCCTCGTCATGACATACTTCAAAGGGTTTGCTCTGGATACAAGACGAATAGTATGAGCTTGAAAGTAATGCTTCAATTTTTGAATCGAGAACACAAGGGCTAGGAAAAGCTTCTCAATAGGAGCGTACTTCAACTCATTTGGCGTCATTGTTCGGCTTAGGTAATAAAGTGCATTTTCCTTCCCTTTGTCATTTTCTTGGGCGAGCAATGCCCCCACTGATCTTTCTTGGGCAGCAATATATAGGATCAAGGGACGTCCCGGCACGAGAGCGGCTAAAACGGGAGGTTTCATCAGATATGCCTCGATTCGTTCAAAAGCATTGTGACAAGATTCATCCCACCTAAATGGAACATCTTTCTTCATCAAGTGACTGAAAGGTTGGCAACGGCCGGCTAAATTTGAGATGAACCTTCGGAGATATGCCAATTTTCCTTGTAGACTTTTGAGTTCATGAATATTTCGTGGCTCCGGCATCTTAACTATTGCATCAATTTTGGCTTGCTCGATTTCAATGCCCCGTTGACGAACAATGAAACCAAGGAACTTCCCAGATGTTACGCCAAATGCACACTTCATGGGGTTCATCCTTAATTGATACTTCCGTAGTCTCTCAAAGACTTTTCGCAAGTCACTTATGTGATCTTTCCTTTCCCTCGACTTTACGACAAGATCTTCCACATAACACTCAACATTCTTGTGCAAAATGCCATCAAAGATATTTTGCATCGCCCTTTGATAGGTAGCACCTGCATTCTTCAATCCAAACGGCATCACCTTGTAACAATATATACCCTTTGGAGTACGGAAAGCAGTCAGTTCTTCATCCCTTGGAGCCATGCGAATTTGGTTGTACCCGGAAGATCCGTCCATGAAAGACAAGGCTTCGTGTCCCATGGTAGCATCAATCATTAGTTCAGCAATTGGTAGAGGAAAGTCATCCTTAGGGCATGCTTCGTTCAAGTCTCTAAAGTCGACGCAAACCCTGATTTGTCCATTCTTCTTTCTTACCGGCACGATGCTAGAAATCCAAGTTGGGTATTTGACTTCTCTAATGAACCCGGCTTCAATGAGCTTGTTAACTTTGGCTTCGAGCAATGGGACTAAGTCAGGTCGAAACCTTCTTTGGGCTTGCTTGACGGGACGAACTTCTTTCTTTACCGATAAGTTGTGTACCGCCACCTCTGGGTTCAAGCCTGGCATTTCTTTGTATGACCAAGCAAACACATCCTTGAACTCGTGCAACAACTCAACGTAACTTTGTTCTTCATCAGCTCCAAGCAATGCACTTATGTAAATTGGTCTTGGGTCATCGACGCTACCCAAGTATACCTCTTTAAACTCATCAACCGTGGCCTTGACACCCTCCTCCCACTCAACAGGTGCATCTTCGGCGTCTTCTTCAACGTCTTCCTCATGAGAAGTGATATGGCATGACGACCCTACACTCTCTTCATCTTCGTGTTTGGTCTTTGTGAGCACCACGGTTTGCAACTTGACTTTGAGCATCTCGTCACAAGACACTATCATGTCTTCACGGAGAGTCATTCGAGATGGGATCAGACTTTGAACTTTCTTAGAGTTTGATGACTTGAGGTTTCTCTTAGCGCGTGTCGACATATGCGGAACACTCAACCTTTTCCAATCAAACCTTTTATTTGGACCAAGCCTGTCGAAGACTGTTTTATTTGGACCAAGTCTATGAAAGACCATTTTATTCGGGCCAAGTCTATCAAAGACCGCTTTATTCGGGCCAAGTCTATCAAAGACCGTTTTATTCGGGCCAAGTCTATCAAAGACCGATATGTGTGGCATCTTCTCTTCACGGCCTATGGTTGAACCCCCTACTTCGCCTATGTAGTTGGCGTTAGCTCTCTTTATAGCAATACGAAGTGGGTTTGGTGGCTTGTAGCTAAGGCCTATCCGAATGTTTGGAACCGTATGCCCTTTTTCCTTTAGCATGACTTGTGTGGTATTGAGTCTGTATGGCTTCTCTGCAGCAGCATCAAGAGTGAGGCCCTCCAATCGTGGTTCTTCATCAGGGTCATACCCAGCTTTGACTAGCAACTTGAAAGATTTTGGGTCAAAGCATTCCTCAATCCTCTTTGTAGGCAATGTTCCATGCTCAGTTTCGGGCCCTTTGGATGGACGAACAAATCCTTCAAGTGGAGGAGGTGACCCTTTCCTTTCGATTGTTGTAAGAGGAAATGTAAGTTCTTTCAAAGGCTTTGTCCCAAGGGGAGATCCACTAATTTTACCCTTCTTCGTGTCACTTGTGTTATCGGAACCTTTTGCACCATGCTGCTGGAGTTGCTCGGTTCCATTGGGTCTCACGGTGTTCTTTCCTTCAATGTAGTATTTTACATCCGCAAAGTGTGATTCAGCATCAGAAAAAGGCTTTACATCACCATGTACCTTTCTTTCGACACCATCTTGGTAATATCCAAAGCACTGATGTAATGTTGAAGGAACAACGCCATTTTCATGTATCCAAGGTCGACCTAATAACATGTTGTAGGATGTGTTGGATTCGATGACATAGAACAGCGTACTAGACGACATATCTTCAATAAGAAGATCTAATCTTATGATGTCGATGGCTCTTTGCCCCCCTTGGTTGAAACATTGGATCATCAGAGGACTACTTGATAGCTCATCCACCGAGATCCCTAACTCATTCAAAGTGCATAGAGGCAAGATATTGACTGCAGAGCCTCCGTCGATCAACATTCGATTGACTCTTTGCTTGCGAATATAGCCAGCGACAAACAGTGGTCGGTTGTGGAGCTTGGAACCTAGTAGAAGGTCTTCATCAGTGAAGCATATAGTGGACATACATTGGTTCGTGACATGAGCAGTCTTTGAAGTAGAGTCTGCAATTTTCTCTTCTTCGTGAGCCGCATTGCATGAAACGACGATGCGAGATTCGTCTAGGCTATCAACTTGGCTTGAGAGTGCAACAAGGTTTGATGACGCGACATCCTCTTCTAGAGTGATCTTCCCATCACGAGCCAACTGCATCACCTTATCTTTGAATATGAAGCAATCATGGATTGGGTGTCCTACGAGACGGTGATACTTGCAGTACTTAGGATCGTCAGAGCGACTAGCCTCTTCTGGTCTCTTCATTTCAGGCAGTTCAATCAGGTTAGCTTTGAGCAAATCGTCAAATATGGCTGAAACGTCAGAATCAAGGAACGGATATTTCTTTGACTGCATCTCCGCGAGTGTCATCTTCCTTCGCTCATTAGCTTGTGAATTAATGGCCTTTTCGGATACCGCAACGCTTTTTCGTTGGTCACTTTTATCATTTGCCTTGGCTTGGATTCTTAACGGAGCAACATTCACCGCCATAGACTCTTTGGTAGGTGCTTTGTTGAAAGGTTTGCCTCCTTTCCTTGCATATTGTTTGTCTTTGAATCTTCTCGGATCTTGCATAGGTGGTCCATTGACTCCGCTTGCCACCATACTCAACTCCATGTCATGAGCACGAGTTGCTAACTCTTGAAACGTTCTTGGTTGTATTCCTTGCAAGATGTAACGAAGCCCCCATTGCATGCCTTGGATGCACATCTCTATAGCCGGGGTCTCGGACAATCGATCCTTGCAATTGAGACTCAAGTTTCTCCAACGATTTATGTAATCAATCACTGGCTCTTCATCCCATTGGCGAGCATTTGTGAGTTCCATCATGCTGACGGTCCTTCTTGTGCTGTAGAAGCGATTTGAGGAATTCTTGCTCCAACTCGTCCCAACTATCAATCGAGTTTGCTTCCAAGTCAGTGTACCAATCAAATGCATTTCCCTTCAACGAGCAGACAAATTGCTTGACAAGATGATCACTGTAAGTTCCGGCATTGTTGCAAGTCTCAACAAAGTGAGCTACATGTTGCTTTGGGTTGCCTTTGCCATCAAACAGCTGGAAATTGGGTGGTTGGTAACCATTTGGCATCTTCAAGCTATCTATCCTTTGAGTGTACGGTTTGGAATAGGAAAATGATGATTTGAAGCCTCCGTCTAGCTTGTCCTTGATAGTCCCCATGATGAACTCCTTCAATTGATCAGCCGGGATCATGCCATTTGAAGAGACTTGGAACTCCTTGGCAACAGATTTTTCCTTCTCATTGGATAGTTGCTTCATGGATGTTTCACCCTCTTCAAAACCTCCAAACTTTAGTTCCTTTACATGACTTTCTTCCACCTTGTCTTCCCTACTTAGCAATTTTTCTATCTTGGAGTCTTGGTCTTGCACATGTTTGTTCAGCATCTCTATGGCTTTGGTCAACATCTCAATTTGTTCCTCCAAAGTTGTAGTGCTTGTTGTCAATGCATGCACTGTATTCGGCGGAGATGAAAAACCCGATGCAGAGTGAGGAGTTGGTGGGGATGAGTCATCGCTCTCAACATCCTCGTCAATGTTGACGTTGTTGGAGACAAATGAGTCCTTTTGAACAGCGTCGTGGACGACTTCACTTGTCATCTTCGTGGATGGATCAGCCAATAAGTCGGACACCCTTCTTGTCTTGACTGGTGCCATATGGTTGACTTGTTGTTCTTGATGAAAGGAGATGAGAGGTAGAGAGGTCCCACTGGGCGTGCCAAATTTGTAATCACAAATTCTTGAATTCTGAAAATAAAACAAGAAAAAGATTACAAAGTAATTATTTGATTAAATTTAAAGTATAATTTGGGATACAATCTCTATCTAATCCTCTGATTCTATTCTACAAGAACAATATTAAAATTTGTAGTGAAAATCTTCAATTTGATCTTCGCTGAAGTGATTTGAAATTGGAGGAACGTCAATTCGAGGGTCCTTGGACTTGGTCTTGGATTAAACAGTGATTTGATTTGAGGATTTGATGGACACCAATTTGACTCGGGGATTTGATGAACACCAATTTGACTTGGGGATTTGATGAACACCGATTTGACTTAGGATTTGATGGACACCAATTTGGCTTAGGATTTGATGAAAAAAAATTTGACTTGGGGATTTGATAAAGACCGATTTGACTTAGGATTTGATGAACATCAATTTGACTTGGGGATTTGATAAAGACCGATTTGACTTAGGATTTGATGAACACCAATTTGACTTAGGATTTGACAAACGTCGATTCGAGGGCTTTACGGCTTGATCTCGGATCGAAAGATGTTCTTGATTTGGAATTTGATTTGAAGGTTGATGAAGATTGGTATGATCTTCGTCTTCAGTTCTTTGGATTTTTGGGTTTTGATCTTCCTAGCATGGATTTTGATCTTCAAAAACAGTTTTTCGAGGGTCTTGTGACTTGATCCCGGATCAAAATGGATTTTTGGTTTGAATGTTGTTGAAGAACGGTATGAACTTGATTTGGGTTTCTTGAATTTATTGAAGGTTTGATCTTTTTGGCAGAGACACCATCTTCAAAAAACGATTTTTGGATGAACATGAGGCTTGATGGCGGATTGAAAGAAGTTCTTAACGAAGAACATCTTGAAGATGGATGAAGGATACCTTGAATGCCGCGAAGAACACTTGAAGATGGATGAGTTTGGTGGAGCGAAAAACTTAGAGCTTTTCCCTCTTCAATTTGTGAATATTTTTGTGTGTTTTTCTTCTTCAAGACCACTTCTATTTATAGCTGTGGAGTGAATCTCAATCAGAATCTCCTGATGAGATGAACGGTTGTGATCGCGTCTACAATTTCTTGATTTGGAAGGCTTGATCTAGATGAATCTTCTAGATATCTCTTGAATATTCAATCTTGGAGGAGAAGACTTTCCTTGTCTTGATATTTAATGAATATATTTATTTAACCCTTTAAAATATCAGGATTAAATAATATATAATTATTTTCCTTTTCTTGCTCAACAAGACTTGCCATTATTTAATTTAATTGGATAATTTAACTCCAATTAATAAATAAGACATTATTCAATTTATCCATCATATATATTAAAGTTAATAAATTTAACTACTTTACTTTGGAAATAAATTTATTATAAATCCAAAATAAAATAGAAAAATAAATTAAAAATTAATATATTATTCTCCACGTGTCGAGATTTCATTAGACACAAATTTTAAGTGTCTAGAGAAAGCAAACAAAAATGGAGGAAGGTGAATTTTATGCAATTGATACTTTTCGATCCACATGTGACTTATTCTAGTGTTATGTGAGGAATTATTTTCTCGATGAAGTCTGCAAGATAAATGTAAAAAGTGCAATTAATGATCTTTAGTCGAATGCAGGCAAGGGACATGTCCGGGAAGACTTAGAATGCAGTCACTATATGAAGAATTTTGATGCTAGTCACCTTCCGCTGCGGCTGCCAGAGCAAAACAGCTGCTGGCAACAATAAATAAGAACTTGTCTACATTGGCTTTCTGCAGACGCTATCTAGATCGCGTTGGGGAAACAAAATATTTGATGGCACTAAAAAACAATTGTGTGATGCCGGTATTGTTCAGGTAAGTTTTCTGCTGTTCTTGGTTCTAAAATGCTAGTTGGAGTATGTTTCTTTTAGGCCTAATTAAGTGTTTGAGATCCTTGTCTTTTACTGATTGTGATTTAAACTATTATATGCTGTAGCTAGTACATTAGATGTGCAGTAACACTAAATAAAGATGAGAAATACAAGAAATAACCTGAAGAAACAATGTATCATATTGTTGAAGATGTTCTTTTTCTTTGCGTGATCTGTAAGTGAGTGCATTGATGCATAGGATCTGGTGATTTAGCCCAAACAATTGTACAAGAGAGACCTGTGAGAAACTGGATTGATATGATATAGAAAGATATATATAATTCCAAAGAAAGACATGTCAAAGATTAAAGAATAATAATAAATAGTAAGTCGGTAATTAAAGTGACTTGGTAAATACTCCAACGGCTACAGGAAATGCTAAATGGAAAATCCTCTTTTCGATTCCGATATGCTAGGATTTCCACCGATTCAACAAAATCATCATACTGAGAAACGCCAGAGACGATTATCCACTCCTTCCGACTTGGCGACGATGGAGGTTGATGGGATCAATCTGACCATTAACGAAGATTCAACTACTGTCTTACCTGCTCCGTTCCCGACCAACATGTCCAGCTCTAAAGCGAACGTATCTTTTCGCGATGCCATTACTGGAAACGGAAACTCGGATCTCCTCCCTTTGAGTCATTCTGTCGAACACATTGACTACACAATCGAAGAAGAAACTGAATGGCAGGAGGTTGACGAAGCCTTCAACCATTACTTCTCCGACGACCCTATTCTTGATAACTCTCCATGGCCTCAAGTGAGACTCTCTGGAGACGAGAAACGTGATATGTGTAAGACATGGGGACGTTGCCTCATCATAAAACTCCTTGGAAAATCGATCAGGTACGATACCCTTGCGATTAAACTCCCGAACCTTTGGAAACTCACTGGTTGCTTTGAATTGATTGAAATGGGTATGGGGTTCTTCGTTGTCAAGTTTCAAAAACGATCAGATTATGATTCAGTTCTTTCCGATGGGCCATGGGTAATACTACAACACTATCTAACTATCCGAAGATGGACTCCGGAATTCAAAGCGTCAACAGCGTCAATCTCATCAACGTTGGCATGGGTTCGTTTGCCAGAACTCCCAATCCAAATGTTCAAATGCTTGAATCGGCTCAAGGAAATTGGAGATCACATTGGTCGATTTGTCAAGGTTGACAATCACACGCTCAAATCAACGAAGGGGCGATATGCAAGAATTGCAGTCGAGATAGACCTGGACAAGCCATTGCTCCCAAAATATATGCTTGGGTCAGTAGAGCACAATATTGAATATGAAGGAATCCGATTGATTTGCTTTCATTGTGGAATTTTTGGACATCACCAAGAGGAATGCCCTCGGTCGCCTGAGGTTCTGGCTCGTATGGAAAGAGAAGCAGAAGCAAATCGGGTTCGCCGAGAGAAGGAGGCGCAACAACAATCATCAACAGAACCGGCAAAATATGGCGCATGGATGATTGCAACAAATCGCAAGCGTATCAATCAAGGAAAATCATCATCTTCTTTTAGCCGTGGAAATCTTGGCAATCCAAATCTGAAAACCACAATTCGTGGCACAAATAAAAGCTCAGATCGTCATAATGGTTCGTTCTCGCCACTCCAAGACTTGGACGAGGATTTCATGAATGCTGATAATACAACTATTCCAAACTCTTCAAACTTATCAAATATGGCTACCGGACATCAACTAATTCTTCGGAACAGGGAATCTCCTACTCCTCACATGCCTAATATTATGAATCAGCCCATGGAAGTGGAGGGCGTGCAAGGAAATGACTCTACATCTGGCAAACTACCCATCAAACATGCTGAGGTAGTAAAATCAGTCCAAATAACACGTCGTGAAACAGATCAAGTTGAGCCAAATCGAAGCAAAACAGGAAAACGGCAAACCTTGGTCCCTTTACCAAACAACACACCGGGGCTGATCAATTTGGAGGAAAATTCTCCAGATCACCCCCCCTCGAGTTCTCATCATTCAACCCCAGCTGGAAATAAAACTGACCCTAGAAACCGTTCAGGCAATGCTGGGAAAGTAAGTGATCATGGAAAATCATATGACAGAGGCCCAAACACGAAATCAACGAGGTTTTGACCTCAGGTTGTCCACTCAAATTCTAAATATTTTTTATGGATTGCCTACATCGTATTATATGCTGGAATGTACAAGGGGCGAGTAATGAAAGATTTAGTATGCACTTTAGGGAAATGGTTAGAGTTAATAATCCTTCCATTGTTGTTATTGTGGAGCCACGAGTTAGTGGCGTTACTACTGATAATATTATTAGAAATTTGGACTTTTCGGGAAATGCCAGGGTCGAAGCTCATGGATTTTCGGGTGGTATTTGGGTGTTGTGGAAAGAGGATAAAGTGCAAGTTAAAGTTCTTGGAGCTTCGAGACAATTAATTCATACACAAGTCTGCGCAAAGGAGGTTGGTTCCTTTCTTTTTACAGCCATTTATGCTTCTACTTCCCAGTCCTTGCGTGAGGACCTTTGGACAGATCTTTGTGCTATTTCGAACAACATTAATACACCATGGATCATTGGAGGTGACCTGAACGAAGTCCGCAGTCTTGAGGAAAGACGTGGGGGTAGCTTAAGGGCCCACAATCGATGCCTTAAGCTCAATGAATATATCTCGCAATGCTCCCTTGGTGACATACCTTTTACTGGACCTAAGTTTACATGGCGAGGGAAAGTTAGAGGTCATAAAATCAGCAGTAGAATCGATAGATTTCTAGTGAATGATGACTGGAAAATTATGGCTCCGCAATCCTCTGTAAAACACCTAACACGAACATGTTCAGACCACAACCCGGTAATGCTTTGTTTTGGGCAGACCCGGCGTTCTCATCACAACGCCACATTTAAATTCGAAGCTACTTGGCTCCTAAGAACTGATATTGAAAAGATCGTGCGAGAGCATTGGCATTCCAATCCCAGTAACTTTACTTCGTCTCTGTTTGGCTGCGCAAAGGGACTTAGTGATTGGAACAAACATGTCTTTGGTAATATATTCAGAAGAAAACGGAGACTTCATGCAAGACTTGCGGGTATTCAAATTGCAATTGACAAGGGAAATTCTGGAAATCTCGAAAAACTTGAGAAAAGGCTCATGAATGAATACCACGAAGTATTGCTTCATGAACAAGTGCTTTGGTTTCAAAAGTCCAGGGAGAATGCAGTAACTTTACAAGATCGTAACACAAGGTTCTTCCATCTAACCACGGTCAATAGAAGGCAGAAATCCATAGTACATGCACTCAAAGATGAGGAAGGAAATTGGATCGAGGACCCCCAAGACCTTAAAAGAATGGCAGTAAGTTATTTTCGCAATATTTTCACAGCTAACGACTCAATTCCAGTATATATTCCATCATATTTTCCTGGCCTTAATGACGAAGAGAGATCCCAGCTCCAACAACCTGTCAAAGATGAGGAAATTCGACATGCAGTGTTTTCGATGGGACCCTATAAGAGTCCCGGGCCTGACGGATTCCAACCGGTTTTCTTTCAAAAGTTCTGGAACATAGTGGGAAATGATCTTCAAAACCTTGTTCGACAAGCCTTTGTTGATGGTCATTTTCAAAAGGAACTCAACAACACCTTGCTCTATTTAATTCCTAAGCAAGACAATACAGAATCTATGAAGCACTTTCGCCCTATCGGGCTATGCAATGTCGCATACAAAACTATCACCAAAGTCATATCTGGAAGACTAAAACCAATCCTATCACGCATCATCGGATCTGAACAGAGCAGTTTTCTCCCTGGACGACAAACGAAGGACAATATTATTGTGGCACAGGAAATCATGCATACTATGCGGCGAAAAAAGGGAAAACACGGGTTCATGACTCTCAAGATAGATCTCGAAAAGGCTTTTGACAGATTATCATGGAGATTTATCGAGGAAACTCTGCAACTTGCTGGAATTCCAGAAAATATTGTCAAACTCATCATGTTTTGTGTCACCTCTCCAGAGATTAGGCTTATTTGGAATGGTGAGATCAGCGAAGCATTCAAACCTACGAGGGGAATTCGTCTGGGGGATTCTATCTCCCCGTATCTGTTTATCCTATGCATAGAACGTCTCGCCCACATCATACGAACCAAAGTTAGGGATGGTGCGTGGAAACCTTTTTCGGTGTCAAGATACGGCCCCAAAGTCTCGTATCTCTTCTTCGCGGACGACCTGTTACTCTTTGCACAAGCTAGCACAGATCAAATGCGAGTGATAATGGAATGTTTACATCAGTTTTCCATGGCTTCAGACCAAAAAATGAGTGCAGACAAATCTGTAATTATCTTTTCACCGAATGTGCCAAGACAGTTAGCTCGAGACATCACTTCTCTCTCGAGCATTCCTACTGCCATGTCGCTTGGAAAGTACTTGGGAGTTCAGATATGCAATGGAAGAATTGGCGAGCATCTTTTTGCTAAAGTTGTCGAGAGAGTTCAGCGTAGGTTCTCCTCCCTAAGAAACCGCTTCGTTCCTCTTGCTGGAAGACATACATTGATCCAGTCAGTATCGTCTTCGATTCCTCTTTATTCCATGCAGACTTACAAACTCCCTAAGCGAATTAATGATCGCCTGGATGGTATGAATAGAAATTTTCTTTGGGGAAGCACCAATCTAAAAAGGAGAGTGCATCTTATTAGCTGGAAAAAAGTGTGCCTTCCCAAAGATAAGGGAGGACTCGGAATTCTGAAAATGGAAGAAATGAATAAAGCCATTCTCATGAAGCTGGGTTGGGACTTAATCTGCCAGAAAGACACCCTCTGGGTTAAAATATTGACATCGAAATATGCTCGCAACAATTTATTTGTGACAAGACAGTCCAACTGCTCTCCTATGTGGAGACAAATCTCGACGATCTTGGAGCTCTTACAAAAAGGGATACGTCACACCATTTGCAATGGACGGCGCACCAGATTTTGGTTAGATTGGTGGACAGGACCTGGCCCTCTCATCCACCACGTAAATGATACACCGACAGAATCTGAAACTACTTCGTATGTTGCGGATTATATTGACGATGAGAATGGATGGCGTTGGGACCTTTTCCAACATCTTCTGCCAACATCCATCATTATCAGCATTGCCAGCACGTTCATAAATAAGCACGATCTGAATGATGACTATCCTAGATGGGGTCTCACGTATAACGGCGAATTCTCAGTCAAAAGTGCTTACGAGCTGCTCTGTACCAATAATTATCCCAGCTCCACAAGATGGAACTTAGCATGGCGCCTTCAAACCCGGCAGAAAATTCGTAATTTTATTTGGTTGGCTCTGCATAATAGCCTGCTTTGCAACGAGCAACGCTGGACACGATATCTTACAGACGACCCATCATGCAACTCATGCAATTCAGCCTCGGAAAGTATCCTTCATGTCCTCCGGGATTGCTCAAAAGTTAAAGATTTCTGGTCGCAATTGATCCCTCATGAACACCATCATGAGTTCTTCAGTCTTGATCTTGCCGAGTGGTTGTCTAGAAACCTTAGACAACACCAACCTGATCCGGGAAACAAAACACCATGGGCAACGACCTTCTCAGTTGCTTGTTGGAAAATCTGGTATTGGCGGAATAAGAGAGTTTTCGAAGGCATTGATGTACACCTTGCAAGAACCGTGGCCTGGATTAAATTGTTTGCTCAAGAAGAACACAAGGCATGGTCTAAATTTCGTGTATTGCAGCAACCGGGGTCGCGCCATATTAGTCGAGCTCTTTGTTGGATCAATCCACCTCCTGGAGTGATCAAAATTAATGTTGATGGCAGCGCCAAAGGTAACCCAGGATCTATCGCATGCGGAGGTGTTTTTCGGGATGATAGTGGTGTATGGATTCACGGCTTCACTGCCAACTTAGGCTTTGGCTCCATCACGTTAGCTGAAATTTGGGGAATTTACTATGGATTGAATGAGGCTAAACGTCTCCACCACAGTCGAATCATCGTCTCTTGCGACTCAAAAATTGCAGTATCTCTTTTACGCACTCAACCTCCGGCTACCCACTCGTTGAAGCCCATTATTGATGCATGTCGAGTCCTTACCACCCAGTTTGTGTCATGCAAAATTCAACACGATTACAGAGAAACTAATAAGGTCGCTGATGGTCTTGCAAATTTGGGGCACACACTTCAGTACGGTCTGCACACCTATGCTCAACCCCCCTCCTCTATCGCATCCATCCTTCTTTTTGATAATGTGGGCGGCGTAAGCTGGAGAAACGTTGTTGAAGAGCAAAATCTTATGTAGTAGCTGCATCATTTGGGTTCACACTCTCCCCCTTTGTAACAAAAAAAAAAAAAAAAATAGTAAGAGAATTCATGTGCTATACCAAAATATTTTTGTTTGGTTCATAGGATACCCCGTAATCAGTTGTGATTGAGAATGTGGGTGGTGTTGTTATTAAGCACAAAATCAAGTTGTTGTTATTGAGCTGAGATCGACGAGAGAAATTCCTCCGCTTTGGGAATGAAAGTATGAACAGTTTAATTGAAGAAGCTAATTGAAAATTCTACCAGAGTGTATCTAGAGATTGATTGTATTAGGTACATTATTAACACCTTGTAAAAATAGGCATACATACACCCAAAATGGGGCACATATATATATATATATATATATATATATATATATATATATATATATATATATATATATTCTCACCTGGATTAGTGACGTGCAAAATACCTACTAGTGTATTGTTGTTGTTGTATATTATGCAAATTACTCTCGTATACACGTGCAAGTCCATTACACACTCTACCAATCGTCAAAATGGTGGACCAAGAAAAAGTAAAGGTTGTGGTTTCACACAAAGAGGACCTATTAATTATGTTGAGCATTATAACGGCCGGGAGCCAAGATTCTCCCCCATATTATTATTAATAAGCATAACGACACCAACCCCAACGTATAAGTTATAATAAACTAATATATATTACACAAATAGAAAATACTCTAGAAAAAAGACTGTCACCCGGTCACATGACAATAATAGTTACGTGAGCAATCGAGTTCGCTAACTGAAAATTTTATTTTAGTCATTAAAGAAGCATCAAGTTTTAATGGGGGGCGTGGGGGTAATTTTCTCTAATGGCGCAAAGCTTCCACTATTATATATAGTTTCAGGGTGCAATGTTAAAATATCATAACCCCAAGGAGCATATTACAATTCAACCAACAAAACATTATGAAATCACGAATCAGTAGTACCTTTTTGCAATAAATATATGTACCTTTCAGTTTTGTAGTGTAATAAATAGTGGCAGAAAAAAGAGAGGGAAGCTCTCAAAATCCAAAGAGTAGAACACGAATTCGATCGCTCTTGCTCAAAATTTCATGCCATATTGTTGAGGTGGTTTAACCTCCTAAGTATTTGGGGAGTTTTACTGTTGGATTTGGCTGTGGTAAGATAGGTTATTACTTATTGTGTTGTTGTTTCCTTAGGTTTTACTTCTTCTTCTTCTTCTTCTTCACGTTTTTGTAATTCTAATGGCTGTGGTATGATTTTGCCTTCTTGCTGTGCGTATCTGTTTGACTATTTTGGGGCTAGCTAACATGGTTGTTTGTAGTGAAAATGCGAGCATTTCTTTTATGCACCGATAGAGAACATTCTGGAATGTCGAGTTTAAACGAGTTCGATCGCTCTCGTTCAGATTTCACACCATAGTGTTGAGGTGATTTAACCTAAAAAATTGGCTGTGGAATGATAGGTTACTGTTGCTAAACCCTCGGTTGTGTTGTTTGTTTCTTTCACGTACGCACTTAGGTTTTACTTGTTGTTCTTCATGTTTTCTGTAACATGCACATATTGATTACTTGTGTTATAAGCAATAAACAAATATATGTATGTTTCAGTTTTGTAGTCGAAGCCAAAGAAAAGTGTAATAGTAACCTGATAATGTTAGCGTTTTACTGTTAAAATTGACTGTGGAAAGACAGGTTGTTTCCTTCACCGCACTTGGGTTTTACTTCTTCTTCATGTTTACTGTAACTTTAATGGCTGTGGTGTGAGTTTGCCTTCTTGTGGTGAGTATCTGATATTGCATTTCTGTATTGACTTGGTTCGTTTCGACTATTTTTAGGGCTAGTACAGTTGATTGAAGTTAATTTGCGAGCATTTTTCGTATGCACTGAGACTCAATTCATATGAGATTCTTTAACGTCGAGGTTCTTCGCTCTTGAAATGTAACGGGGTCTTGGTCAGTTGATTGGATGAAATGTGTGGATTTATGTGTAAATGTGCAAGTGCTATTGGTATATTGTTAAGGGATCACTACAACAAAACGCAGCAATTGCATGGAAAAAATTCCATGCAATTGGTCTGATTTTTCATGCAATTGATCAATTGCATGGAAAAAATCTAATGCTAAAATCCCATGCTTTTGGTGTCCCGGCAAGAGAATTGCATCGGAAAATTCCGATGCAATAGGTGGCTGCATAGAAATTTTTCTATGCAGAGATGCATAGAAATTTTCGCATGCAAAAGGTTCTGCATCGAAAAAATCGGATGCAAAGCTGTCCTGCAGCGAAAAAATTCCATGCAACAAAAGCCTGCATCAGAAATTTTCGATGCATAACCCGAGAGCGGAGGTGCAACGTGGCGGTACGAGGGAGGTTCGGTAAAAAGGTTTGGCATCCGAAATTTCGGATGCAAAGATTTATTAATTCTTTGCATCGGAAATTTCGGATGCAAAGTGTAAAGGTTCGGTTTTGCATCCGAAATTTCGGATGCAAAGTATAAAGGTTCGGTTTTGCATCCGAAATTGATTTAATAAATCTTTGCATCGGAAATTTCGGATGCAAAGTATACGAATTTTTTTTTAAAAAAAAGTGGCGGAAATTTATCCGCCACTTTTTAAATATTTTGTTTTAATTAATATAAAAAATTATTTTAAGTACATTCTTTTAAATTTTAAAGCAATATCTATACATAGTTACTTTAAAATTTTCGTATACTTAATATTTAAAAAAAAAAAATTTAAAACTTGTATTAATAATAAAAATTTGTTATGAAAACTTGTATTAATATTTATATTTTTCGTATACATATATATTTATATTTTTCGTATATATACTTATATTTTTTGTATTTATATTTATATTTATTTTTGTCGTATGTCTATTTATATTTATTATTATTGTATATATATATTTATTATAAATTTAGAGAAAGAAGAAGTAGAGAGAGAAAGAAGAGAAAGGGGGATGAATGAGAAGTAGAGAGAGAAAGAATAGAGAATTGGATGAATGAGAAGTGAATGATAAGTGGAGTATTTATAGTGGAATGTTGCAAATTAGCATCCGAAAATTCGGATGCAAGGATACTATTTGCATGGGAATTTTCCCATGCAAAGGATACTGCATCGGAAAATTCCCATGCGACAGATAATGCATGGGAATATTCCCATGCAGCATCTATTGCATAGGAAATTTCCCATGCCAATACATATTTGCATGGGAAAATTCCCATGCAAAGGATACTGCATGGGAATATTCCTATGCAGCATCTATTGCATAGGAAATTTCCCATGCAAATACATATTGCTTGGCTGCGTGAATTATTACTATTTATAAAAAGACCCATACTTATTAAATTTATATTTATATTTTCGACCCCAAAAGTATTTTAAACATTGTTTGTTCCGTATTTTTGACAAATTTTAAATGTACATATTCCTCATAAGTTTTATTAAAAATAGTGGTTAAAAAAAATGGAGGTTTGATGTCGTTTTCTATCTTTTGCATAATTAGATATTCTACCCCAAATATTTTTTAAACATCTTTCCATACTCCGATTTTGACAAAATTTTGAAGAACACTTATATTTTTAATAACATAGCATATGGTAAAAACAAATCGACGAGAGGACTTGATTGACACTCTCTACATGTGAAAATACAATTTTAGTATGATAGAGTATACTTATATAGGGTTTAGGGTTTAGGGTTTAGGGTTTAGGGTTTAGAGTTGAAGATCATATAGTGTTATATTGTTTATTTGCGTCTTTCATTACTCCATTTTTTACGATATTCGAAAGAACACTCCTACTTATGGTATAAAAGATGTTGGTGGAAGAAAAAGTGGATTTCGAGTTGTTTTGCAACTTTTTACTAATTACATGTTCACCCCGAAATGTTTCTTTGTGTCTTTCGTTACTCCATTTTTTACGATATTTGAAAGAACACTCCTACTTATGGTTTAAAAGATGTTGGTGGAAGAAAAAGTTAAATTTGAGTTGTTTTCCAACTTTTGAATAATTACATTTACAACCCGAAATGTTTATTTGCGTCTTTCGTTATTCCATTTTTTACTATATTTTAAAGAACACTCCTACTTATGGTTTAGAAGACGTTGGTGGTAGAAAAAGTTAAATTTGAGTTGTTTTGCAACTTTTGAATAATTACATTTACAACCCGAAATGTTTATTTGCGTCTTTCGTTATTCCGTTTTTTACTATATTTTAAAGAACACTCCTACTTATGGTTTAGAAGACGTTGGTGGTAGAAAAAGTTAAATTTGAGTTGTTTTGCAACTTTTGAATAATTACATTTACAACCCGAAATGTTTTTTTGTATTTTTTGGCATGGAAATAATTCCATGCAATTGCTATAATTTCCATGCGATTGCTTAATGACTGGGAATATTACCATGTTGTGCTCTCTTGCATGGGAATTTTTCGATGCAATTGCTATAATTTCCATGCAATTGTTCTATGCATGGAAAATTTTCCATGCCAATATCTCTTGCATCGCAATATTGGGATTCATAGTCAATCTTTGCATGGGATTTTTTTTATGCAATTGCTATAATTTCCATGCAATTGTTCTATGCATGGAAATTTTTCCATGCAATTGTTCTATGCATGGAAATTTTTCCATGCCAATATCTCTTGCATCGCAATTTTGGGATTCATCACCTATCAATGCATGGAAATTTTCCCATGCAAGTAATTATGCATTGAAAAATTCCCATGCAAAGATGAACTCTACCCCATTGCTCACTCTATTTAAGCACTGATGTCCATCCATTCGAATCACTCAACAATTCCTCTTCAATCTCTCAATACTTTTTTGAATCTCTCACAAATATAATAAATTTTCTCCTCCGTATGCTCCCTGAAGCTCAATTAAGCTAGCCTACGTTTGAAGGTTTGTTCATCATTTTTTGTACCTTAGTCAATTATGCATTAATTAAATATTTATGTTTTAATAAATAATTGTTTATTAATTTCGTTTAACGTTATTTTTTCAGTAAATATAACGAAGGATGAGTAATTGGTGGTCTGATCGACGTTGGATGTACGAGAGGCTAGACGAAAACGAACACTTGAATTACCATTTTGAGGTTGGTGTGTCGAACTTTCTCGATTACGCATTCTCGCATAGTAGTAATTTGAATCGTGGTCGAGCTCGTTGCCCATGTAGAAAATGCACCAACGCCAAATATTTAAATAGGAATACTATTCATATGCACTTGTATAAGTGGGGGTTCGTACCACACTATATGATATCGGCTTATCACGGTGAGTTAGGTGACACCTCGGGGGGTAATATACACTCAAACGTTGAAATAGGGTCATCATCACATAGTCATGGGGGTCAAGGAGATGACCTAATGAGGAATATGGTCGATGACGCATTTGGCGGTCAATTTCTTAACATCACTTCTAATATGGCAAGTGCAATCGAGGAGCCCAATAGTGTGGCAAAAGCTTTTTTTAAAATGCTAAGTGATGCAGAAGAACATGTATTCATAGGGAGCCCGACCACTGTACTAAGATGGGTTTGTCAGTTTATGTCGAACAAGGTATCACAAAAGCTTAGTAATGTATCTTGTAACAACACAATAAGAATAATTCACAACTTGCTCCCTCATGAATATCGGGATAAAGTACCTGAATCTGTTTACCAAATGAAAAAACTTATGAAAAGTTTGGGTCTAGGTGCAAAAACTTATGATGCGTGCATAAATAACTGTTTCTTGTTCTACGGGGAGTTCGAGTCCATCGAACATACGACGTGTCCCGTTTGTGAGGAACCTCGTTTCAAACCCTTTCGAAATCCAAGAAATAGATACAAACCAATCGCTCGTAAGAAGTTGTGGTACTTTCCGCTAACTCCCAGACTCCAACGGTTGTACATGTCTCGATCAATTGCTAAGCACATGACGTGGCATACCAATTGTCGTGAGAATAGGGATCACATGATACATCCGGCCATGCTTGGAAATACTTTGATAATCATCATCCTGATTTTGCCGCTGAGGATAGAAATGTAAGGCTAGGATTGTGCACCGATGGATTCGCCCCTTTCGGCAGCTCTTCGGGTCCTTATTCTTGTTGGCCTGTCTTTGTAACACCATACAATCTCCCACCAGATATGTGCATGAGACAAGAGTACATATTTTTAAGCCTTATCATTCCTGGCCCTAATAGCCCTGGCAAGAACCTAGATGTTTTCCTGCGTCCCTTGATTGATGAGCTAGTCTCTTTGTGGCAAGTCGGCGTACAGACGTGGGATAGCTGTAGACAACAAAATTTTAAGTTACGCGTTGCTGTTATGTGGACTATTAGTGATTTCCCAGCGTATGGGATGTTGTCTGGATGGAGTACGTACGGAAAGCTGTCGTGTCCTTATTGTATGGAGTACACGAAAGCATTCCAGCTTAAGAAGGGTAGGAAGACAAGCTTCTTCGATTGTCATCGCAGATTCCTTCCGTTAGATCACGAATTGAGGCAGAATGATACCGATTTCTACAAGGACCACGTAGAGACTGACCCACCTTTGCGTAGGAGGACAGGGGCGGAAATGAAACGTCATGTTGATCGCCTCCCTAATGTCGGTTTCGGAGAAGGAAGGGGGACCATCCAATGGGCTGGAACGAAGCACAACTGGTGTCGTAGGAGTATATTTTGGGAGCTCCCTTACTGGTCAACAAACTTGATACGTCATAACTTTGACGTGATGCATTGCGAGAAGAACTTATTCGACAACATCAAGAATACTGTCATGGATGACCCGGAAAAGACAAAGGACAACATGAATGCGCGTCTAGATTTGCGAGAGTATACCAACCGAAGTGAATTGTTTTTAGTGAAGGGATCGGATGGACGCACTCATAAACCTCATGCAATATATTGTCTAACAAAGGATCAGAAGAGGCAAGTGTGCGAATGGTTGTGCAGTTTGAAGTTTCCCGACGGTTATGCTTCTGATATTGGCCGATGTGTTCAGATGCATAATCTAAAAGTGACCGGGTGTCGAAGTCCCATGGAGGCCATTTCCTCCTGTCTGGCCCATGTTTCCTCTGGAGCTCTTGTAGATATTTAAGCTGCAAAAAAAAAATGACAAATTCCAAATATTCAATAAGTAAACTGTGGAATTTCTAACTCTTAAATTATATTTATAGTAATAATAGATTATTTACCCAAGCCTGGTGAGCTTCATCTGATACCCACTCTTCCGTTATAACTCCTTCGCTATCTTTTGTTTCTTTCACTCGACCAAGCTTGTATATCTTCGCTATCGGCAATTCTTTAATCGTAACACCCTCATCTTCAGCCTGTTTCACAAAACAATTAAAAAATTAATACTACAATTTTTAATACCACACCCTAATATGTATTTTAAGAACCAATTACCAAAAAAAAATACCACTTTTTCGGCCATTTCTTGGCCCGAATGCCTCCCACCAAACCAGTTCCTCAATGGCGCCTTCTGCCTGTTGATCTTGGCTTTTTCGCTCCTATTCTTGTGTACAGGCCCATCCCAGTATTCATAGAATTCTTTCTCATGATTTTCTGGAATCCATATATCATGTCTATTACGATCTTCACCTTTGTCCCTTATCTCCAACATTATTCTCTTCAGTGAGTTCAAGCATTCGCTATAACGATTGTTGCCAATTGTCTTCCAAACATTCCTAACTCTATACTCGTCGGCGTCATCCCACTGATATTGCCTCTGCGAATTTAAAATAATATAAATAATTAAAAACAAAAACATAGGAAAAATAAACAACAATAAATGAAAAAAATATGGATTTTAATTAACTATTTTTAATATCTAATAATAATTTCATTAAAAAAACTTACTTCAAATTCTTTCCATGCGTTTTTCCTATAAGGTTCAGGAAAATCCTTGAATCGAAACCACGGGCCCTGACACAGCTTCTTCAAAGTAGCAGAAATCGACGCACTAATGGCCGATTGGTCCCTCAACGCTCCAGTATATGGACAAAATGTGATCCACTGCCTATGATCGCGGTCACTTGGTATAGGTGCCCCTCTGCCCTGTCCTCGAAGATTTCTCGGCTCATCGTCATCGGGGGAATGTGATGGTCCTACATCGGCGGGCCCTCGTTCCGATGTCGCCCTGTCTGAAGCAGCAGACGATGTCGGCATGTCGGAACCTAAGGCATGCGGCGACTCGGTGGTGGCAGTGCTGATCGGTGGAAGAGGCTCTATCTCGAAGTCAGCAATAAACCCATACGGGTCATAGTGCGTAGGGTGAACCGGCATATCATCATCATCATCATCAAGTGGGTTAAACGGGTGGACCGGGGGTCTACGTGGCTGCTGACTAGTAGATGCAGGTTCCTTCCCCGGACGCCTCCCCCTACGGGCTCCTCCACCCCTAGATGATCCCCGACCTCTATCTGCCATCTAAATTATCCGACAAAAATATCAATATAATCCTCCTTAAACTTTAGTAAATTGCATATTTGCAAACAAGCCCAAACCTTCTTATTCCTAAAATATACTCTATTAAATACATTCAACACAAAAAAAACCCCAAAAACTTCGAATTAATAATCTAATTCCTGATTTTGTTTCAACAAATATTTTCTAAATTACAAAGTAACCTCTAAAGTTCAATAACCAAATACTCTACATATTTGCAAACAAGCCCAAACCTTCTAATTAATTACCTTATTCCTAAAATATACTGTATTAAATACATTCAACACCACAAAAATTTTAAACTTCAACTCATTCCCCAAAAAACCCCAAAAACTTCGAATTAATAATCTAATTCCTAATTTTGTTTCAACAAATATTTTCTAAATTACAAAGTAACCTCTAAAGTTCAATAACCAAATACTCTACATATTTGCAAACAAGCCCAAACCTTCTAATTAATTACCACACAAATTTTAAACTTCAAATTGAGACTATAACTTTCTAAAAACTACTTTATCTACCCTCAAGTTTTGTTAACTACAAGTTATACCCCTAACCTTTTGTTAAACTACAAATTAAGCCCTAAATTCGCAATTTATTAAACAATTAAGCCCTAAAATTGCAATTATGCCCTAAAATCCCAATTACGCACACAAATTGAAATTAAACCCTAAAATGGCAATTAATTAAACAATTAAGCCCTAATTATATTAAAATCGCAATTAAGTACAAAACTATTTTAACATTACACATAACAACACAATAATCATATTCACATTAACAAATAACAACAAAAATCAAAATTATAATAACAATTTCAAAATTGCACAAATATAAATAATTGATGAAAAATAGTATAAGTTGCGTCAAATTGATCCTTGAGAAGAGTAGAATTGCTTACCGGTGTTTTTGGGTAATTTCCGGCGACGGTGGCGGTCAACTGTGGTCCACGGTGGTGCGGCGCTGTGTGTGTGTGTGTGTGGGTGTGTGTGCGCGACGGGCAGTATGTTTTAATATTTTTGCATCGGTTTTATCCGATGCAAAAATAGTTTAATACTTTTTTTTATTTTTTTTTTTATTTTTATTTTTTTTTTTAGTGCTGCATCGGATTTTATCCGATCCAGAGATATTTTATATCTCTGCATCCGATAAAATCCGATGCAGGGTCCCTTGCATCCGAAAATTCGGATGCAGGGTCACTTGCATCCGAAATTTCGGATGCAGCCTACGTGGCTGCATCCGAATCATCGGATGCAAAGGCTGCATCCGAATTTTCGGATGCAACCTTTTCGAGCCTAACTTTGCATCCGATTTTTCGGATGCAAAGCCTGCTGTTGCATCCGAATATTGCGATGCAATATAATTGCATCGCAATTTTCCAATTCAAACTATCTTGCATCCGAAAATAAAAATTCGGATGCAAGATTTTATATGCTATTGCTATGATTTGTTGTAGTGGATAATTACATTAAACCCCCCATTGTATGGTCCATTTCTCAGTCAACCCCCTTAACTTTGTTTTGACTTAGTCAACCCCCCATCGTTTGCCAAAATCATCACTTTGCCACAAGTCAACTTTTCTGCACTTTTTTCAAGGGTATTTTCGTCAAATGTTAAAAATTTTAATATTTATTTTAAAAAAATGTAAAATTTAAAAATTTGTGAAAAATTTAAAAATGTAAAATTTGTTTTCATCCAAATTTATTTTCGAATTTTTTTTTTCGGCAAATATTTTTTTCAGAATTTTTTTTTTCGACATAATTCTTTTTTTTGAAAAAAAATATTTGGCGAAAAAAAAATGTTGTCGAAAAAAAAAATTTGTTCGAAAAAAAAATATTTGCCGAAAAAACAAAATTTGGAAATAAATTTGGTTGAAAACAAATTTTACATTTTTTAATTTTTTACAAATTTTTAAATTTTACATTTTTTTAAAACAAATATTAAAATTTTTAACATTTGACGAAAATACCCCTGAAAAAAGTGCAGAAAACTTGACTTGGGGCAAAGTGATGATTTTGGCAAACGATGGGGGGTTGACTGAGTCAAAACAAAGTTAAGGGGGTTGACTGAGAAATGGACCATACGATGGGGGGTTTAATGTAATTACCTATTGTTAATTCCGTGCATACTGTGGGCGAAATAGACTGAGCTACTTGCAAGATTTTTTATAAGAAAAGTGTAATGAGGGCCAGGTATTTGCTGGTTTGGGTATGTAAAATATTTATGCAATCCACACAAGTCACGTAGCCCTTGATAGATATGTAAGAACAATGTCGAGAGCATAATCTGTAGTTTAAAGACACCAACTAGTCAGTTAAAGTTTGATTGTTGGTTCCATGGCATGGGACTCTTATTTGCGCGAAATGCAACTTTCCCAGTTCACAGGACATTTATTAATTGGCTGTTGTTAAGTTATTTGTTTGCCTTGAAATTCCTAAGCATGGATCTGAATTCGAAAGTTTTGATTTCTTGGTCTTATCTGATATGTATTATTTTTTACGTGTTGGGCGACAAATATTGTAATCCTACTTCTTTTCATGAAAAGTAGGACACACACATTTTGATTACTTGGGGTATGTGAACACATCATGGGAAGATGTTAGTTTTAGCCAACATTTCCATTCATGGGAAGATTTATAATTGGATTACATATTGAATGGGAATATTTTATAATTGAATTACATGGTGATTGTCGGCTCATTTTTTTTTTTTGATAAGCAAAATTCAAATTAAAAGAGCACAAGAAGTGCAAAAAGTTACAACACCAAAACAGAACCTTTTTACCCAACACAATCACATGGG
The DNA here is from genome assembly GCA_948329865.1 of Linaria vulgaris. NCBI lineage: Eukaryota > Viridiplantae > Streptophyta > Magnoliopsida > Lamiales > Plantaginaceae > Linaria > Linaria vulgaris. Next base: position 128,610,102 of record OX415249.1, on the reverse strand, counting down.
TTAAGGTACCAATCAGAAAAAGAAAAATAAAAGTCCCACTTTTTAGCACTAATCCACCTCCATGACCTTACTTTAATTAACTCAACCATTTTTCCCACATCATACTCTCCTCCCTCTTTGAACATTCTATTTCTAGTCATCCAAATAACTCAAACAACAAAGAACCATACACAAATCCACAATTCATTTCCTCTACTTTTAGGAAATAGGCCTCTCCACTGATCAAGGTGGAGTTCTGGAGTAACGTGCAGAGCCGAGGTAACACCAATCCATGCCATACATTTTTTCCAGATACAACATGCCACCTTACATTCACCAAAGATGTGAGTAGTTGTTTCCTCTTCTTCCCCACATAACAAACACAACAAAGAATCATTAGGAGAAATAATACCTCTTTTGGCGAGATTATCTTTCGAGGGAATTCGATTCAAGAAGAGTCTCCACACGAAGAATTTAATGTTAAGAGGCGCAAAAGATTCCCAAATGGAACGAAAATCACGAACCTGATTATCTGTTATGTGCTTAGAAATGGCTTTATATGCTGATTTTGCTGTATACGTTCCCGAGTTATCGAACCTCCATCTCCAACCATCCCGTTCAAACTGTCGCAAACTCTTCGAATTGATGAGAAGAATCAGATCATCCAGCATAGACTCTTCCCATGAGAAAAGAGTTCTACGCCACCTCCATATCCATTGCCACATGTTGTCAACCCAGAGTCCCATATCCCCCACTTTCGTATTTTTATCCAGTGAGATTTGGTAGAGCCTGCTGAACTTATTTGCCAGAATGTCATCCCCCACCCATATATCGTGCCAGAAATTGGTATTCTTGCCATTGCCCACCACCTTTTCAGTCCCCTGTTCGAACCACCTAAACTGTTTATCAATTTTAAACAACTCATTCCACCACTTAGAACCTTTGCCTCAATTATTCAAGTGAGTCAAGTTCACCCCTCCTTCAAGATCTGTTCCATACTTGGCCTTTAAGACTTTCAGCCACAGTCCTTCATCATTATTCTTCATACGCCATCTCCACTTCCCAAGTAAAGCCAAGTTGAAAACTTCAAGATTTTTCACATTTATTCCTCCTTCACCTTTATCTTTACAAACTTGACTCCATTTCACCCACGCCACCTTTCTATTATCCTCACCACCCGCCCATAAAAAATTACGTTGGATCTTGGTGAGGTTCTCTATCACCTTCTTTGGCGCCTTAAAAAAAGAAAAGAAGTACACCGGTAAGCTACTCAAAACTGAATTGATCAAAATAATTTTACCACCATAAGATAAAAATCGATTTTTCCATGTCGACAAAGTATTCCTCATAGCTTTCTCAACTGGATCCCACATATCTATCTTCCTCGGATTCGCCCCCACTGGCAACCCTAAATACTTAAAAGGAGTGGATCCAATTTTATATCGGAGAAAATCAGCCATTTGGATGAGGACTGATTCCTCCACGTTATAACCCAGCAACTCGCTTTTTTTGTAATTGACTTTTAAGCCAGAAACCAACTCAAAATTTCGTAAAATTCCTTTGATTGCCCAAACATTACGCCAATTTGACCTACCAAAAAACATTGTATCGTCAGCGAATTGGACGTGGGTCATCTTCATTCCTTCTCGCCCCACCTCAATACCTTTAAAAAGATTCAAACTTGCTGCTTTCTTCATGAGTCCTCCAAGGCCCTCAGCTGCAATTAAAAAAAGAAAAGGAGACAAAGGATCTCCTTGCCTTAGTCCCCTTTGCAAATAAAACTCCTCAGTTGGACTGCCATTGACGAGGACGGAAGTTAAGGCAGACGAAAGGCATTCTTGGATCCACCTTCTCCATTTAACACAAAAGCCCATCTTATTCATGAAAAAATCCAAATAATCCCACGATATACAATCATAAGCTTTCTCGAAATCAACTTTAAACAAGAGACTCGCCTTTTTCTCCTTTCTAACATCGTCAATAATCTCATTCGTTATCATGATGTAGTCCAGAATCTGTCTCCCTTGCATAAATGCCATTTGCTCTTCAGATATAACTTTGCCCATCACCTTTTTGATTCTGTTAGCCAAGAGTGTAGCAAGACATTTATACATACAACGAAATCGGACGAAAGTCATTAAGGCCCACAGGATTGAATTTCTTCGGAATAAGAGTAATGAAAGATGAGTTTGAGCCTTTAACGAGTTTCCCGTTCCGATGAAATTCCTCAATAAAGTTGTAGAAATCAGTTTTCATGAAATCCCAACAATTCCTCAAAAAATTGAAGTTGAAACCGTCAGGACCCGGGCTTTTGTTTCCATCACAACTCCAAATGACTCCTTTGATTTCTTCTTCTGTGAACGGTTTAATAAGTTCTAAATTCTCCTCTTACCCAACACATTTAAACTCAACACCTTCCAGAATCGGTCTGTCCCATTGTTCACAAGAAAACTGTTGATTAAAGTGACTTTTCACCTCTCTTTTCACTTCACTCGGTTCATCAATCCATACTCCATTCTTGAGCAGCCCCTGAACTTCATTAATTTTACTCCTTCTCTTCACATATTGATGAAAAAACTTAGAGTTAGAATCACCATATTTAGCCCACTTCAGCCTCGACTTTTGAAGGTTAAGACTATCTTTATGGGAAATAATTCGCCACAACTCGCCCATCAAATTAACTCTATCTATCACCTCTTCGTTAGATAAGTCTGAGCTCTCTCCTTTGATATCAATCTCACTGATTTTTTTTTCTTGACCTCACCAATTTTCTTATCCATATGTCCAAAAACTTCAATATTCCAGACCCTCAATAAACTTTTTAATTTCTTCAGCTTCTCTTTCAAAATAAATCCATTCCACCCCTCAATCCCCAATTTACCCCATTCCTTTTTGACATATTGCACAAAACCTGGATGGTCAAACCAACACTCGAGCACACGAAAAGGTTTAGCACCCCAGTTAATAGCAACACTTTTCATCAATAATGGACAATGATCTGACAAAACCCTCTCAAGACCTCTAAGTGAGACATCAGGCCACTTGTCGGCTCATTTACTGATGCAGGATAAAGACAGAGAGGGATTTCAGATAGGGCTGATGATGATGTGGATGTCTACCACACTAATTTTGGTGTTGCTGGTAAAACCTCATAACTATTCCTTTCCATGTCTTTGATACTCATTTATTAGGATGCCATTCCTGAGGTTGTATCTGTTGAGTTTAAAGTTTCTTCTTACAATAAATTCTTGTTTTGGTGAATGCATGTCTTTCACTTCTTGATAACCCGGGACGAAAAGCTATAGATCCAGCTTATGCTTTACCTGTTGATGTTGCAAACCAAATCCTACTTGAAAAGTAAATGTAAGCATCTTATGCAATTCGGGCTGTATTGACAATTGCACAAAATCATTTTCTTGAGGCACATTTTGAATGTGAAACTTACCTGGATCCTTTCTAATCCTTTCATGTCTTGATGGGATTCTTTGCATCAATAGTTGGCTTTTGAAGATTACCTTCTTATGTCTGACTTGTTAATATTTCTGGAACACATTCTCCTTTTCAATTAAGACTCTTTAATGTCTTTTTCTAAATATTGAGGGTAATCTCTGAAGTAAGAAAAATTCGGTTATGTACTGAATTTTTGTCTTGTTAGCAACTCAAGTACTGCTCATATAGTTTGTTTTAGTTTTCAAATTGTGATGGCAGCAGTTTTTCTGGTGTATGCATAAAAGTCCCCTTTGATTAAATTGTAGTTCATAATTAGTTTTACGCAACCTTTTGACTCTATAAACATTTGAATGGTAGGAGGCGAGAAATAGTTGTAAAAGAAAAAAGTTCCATGATATCATTTCATGATCATACTGAAATCACATTTGCCAAGTATCACACCCAGTGTTGTATATTCCTTCTTAACTCCAAGTAGACTATTTTTATATTGAAGAATTTTATGTACTATTGATGAACAGAAAACTGAAAAGATTCAAACAAGCAAACAAGATGAAGAGATCTAACTCTAAGAAAGCTAGAAAAACCAATAATGGAAAGAAAAGAATGGAGGAGATACCACCATTGGAGGAGATACCACCATTCGAGGAAGCACCACAAACAGGGAAGAAACCACTGTAAGTTTTAGAGGCATGTAGTAGAATGTATTGTTGAAGATTATTTACTGAGTTTTTTCTCACTTGTTTATTAGGCTTAGTTTGAACAACGAGAGACGCCTTCGTTATGTTGTGAGGCAAGCAAGGGCGTTACGGTCGTTTCTCAATTTCGTAGTGTTCATGTTTCTGTCCTACTTTCTTCTATCAATAGTATATCTTCTTTTGACTATGTATGGTATGCCATCCATAGGAATTTCTCTTCCCTTTGTTACATTCCTCTATGCTTGTATGTATCGATTATGGCTCGTTACGTGCTCTAGCATTGATACAACACATGTAACTTTGAGGGATAATGCTGAGTCGAGTGTAAAATGGGAGTTTGTCTAGTCCATGTTGGGACCTTTTGTGACTTCTGTGTCTGTTTTCGGATCTGCTTGTTTTTCGATTTTCGAATCTGCTTATTTGTCTGATCTTTTTAAAGATCAAGAGTACAATGATCTGATTTTCCACTGCCTGGTATCCCTTTTACTTCTACTGTTTTTCCTTAGCCTTTTGAGAGGCAATCCAAATGACGTCGGGGCATCCAATTCCACTATTGCTATATATCTTAGTTGGACTAAGACCTTAAGCGTTGTGCCATTTTGGAAGTTTATGCCATTTTCTTGATAACTGGGAAAACCCACCCGATAAAAATGAGTCTTCCATGGGATCTAGCCCCACTGCTGCTGCCTCAGGAGATGGTAGTAGCTCATCCACACCACATGACAAGTATACTGAGGCTGCTTCTCTTATGGGGAGCATCAATAGGGAGGTGCTCGTACAATTGGCAGGATTCTCTTTTTAAATATGTAATAGGTTACACGATCAAATCTTGCAAATTCTCTAACTTTATTTTCTTCTTAATTTGTGTCATTTGTACATATGACAGAGCTGGATAAAGGGGGTGATGTGGTGGGATTTGGAGTTAGTGTTAGAAAATAGGAGATTTATATATTTGATAGATGTTTTGTAGGATAGTGAAGATTTGTATTTGTGTTTATGTGGATAGTGGAGGAGAAGGTATTTTTAATGTAGTGGGGAATATGAAGTATTTAGAGTGTTTAGAATATGGAGTATTTATCTCTAAAATCTTTAGAGTGTATTGCTCAAATGTTTTTAGATTGGTTTACAAGATCACCCCAAGGGGTGTATTTATAGGTGTGGGAGGAGGTATCTAGAACTCACCCATTACATTATTCTAGATTAATCTTTGCTAGATTTTTCTAGATATATTCCTAGAATATTCCTATGAATATTCTTTAACTAGTGTAGTATGGACTACTCTAGATTCATCCATATTATTATTACAATTATATAGATATATTTAGAATACTATAGATTATTCTAGAAATGCTTCATAGTTTAATACTCCCCCTTGAAGCATTTCTCGGATACTCCAAGCATACTCCTTAGCACTTGAAATCGATCTCTTGAAAGTGCCTTCGTGAAGATATCGGCTCGTTGTTCTTCCGTGGGGCAATACTTCATCTCAATATCTCCACTTGCTTGGACTTCTCTTATGAAGTGGTACTTGATAGCAATGTGCTTCGTTCGATTGTGTTGAACTGGATTCTTGGCCAATGCTATAGCTGATTTACTATCACAGTAGATATCTGTAGGCTCGTTTTGTGGCTGTCCCATGTCTTCAAGTATTCTTCTTAGCCATATAGCTTGACAAGTTGCTCCTGCTGCTGCAACATATTCTGCTTCGGCTGATGATTGTGCAACAAACTCTTGTTTCTTTGAACCCCATGATATTATACTTGAGCCAAGCTTGAACGCGTACCCAGAAGTGCTCTTCATATCATCCACAGATCCTGCCCAATCACTATCAGTGAAACCCAAAAGGTTTCCTTCTAAATTTGGTTTATACCATATGCCGAAAGTCTTTGTTCCTTACAGATATCTGAGGAGTCTCTTTGCAGCTCCAAAATGTGTTTGGCTTGGGCTCTGCATAAATCTTGATAGCAAACTTGTCGCGTACATGATGTCGGGCCTCGTAGCTGTTAAGTATAGTAGACTTCCAATTAGGCTACGATAGATGGATGCGTCTACTTGCTTCGTTCCATCTTCATTCTTTAACTTCTCATTCGGAACCAATGGAGTAGCAACGGGTTTGCATTCTTCCATCTTAAATTTCTTCAACACATCCTCGATATACTTCTTTTGTGATAAGAAGATACCTTCTTCTTCTTGGCTTATCTCCATTCCAAGAAAGTAGTGCATCAATCCCAAGTCGCTCATCTCAAATGTGTTCATCATGTCTTTCTTGAATTCTTCAATTAGCTTTATATCTTTCCCTGTGACGATTAAGTCATCAACATAAAGAGAGATGATGAGTGTATTGGTGTTACCTTGGGACTTTATGTAGAGAGTTGGCTCATTTTTGCTCCTCCGGAATCCTTGATCGATAAAATATCCATCGATCTTGCTATACCAGGCTCGAGGTGCTTGCTTAAGCCCGTATAGTGCTTTTATGAGTCGTAACACTTTTCCTTCTTTCGTCATGAATCCTTCAGGCTGCTCGACGTATACTTCTTCTTGTAGCTCTCCATTTAGAAAAGCTGACTTCACATCAAGTTGGAAGATTTTCCATTGTTTTTGTGCGGCAAGAGCAATAAGTGCTCTTATCGTATCCAACCGAGCAACTGGGGCGAATGTCTCTGTGTAGTCAATCCCCGGTAGTTGAGCATATCCTTTGGCTACAAGCCTTGCCTTATGCTTTTGTATAGAACCATCGGGATTCAACTTTGTCTTGTAGACCCACTTGACTCCAATTACTTCTTTATCTTTTGGATGATCAACCAACTCCCAAATTTTATTCTTCTCAATCATCTTTATCTCTTCCTCCATAGCTTTAACCCATACTTTTGCTTTAGATGCTACTTCGTAGTTGGGTGGTTCCAAGATAGTAAAATTGCAAGTTTCATATATATCACTTAAGGACCTCATCCTTAGCGGCGGAGATTCTGGCGATGAATCGCTTTGTCTTGGAGTATTTCTTTCTGAAGAGGATATAGGAGTCGTACCTGGATTTTGTTCGTCATCCTTGTCATTGTCTCTCGCACCTTCTTCTTTCATTGGTGTGGATATCCATCTCCTCTCTATATTTTCCGTCTCCCAGTTCTAGGCCGCTTGCTCGTCGAACTCAACATCTCGACTCGCAACAAGCTTCTTAGTCTCTAGATTGTAAATTCTGTAACCTTTTGACTGAGAGCTATAGCCGAGGAATATACCTTTCTCCGTCTTATCTTCTAGCTTGTGTCTCCTCACGGATGGAATGTGGACATAGCATATACATCCAAAGACCCTGAGATGTTTGGCGGAAGGCTTCTGTCCAGACGAAGCTTCAATTGGCGTCTTGTTGAGTACTGCTTTTGTTGGACACCGGTTAAGTAGATAGACCGAGGTGTAGACAGCCTCTGCCCAAAACATCTTTGGCAATCCTTTTTCAGCGAGCATGGATCTTGCCATCTCCATCACCGTTCGATTCTTCCTTTCCGAGACTCCATTTTGTTGTGGAGTGTAGACGACTGTTAGTTGGTGCTCCATGGCTTCATCTTCACAGAACTTGTCAAACTCTTTAGAGTTGTACTCCATACCACGGTCACTTCTTAACTTTTTAATCTTGTGACCGCTTTGTTTCTCAACAAAGTTCTTGAATCTCTTGAAGATTCCAAATACTTCTGATTTCTCTTTAAAGAAATATACCCAAGTCATTCTTGTATAGTCATCTATGAAGAGGATGAAGTACCTGTTTTGACTTAGGGAAGGTGTTCGCATTGGGCCGCATACGTCGGTGTGGACAAGCTCCAATATTTGTGTTGCTCGCTATGCTTTCTCCGTTGGAAATGGTTGCCTATGTTGCTTTTCGAGCATGCACCCTTCGCAAACATTCTCCTTCTCGTTTATAAGTGGGAGGTCTCTCATCATTTTCTTATGATGAAGTAGTCGTATGACATTGAGATTAAAATGTCCAAATCTCCGATGCCATAACCTTGTGTCGTCAAGTTTTGCTACCATGGCTTTATGTTTTAAATATTGCCAGTGAATAGGAAAGTTTCTGTTTCTTCCCATTTTCACTTCAGCAACCTCCACATTATTTTTTCAAGTCATGAATTTGACATGACTCCCCCTCAAAGTGAAGCGAATATCCGTTCTCCATCATTTGGCCAACACTTAATAGATTTTGATCAAGACTAGGTACTAGGAGTACGTCTTTGATAAAACGCGTACCTTTTATTGTTTCGATGGTGACCGTATCTTTACCTTTCGTCTCCACCAATTCTCCATTGCCCATCTTAACTTTACTCTTGATCGATGTGTCTAGATCACAGAAGATCCTCTCGTTGGATGCCATGTGATTGCTACACCCACTATCGATGTACCAATCTTCTTCTTTCTCCTCGATTGCAGATTGACATGCTTAGAAGATATGTTCCTTCTCATGTTGATCTTCTGAGTAGTTGGCTTGATGATTCTTCTTCAATCGACAATTTCTCTCCACATGCCCAAACTTCTTACAATTTTTACATTGTGGCTTTCCTCGATGGTAGCAATCTTTTTCTAGGTGATTAATTTTCTTGCATATTCGGCAAGGGGGGAACTCACCTTTGGTCTCCTCGCGCTTTTCTTCTTGTTGCCATCCTCTCGAGCCTCCTTCGTTTCTTGATTTCTTGTTTTTGATGTTGAGCTTTGATTGAAAGGCACTCTCAAGTAAGTCTTCATGTCACCTATTCATCCTTAGCTCATGTGCTTGTAGGGAGTCCATTAATTCCGTGACCGTCATTGTTGATAGGTCCTTCGACTGCTCAATAGCGGCTACGATGGGATCGTACTTCTCAGGAAGACTAATCAAGATCTTTTAGACAATTCTTTCATCGAAATTGTTGTCTCCATAAGCTCGCATTTGGGTGACGATCTCCATAAGTTTTGAACAATAATCCTTGGCAAGCTCCGAATCTTTAATTTTAAGATTTTCTAGATCTCTTCTCAGGCCTTGTAATTTAATAGTTCTCACCTTAGCATTACCTTGGAATTCTTCTTTTAAGGTGTTCCAAGCTTGCTTTGCAGTGGTGGCATTTCTTATTCTTGAAAATATAGATTCACTAATGCCTTGTTGAATTATAGAAAGAGCTCTAGCATTTTGGCGTCTTAGTTTCTTGGAACTTACCTCACTTGTCGAAGACTCGGCACCATCTTGAATAATAATGTCTTCTTCAACAACATCCCATAGATCTTGAGACTCGAGGTATGTCTTCATCCGAATGCTCCAATAACCGTAGTTTTCTCCATTGAACAATGGAGTTGATTCCATAATGCGAGAATTAGCCATGACGCCCGTTCTCGATCGAACAAGCTCTGATGCCACTTGTTAGAAAATAGGAGATTTATATATTTGATAGATGTTTTGTAGGATAGTGAAGATTTCTATTTGTGTTTATGTGGATAGTGGAGGAGAAGGTATTTTTGATGTAGTGGGGAATATGAAGTATTTAGAGTGTTCACTACAAGGTTCCAAGGTCTTTTGCAACCGCAAATGCGGTTGCAAAAGGCCCAAATTTGGTTGCAAATAGTCATTTCAACCGCGATGCGGTTGCAGATGACGAGGTCTCGTAAAGCCTCGGTTACTTGTCATCCGCGACCGCATCGCAGTTGCAAATGCCCATCTGCGACCAGGTAATCTGCAACCGCCTCGCGGTTGCAGATTTTGCAACCGCGAGACAGTTGCAATTACATATTGGACTTTCTGCAACCGCCTCGCGGTTGCAATTTCTCTTGGAATTTCTGCAACCGCGGGGCGGTTGCAAAAAGTCCAATGAGAAACTGCAACCGCACCGCGGTTGCAAAAAGGCAAATAAGCATCTAAAACCGCATTGCGGTTGCAGAAAGTCCCGTAAGCATCTGCAACCGCAATACGGTTGCAGAAAATATTCAAACCACCGCAACCGTTGCGGTTGCAAATGACCTGGGAACGAAAATAAAAAAAACCAATAATATTTTCTGTAATTTACAGAAATATTATTGATTTTTGTTAAAATTACAAATAGATAATGGCAGCAAATTAATATAGTAAATATACAAAAACAAATGTAATTAAATAACGAAAAACAATGAAAAAAATGAAATGAAAAATGAAAAAAAGTTGAACAAAAAAACATAAAGAAGAAGATAAATAAAAAACAAAAAATGAAGTCTTAGGAGTAATTTGTTTTGGATTTGAAAAAGAAAAGAAGAGAAGTGTTGATGTTTTTTTATTTATTTGGATTTGGAAAAGAAAAGAAGAAAAGTGTTCGTTTGTTTTTTATTTTTTGGATTTGGAAAAAGAAGAGAAGGGTTGGTGATTTTTTGGATTTGGAAAAAGAAGAGAAGGGTTGGTGATTTTTTGGATTTGGAAAAAGAAGAGAAGTGTTGGTGATTTTTTGGATTTGAAAAAATAAGAGAAGTGTTGTTGGGTATATATAGAAAATGGGGTGAAAATTTGAATTTTCGCGAAAATTCAAATTCCCCCCCATAGGCCGCTCAAATTTTCAAAAATTTTGAACAATTTGCAACCGCACAGCGGTTGCTAAAAGTCTTAAAACTTTTAAAAAATAGGTATCTGCAACCGCGTCGCGGTTGTAAAAAGTATGAACACTTTCTGCAACCGCGTCGCGGTTGCAGAAAGTATGAATCTTTTCAGCAACCGCATCGCGGTTGCAAATACTGGCTTTTGCAACCGCACTGCGGTCCCAATAGGCTCTTTTTGCAACAGCAGTGCGGTTGCAAAAAATATTCATACATGAAAATCGCAATTTTATGGGACTTTCACAATGCGTTTCTGATTTTTAACCACAAACTTCAATGCTACATGTGATATAAACTAATAAATGGTTACAAAACAAGTAATTGAGGAATGAAAGAGTAGATTGAATGTGAAATGATCGAAGGAGTTGTTAGACAATGCATGAACATATTGTATGTTCTATTTACTACTCATCATTATATTTCTTCTTGTTATTATGATTTGCTTCACTAATAATATGATTAATTGGTTGAATTAGTAGATAAAATTTTCACATTACGTTTATTTCTATATGTATATAGGGATGATATTTATATATATGTGTATACGAACGTTATCGTTTGAAATCATAGATATCACGGCTTGTCCCACATATATAACGCTTGAAATTGTTATAATAATTGTAATTATGGTTGTTTTTACCATTATTAGGATAGTTATCAACCAAAATAACAATGTGACACCTCGAATCATAAAAAAACGCCATTTTGAAACTAACGTATACTAGTTTTTGCAACCGCATTCAACCGCAATGCGGTTGCAAAAACTAGTATACGTTAGTTTCTGCAACCGCGTTGTGGTTGCAGAAAGCTAATTTTGGCCTTTATATAGGCCTTTCCCTCCTCTTCAAACATTCATTCCAATTTTCACTCTTTCTTAAGGTGTTTACGTTTTTTTCCCTTAACTATCTCAAATTCTTATTTTAAATAATATAATTCGCGATTCAATTCTAACTTATGTTTATTTGTTTGTTGATAGATAAATGGCACACACACCGAGTATAATCGTGGTATAAGCAATATTCTTGAAGATCGCTTTTCACGCTTCAAGAAGTAAGTTGTTAATTCTTTAGCTTTCTAAATCGATTTTGCATGATATAAATTTATTAGAGTTTAAATTGTAATTATTTGTTTTATATTTTACTACTTAGATCGAAAAATAATGAATTATGAAGCGGATAGAGCTTGGATGTATGATAGATATGATAGTGACGGTTATTTGCGAGAGGAATTTTTGTGTGGGGTTCGAACTTTCATTGAGTATGATATGACTCAAGTCACATACCTAGATCTACAATCACAAATTAGGTGTCCTTGCATGAAATGCACTAATTTAAAATTTCACGGGAAATACGTTGTACGTGATCATCTACATATGTCTGGATTTACGCCTGGATATTTAGAATGGTTATTTCACGGGGAAACGGAAAAAGAGAATATACCGTCGTATTTGCCTGAGACCTCCACCTCATCAAACACCATTATTCCCGACACGACAGACTTTGTTGATGAGCCGTTTACAGACATGATCGTAGATGCACGTGGAGGTCGTTATTTTGAGGATGAGGCCACTAACGATGATCCCAATCCGGAAGCGAAGGCTTTCTACAAATTGATGCACCTAGGAAAGGTGAAGTTCCATCCAAATACAAATATAAGTATCCTTCAGTGGATTGCAGACTGGTGGGACGACAAGGCACATCACAAGGCGAGTAATATTTATTCCGATAAGGCTTTTAACAAGGCGAAGCTAGGTTTCATGCCAGAGACTGTGAAGTTGTTACGAAAAGACACGAAAGGGATGCGTACAATGTTGGAAACAGAGTTAGGGTTTGTTAAGTACGACTGTTGTCCAAAACAATGTTTTTTGTACTACGGTGAGGGTAAGGGCTTAGACCAGTGTCCGATTTGTGAAACGGATAGATATATTCTTGGGCTGAAATCGAAGGTGGGGAAGAAGAAGTTGTGGTATTTCCCTATTATTCCTCGTCTCCAGAGGTTGTTTTATACCATAGGAACTGCAAGGCATATGACATGGCATTTGAATTGTGAAGGGGTTACTGATCGAATGATTCACCCAGCGGCAGCAGAGGCATGGAAACACTTTGACCGTACGCACCCATATTTTGCAGGAGAGCCCCGTAACGTTAGACTTGGTTTGTGCACGGACGGATTTTCTCCGTACGGAGCATCTGGCAAGAATTACTCATGTTGGCCAGTGTTTGTCACTCCGTATAACCTTCCTCCGGATATGTGCATGAGGAAGGAGTTCATATTTTTAAGCCTAATAATTTCCGGGCCTTATAGTCCTACAGAGAACTTAGATGTTTTTTTGAGGCCACTTATTGACGATTTGAAGTTATTATGGAGCATTGGGGTCGAGACATACGACACTTTTAGAAAGCAAAACTTCCAGTTACGAGCGGCCCTCATGTGGACGATTAGCGATTTTCCGGCGTACGGGATGTTGTCGGGGTGGAGTACACACGGAAAGTTATCGTACCCTTATTGTATGGGTGACACGAAGTCCTTTACGTTGGCGAATGGGGGTAAACCGACATTTTTCGATTGTCATCGCCGATTCTTGCCCATGAGGCACCCTTTGAGAGACGATGTTGTTAATTTAAGGAAAAATGTAAAATCACCCGAAACACCAATTCCTAGGAAGACAGGTGACCAAATGAGAGTAATTGTGAATGGGCTAGGGCACGTGGAATTTGGTACAAAATTCAAGCCCCTACCGGACTTTGGTACGAAACATAATTGGGTGCAGAAGAGCATATTCTGGGAACTACCCTACTGGTGCACGAACTTGGTTCGTCACACTCTAGACGTCATGCACTGCGAGAAGAACTTTTTGGATAACATCATCAACACGGTGTTGGATGACTCTAAGACGAAGGACAACATCAAGTCTCAAAAAGATTTAAGGCTCTACACCAATCGAAGTGAGCTCTTTTTACAACCAGGCCCCCGAGGTGGGGAGTCGGTAAAGCCAAAGGCACGCTATTGTTTGTCATGGGACCAAAAGAGAAGGGTGTTAGAATGGTTGGATCAGCTGAGTTTTCCGGATGGATACGCATCGAACCTAGGACGATGTGTACAGATGCAACAACAAAGGTTGATTGGTATGAAGAGTCACGATTGTCACGTGTTCATGCAGAGATTGATCCCAATTGCTTTTCGTGAGTTCCTAATACCTGAAATTTGGGGTACATTGGTGGAGATTAGTTTGTTCTTCAAGGCCATTTGTGCTTCAGAGGTTTCGACCGAAGGTATGAAGGGACTAGAGAAGTCTATCGTTCTCACAATGTGCAAACTTGAAAGGATATTCCCGCCTTCCTTTTTCGACTCTATGGAGCATTTGGCTATACACTTACCTTACGAGGGTAGAGTTTGTGGTCCGGTTCACTATAGATGGATGTATCCATTCGAGAGGTAATTATTTTTCTTAATGACTTATTATACTTATCATTGACTTATTGTACTTATCATTACTATTTTTTTGTATAGGCGCATGTTTGATTTTAAGGGCTCTGTGCTGAACAAAGCGAGGCCCGAAGGGTGCATAGCCAATTCATACCTACTGGCGGAGCTGTCAAATTTGTGTTCCCAATATCTTGATAAAGCCTATGGTTCTACTCATAAACGACTAAACAGGAACGAGACTTTAGAGAGTTCAGAGTGGGATAATGAGCTCTTGCTATTTCGGAAGAGGGGGCGACCGATAGGTCCGTTGAACAACTCGAGGCCATTAACGTCGGAAGAAAAGGAGCAGATTGAACTATACACAATTCTTAATTGTGAAGAGTTGGACGGATGGCTTGAGTGAGTAATTTCTTATTTTTTTTATAACCAAGTGTAAATTGTTGTATTATGTTTGTGTACTAACTTGTTTGATTTGTGACTCGGCAGAGTGTTTATTGAAGAGGAGTGTAGCGGATTGAATGCAATGGAGGTGCAAACAAAGAGGAACATAGAGTATGTGGCGTAGTTCAAGCAGACGTACTCCAGTGGAAAGTACATGTCGGACGATCGTGTAGTACCGTTGATTTATGGTCCACTCAACAGGGCGTTGACGTACGGAGGCTACATTATTAATGGGTTACGATTCCAGGTTGATACGAAATTGGCCCGTAAGAAGAGTGATTGCAGTGGGGTGTACGTGAAGGGTGACATGGGAGACACCGAATCCACCAACTTCTATGGCACTTTGGAAGAGATCTTAGAAGTGGAATACTGGGGAGGCAGAACTGGAAAACCACTGTACATTGTATTTTTCAAGTGTAAGTGGTATGATATCAGAAGACGTGGCACTGAGGTCCATAAGACGTACAACCTTGTTGATATTAACCCGAAAAAAACACTTTCAACCAACGAGCCATTTGTTTATGCGAACCAAGCCCTACAATCTTACTATGCGCCTTATCCGAATCTCCCGAATGGAAGGCCTGGGAAAGGTGGATGGCTGTCGGTATCTCATATTCTCGCTAGACACATCATTGACATGTCATCCGTTAGTAGTTCTAGTAAAACTGAAGCGGCAGGGCCGGCAGGGCCGGAGGAACCAATCCTTCAGGAGAACGACTCGTTGGGGCTCAACATATTTGTAGACTTTGCGCCATTTAATATGGATATTCAATTGGGCATTGGTGAGTTTGAGGTCGTCAATACCATCGATGCAAACGAGGAAGAGAGTGGAGAAGAAGAAAATGAAGACATGGTTCCAGATGAGGATGTTTATTATTATTCATCGGATGAAGATTAGATTTGTATTGATATTTCGTCGGATCACCATCACTCGGTAGCCCCATTGCCTTCCCCTTCTTCACCTCCTTTATCGCCTTCTTCCAACAGTCGCTATCGAACTCGGGCAACAAGGCTGGTGGTGGAAACCTCCTCCTCAACTCCCTCATGTATTTCTTCTGTTGATATAAGACCACAAATTAGAGATGAAGATCAAAATCAGTATTTAGATTGTAAAAATGAATGAATTTACAGAAACTAAAGAGTAAAAAATGGAAAACACTTACGTAAATAAGTCTGGAAGCATCATCTATCCACTCCCGCCTCAATGGGACACCTGTATTCCCGCCAGTCTTGGACACCTTCTTCGTATGTCCAACTTGTACACCTCATCGTGTCGAATGGGGGTTTTGCGGTTCGGCTGATTCCTAGCCTAGAAATTTAAAGAATAATTATGTTAATAATTAGAATCCTAAATTGCACGACAATATTATATTGTTGCTTAAAAAATTAAATACCATTCGGCGCTTGATCTCCTCGTAATCGATGGGTCCTCCAAAAAAGGTGGGCGGGGCTATAGGACAATCGACTGGATCGCGTCCTCCTCGCCTAGCTATCCGTGTCCGATTGGAATAGTCTCGATGAGCCTGAGTCCCCCAGTGAATGGCTGCCGCCTCCTCCAAAGTACTGCTCATCCACGTCTTCGGCTTCCCCGCATACGCTGGGTCATCTAATCTAGAAACGTAAAGAGCCTTCGCGTTGCTCATACCCCGCTTGTAGCACGCCTTCGCCTTCGCGGTGAAGGCCTTCTTCACATCGGCCATCTCCAAGTAACGGACCCCATAGATTTGCTACAATTGAATTATAACAACAAAATTATGAGTATTTTCTTTATTTATTTATTAGTACACCAATTAATATAATATTATTATCAAATAATTTCATACCATAAATCGTCTCCACATCGCCTCTCGTACAGTCGCCGGCATCGCCAAGTAGGATGGCCAAAACTCACTCATAAACTGTCTGGTGAGGGAAGTGACCGTATGCGCTATCTCGTTACTAGAGGGCTTGTAAAAACATCCGCGCTTCAATATGATGGGCTCCCTATCCTTCACTGCTCGGGGTGATGTACGTCCTATAGTAGGTCCCCTAATAGGGCGGCGCTGCGTGTCTGGAATCTAATTCGGCTCTGTCGACCTCTGACTCGATCCTACTCCGGTGGCTGGAATCTGTGGCGACCGATGACTCGATCTGGCTCCGGTGGATGGTATCCTTGTCGACCTCTGGCTCGATCCAGCTCCAGTGGCTGGAATCTCTGTCGACCTATGGGTCGATCTAGCTGATGTGGGTGGTGTCCCTGTCGACCTATGGATCGATCCACCTACTATGGGTGGTGTCCTCTGTGCTCCGCTAGACTCGACAGATGGCGGTCGATGTCGTGGTCGATGGGCTCCGGTCGACTCTGACGATCATGGTCGATGGGCACCGGTCGACTCTGATGATCGTGGTCTAACCCCAGATGCGCTACATCTGCAAGAGGGGACTCGTCATCGTCATACGTAAGCAAGCGCGGTACGGCAGGAGACAACGGCGGTAAGGATGTCTCGGCTGGACCACTAGTCGTAGGACCACGACCCGAGTGGACAATACGCACCACCGGCCTGCAACTACCTCGACCACTCTCGGCGCTATGGCCTCCAGGTCCACTACCCTGACTATCTCCACTACGGCCTCCAAGTCCACTACCTCGACCACGACCATGACCAACTCCTGAAGGAGGGACACCACGAGACGTACGTGGCCGGCGCAGAGGATCGTCTGACATGATGTACTAAAAAACTAAAGACAAATTTCTAAGTTAGAATTACTAAAAGTATTTATCCTTACTAGGTTATGAAGTTTTCCAAAAAATAACATTACGTCTAAGTTACAAAGGTAAACTAACGTAATAAAGATTTCCTAAAAGTATTTATCGTTACTAAGTTATGAGATTTTCCTAAAAATAACATTACGTCTAAGTTACAAAGATAAACTAAAGTAATATAGATTTTCTAAAAGTATTAAACGATACTAAGTAATCAATTTAGTTAAACTAAACTAACTCTTTAATTAACATCTAGCAATTAAGTAACAAAACTAACAGTTCAAATACAGACAAACTAAGGCCATAAACTACAAAGACTTTCACAATCACATTAGTTAACCACTGATTAATAGCCAAAATACCTACAGTGAGATATTTTTTTTCATACAGATAAAGTAACAAAACACTGAAAATGCCCAACCATGTAGATTATATTAACATTAAGTCTCTCATCCAAACCATGTAGGAACACATAAACAAATTAATGCCCAACGCTATAATATATATAGCAACATTACCAAACATACAGTTTTCCTTGTTCCAACAACAACAACAAAGAGAAAATGGAAATAAAATAGGAGCAACATAATAAATAAGAAACCTAAACTGTGTCCTTTAATTATGATAAAATGTTGAGCAGTTAAACTAATAAACAAGAAAAAAATCTAGTTACTTATCTTGTGTCATTTGGCCATTTATATTTGAAAAGATGATTAGTATACAACTGTTTGGAACTTCAATTTATCAAAAAGCGCCATCAGAAATTGTGTTCTAAACAAAATCACCCTACCTTGTAATCATAATTTCACCATATTAACCATAAAGAAAAGAAAAATAATTTCCTCCATATTGCTTATGAAATTGTGACTTGAGCAAATACGATTTCTTTTCATCTGATTTACTTCTTGTAAAGTTGATGGAAAATCACTACACGGTCAATCGATAAAAGCAACAGAAACTACAACTAAATATTGTTAATCAAATACATGCGTAGAAAAAATTTGAGCTCGTTACCCTGCAACTCACAACTCACAAAGCCGAAACTGAATTACAGTGTCACCTCAAATTCCTCCAGATGTCGGTTCGGGTCGGGTCGGGGATGATGCCGGCGGTGGGGTGGAGGCTCGCGGTGGCGGTGGAGGTGGGTATGGAGGACGCGGTGGTGGCGGGTGTTGGTAGTGGTACGGAGGACGGGGTGGTGGTGGCTATGGAGGCTCGCGGTGGGGTGGACACTCGCGGGGGCGGTGGAGGTGGGTATGGAGGACGCGGTGGTCGCGGGTGGTGGTGGTGGCTATGGAGGACGAGGTGGTGGTGGCTATGGAGGCTCGCGGTGGGGTGGAGGCTCGCGGTGGCGGTGGAGGTGGGTATGGAGGACGCGGTGGTGGCGGGTGGTGGTGGTGGCTATGTAAGACGAGGTGGTGGTGGCTAGGGAGGCTCGCGGTGGGGATGGAGGTGGGTACGGAGGACGCGGTGGTGGCGGGTGGTGGTGGCTATGGAGGACGAGGTGGTGTTGGCGGCGGCTATGGAGTAGGGTGGTCGCGAGCGCTGGCGGTGGCTATGGAGATTTGGAACCGATTTGCGGTTCCAAATGAGGGAGGAAGAGGAGATATGGGCGGCCAACCCTAATTTTTATTTTCCAAATGGGCCAACAGTTGGCCCATATTCCTATAAAGCCCATATTAACTGGCCCTATTGGGAATTTGCAACCGCAACGCGGTTGCAAATGTTGTCCTAAACCTTTTTGCAACCGCATTGCGGTTGCAAATTTTGCAACCGCAAATGCGGTTGCAGATTTCCGGTCGCAAAAGACCTGGAAATCTTGTAGTGGTTTAGAATATAGAGTACTTATCTCCAAAATCTTTAGAGTGTATTTCTCAAATGTTTTTAGATTGGTTTACAAGATCACCCCAAGGGATGTATTTATAGGTGTGGGAGGAGGTATCAAGAACTATCTCATTACATTATTCTAGATTAATCTTTGCTAGATTTTTCTAGATATATTCCTATAATATTCCTATGAATATTCTTTAACTAGTGTAGTATGGACTACTCTAGATTCATCCATATTATTATTACAATTATATAGATATATTTAGAATATTATAGATTATTCTAAAAATGCTTCGTAGTTTAATAGTTAGTTTGTTGGGAATTGGAATAGGTGGCAAAAAATGTGCTGGAAATTTATCATTTCGAACTCGGGAATGTCATTGATGTATGTTGGTTGTTTGGTTATTTTAGACAATATTGTTATCTTTGTTTTTTAAAATTGTTGGAGCACAATTATGAGATGCTTTTAGTTTAGTGGGATGTTTGGTGGTCTCAGAGGCCATTTTGCATCATATGCTACAATCTCTTTCTTTTTACTATATCGTTTGGCATCAAAATGCAAATTCTGAATCCAGTGGACTTTTTTAATTTGAGTGGAGCTGTTTTAAAGCTGTTTTTTACTAGGCATGCACTGTATTTTCCTTACGTAGTTCCAATTAATCATTAACTGAGCTATAACTTATTCTGAAAACAGTGAGCTATTATTTGAACCAAAATTTTGATTAGAAATACGTTTATTATTTTTGTTGATAAACCTATTTTTAAGTTGGTAAGTTTTTATTAATTTCCACTACTGATTTCCAAATCATATTATGATTATTGAGCAGAGGAAATACTATAACATATATGCCAGAAAATTGAAAAAATATACTGTATTTCTGATACTAGCAAGTAGCAATATGCACATACATAATTAAAAGGTAATGTACAAGCTTGGGCATATAAATCATTTTTCATTCGTCCGTCTACATGTACAAGCTTGGGTAGAGATATCTTCTTTTGTTATTACGATCAAAAGATTAGTTACTACTCATTTTCGGAGTCATGACAAATAAAAGAAAATGTAGATAATTGGCTCTAGAAGACATAACAATTCAAATAATGCCAGTTTACATTCATATGGAGATGCATCACATTGTATGGACAAGAAAAACCGGATTACCAAAATTCTTATTATACGATAATGCAAAATTAAACTTGAACAAAGAAACTATTGGCCTCAAGTTGTATCTCATAACCAAAGATCGAAGTTCATCTGTTTTTTCTTGAGAAGTGTGGAGGCGGACCCATAAGTATTAATCAAGTCAAATGCAATTATATTTTCACAATGATCCACACACACTACATGCATCTTCCACTTTTAATAAGAATGTTGCCATAATTCAAATAGTTTTTCTCAAACTTTATCTAATAGTGCTAACACTGATTTCAAATTTTGGCACAATAGACTTGGCCACCCTTCTTTAGAAAAGCTGCACTCAATTACTTGTATTCCTCATTTCAAGCCTAATAAAGAACAACGTTGTGATGTATGCCATTTTTCTACGCAAAAGCATTTACCTTTCCTTTTGAGTTCTACTTGAACAAATACTATATTTGAGCTTATTCACTGTGACATCTGGTGTCCTTTTTCAGTAGAATCATATGATAGATTTAAATATTTTCTTACTATTGTTGATAACTATTCTAGATGTACATGGTTTTATCTAATGAAATAGTAGTCTGAGATCAGACTTATCTTGAGCAATTTTCAGAAACTTGTCTTTAATCAATTCTCTGCCAATATTAAATGTTTAAGATCAAATAATAGATCCGAGTTCAACATGCGTGCCTTCTACAACACACATGGCATAACTCATCAGAAAAGTTGTGTTGAGACTCCTAACAAAATGGATTGGTGGAGAGAAAGCACCAACAGAGTAAGGTTACGAGATCATTAACGTTGCAATCTTCAATTCTTATTGCCTTTTGGAGCAACTGTATTAGCACACCTTATGAATTACTGTTCAACAAACAACCACATTACAGTCTCTTAAGAACCGTTGGCTGCCTATGCTATGCATCCACACTCACTACACATAGACAAAAGTTTGATCCAAGAGCAACTCAATGCATATTCATTGAGTATCCCGCTGGTACCAAGGGTTATTTACTGAATGATTTACTCACTAACAAAACATTCATATCAAGAAATAGTTGCGTTCTATGAAAGTGTCTTCCCTTTCAAGAACAAGAATACTCTAAGTCTTGAGCCAAGAGACACCCCCTCTGCTGAGAGAATGTGCACTGATCCCTTCATTGGTGCCTCACCCTCAGTATTACAAGATCTCAATGCACTACATGCACAATCTTCAGCTGCCTCTGATGACAGCTCAGCCTATGCCCTCAGTTATTCCATCCCTTCTATACCAGAAATACAACAATCCCTGGAGAAATAAAGCACTTTCACACTAGACTCATCTCACACGCTAATTCCCAGTAATCATGATGCTACTACTCAACAACAAGCCTTTGAAACTGTGCAACCTACAAATATCGCACCATGTATTCCTGAAACTTCCCGTCATGACACTATTATAAGAAGATCATCTAGACATGTTACACTACCTGCATATCTCAAAGCATATGATTATAATCTTTTCACCCCACTTCATAAAGCTAACACTTGCATTAGATATCATATTGAACACTATATCAGCACTGAAAGACTAGGCAGTAAGCATGTTGCATTTACTGCATCTATATCTATTATTCATGAACCTAAAACTTACTCACAAGAAAGTAATCATATTGAGTGGCAACATTCAACGAAAGCTGAAATTGCTTCCCTAGAAAAGACCAATACTTGGATTCTCACTACACTACCTCCAGATCACAACTTTATTGGTTGTAAATGGGTGTACAAAGTGAAATACAACTCTGATGGCACAGTGAAAATATACAAGTCAAGATTAGTTGCCAAGGGCTATAGTCAAGAGGAAGGTCTTGATTATTTTGACACATTTCACTAGTTGCCAAGATCACTACAGTAAGGGTACTCATTGCCCTGGCAGCCTTTTAGAATTGGTTTCTCAAACACCTTGATGCCAACAATGCATTCTTGCATGGTGACCTTGATGAGGATATTTATATGAAGCTTCCTCCTGGCTATAGCACACCTTCTGATAAGAGGGTTTTCTTACTTAAAAAGAGCCTATATGGCCTTAAACATGCATCTAGACAATGGTACACAAAGTTTACATCTTGTTTACTCACTTATGGATTCAAGCAGGTTGTTTCTGACTCTTCTCCATTCATTCTGCAAACTGAAAAGCATATCACTGCCTTATCTATGTACGTTGATGACATTATATTGATTGGTAAAAATCTCACTGAGATTAACAGAATCAAACAACATTTTCATGATAAATCCACAAGTAAAGATGTTGGAGACTTGAAATACATATTAGGCCCTGAGATTGCCATGAGTTCAAAGGTGAAATTGTCGGATCGTGGATTGACACAACAACTTTGAGAGTTAAGCTGGCGTTGTCTTAACTCTTTAATGATCTTCTTGATTAGAGTAATATGCAGCGGAAATAAAGAATGCAAGAAGATATAATTTTCAGAAGTTTTCAATATTATTAAAAACTTCACAGCCTTAGGCGAAATAACCGAAAATGGTTTTAACAAAACGTTCCTCACAACAATTCACTCACGCTCTTTGTTGATCGGACTCAACGAACCAGACAAGCATGAACTACTTACCTTCTGAGAACTAGACTTAAAGTAGTTAATACAAAAACTTTGCAAAAATAAGACGAAGACAATACAACGAAGAATTAATCTCTCGGATTATTTAGCACTATTGTCTTGTAATCATCTTGATGAACTTCACACCTATATATAGGTTTCTTGAAACTTGCACTCCAAGGTGTGTTGTTCATAGTTTTGGTAACTCTTGTTGTTTCCTTGTTGAATTGGACTTCCTTTTGAACTCGGCCTCTTTCTTGAATAATCGTTCCCTTTATTAGAGTTCTAATAAGGTAACACACCTTCTTCAATTCGGAGTAAATCCTGAAAATAATCCTAGTTGCAGTGGAACTCCAATTGTTTCTTTCTTTGCAAACCATGTTGAGTTGACAGTTCTTCTCAGCTTGAATTATGGAAACTTCAAGTAAGGAATCTTCCAAAGCTCTTCCTTATCATTAAGATACCTTCTTGGACATAAACATAAATAACTAAAACCGTGGAACTTGATTAATAAGTGAATAAAAGGCAAAACTCAAATAAAGCAGTTAAATCACAGATTGCTCGCAGGTTCTCTGGTTTCAATGTTATCCTTAATGTTGTCCCAACATCGCATAACATTGCATCCAGAATACATTGCACTTTCAAAAGGGTATTACTCTTCACCAAAGAAAGTATGCTTTAGATATCCTTAGTGAATCAGGATACCTTGCTTACAAACCTTCCAGCACTCTTATGTCTACTACAAAGTTATATGTTGATAACTCTGCTCCCTTATCTGATCCCTTTATCTATAGAAGATTAGCAGACATACTTCTTTATTTGACAATAACTAGGCTTGATTTATGCTATAGTATACAATGTTTAACTCAATTGATGTCTGCTCCTACTGACACTCACCTTGCAGCATCTTACAAGGTGCTAAGATACATCAAAACTTGCCCTGGTAAAGGTGTGTTATATCCTTCCGATACTGAAGTTCACCTCAAGTCCTTTTGTGACAGTGACTAAGAAGGTTGCAAGGAAACAAGGAGAAGCATCATTGAATTTGCTATCTACTTGGGTGATTCTCTCATATCTTGGAAGGCAAAGAAACAAACCACAGTTAGCAGAACTTCATGTGAACAAGAATACATGGCCATTGCTGCTACCACCGGTGGACTTATCTAGCTCAATCAGATGCTCTCTGACTTGTCTTTCACTTAATGCAAAATGCCACTTCTCTACACAAATAACATGACTACTTTATGTATAGCCAACAACATTGTTCATCATGAAAGGAAAAAATACCTTCAAATAGATTGTTACTTTCTGAGGGAGAAGGTTCAGCAATGATTCCTCAAAATCTTTTACATTCAAACCCAAAATCAAGTAGCAGATATCTTAGCCAAGCCACCCTTTTAAGCTAATGACGGACAAGATGGGATTAATTGATATTCACGCCCCTAGTTTTGTGGATGTCATGGCCTCAGCCTTAATGGATTTCAAGGAGACTGCCAGTAATGCTGATAATTATGCACTTCAAGCTGCCCTTGACGCTAAGGAAAAATCTTTGCAAATGGCCAAGGAGGCTCAAGAGGAAGCTGAAAAGCTCAAAGAAGATCTCAATCAGCAAATTACTGCGCTGAAGAAGGAGGTTGCTGCAGCCAAGGAGGAAGCCCACAATGCTGACTTCAATGGCTACATTCGAGGCCTCAAAGATGTAAGATATATTATTCTTATAATTTGGCACCTATTCTCTTATGATTACTCTCATTAATATCTTTTTCCCCCCTTTAAAAGGTTTCTCCTCAGCAAACATTGGAAATTGCTGAAAGGTTCCTCCAGGGCAATACGTTTCAAAAGTTGCGCACTCGTCGAGATGATCATGTGGCTCAAAATGCTCAAGCTCTTACGGTGCATCAGTTCTATGCTACAACCTATGTTCGTGGCAAATGTAAACCAGAATGGTTAGACCTGTCCCTGGGGCCAAATTTGGAGAAACGTCCACCTCGTCAAACTTCTGAAGCTACAGAACCTGATGAGTCTGCCCCTCTGCTAGATAAGGAGGATCTCGTTCTCGGAGGATTATCACCGCCGCGAGAAATGCTTGAACCATATCCCTCATCAGAAGATGAAGAAGAAGACTGATCGTTGCTAATGCTGTTTATTATTTCTTCGTTTATAAACAATTTTTATTCGTAATTTAATTTGTGTGTGGCGCTGCATCGCTCTAATGTGTTTGAAACAATTTAATATCCGTTGCCTAATTTTAGGGATAATAACTGTTGTCTTTTATTTCAATTTCCTATCTCAGTCCTTTACTTTATTTTGACAACTCGATGATGTCTTATCGTTCTTTGAAATTGTTATACCATTAAGAAAGGATATTAATCGTTCTTTGAAAATTGTTATACCATTAAGAAAGGATATTATATTCGTCGCTTTGGACATAATATTTTTCTTTTCTTATAATATTTTTGCTTTATTATTGTTAATCTTTTGAGAGTTTATTTATGTTTTCTGAAACATAAATTTTATAACACTTTCCATTTCATATGTAGTGTTTATTCATTACCTTTGGAGCATTTTTACTAAGCTCCTTCTTATTTCTCACCCTTGGCCTCATTCGGTATCTCATGATACTTCTGGGCTGAATTTCCATTTCTTACGTCGTCTTTGACTTCTTCCGGTATCTCGTGCCACTTTGGGGTAGAGTTTCCGTTTCATTGATTTCTTTAGGGATTTTCGGTATCTCGTGTCACTCTGGGACAGAGTTTCCGTCCCTGTAACTTCTTCTGGGATTTTCGGTATCTCGTGCCACTTTGGGGCAGAGTTTCCGTTCTCCTGGTTTCTTTAGGGATTTTCGGTATCTCGTGCCTCTTTGGGGCAGAGTTTCCGTTCTCCTGTTTTCTTTAGGGATTTTCGGTATCTCATGCCACTTTGGGGCAGAGTTTCCGTTCTCCTGACTTCTTTAGGAATTTTCGGTATCTCGTGCCACTTTGGGGCAGAGTTTCCGTTCTCCTGGTTTCTCTGACCTGCACTGATTACATTATACAAAGTAGATAAAAATTCACGCAAATCAAATAATCGGACATAATCTTCTTTGAATAATTCAAATTAGCTTATGTAACTAGAACTGAGCTTTGATCATCGTTCATTTGCATGACTTCCAGTGCTGTCCTCCAGATTCATGACTTGGGGTACCTGTTTTAAGTTCATACATTCTTGTCTCTCATGCGTGTTATCGCAGGGAGAACGAATAAAAACTTGTTCAAAATATTCAAAATGCTAAAAAAAAAAAAAATTTGGTAAATTGAAACAGAATCTTTAATCGATACGCTCCATATGCCTTGGAGGAAAACCCTTGCCGCTGCCTCTTCTAGTTGTGGCCCAGTCCTGAGTGAAGTTACGTAGCATTTCCATCCTTCGATATGATCTGCTATGACCTCTCCTGTGTCGCTAGAAGTTGGAAACTTCACCATTTCATGATAAGTTGAAGGTAACGCTCGGAAATTATTGAGTGCAGGTCTTCCTATGATACCGTTATATGCAAAATTCATATCAACAATCACATAATCTTCCATAAGCGTCTTTCTCTGTGGTGCTGTTCCCAATGATGTTGGTAGTTTGAGCATTCAAAGTGGTATTATTTCTGGACCTCCAAAACCATGAAGAGACGTTCTCACTGGTTCTAGCGTCTGATTATTCAAGCCCATCTTGATCAGCGTAGAATTAAACAGAACATTTACTGAACTCCCATGATCCACTAACATCTTAGTGACTCCATAATTAGCTATATCCACTGTGATCACCAAAGGGTAATTCAAATTTGACATCTGTATAGCTTGTGGACTAAGCTTCCTAAAATCTGATGTAGAAAAAATGATTTCTTCGTGCGGCATCTGCTCGATTCTCAGTATATTGGCCATGTTCACAAAATTATCTAATTCAACCATTCTTGTGATCTTCCTGCGACCGTTGGTAGAATCCGCACCCCCTGGACCTCCTGATATCATATTTATCATTCCTTTCCTGGCGTTCCCATCTTCGATTTGAGGGTATTGGAAAAGTTGCGGTTCATCAATCATCCTCTGCTTATCCTTCCTAGGAGATGGAGTTCTCTTCCGGTTGAAATGGTTCTCCTGTTCTTGTACCTTTTTGACAAACTCCACGAGTTTGCCATCCTTTATTAGCCGTTCTATTTCATCTTTCAGATTTATACAATCCTCTGTTTCATGTCCTTTCTGATTATGATATTTGCAGAATTGACTCGAAAACATCGTTGCTTTGGATTCCCTCATTTTCTTGGGATCCTTCAACCATTCTTTCCTCTTAGCAGCTCCAAAGACTGCCATGATGTTAGCATTCAACGACGTGTACCTTCTAGGTGAACTATCCCTTCTGTAATTTTTGTTCCTGTTGTTACTGTTACTACGATTATGATCTTCTTTGCCTCTCTCTCTATCTTTCACAGCCACACTATTAGGAACTTTGGTTGCCATCATTTCCTCGAAATGAACCACATCTTGCGCTATTTTGTTGATTTATTCAACTGTGGTGGGTTTTCATTTCAATAGGTCTCCACCGAACATGGTGTTGGTAGTTGCTCGAAAGAGTATACTTGCAACCATCTCTCCCGTCAGGCTATAAATCCTTAATAGCTCTGTATTGAAACGTTTCATGAAGTCCTTTAGACTTTCATTAACTTCTTGTTTCATCGTGTATAGATGGGAGTGATCCAAAACCAGTCTAGACTGACTAGAGAATTGATCTTCAGACATTTTCCTCAATTGGGCGTAACTCTTGATGTGTTCCGGAGGAATTCGATTAAACCAATCAACAGCTACTTCTGACAGAGTTGTTGCAAATATTCTGGCTTGCTTATTGTCCCTGAAACCGTAAAGGGACAATTTTCTATCCAATTGGAAAAGGTGATCTCGGGGGTCAGATTTCCCATTGTATGTTTTTAATTTCGGAATTTTATCTCCTTGCCCGAGAATCTCCGACTCTATCTCTCGGCAAAAAGGACTTTGATTTACATAATTGTCCTCTCTTGCTGTTTGAGTCTCGGCTGTTACTTTCCTCTTTTCGAATCTTCCAACGTTTCTGCTCACTGTGTTATGCTTGCCACGTAAGTCATGACCTGCTGACTGTCTTCTTTCATCTCTATGTTTTCTTCTTCGCGATTCCTCTCTTTGATTCTCTTCCTCGTTCCGTTCCTTTCTGGAATCACGGCTCTCTAAACGTCTTTTGTCTTCTCTTCTTGTTCGCTCAGCAACACATTCTGCCTCTTTTTCCTTTTGTCTCTTCTCTTGATGCCTTTTTGATTGTATCTCAACATATACTAGCTTCTTTCCCCGTTCTTCATGAACGGATTTCCCTTTGCTTTTTATCCCCTCAGAAGTATGTCTACTTCTTCGGTCATCTTGCTGAGAATTTTCCTTTTCCTTTTGCTTTCGGATAGCTGAACCTTGTTCTCTCAAGTTCTCAGAATATTCAACAGGAGATGGTATCATGGCGGGAGGTGCTGGAGTGAGTGCTTCAGTCACCACAGCTCTTATCATTGCCATTAATTCATTCTTCATTTTATCTGGAATTGCGGCACTCGTCATTGAAGCTCCAGTTGCATTAGCTTCATTATTGTGAATCTCATCAGCTTGAGGTCCTTTGTTCTCTTTCCTCGCCGGAGTTGGTACTGCTGGGGGTACTGTAGACGGTCCAGCGATATCTGGCATATTCCGTTCAGGTGTATTCGGTCGATCTTCTCCCGTATTTCCTTCTATTGCTTTACTTTGGGATCTGGTCATTCTAGTCATACTGCCTATCAAGCTAATATAATTTGTGTTCCCACAGACGGCGCCAATGTTTTGGTCTTATTTCGTCACGGTAATAGAACACAATAAAATATACAAAATGAGATCAAACAATGCTATGCAATATTATTATCGAACTAGCTTGGTCCGGAACACTTAATACAAGCTTTCTAGATAGAATAACTGAATTACAATGTTAATAGAACGTATCGAATTTCAAGTATTCGATACTGACGTGTCGAACGAGGTTCAATTCGATACGGTACATTTATCACTGGGTGAAAATCAATCTGGAAGGTATCGAATTCGATGCGTGCTGTAGATGTCGAATTCGATGCGTACTTAGGTATCGAATAGAGACAAGGTATTTTGTACGTGTCGAACCAGGGTTGATTCGATATGACTCGTGTTGAATGGGGCTGGTTTGATGCTGACTGTGCTGAGCTGGTTCAGATCTCGAAAAGTCCTTTGAACACAAGGGGACGGGCTATTTATAGAACCCGTCCCGTGGAGCCCACATTCCAATATAGAAAGGCGCATCGAATCATCATTGTTCGATGTGCGCATCGAATCAGTTATATTCGATGCGCTATTGGGCTGGCCCAATAAGGAAAGAGTATACTGCTGATTCGATGCGCGCATCGAATTCTTCCTATTCGATGCGCTTATAGGCCAGCCCAATAACTTATATTGGGCCAATCCTAAATTACACCCATCAGCTTCATTCATGCTTGCGTCTGATCAAACAAAATGGTTAGGAGGTGCAAATACGACCAAACCAATAAAATCGTACAGATCATCAGTAAATGACACTCGCAACACATGAATTTTGGGATAACTAAGGCTGCTATGGCAGTAGAGATGTCAAAATTAAATAGAGCTTGCAATGGTAACAAAATAATAATATTTTTATAGAAGCACAAGTAAAATTATTATAATGGCATAGCAATAAATAAATTAAAAAAGAAGGACCGAAATTGTTATTTCCCATCTGAATCATCATAGGAAATGTCGCCCTCATCAATTGTCAAATCGCTGTCTTAACAAACCCTAGTTTACTAGTATATAATATAATACCTATTTGTGTCTGAAAATAGACAGACTACAAATCTCAGCAAAAACAAAAAAGGCGGCTCTATATTTCAAAACTCATTTCTGTGCGTGACGGCGCTACATTCGCTTCTTAGGTTAATTACATTTCGCTTTAATTCTTAATTTACTTGATTTCTCTTTAGTTCTGGTTTTTATTTCTCTTTGATTCTGGTTTTTCATTAATGAGTTTTTCACTTTTTTCATTTGTTTTCTTTTCTCATGACTGATGAACAGACTCCATACGTAGAGGTTCAATTCACGATCGGTCAGATTGTTATTGTGAGGTGATACACATTTTTCCGTTTATCCTTGTTATTAACTCAAAATGCTATATATACGGTAAATATCATTTGTAAGATTGTATACAAATAGATCTAGATTTATACGGTAAATATACGGTCCGATCTAGTTTTGTTTCTTGCGGAACAAATAAAATAAAAAAATTTACCGAAGAATTATATGTGAGAGGAAATGAACATTCCGTATAATAATAAACCAGGTGCCGATATAATTGTATAATACAATGACAAATTTAATTATTGAAATGTGCGTAATATTCACATATTTTTTCTTGTGCTTTTTTACCTTTCAGAATTTAGTTTATGCCAAACTACAAACGTTGTATAAAAATAACTATACGCCCTTTCCGTTTGAATTTAAAAGTTTGTATGCTAAATACGTGTTTGTAAAACTGTAAAGTACATGTGGACTACAGTATAGGTATCAAAATTCCATTTCGCCTAACATAACAAGGTCAATTAGCAATGAAGAATCAATATTTAATAATGTTTTGTTAATTTCTACAGCACAGACGTCACGCACTCTTCTTTTATTTTCTTACTTGTTGTATACATTTAAGAAAATAACGTGAGACAAACTTAACAGCTCTTGGGGATGGATTTAAGAAATTTTGCTTTGAAGTTTAGGCCAGAAATGACACTGAAAACACATTAAATGTATCCTATGCCATTTCAGTGCATTACATGTTTCTTAGCATTTCAGTGATCGTTATTTCAGCACATTAAACGAAAGGACATTGTCCGCACTCAAATTATAAGGCCTAATCTAACAGTTTCTTAGTCAAATTTCAGGTTGACTAGTGAAATTAAATATGAGTATCAGCACACGAACTCGTGGGAAACAAAGAAAGCAATCTCACGAAACTAGCCGTGTTCAACTTGATAACATCAGTAAGTTGCCAGATGGTCTTGTATCTGACATCCTTTGCCGCCTACCCATGAAGGATGCAGTTAGAACATCTGTTTCGGCCAAACATTGGAAATGCAAATGGACATCTATGTTCAAAATAGATCTTAATGATAAAAAGCCATACAAAAGCAAGAGTAACAAAAAAACTCCTTTTGTTAACTTTGTAAGGAGGACACTTCTTCTATCACACTATTTTAGAAATTTCCGTCTTTCATGTGCTAACAAGTATAAGTCTAGTGACATAGTGACATGGATATCTTCTGCATTATCTCGCGATCTTCAATGTCTAGAGATAAATTATCGTGAAACAGGCATCATTTTCTCCCCCGACCTTACTAAATGCAAATCCCTTAGCCGAAGAAATTCCATGCACGTTCGCAAGAATGTTTTTGGCCAGACACAGACGAATTGCGCTCGCAGCTCGCAAATCTAGATCTTCCCACTCATCATCGTCCACCATAGCTTTTATACCAGCTGCTTCGGAACTCGTGCTAGTAGTGCCGCTACCTTTAGCGACCCTTCCTTTTAAAGCTTTGTGTAACCCTGACTGAATCAACACATCCCTGACTTGAACTTGCCACAAGCCAAAGTTGATTTTTCCGTCAAAATTTTCAACGTCAAATCTCACTGCACTCGTACCCTTGCTTCCTGACATTGCACCAGTGAGCCTTGGTGAATTTCAAGTAGATCCGAATAGCACAAAGTAAACCCCCGGAAAGAGATAGTTCGTCTTTCCAGACAGGATTTCAAGGTTCCCAGGTAATTGGTGGGGTCACAGCGGTCCCGCTTAATAACCAATTACCTTTGACAGAACCGCCTTTATCAGCGCGTATTCACACTACTATCACACCAGAGCTCCACCCCAATAACAGCTCCACCTCCAGCAGTACCCGGGCTCTGATACCACTTGTTAGGTATTTGAGTCGACAAATACGCGCCCCCAGGATTTGCCCATTGTGGATATACGAAGTAAATACGAATAAAATATGACAATCGTAACAACACAAGGATTTTACGTGGAAACTCCAAAACCGGAGAAAAAACCACGGGGCCCGAACGAAAATATACTATGTAGAAAATTGTTACAACTACACAACTTCTCGCTCAACCCAACAATCCCCACAGAGCCTTTATACCCGTAACACTCCCCGAATACACCTCACACAAATATAGAAATATTACAAGAGGAGATATAAAAGTTATACTACAAGAGAACTCTGAATTTTTGGATGATTTAGAATGGGGAAGGGGATTGGTATTTATAGGCTATTTCAACTAAAATAATGCTAGATAATCAAATCTTGCACTAATCAATTAGTGCTGCACCATAACCGCCCCATTTTGATAATGTTTGCTGCACTATAGTAAAGAAATGAACCGCCCCAACATATTGTAAATAGATGTCCATTTGTATTTCCAATATTTAGAAGAGTTGTGAAAGTATCTGAAAGCTTCAACTTGTTTAACTATTGTTGTGATTTAGAAATTATAAGTAGTCTCATTTTGGTTAATGAGTGAATTTTCTTATTATATCCGCACACGAACTCTCACTAAGCATTTGTTATAAAGGAAGCCATGCTAATTTTTTAATTTTCTTATTTTCCCCTCTCGACACACTATTAGTTTTTTTATTAGTTGGGAGTTGGGACATAAGTGTAATTTATACTAACTTTATTATTTTATAAAGCTTCTCACTAAAGGGAAAAATATATTATTTAATCCTCTCTTACCAAAGAAAGTTAAGATATATAAATTTTCAATCCATATTTAAGTTTATCGTAAAAATTAATTATATCTTACTTAAAATAAGCTGATAAAAAAAAATCTTACTTAAAATAAAACGCGAAGACCGCGTGCCGGCGTTTCTAGTTTTTCTAAGGACGAAATATTAAAAATGCCAGCTAACTTTTTTTGAAAAGTTTAAATGCCCGTTTTTTTCGGGCCTTGCCAAAATGCCCCATATGTTTTATTTTTTTGCGAAAAATGTCTGTGACCCTTATTCGGGCTGAAATTGCCTACGTGGCGGCAAAGTGGTTGCCACGTCATATTTTTTAGCCAAAAAGTATTTTTTACACAAACCCTTGTAATTTTAAATATTTTATTTGCACCCCAATATATATATATATATACAAATCTTTTTATATCTTTAACAATTTATAAAAGTTATAAGAATTATAAAAATATATATAATTCTTTCTTATATATATAGATATTCAATTATTTTTATATCTTTAACAAGTTATAAAGATTAAAAAAAATATAAATAACAAAAAAAAAAAAAGAATTCATCATCTTCATATATTTTGTTATATATATATATATATATATATCTTTTTTATATCTTTAATAATTAATAAAAGATTAAAAAACAAGGTTAAGAAAAATCATCATCCCCTTCCCGTACCCTACCCCCACCCCCACTCCCACCAACCCCCTTCCTACCACCACCACCTGCAACACCACCGCCCGCCATCCCCAAACCACCGCTCATCACCACCGTCATCTTCTCCTAAGCTCAATCAATAGTATAATTTCTTCTCGTTTTCTTCTCCTCCGCTCTTTCTCGTCAACAATGGCTGTTGCTGTCGGATCTGCCATCCTCACCTTCAAATTGTCCTCCGCCGCCGCCGATTACACTTCTCATCGCAATTTTTTGTCAGATTCTTCTTCTCCGATACACTTCTCACCTTCAATTTTGGGGGAAATTGAACCACAGTAACCAGTGGTGGTGGTATTGTGGCCGGTGACCGGGGGGAGGAGGGGGGTGGGGGTGGGCGGGAGGTAGGAACTGAACAATTTTTCTTTTTTGGGTTTTTTGTTTTTCCATTTTTTTAAGTTTATTATTTGTTGAAAATTAACTTTATTAAACCTTTTCAGATAAGTTTTTTTTGTTAATTTTTATATTTTTTTATGATTTAAATAGTATATAGTAAAATTAAATATATTTTTGAATTAAGATTTAAGATTTTATATAAGTTCTTATTTTTACAAATAGTTATATATATATATATATATATATGTTTATATATATATATATATATGTTTATTATTGTTTTATATATATATGTTTTATTTTTACAAATGGTTATATATATATATATATATTTATTTATATATATATATATATATATAAATATATTGGGGTACAAAGTGTAATATATTTTGGGGTGTAAATACAATATTAAAAATTGGAAGGGTTTGTTTACAAAATAATTTTTGGCTAAAAAATATGACGTGGCGGAGCACTTATTGACGTGGCAGCCACTGTACCGCCACGTAGGCAATTTCAGCCCGAATAAGGGTCACGGGCATTTTTAACTTTTGGTCCCTTATTGTGGCAGAGTTACCGTTTTGGTCCCTTATTGTGGTTCCGTCCACATTAAGTCCCATATTGTGGCTTTCTGTTCCACATTTAGTCCCTCGACAACTATTTCCGGCCAAAATCGCACGTGACCACACGTGCCGGCCAAAATTTGGGGATTTTGACCCTGCACGTGTGGTCCCGCACGTGTAGTGCTTTGACTCGTTTTTTTTTTTTTTTTAATTTATCACTTTTGGTCCTTTATTGTGGCATAGTTACGATTTTAGTCCCATAATGTGGCATTGTCCGCATTTAGTCCCTTATTGTGACTTTTTGTATAATTTTGGTCCCACGGTCAGTTTTTTGCCCCCTAAGTTATTTTTATTAGAAAAAAAGCACCCCCATATATTGTTTTCTAATTAGCAAAAAGCCCATGTATGTTATATATTCTTCTAAAATTATATTTTCACCTAAAAAAAGCTAAAAAAAAAAAAATTAATGTAAACTTATATTTTTTAATAAATTTAAATTATTATAAATATTTATATTTAAATTTTTTAAAAGAAAAAAGATACCCAATTATAATAAAATAATTTTAAATCAAAAAAAAAACTTCTCCCTCCCCACCCAGTCCCCACCACCTGATTTTTTTTCTTTTTGTTTTAATTTTTCGGCCCAATTTATGATTTTTTCACTAATTTTTTTTTTATTTCATGTCAAAAATTCAAAATATTTTTTTTCTTAAAAATCAATTTTCTTCCTCTCCCCCCTCCCCCCCTCTCCTCCAAGCCCCCACCACCCATATTTTTCTTCTTTTTTGATTCACTTCTCGGTCCAATTTAAGATTGCTTCACTACAAAAAGAAAATTGTTTATTTCATGTTAAAACTTCAAAAAGAAAATAGACCTAACTATAATAAAATATATTCAAAATTTTAAAAAGAAAACCTTCTCCCTCCCTCCCTTCTGATCCAACCCCCCCCTCCCCCCCCAAATTTATTTTTCTTTTTTCCCATCCTAGCCTATCCATAAAAAATGCAAATTAAGGTTCACTGCAAATTAAGATTTTTCCCCTAAGATGGTGTTTTGTCATCGAGGATTGGGGAAGACTTCTCGACTTCTTAGTTATTTTTCTTTTTTAGTGAAAAATCAGGGTGCATAAATCTGATTTTTTTACATGAAAAAAATAATTTTCATTTTTATTGAAAAATCATAAATTTTACGTAAAAAAAAAGAAAAAGTAAAACAAAATGTGTGGTGGTGTTAGTGTTGGGTGGGAAGGAGAAGTTTTTATTTTTTATTTTTTTATTTTATTATAATTGAGTCTTTTTTTCTTTTTAAATTTTTAAATATAAATATTTATAACAATTAAATATTTTAAGTTTACATTGTAAAAATTTTTTTTTAGCTTTTTTTAGGTGAAAATATAATTTTAGAAGAATATATAACATACATGGGCTTTTTGCTAATTAGAAAACAATATATGGGGGTGCTTTTTTTCTAATAAAAATAACTTATGGGGCAAAAAACTGACCGTGGGACCAAAATTATACAAAAAGTCACAATAAGGGACTAAATGCGGACAATGCCACATTATGGGACTAAAATCGTAACTATGCCACAATAAAGGACCAAAAGTGATAAATAAAAAAAAAAAAAACGAGTCAAAGCACTACACGTGCGGGACCACACGTGCAGGGTCAAAATCCCCAAATTTTGGCCGGCACGTGTGGTCACGTGCGATTTTGGCCGAAAATAGTTGTCGGGGGACTAAATGTGGAACAGAAAGCCACAATATGGGACTAAATGTGGACGGAACCACAATAAGGGACCAAAACGGTAACTCTGCCACAATAAGGGACCAAAAGTGATTTTTTCCCGGCATTTTGGCAAGGCGCGAAAAAAACAGGAATTTTAAATTTTTAAAAAAAGTTTGCGGGCATTTTTAATATTTCGTCCTTTTTCTAAAACATAGGGAGTTAGCATAGACCTCATATCATATCATAGCACATTATATTATCCTTAAAATATTTTCTTTATTTGTAAAATTTTACGGACTTGTTTACTTTGAAATATTTTAGTCGATTTGACGCCACCACTATATGTTTATTATGTTTATATATATGTTTATTATTATTTTTATATACATGTGTTTATTATTATTTATATATATATATATATATCTTTATTATATATATATATATGCTTATTATTATTTACATATATATATCTCTTTATTATTTATATATATATGTTTATTATTATTATTATTATTTATATATATATATATCTTTATTATTTATATATATATGTTTATTATTATTATTTATATATATTTATTATTATTTATATATATATATCTTTATTATTTATATATATATGTTTATTATTATTTATATATATGTATTTATTATTTATATATATGTTTATTATTATTATTTATATATATATATATATTTATTATTATTATTTATATATTTATTATTATTGGCTGAAAATATGATGTTGTGAAGTAATTTTATGACGTGGCAGAGCAATTTTATGACGTGGCGTTGACTGTACCGCCACGTAGGCAGTTTTGGTCCGAATAAGGCAATCGCACATTTTTACAATAAATTTCAAAACATATGGGGCATTTAATCAAGGCCCGAAAAAAACGGGCATTTTAACTTCTGAAAAAAAGTTACGGGGCAGTTTTAATACTTCGTCCTTTTTAGAACCTCGCATATATAGTCGTTGTATACATGAATACATGGGTAGAGGAAGTCTTGGTTTCAATAGAGCAATTGGTAAAAGGATTAAAGAGAAACCAGGAGTCAGCTTATTCTCTAATAGCCTTGGTAAAAGGATTAAAGAGAAACCAGGAGTCAGCTTATTACTTTATTAACAGAATATGAAAACAAGGCCTTATATATTAATTTTCAATTTTAATCTCATCAAAATAATGACAGTATAAAAGCAGGTGATCATGGAAGGCAATATGTGGTTTATAATCTGTCAAAAATTACCTAATGTGAAAAAGAGGGTAACCAAGTACTAACCTTTGACATAGTACCCCATAAAATCAAATCTCTTAGACTCAATAGTCCATTCAATTGCTTTCGAATTTGTAATCTAATCTTTTCAAGTAAAAGAAGATCACTTGTTTTAGAACTAAGTTTTACTTGAACAACTTCTAGTCCACCAGAGAGAACAATATAACCCGGTACTATATCACAAGATTCGAGCTTCACAAGACCATCTGCAATAATCTTGACTAAATAGTTATTCCTGCTCGGACCACGTGGAGCCTCATACGTGAATGTAGTCCTTTTAGGAACATAGAATTCCATACACTTAATGTTCAACCACTTGCATTCTATTAGTTCAAATGTTTCCAAGACAGGAAAATTAAATTTCACTTAATCAGAATAAGGAATCTCATTCAGAATGTCTACTTGCTTAAGGCACATAGCCGTGGGATGTTGGAAACAAATCTTGGTGGGAACTTTGAAGGTGCAGGGGATTTTAAGCTTCAGTTTTCTACGGGAATTGAGATCAACAAGGTTGCGGGGCAAGACAATGCCTGCTTCAGTATAATATAAATTTAAGCAATGAAGATCATGGGTTAATGCAGTGGATATCCATGTCTCAATGACACTAGAGTCATACGTTTGGGCAAAGGAAAGACAAAAACGTACTTTTATATATAGATTTGAACAGAGATCCAAAGATATATATACATTAATGAAATCTATCCTCACATATATACATTCAATTGAAACTAAATCTATAATTCTCAACTGTTAGTTATTTACATGCATCCTGGATGTAGTTAGAAAATGGAATCCAATTACTATGTTCGTGTTTCCTAAACATCTTCCGTACCATTTCAGTGATCATTATTTAATATAATGCTTGATTAACAAAGGGTCAATGTCCCCTGTAAAATTATAAGGCCGGATCTAACTGTTTCTTTTCCAATTTCAGGTTGATTTTTTAAATATGATTACCAGCACGTAAACTCGTGAGAACCAAAGAAAGACATCTCGAAAAACTAGGTGTGTTCAACTTGAGTACATTAGTAAGTTTCCGGATGGTCTTATATGTGACATTCTTTCTTGCCTACCCATGTTGGACGCAGTTAGAACATCAATTTTAGCGAATGACTGGGAACATAATTGGACATCTATTTTCAAAATAGAGTTTGATGATTATAAGCCAAAAAAAAGGAGTACAAAATGTACTTTTGTTAGCTTTGTCGAGAGGACACTTCTTCTATCACATGATTTTCGAAGTTTCCGTCTTCCATGCTCCAAAAGTATGCTTATAGAGACATTGAGACATGGATATCTACTGCACTAGCTTGTGATCTTCATTATTTAGAAATATATTATCGTGGAAAAGGAATCGTCTTGCCCCCTAACCTTGTCAAGGACAATTCCCTCAGAGAATTGGAGCTGAGCATGCCATGCACCTTCGATGTACTTGCTAAGATTTGTTTCCGGCGCCTCACAACTTTGCGTCTTAAGCAAGTAAAGACTCTCAATGAGATTCCTTTTTTCCGATACAGTGATGTTTTATTTTCCAGTCTTGGAAACATTTGACATC
Source organism: Linaria vulgaris (assembly GCA_948329865.1). NCBI lineage: Eukaryota > Viridiplantae > Streptophyta > Magnoliopsida > Lamiales > Plantaginaceae > Linaria > Linaria vulgaris. Next base: position 128,571,259 of record OX415249.1, on the reverse strand, counting down.
TATATTATTAATCGGACGAGATGGAGGTGATTATGATTATGATGTCGTGAATACGTTTGATGCATTTTATACGTTATACTTTTTAATTTCAGAAATGTATATATGTAATGGTAGGTTTGATTCATTAAATCAAATAGCATATAAATATTTAGGGCAAAGTTACTGGACAACAAAATAATTTGTCCTATTTTCATATATATTTTCTTCCTTCTATACATTCTTGTAGATTATGTTGGTTGTATGATACAGTTTAGTTATATTACAGGTATTTTTCATAAATAAATGTATATATATATATAGTTTACTTTAATCTACAAGAATGTATAGAAGGAAGAAAATATATATGAAAATAGGACAAATTATTTTGATTTCCCATAACGTTGCCCTAAATCTTTATATGCTATTTGATTTAATAAATCATATACCATTACATCTATACATTAATGAAAATAAATAGTATAACGTATAAAATGCATGGAACATATTTCACAGCATCATAATCGTAATCACCCCATCCCGTCAGATTAATAATATAGATATCAAATGTTTCCAAGACTGAAAATCAAACATCACTGTATCAGAAAAAAGGAATCTCATTGAGAGTCTTTACTTGCTTAAGAAGCAAAGTTGTGAGGTGCGGGAAACAAATCTTGGCAAGTACATGGAAGGTGCAGGACATGTTCAACTCCAATTTTCTGAGGGAATTGCCCTTGACAAGGTTGGGGGGGCAAGATGATTCCTGTTTCACGATAATATATTTCTAGACAATGAAGATCGCAAGCTAGTGCAGTTGATATCTATGTCTCAATGTCTCAAGAGGCATACTTTTGAAGCATGAAAGACGAAAACTTCAAAAATCATGTGATAGAAGAAGTGTCCTCTCGACAAAGTTAACAAAAGTACGTTCCGTACTCCTATTTTTTGTCTTATAATCATCAAACTCTATTTTGAAAATAGATGTCCAATTATGTTCCCAGGCATTCGCTAAAATTGATGTTCTAACTGCGTCCAACATGGGTAGGCGAGAAACAATGTCAGATATAAGACCATCCGGCAACTTACCAATGTAATCAAGTTGAAAACACCTAGTCTTTCAAGACTTCTTTCTTTGGTTTCGACGAGATTGCGTGCTGGTACTAATATTTAGAAAATTGACCTGAAATTTGAAAAGAAACAGTTAGATCCAGCCTTATAATTTTAGTGGGGACAATGTCCCTTTGTTAATCAAGCATTGTATTAAATAATGATCACTAAAATGCTGCGGAAGATGTTACGGAAACACGAACATTGTAACTGAGTTCTATTTGGTAACCACATCCAAGATACATGAAAATAATTAACAGTTGAGAATTATAGATTTACTTTCAATTGAATTAGGGTACATATAATGTGATTTCAGTTTCATCTCCGGCCAAAACTTCAAAGCAACAACATTTCTGTTAAGTGTTTCTCCCTTTATTTCTTGCATCAATTTCTTCATCGGTTAACTTTGTTTTAAGAGTACATCAATTTCGAGCAAGTCGATCCCCAAGAGATGTTAAGTATTTCTCACTTTTTTTCTTAAATGTAAATTACAAGTAAGCGAGCAAATAAAAAGAGAGTGTGTCTATGTCAAATTTAACAATAAGTATTGCATACTATTTCTTCATCGGTAATTGATCTTGTTAGTTAACGCAAAATAGAATTTGGATGTAAAGTCCACATACATATAGTTTTACAATCACGTATTTAGCATTTAAACTTTTAAATTCAATAAACGGTTATTGATTAAATCCAAAAAGGAATCAAAAGCTAAAGATAAAATACATACATATAATATGTGCAGAATTAAATTTGCCATGATACATATTTATCGTCATCTGAGAATTTTATTAAACGGAAAGTTCATTTCCTCACTAATATATATATTTTATGGTAGATTTTTTTAAATTCCACAGGAAACAAATTAAGAAAGAAAAAGTTCAAATTGCACGGGAGGCGACGCATTTGAATACAATCTTACAAATAATATTTACTATATCTATATATAGGATTTTGAGTTAACAGGAATAAATGAAAAAATATGTATCACCTCACAAAGACGATCTGACCGACTGTGAATTGCACTTCTACGTACTAAACCTGTTCATCAGACATGAGAAAATAAAACAAATAAAAAAAAGTGAAAAACACGTTAATGAAAAATCAGGATCAATGAGAAATGAAAAAATCAGAATTAAAGAGGAACAATATTAAAATAAGAATTAAAGAGAAATGTAATATATTAACCTAGGCTTATGAGGAGCGAGTGAAGCGCCGTCACGGACGGAAATGAGTTCTGAAATATAGAGCCGCCTTTTTGTTTTGGCTTAGATTTGCAGTCTGTCTTATTCAAACACAAATAGGTATTATATACTATTATATTAGGGTTTATTATGACGGCGAGTTGATACCTGAGGGCCACATTTCCTATGACGTTTCAGTTAATTAACAATTTGGACCTTTCATTTTCTCTTATTTATTGCTATATCATAAAAATAGTTTTACTTGTGCTTCTTTCAAAACATTATTATTTTGTTACCATCAAAAGCTCTATTTTGCAATCCTTACCGCCGTAGCGGCCCTAGTTTCCCCAAAATTCATGTATTAAAGTTTTAATTGGGAGAATGTCCCGCTCTAGTTAATAATACAATTGCAATGTTTTGCTAGCGCTTTTTACAATGTAATAAAATTTTAAAGGCTGAAACTATTCTATAATCCCATATCATTGAGATCGTAAATTTTTGAAGGTACCGACAAATTTGTGAAAGTTGCGGCCATACGAACGAAATCTCATGCATTATATAGTAAATAAAGATATTTTTGATATCACAAATGGTAATACCACTAGGAATTTTAAAACGTGAATATTTAACTACCTACAAACTCAATTAGTTTATGTGTCAAAAATGGATGGTGGTATCACAAAAAGTCTATAGAAAATTAGAGTATATATATAAAGCTTAATGCCATAACTTGGGTTATAACACAAAGACGTGGAAATCCATTATCCATATCTCTTAAATTACACTTAAAATCAAATTACATTCGATTATTATTTATAGTAAGATTTCATAAGTTAGTCAGTTAGCTTCCCACTTTCCTTTTATAGTAAGTTTTAGTTAAATTGTTTAGAGCAGATTATTTGTGTTAGTTTGTGTTTCTTTTGAGCTCGATCCGCGCCACTAGACACTCCGCTCCCTCCTATATATGGAGACCATTGCCGAACCTAATGTTAGTTTAACATTGTAGCATTATGACTTATAAGTTTTCAAGGGTTTGGAAATCGCTCCCGTTACGTGTTAAACCAACACTACTGTCACGTGGTAAGGTAGTACGCTGGAACTTTTTGTGTGCTAAATATTGGTACCTTTCCATCTTTCCACTACCCGCTCTCTCTCTCTCTCACGTTATATTAATCTGATTTGTGCCCTACTTCTCTCATCTCTCACACAATTTCTTATAATCTCTACAAATTATTTCTCCTTTTTGCTGAAATTATCTTTTCTCTTTCAAAATTACTCTAACAATGGCAAAAAAGTCCTCAATCACTGCTCTTGCAGAAGCTGCTCTCTCCAATGAGCAAGACGCAGATCAAAATCTGCCAAGAAAGTACAATAACCGTTGTGGAGGAGTTGAACCGACTTATGTTGTAGCAAAGAGGAAAGCTGGAACCACCAAATCAACGTCGCAGAGCAAAATCAAAGAAGGGAGAAATTTTCAGTAATGTTGTACCAACATTGGAGGTAGTTGACACCACAACTCCTACTGCCAATGAACCTGAAATCGAGGTAATTGAGGCTAACCTTATCAAGTTATTGTTGCCATAATACTATTGAGGGAGTGGGTTTAGAATCCATGGTGGATGAGGTTGGGTCTGATGCTCAAGCTTAGAATAAGCCTACTAAAATTAAGATTGAAAAATTTGTTTATGTGAGTAAAAAACAAAAGGGGGAAAGAAATTATGGTTGAGGAATTTGACGAAACTGAGGAAGAAGATGAGTTTGGGAAGAATGTTGAGAATGAAGGGGAGAAAGTTTTAGAGGGTGAAGAGGAGAAAAGGGAGAATGAAGAGAAGGAAGAGGAGAAAGAAAAGAAAACTGTTGCTGTTGATGTTGGTCAGACCCAATGTTGACCCAACATCAGAAGAAGTTGAAGACAAGGCAGCAGATGATGAGTCTGGGGATGAGGAATACTTAGACCTGCTTGAGGAGGCCTACCCTAAGAAGCTGATTTACTCAGAGTTCTACCTGAGTATGAGTAAGGAGATTGAAGGGAAGAGGGACGACTTTCTCACCAGGGTGATCCAAAATGAGATAGCATTGGAGATGGCCAGTTTTAAGAAAAACAGAGTTTGGGATCTGCTTGAGGCAAGAGGAATGTTGAAGTCTGTGTTGTATCATGGTCAGTATTCACATGATATAAAGAGGGAGTTCTACATGAACCTGTCTCATTGGTCTTGCAACACTAAGTCTCCAAAGTATGTTAAAGCTTGGGTAAGAAGGAAGGTATATGACATTAGCCCTTCCATTATTAATGAAGCATGGGGACTTGGGGACTACCTGATCTGAGGAGTATGATGATCCAAGGCTTGATGAGGTGATAGAAGACCTAACTAGCTTGATGAAGTGACAGAAGACCTAACTGGTGGGTTGACAAAGATTTGTAAAGAAGCTTATCCAACCACCAAACTCACATCTCTTAGTGTTGTGCTTCACAAATTGTCCACATACAATTGGCTGCCAACGACTAACTCAACTGTTATGACCAAGGAGTCAGCACAATTGATCTACAAGTTGAAGAATGGTCTACAAGTTGAAGAATGAACTTGCTGTGAACATAGGGGAGAGAGTTTTAAGGCACATCCTTGAAGTTGCGAAGAACAAAAAGATTATGCCATTCCCCTCACTCATTTGTTCTATATTGGTCAAACAAGGTTTGAAGACCAAGAAAAATGTGGGGTGGGTTGATAACAAGGCAAAGATGGCTATCTCTACTATTTGTTTTGATGTTGTTGCTACACTTATATTAATATATATTATTAAAATTTTTGACGTGTCCATGCCAGATCATCTTTAATTTTTAAAAAATTGCGTTGCCTTGTCTGTTTCGTGTCTCTGTGTCCATATCCGTGCAACATAATAAGTCATGTTTCTCTTCGTGTATCTTTATTTGATTACCATTTTTTTAAGATGCAGTGCATCATTATTTTACTGTCAATATAAATAGAAATCTAATCCCGTGAAACTTTCGTGCAAATTTGATATTCCGATGCGTTAGGTCTCTCTCTCTCCCTCTCTCTCTGTGTATACACCTTTATAACTTTTGTCTTACTCTACAGATTTGGCAATGATGCACGTATTAAGCTGAAGTTGAGGTGTTGAATTCGGTTAATACCCCAATCGTCCATTTTTTAATACAATTTTAAAGGAAGATCGTGTTATAACACATTTGGAGTAGTGTGGATCGCCTGATTTGAAGCTATATTGGAAACTCCAAGGTTTATCTAATGCGCCTAAAGATATAGACAATGCATTTCCACATTTTGGTGTTATAACTCGATCAAGTTAAGACATTAAGCACAATATGATTCGTTGGACTTTGTTATACCACAATACATTTTTGACACATAAATTGACTAAGTTTGTAAGGAGTTAAATATTCTTGGATTAAGTTTATTAACCATTGTTAATAAATGGTCTTATTTACCGTATAATGCATGAGATTCCATTCGTATAGTCGCATCTTTCAAAAACTTATGATCTCAATGATTTCATATTATATAGAATAATTCAGTCATCTTTTGAAATTTAAAGCAAGTAAACGCTTCTGTTTTGGTCTTATTTCGTCACGGTAATAGAACACAATAAAATATACAAAATGAGATCAAACAATGCTATGCAATATTATTATCGAACTAGCTTGGTCCGGAACACTTAATACAAGCTTTCTAGATAGAATAACTGAATTACAATGTTAATAGAACGTATCGAATTTCAAGTATTCGATGCTGACGTGTCGAACGAGGTTCAATTCGATACGGTACAGTTATCACTGGGTGAAAATCAATCTGGAAGGTATCGAATTCGATGCGTGCTGTAGATGTCGAATTCGATGCATACTTAGGTATCGAATAGAGGCAAGGTATTTTGTACGTGTCGAACCGGGGTTGATTCGATATGACTCGTGTCGAATGGGGCTGGTTCGATGGTGACTGTGCTGAGCTGGTTCAGATCTCGAAAAGTCCTTTGAACACAAGGGGATGGGCTATTTATAGAACCCGTCCCGTGGAGCCCACATTCCAATATAGAAACGCACATCGAATCATCCTTGTTCGATGTGCGCATCGAATCAGGTATATTCGATGCGCTATTGGGCTGGCCCAATAAGGAAAGAGTATACTGCTGATTCGATGCGCGCATCGAATTCTTCCTATTCGATGCGCTTATAGGCCAGCCCAATAACTTATATTGGGCCAATCCTAAATTACACCCATCAGCTTCATTCATGCTTGCGTCTGATCAAACAAAATGGTTAGGAGGTGCAAATACGACCAAACCAATAAAATCGTACAGATCATCAGTAAATGACACTCGCAACACATGAATTTTGGGATAACTAAGGCTGCTATGGCAGTAGAGATGTCAAAATTAAATAGAGCTTGCAATGGTAACAAAATAATAATATTTTTATAGAAGCACAAGTAAAATTATTATAATGGCATAGCAATAAATAAATTAAAAAAGAAGGACCGAAATTGTTATTTCCCATCTGAATCATCATAGGAAATGTCGCCCTCATCAATTGTCAAATCGCTGTCTTAACAAACCCTAGTTTACTAGTATATAATATAATACCTATTTGTGTCTGAAAATAGACAGACTACAAATCTCAGCAAAAACAAAAAAGGCGGCTCTATATTTCAAAACTCATTTCTGTGCGTGACGGCGCTACATTCGCTTCTTAGGTTAATTACATTTCGCTTTAATTCTTAATTTACTTGATTTCTCTTTAGTTCTGGTTTTTATTTCTCTTTGATTCTGGTTTTTCATTAATGAGTTTTTCACTTTTTTTCATTTGTTTTCTTTTCTCATGACTGATGAACAGACTCCATACGTAGAGGTTCAATTCACGATCGGTCAGATTGTTATTGTGAGGTGATACACATTTTTCCGTTTATCCTTGTTATTAACTCAAAATGCTATATATACGGTAAATATCATTTGTAAGATTGTATACAAATAGATCTAGATTTATACGGTAAATATACGGTCAGATCTAGTTTTGTTTCTTGCGGAACAAATAAAATAAAAAAATTTACCGTAGAATTATATGTGAGAGGAAATGAACTTTCCGTATAATAATAAACCAGGTGCCGATATAATTGTATAATATAATGACAAATTTAATTATTGAAATGTGCGTAATATTCACATATTTTTTCTTGTGCTTTTTTACCTTTCAGAATTTAGTTTATGCCAAACTACAAACGTTGTATAAAAATAACTATACGCCCTTTCCGTTTGAATTTAAAAGTTTGTATGCTAAATAGGTGTTTGTAAAACTGTAAAGTACATGTGGACTACAGTATAGGTATCAAAATTCCATTTCGCCTAACATAACAAGGTCAATTAGCAATGAAGAAACAATATTTAATAATGTTTTGTTAATTTCTACAGCACAGACGTCACGCACTCTTCTTTTATTTTCTTACTTGTCGTATACATTTAAGAAAATAACGTGAGACAAACTTAACAGCTCTTGGGGATGGATTTAAGAAATTTTGCTTTGAAGTTTAGGCCAGAAATGAAACTGAAAACACATTAACTGTATCATATGCCATTTCAGTGCATTACATGTTTCTTAGCATTTCAGTGATCGTTATTTCATATAATGCTTGATTAACGAAAGGACATTGTCCGCACTCAAATTATAAGGCCTAATCTAACAGTTTCTTAGTCAAATTTCAGGTTGACTAGTGAAATTAAATATGAGTATCAGCACACGAACTCGTGGGAAACAAAGAAAGCAATCTCACGAAACAAGCCGTGTTCGTATCGGGGACTGTTGCTCATTTTAAACAGTTCATTGAGCTTTTTCCGAAAATTGCTGGAAAAAGTATTTGGCAATGCATATGGTGTTTTGTGCTTTGGGCAATTTGGAATGCACGTAAAAAGGCGTTGTTTAGAGAAGAAAGGACGGATTCTCATTCTCTTGTGGACATGATTAAGGCAAAAATATGGTTTTGGGTTAAGGCTAACTACAAGGAATGGTGCTTCTCGTTTTGGGATTGGTACAACTCTCCAAGCCTTTGTATCGATAACGTGTAGGCTTCATATGTCTTTGCTGTTTTTTCTTTTTTCAGATTGTACCGCTATTACTTTCGCGCTGCTCTTCTCGAGCATCGCTTGTTCTCTTTAGTTTCATTAATAATATTTCCTTTGCTGACCAAAAAAAAACTTGATAACATCAGTAAGTTGCCAGATGGTCTTGTATCTGACATCCTTGCCCGCCTACCCATGAAGGATGCAGTTAGAACATCTGTTTTGGCCAAACATTGGAAATGCAAATGGACATCTATGTTCAAAATAGACCTTAATGATAAAAAGCCATACAAAAGCAAGAGTAACAAAAAAACTCCTTTTGTTAACTTTGTGAGGAGGACACTTCTTCTATCACACTATTTTAGAAATTTCCGTCTTTCATGTGCTAACAAGTATAAGTCTAGTGACATAGTGACATGGATATCTTCTGCATTATCTCGCGATCTTCAATGTCTAGAGATAAATTATCGTGGAATAGGCATCATTTTCTCCCCCGACCTTACTAAATGCAAATCCCTTAGAAAATTGAAGCTTAACATCCCCTGCACCTTCAGTGTTTCTTCCAAGATTTGTTCCCTACACCTCACAGCTTTGCGCCTTGATCGGGTGGAGATTCGGAATGAGGTTCCTAATTCTGATGCATTGATGTTGGATTTTCCGGTTCTAGAAAAAATGGAATTAATAGAATGTAAATGGGTGAATGTTAAGTGTGTGAAAATACATGCCCCTAAAAGGACTATATTCAAGTATGAGGCTCCACGTTGGCTTGGTGGGCGTAACTATTTAATCAAGACTACTCAAGACGGTCTTGTGCAGTTACAATCTTGTGATAGTTTACCGGGCGAGATGTTTCTATCGGGTGGACTCGAAGTTGTTCATGCAAAGTTCATAATTAACCACTGGATAGTCGTTGGTTTCTCTTTAATCATTTTGCCAAGGCTATTGCCATATCAAAGCTAGAGCTTTCTCTTCCGATGTTTTGCAAGATGGAACGACTGTATATCTGAAGTCGTGGAAATACTGTAGCATTACTAGAGTTACTTCATGTTGCACCATTTCTAAAGATGCTAGACATACATGTGGTAAGCCGTAAGCCGTACATGTTAATTTGGTTGTTTGTGGTGATCTCTTATTATTTAATGAACATTTTGTGGGAGTGTTTTTTTTTTCAGCTCGATTGGGATGATAATGATTATGATTATGATACGGAGCAATATGTGCCCCCCTTCTTTGGGACAGCGGTTCAGTTTAAATTGGCAAAGTTTTTCTTGAAGAATGCATTACAGTTGAAGAAATGTCATTTCAATGTCTCTTATCGTGATATGTTGAGGAATGAAATGAAGAAAGAGTTGTCAACATATCCCAAAGCCTCTGCTTCTTTGACCATCTCAATGAGTTCGCGAGATGTACTATATGACTAATCAGTTTGAAGAATAGCGTATGGATGATTATCAAAATGCAACACACTGTTTGGAGGGTTATGTATTTGTATGATTGCCAGATCTATTCAAAGAGTTAATTCTGGAAAGTAGACATCAATACTTGTTTTTGTTTTATTGATATTATGCACTCATATTTACTTAGCGTCAGGGCAATGGCCGATGCCTTTCTGGTATTTTGTTTTCCAAAGGTCAATATTAAACGATAATTAACATCATCAAATGTTGGTTCCTTATTTAGAAATTACCTTAAACTTTTGTTAAATTGTCTGCAACGGTTTTCAACATCTAGAAGTCGCGTTTCATTTACTTGAAATTTGTTTTCCTTTTAGTTCGAAAAACTGGATAGATAGGAGTGTACGCTCCAGGTCTAAATTCAACTATTAGATTTCGGAAATTAGAGTAGAGAAACATGTTGTAGGACGTTCAATCATTTGATTCTTAATCTTTCAACGAGTGACTGAAATTCCTTTTGATTTTGTTCTTCAATCTCTTGATTGCATTATAGATTACATTGCATTGTTTAACATTGTATCATTTGATTTGCCAGATACCGTTGATCCTGAATTCTTGGCTATCTCTTAACGCGAATATTTGTTGAAATTGCAATTGTAAACTATTACTATTTGGTAACTCTCATAGTGATTTGCTTTGTTCCTTGATCAATACTGTGTGATTCCTCTGATATTTTTCTTTACTAGATTACTTGATAGCGCATATCCAGCCATGTTGTCATGACTTGGGTCATACTGTACCAAAATTCAAATTCACGAAATAGCTAGCATCCTTTCTACAATTTTAACAAAAGCGGCCTTCGTACTCCTATTTCTTGAGACTATCGTTGTGTCTTTTATGTCTATATTGTAAATAGATGTCCATTTGTATTTCCAATATTTAGAAGAGTTGTGAAAGTATCTGAAAACTTCAACTTGTTTAACTATTGTTGTGATTTAGAAATTATAAGTAGTCTCATTTTGGTTAATGAGTGAATTTTCTTATTATATCCGCACAAGAACTCTCACTAAGCATTTGTTATAAAGGAAGCCATGTTAATTTTTTAATTTTCTTATTTTCCCCTCTCGACACACTATTAGTTTTTTTATTAGTTGGGAGTTGGGACATAAGTGCAATTTATACTAACTTTATTATTTTATAAAGCTTCTCACTAAAGGGAAAAATATATTATTTAATCCTCTCTTACCAAAGAAAGTTAAGATATATAAATTTTCAATCCATATTTAAGTTTCTCATAAAAATTAATTATATCTTACTTAAAATAAGCTGATAAAAAAAAACTTACTTAAAATAAAACGCGAAAACCGCGTGCCGGCATTTCTAGTTTTTCTAAGGACGAAATATTAAAAATGCCAGCTAACTTTTTTTAAAAAGTTTAAATGCCCATTTTTTTCGGGCCTGGCCAAAATGCCCCATATGTTCACTTTTTTGCTAAAAATGTCTGTGACCCTTATTCGGGCTGAAATTGCCTACGTGGCGGCAAAGTGGTTGCCACGTCATATTTTTCAGCCAAAAAGTATTTTTTACACAAGCCCTTGTAATTTTAAATATTTTATTTGCACCCCAATATATATACACACACAAATCTTTTTATATCTTTAACAATTTATAAAAGTTATAAGCATTATAAAAATATATATAATTCTTTCTTATATATATAGATATTCAATTATTTTTATATCTTTAACAAGTCATAAAGATTAAAAAAAAATATAAATAACAAAAAAAAAAGAATTCATCATCTTCATATATTTTGTTATATATATATATATATATATATATATATATATATATCTTTTTTATATCTTTAATAATTAATAAAAGATTAAAAAACAAAGTTAAGAAAGATCATCATCCCCTTCCCGTACCCTACCCCCACCCCCACTCCCACCACCCCCCTTCCTACCACCACCACCTGCAACACCACCGCCCGCCATCCCCAAACCACCGCTCATCACCACCGTCATCTTCTCCTAAGCTCAATCAATAGTATAATTTCTTCTCGTTTTCTTCTCCTCCGCTCTTTCTCGTCAACATTGGATGTTGCTGTCGGATCTGCCATCCTCACCTTCAAATTGTCCTCCGCCGCCGCCGATTACACTTCTCATCGCAAATTTTTGTCAGATTCTTCTTCTCCGATACACTTCTCACCTTCAATTTTGGGGGAAATTGAACCACAGCAAACGGTGGTGGTGGTATTGTGGCCGGTGACCGGGGGGGAGGAGGGGGGTGCGGTGGGCGGGAGGTAGGAACTGAACAATTTTTCTTTTTTGGGTTTTTTGTTTTTCCATTTTTTTAAGTTTATTATTTGTTGAAAATTAACTTTATTTAACCTTTTCAGATAAGCTTTTTTTATTAATTTTTATATTTTTTTATGATTTAAATAGAATATAGTAAAATTAAATATATTTTTGAATTAAGATTTAAGTTTTTATATAAGTTTTTATTTTTACAAATAGTTATATATATATATATATGTTTATATATATATATATATGTTTATTATTGTTTTATATATATATATATGTTTTATTTTTACAAATGGTTATATATATATATATATTTATATATATATATATATATACTGGGGTACAAAGTGTAATATATTCTGGGGTGTAAATACAATATTAAAAATTGGAAGGGTTTGTTTAAAAAATAATTTTTGGCTAAAAAATATGACGTGGCGGAGCACTTATTGACGTAGCAGCCACTGTACCGCCACGTAGACAATTTCAGCCCGAATAAGGGTCACGGGCATTTTTAAAAGCTTTTTTTTATACATATGGGGCATTTTGGCAAGGCGCGAAAAAAACGGGCATTTTAACTTTTTAAAAAAAGTTAGCGGGCATTTTTAATATTTTGTCCTTTTTCTAAAACATAGGGAGTTAGCATAGACCTCATATCATATCATAGCACATTATATTATCCTTAAAATATTTTCTTTATTTGTAAAATTTTACGGACTTGTTTACTTTGAAATATTTTAGTCTGACTACTAAAACTCCTATACATGTATACCTTTTGTACAATTAGTAGGTTGAAATTTGAATGGTTTGACAAATAAGCAACCCAATTAAAGTCTAATAAAATAATAATAGGCTGTTTGCTTGGACTGATTGACCAATTTTTTTTAATCATTCCACTTATTTGACTTTTTCCCTGAGTATCACTTTTCATCAATTAAATTGAAAAATGATTTGGTCTTGGGGTTTTAATCTTATTGGGAGTACGAATAGATGGAGGGAGGGGGTACGTTTATTAATCGCAACATAACTCCACTACGTAAAACATATCGAATTAATAAAACTACAAATCAAACATAATTATATCTACAACATCTAATTAACCTAATTAGACTTTATTCGGCAAAGTGAATGAATTTTTGACTTCTTAGTCCTTTATAGTAACCACATTTCCAAATTAGTCCCTTATAGTACTTCGGGCCCTTTTCGGTCCTCTAAAGTAACCAAGTTTCATTTTTGGTCGTCCGGTGACGGAATATTCCATTATTCACCGGAATTATGCACAAGCCTTCAAATCTCAGTTTCTTTTTTGCATTTTTTGTTCAAAAAGTTTTATATAACCACACTCACACCCCAATATTTTTTAAATAATCATATTTTCCTCCGAGTTTGAGTTTGTTTTTTTCATTGTGTTCCAAATACTTCATATAATTACACTCAACACCTATTAAAATAAATCTTGAGTTAATTTTTTTAGTTCAAAAAATAAACTTAATGTTTTTACTAATTAATCAATTAACAAAATAACAAAAAAAAAATCAAAATTTAAAACTATATTGCGCGCCAATAAATGCAAAATCTCAAATTCACTATCCTACAAAACATTTTTACCATTTTCATTTCCCCTAATAAATGTAAAATCTCAAATTCTCTCTCTCTCTCTCTCTCTCTCTCTCTCTCTCTCTCTCTCTCTCTCTCTCTCTCTCTCTCTCTCTCTCTTTCTCTCTCTCTCTCTCTCTCCTCCCCCCCCCCCCCCCCCCCCCCCCCCCAAATTGGAGTATTGTGACATTGTATTACATTAATGGAACTTGAACTCAAATTTAATTAATTACCAAATGGCAAATGATATAAACAGAGAAACTTTTTTGATACGATGATTATGATTTATACGATAATTTACGTGTAAGGAATAAGCGTAATTTGTGCTAGGCATTGAGAAAAAAAATAAGTGAGAGAGAGAGTCTGAAAAGTATTAATTCCTACAATCATGCAACGAATTTCCTTTAATTAAGGAGAGGTTGTTTAGAAACCACACAGATCTTTGGATTTTCTTTTGATATTAAGGCTACGTTTGTTTTCCCAGAAAATAGGGGAAAATAAAAGAAATAAGAAAATTTCTAGGGAAAATAAAAAACAAATCCCTTATTTTCCTGTGTTTGGCTCATAATAATTTTTTAGGGAAAATTCTTATTATGTGTAAAGGATTTTTGTATTTATTGTTAATCTAATTGTTTAAAAACCATAATTATATTTTATACTTTGAAATATGTATTGAAAAAATAGACCAAAAAATTCTATAAAATTAGTTAATGTTTTTATTTTTGAAGTTCTCCTTAAAACTACTTTATGTAAGTTATTAATGGCTAGCATAACTTTATTTCATAAATACTATGATAATTACCTTTACTTATATTTTTTTTAATATCTTAATTATTTCCAATTAACTCAAAGATCCAAGAACATAAATCATAAAGATTCAACCAAAAAATTAAACTAATTATTAAAAAAACAAAATTGAACCGGAACAAAGTAAATAATCTAACCTTGCTAAAACCCTTATTATGAAAACATAAATTTGAAATTTAGTCACGATTCTCATGCGCTAAGTTCGACTTCAATTGAAACTTCTCCAACCAATGTTGTCTTTCACCAAGATTCTTGACAAGAAACGCCCTTGCAATCTTATCATTTTTATTTAAATAGTCAAAAACAGATTCAAGAATCAACTCATTAAATCCTTCACTCTTCATAACTTCAGAATATAGGACAACAATATTATCTTGATTGTTGGTGGACTTGAATGAATTGGCGACCTCTCCAATCTTTTTAGCAAGCTTATCTATTTGTTCGTTGACTCAATTCATGTAAAGAGCTCTCTTTCCATGCTTACGTACGTACGGAGAGGGTTTTTGATTTGGTGTGGTGACTTGAGTACTATTGAAGGATGTAGTAATATCATCAAGACCGACATCATCTATTTCTTCAGTATCACATAAATCGCTCATACCAGATTTAGTAAAAGATCCAGTACCTTGATCATCTCCACATACAATGCGAAGTTCATTATACATGCATGAAAATTGGTTTGTTCAAGTATGGTGCAGCTTTCGGATGTACCTAAAAAAATGTGCAAATTACTACTTATAAATAAATAAATAAAGCAATTTCAAAATAAAACATAAGTACTTAAACGAATATAATCGTTGTAGACATCTTCAGAACATTTCCACATCTGTACAGTATCATCCTAACTCATTCCACTATTATTATTTTCAATCTTTATAAGTTCTTTATAATTCTTCTTAGGGATTAGGGAAGTACAAAAAATTTGGATCGATCGAATCGAGTGAAAATCGATCGAATGATCAGATTCGAAAATCGAATCGAATATTTGATCCGACTTTTGATTTTTGCCTTAGGTACGAACCCCCTTTTGATTTGATCCTTGATTTCAGAGGTTAAGAATCGGGTCGAATCGAATACTCATCTTATTTTTAAAAATAAATAACTATATAATATTATAAATATAATATTATATATATTTAACTACTTAGAGTTATAATACTTTTGTATCTAGTACATAAGTACAATATTGAATTGTAACATACTAATTAATAGAACTAACTATGACTTGTCTTCCTTTTGGGATTTCTATTTGAACATTGGGTTAGTATTTTGTAAGGAGAAATCCACTAATGCATGTTAATTTGTTTTAAATTGTCATTTTATTCATATTTATTTAAGTTTTCTTTAATTTTAGATGTAACATAATCAATCATATATTCCATAGATATTAAAAAAAAAAAAAGGATCGAAATCGAATCGAATCGGATCGAAGTCGAATGATTTTGGATCGAATCAAATCGTTTTAAATTGATTTGATTTCGATCCTCATTTCTCCAGGATCGAAATTGACTACCATCCTCGATTCGATCTGATTCGATCCGATCCGATCCAAATGCACAACCCTATTAGGGATAAAAGCATCAAGCCCCCTGAACTATGCACGTTTTTGCAATTTGCCCCTTTAACAAATTTAATAAGCACTTTGCCCCCTAAACTATGCACATTTTTGCGATTTGCCCCCTCAGTGCATTTCCGACCATTTTTTGGCCAGAATATTCCCCCTACCCGACTCATATGTGTTGTAGTAGATATATTTTAGTTGTTGATGATAAAAAGTAGGGAAAAAAACACCTAGAACGAGGAGTATTCCTACAAAAAAATGGCTGGGAACGTGATTTTCCCCTTCAGTGTATTTCGGCCATTTTTAGCCGGAATATTCTCCCTACCCAACTCATACGTGTTGTACTAGATGAATTTTTGTAGTTGATGAAAAAAGTAGGCGAAAAAACACCTCAAACGAAGAATATTTTGGCCGAAATAGCACTGAGGGGGCCAATCGCACAAATGTCCATAATTTAGGGGGCAAAGTGCTTATTAAATTTGTTAAAGGGGCAAATCGCAAAAACGTGCCTAGTTCAGGTGGCTTGATTCTTTTATCCCTTCTTCTTAATTGTTTTTAGACGGTTCTCCACATTGTCAAAATTGCAAGTTTGTTCAAACTTTTGTGAAACTTCTTTTGCCGCTTGAACGAATCTACATTTTTTACAAGACTTGTCCGCTTTGTGACCTTGTTTGGCCTATTCAATAAGAAATCGATCCATAGATTTAGTCCACCTAAGTTGTTTAACTTCAACTTCTCTTGATGTTGTCATCTTCATCGAGTAGTCCAACATATAATAAAATACTAATTACTCAATATTTAAATGTAATCTTCTTGATATGTCCATTAGTAACATGCAATATTCGTAAAAAACTATGTTAGAGAAAAAGTGTACAACATTATCAAAATAAATATTTTTGAAGCATACAATAATTTTAATGCAATAGTCACCAAAACATTAATACAAAACAAGATGCAAATAGATTCAGAGGCTTATTTATCAATTATTAATGTAATCATTATATATGTCTAAAGTTATTTTGTCTTTCTTTTGTAACCACTTGGCATTTTCAATTCTCTCTTCTCTCAAAGTTCTTTCTCTTTGCCTCAATAAGAATAGGATCATCTGGATCAACTTTAATAATATAATTTTGTAACACGCAACAAGCAACAAGCAATCACCACTTCAACTTGTTTTTCAAACAATCAGAATTTCGAAGCTTCTAAGATAGCAATTTTTTTTTTGAATGTCAAAGACTCTCAATTGTTGAGCTAAGAGACGAGTGACGTAGATTAACTAATTCTTTATAATTCTCAGGTTCATGATTGTTATACTCTTTCAAATGATATCTAACACCACGATATAGCAGAATAGATCCCTATCGTATACCATAGCCCACATCCGCTAAATAGTATTTACCTGAATATTAGAAAAATATAAAGTTGAATAAGTTTCTATATGGTATTCCTTTTTAGAAAAATAAGATATTATATATAAAAGAATCTTAGAGAACTTTATATATATAATATATTAATTTATATATAAAAAATTATCATTAGGAACAATAAGTTTGTTTCTTCTTCTTAAAGCATCATCCAAAATAATAGATGCGCATAACCTTCCCAACCAGCTAGAACTTAAGTGAATTTCAAGTCAAATGCAACAGCAACCAAGACATTTTGTGTGGGTTTTCCTTTGCAGCCTCAAAAATGTCATTGAATGCTAAAAGGTAATGCAACAACTATATGTGTACCATTTATAGCTCCTACACAACCCTAAAAATATAATAAATAGTTGGTGAACATGTGCATAAAGTGTTTTATAACTTATTAAGTCGTATTATGTGAACTTCAACAAAAATAGTACCTTAACCATGGCCAATATCGCTCGTTTGTTCGAATTTTGTCTATAGTAGAACTTTCATTTCCTGGTTGAACTAATAGCTCATTACTTAATGCCAGAATTGCTCTCAAGACAACATTAAAGTATTGTGACACTGTCTCACCAGAGCAAAAAAATCAACTATGAATAGTATTGTTTCTAACGTTATGACCAAGTGTGTGTAAAAATATCGTTACTTCTTGTTCTATATACCCATAAAGCGTTAGCTGAACAAAATTCTTTTGAGAAAGAATTATGCATAATTTATGAAATGCACTTTTAGACATACGAAGTTGGGAATGGCACAATGTATCTCCTTCATTTATCAAGTTGTCTATGTATAAATTTCTTGCACAATCTCTATTTTTACTAGGTGTCCATGGTATTCTTGTGCATGATCTCAATACACTAATGGCTACAATACTTGCTGACATGATTGT
This sequence comes from Linaria vulgaris, assembly GCA_948329865.1. Taxonomy (NCBI): domain Eukaryota; kingdom Viridiplantae; phylum Streptophyta; class Magnoliopsida; order Lamiales; family Plantaginaceae; genus Linaria; species Linaria vulgaris. The sequence continues at coordinate 128,552,952 of OX415249.1, read as the reverse complement.
GACACTTGCAGCTGCTATTTGCGCTTTTATTTTAGTTGAAGTATCATCTTCTATCATCTACATATAATTTAATGTATATAAATTAACAAACTGAATAAAAAAAGGTAACCATTATGCATTACAAAATTATGATTTGTAAACAACAAAAAGGTAATCATTCAATTATCTTAACAAATAAAAAATAATCTTTTAGATTATTAAATATAACAAAATGGTAACATAAAATTAGAGATTAAAACGTACCACCTTGAGATTGAATGAAGATATATGCTCTTGTGATGAGAAATCCTAAAACAAAAAACAAAAATAAAAAGGTGTGAAGTAAAGATACATTTATCAAGTTTAAAAAAAAAAAAGCACCTCCAATTTGTTATCTAGCCCGATCAGACGAATACATGAAAGTTATCAATAGCATTAATGCATAATCATCGTCAATAATCGCTGCAAAGAACAATTCAGCAATAACTTTGAGATATGCTCCGCAAAAGCATTTAGGCATCCAAGGAAATATGATCTCATCTTATAAAATTAGTTGTAGCAAACTATATACGGTAAATTACACCAACATCTGTAAAACCTTTCCCAAGTCATCAACTTTTCATGCGTGGGATTCAAAAAAAAAAAAAAACCAAAGGAAAACAAGAAGCATCTAATCTATAAACTATATTTTTTGTTGCCAACGGCTGAGTAAAAATTAATAATTACGCACCTTGTGTGGATGAAGAAGATTGATAGATACAAAAAAACTTTTCTTGTGCGTGTTTATATAGAGCTGAAAAGAAATTCGATTTTTCGTTTTGGTGGGAAAATAATAAAGTTTTAAATTTTTTGAAAGATCTAGAATATATTAACAAAGTTTTTCCCACCTTTTTTTAGAAAGAAAGATGAAATTAAATTCTTTTGGAATAAAATTTAACATCTCACACTGTTTATGTATAGGAGCAAAATCTGAAACTATTTTCCTATCTTTTCCAAATATTTCCTTTGTTTTCCAGGAAAATCTCAAATTCCCAAACAGTAGGGAAAAAAAGATTTTCCTTCTTTTTTCTCCATTTTCCCTATTTTTTCGGTAAACAAACGGAGCCTAAAAGGTTAAATGAGTAATTTTATCAAAATTTGCTCTATATTTAGGGATTTTGTTCTGTATATATCAGCAACCTTACAAAATAGAGTTTTAGGTACTATACTGGTATTACTAAATTCAATGAATCTCACACTTTGCAGTCATTATATGTAAGTATGTATATCTAGTATTGGACTGATTTTTAATGTATATGTGTGTGTATGTTTATTTGCTTATCTGTGGTAATTTTGGATCCATTAGACACGAATTACTTGAGCCGAGATACGAATAGACACATCTGTCTTTCTCCGTTTCTCACTGTGTGTGTGTGTAAATTGGCGACTATTAGGATGGTTTTGAGCATAGTTGCAACAGATAATTTATTGTTAGAACGGATGGATGTGAAGACAGCTTTTCTTCACGGTGATCTTGAAGAAGACATTTACATGCAGCAACCAGAGGGGTATGTGCTTGAGGGTAACGTTGAGCTAGTTTTCAAGTTGGAAAATAGCTTGTATGGTCTGAAACAAGCTCTTAGACAGTGGTACAAGAAGTTTGATGGCTTCATGCATGAGATTGGCTTTGGGAGATGCAATGCTGATCATTGTTGTTACTTTATGAGGTTTGATAGTAGCTTCATTATTTTGCTATTATATATTGATGGCATGTTGATAGCAGGTTCCTGTGTTCAAGAAGTGAGCAAGTTGAAGAAGCAACTATCTAAACGTTTTGCAATGAAGGATCTTGGCAAGGCAAAACAAATCTTGGGTATGCGGATAAATCAGGAGAAGGTGGCGGGTACGTTGTATCTTTCGCAGTCTGATTACATTGATAAAGTGTTGAGGAGATTCAGTATGCAAGATGCAAAGCCAGTAAGCACTCCTTTAGGTAGTCAGTTTAAATTATCAAAAAGGGAGTCACCTACTAGTGATTTGGAGCATGCAGAGATGAAGAAAACTCCATATGCTTCAGCAGTTGGGAGTCTTATGTATGATATGGTGTGTACAAGACCGGATATTGCGCATTCATTGGGAGTTGTGAGTAGATATATGACTAGTCCGGGAAAGCAACACTGGGAAGCAGTGAAGTGGATCTTTAGGTACTTGCGTGGTACTTGTGATAGGTCATTGTGTTTTGAGGGAAAACACACGGACTTGAATGGTTATGTAGATGCTGATTTGGCGGGTGATTTTGATGGAAGAAAGAGTACTACTGGCTATGTTTTCACATTGGGTGGTACGACTATTTCATTGGGATCTAAGTTGGAGAAGATTGTGGTTTTGTCTACTACAGAAGCTGAATATGTAGCGGTGACGAAAGCTAGTAAAGACATGGTATGGTTGCAGAATTTCTTGGGTGAATTGGAAAAAAGGCAAACAAATAGTATTCTATACAGTGATAGTCAGAGTGTTATTTTCTTGGCCAAGAATCCGACATTTCATTCAAGAACAAAGCACATTGAGTTGAAGTATCACTACATACGGTATCTCTGAGAGAAGAAGACTTTGCAACTTGTTAAAACTTCCCTATAACTTTTTTTCAGAAGTTAAAATGCCCATTTTTTTCGGGCCTTGATTAAATGCCCCATAAATTTTGAAATTTCTTGTAAAAATGTCCGATTGCCTTATTCGGGCCAAAATTGCCTACGTGGCGGTACAGTCAACAAGTTGTCAATGCCACGTCATATTTTTCAGCCAAAACACGTTTTTCGCACAAACCCTTATAACTTTAAATATTGTATTTGCACCCCAAAATAAATTGCACTTTGCCCCCCAAAAAATATACATATATATATATATATATAAATAATAAACATATATATATATATAATCATTTGTAAATAACAATATCAACATATATATAAATATGTTAATTGCTTCTTTGAATTCACCCACAGTTGTTGAATTAGCAGCCTCCCAAACTATGTCACTGTACTCTTCTCCTCTAAAGTTGGCATTATAAAAATTCCTCAACAAATGTCTCACACAAAACCTACAAATCCAATCAGTTATAAACACTTTTAGTAATGCATTAAGTTAGAAACAGAATGTCAAACACAATAAAAGTATCACTTGTGAATGAAAACAACTACATAAGATGATAATTACCTCTGAGTTGCATTTGGAAACACTTCTCTAAAAGCCTGAATCAATCCTTTCTGTTTATCTGACATAAATGTCAGACCTCCTCCATCTTTCAGATCCAAGTCCACACCCAGCACACCTAAGAACCACCTCCAGTTCTTGAAATTCTCAATAGCAACAACAGCAAAAACAATTGGATATGTTGCATTAGCTGCATCTATACCAACTGCAGTAAGGAGAACTCCTCCATGTGGTCCTAGTAGATGACATCCATCTACTCCTATGAATGGTCTACAACCTCTCTTCCAACCCACCTTCAGTGCATGAAAGCACACATACATACAACTGAACCTAACCCCACCTCCTACTTCATCAGTACCAACAACAACAGTTGAACATGGGTTGGATTTCCTCAACTCCTCAGCATAATCAAAGAGCATGCCAAACTGTTTATTTGGATTTCCCTCTAACTTCTCAATAGCAGCCCTCTTTGCCATATAAGCCTGTGTCTTGGTGATGTTGCAGTTCAAACTGTTGACAGCATCCAATCTAAAACCTTCTGTCTTTCTGTTGGGATCAGATTTAAAAAGATGTAGAAACTTCTCTGCCAACCATGGTGACTTAACATTCTTCACCTTAAAGCTCTCTTCACAACTGTGTATAGCTATGTAGCTCTTGACCACCCAAGAAGATTCATTTTTTCACTTTTAATACATTCATCCTCCATGTGCAATCACCATCACAGCACCTTGCATGAATTCTTTCAGGATCACTTTTCTTGATATAAATACTCCTCCTCTCTGTAACTGCAAGTGACCTTATAGCCATCTTGATCTGATTCTTGTTGGTGAATATCATACCAACCTCAAATGTTGGATTAAAAATCTGTTCCTTGTTGAAATACCAGTCAACATCATTTTCTGGATCACTACCCATCTCATCACTTATCCTACTTCTCTTTGGGCTACTAACAACATCTTCATCACTAGGATACTATTTCTCATCAACCATTTTGCCTTTTCCTTTATCAGCCATCTTAGCAGCTCTGAGTTCAACCATCTTAGTAGCTCTGAGTTCCTCTTCCATTTCTCTAGCTCTGAGTTCATCCTCACTAATTTCTTCACCATGTGTTTCTGTACCTCCACCAAGTTCAACAACATAACTTGGATGCTATTGGTCATCCACTGCCTTACCCTTTCCTTTCTCAGCCCTCCTAGCAGCTGTTTCTCTTGATTCCAGTTCTTCTCCTGCTTCCAGTTCTTCTCTTGCTTCCACATTCTCATCACCTCCATCATCAGACAATAGTATATCAATGAAGAACTCAATCTCTCTCTTACCCACAAGAGAATCAGCACTTAATGTTTGCATTTGTTCATCACTTGTCACAAGCCTAAAACCACCACTACACTTTGTGTAAAATCTGAGCAACCCAGTGATACCAATATCAGAACACAGCTTCTTCAGGAATGCATGATCTACCATCTAATAGTTCACAAAGTCCCACTTGTCCACTAACCCTCCCACATATTCATGAGTAGGCCTTAGTGTATATACACCACTATGATGTAGCACAAGTGTGAGATCAGTGCTATCTTCAGCTGCAAAATTTGAAAGACAAAGTTAGGGTTTGTCACATGATAATTAATAAAAACTGTTTCACATCATACTTAGAGTTATATGAATCCCACTTGTTTACTTATCTCATTACAGTACAAGTCAGGAGAATCATTTATAAGGGAATCACAATCTAACTCTAAATCTAACTATGATTTAAATAAGTCAAAGTCAAACCCTAAACCACTTCATCAAAAGTCAAAACCACCTAATCAACAACCTAAACCACTAACTTTCATGTAACAGTCAAACCCTAAACCAAAACCACTTTTACAAAAAAGTCAAAACAACAAAAATCCTAAATTGGGAAGAAATTAAACGGTGGGGGACCATTTTCAACAGTAACAAGCTTTAAAAGCTACCTAACTTCAAAACTCCACCACACAATCAAACAACACACACGTTCAGTCACTTCACACACATCATTCTTAACATGCAGTCACTTTAAATTGCAACAAGATTCATAACAACAACAACACGCTTTGCAACGACTTTAACTTTAACAATTTTTCCAAAGATATGCACCAAATCGAGCGACTTACCATATTTTGGAGGTGGATTTTGCAAATCCGTCGTCGGACGAGATGTTATCATCACTTAATTTCAAAAAAAACAACAATTTTAACTCAATTTTATTTTTAGGGTTTGTAAGAGAATTTGGGTGGCGCGTTTTTTGCAACTGATTTGAGCTGAAAATGTGAGCTCAACGACCAACGTTTTCGGACAAAGAGAAGCTGTTGAGCGAGTGGTTTTAATCTGTCCACGTATACAGATTAAAACGGTCCACACATTTTGACGAGGGTAATTTTGTAATTACCCTCGGGTCAACGAAAAAAAAAAAAAAATTTGACGTGGATCCACGTGGCCACAGTCCTAAGGCCACGTGGGTGTCCACGTAGACTGGGCTGAGACCCAGCCCAGTTAAAAGCCCGCCGGGCAGAAAAAAATAAAAAAAAAAAAGTTACCGGGCATTTTTGAAGCCAAAAAAAAAAGGGCAAAATCCGATTTTGTGCAAAGTTACCGGGCAGAAAAAATAATTTGCCCTTTATAAAATAATAAATATTTTAACATTATATAAAATAAATATGTACCGCCACGTAGGCAGTTTTGGTCCGAATAAGGCAATCGGACATTTTTACAAGAAATTTCAAAACTTATGGGGCATTTAATCAAGGCCCGAAAAAAACGGGCATTTTAACTTCTGAAAAAAAGTTACGGGGCAGTTTTAATATTTCGTCCTTTTTAGAACCTCGCATATATAGTCGTTGTATACATGGGTAAGGGAAGTCCTGGTTTCAATAGAGCAATAGCCTTGGTAAAAGGATTAAAGAGAAACCAGGAGTCGGCTAATTCTCTAATAGCCTTGGTAAAAGGATTAAAGAGAAACCAGGAGTCAGCTTATTACTTTATTAACAGAATATGAAAACAAGGCCTTATATATTAATTTCCAATTTTAATCTCATCAAAATAATGACAGTATAAAAGCAGGTGATCATGGAAGGCAATATGTGGTTTGTAATCTGTCAAAAATTACCTAATGTGAAAAAGAGGGTAACCAAGTACTAACCTTTGACATAGTACCCCATAAAATCAAATCTCCTAGACTCAATAGTCCATTCAATTGCTTTCGAATTTGTAATCTAATCTTTTCAAGTAAAAGAAGATCACTTGTTTTAGAACTAAGTTTTACTTGAACAACTTCTAGTCCACCAGAGAGAACAATATAACCCTGTACTATATCACAAGATTCGAGCTTCACAAGACCATCTGCAATAATCTTGACTAAATAGTTATTCCTGCTCGGACCACGTGAAGCCTCATACGTGAATGTAGTCCTTTTAGGAACATAGAATTCCATACACTTAATGTTCAACCACTTGCATTCTATTAGTTCAAATGTTTCCAAGATAGGAAAATTAAATTTCACTTAATCAGAATAAGGAATCTCATTTAGAATATCTACTTGCTTAAGGCACATAGCCGTGGGATGTTGGAAACAAATCTTGGTGGGAACTTTGAAGGTGCAGGGGATTTTAAGCTTCAGTTTTCTGCGGGAATTGAGATCAACAAGGTTGCGGGGCAAGACAATGCCTGCTTCAGTATAATATAAATTTAAGCAATGAAGATCATGGGTTAATGCAGTGGATATCCATGTCTCAATGACACTAGAGTTATACGTTTGGGCAAAGGAAAGACAAAAACGTACTTTTATATATAGATTTGAACAGAGATTCAAAGATATATATACATTAATGAAATCTATCCTCACATATATACATTCAATTGAAACTAAATCTATAATTCTCAACTATTAGTTATTTACATGTGTCCTGGATGTAGTTAGAAAATGGAATCCAGTTACTATGTTCGTGTTTCCTAAACATCTTCCGTACCATTTCAGTGATCATTATTTAATATAATGCTTGATTAATAAAAGGGTCAATGTCCCCTGTAAAATTATAAGGCCGGATCTAACTGTTTCTTTTCCAATTTCAGGTTGATTTTTTAAATATGATTACCAGCACGTAAACTCGTGAGAACCAAAGAAATACATCTCGAAAAACTAGGTGTGTGCAACTTGAGTACATTAGTAAGTTTCCGGATGGTCTTATATGTGACATTCTTTCTTGCCTACCCATGTTGGACGCAGTTAGAACATCAATTTTAGCGAATGACTGGGAACATAATTGGACATCTATTTTCAAAATAGAGTTTGATGATTATAAGACAAAAAAAAGGAGTACAAAATGTACTTTTGTTAGCTTTGTCGAGAGGACACTTCTTCTATCACATGATTTTCGATGTTTCCGTCTTTCATGCTCCAAAAGTATGCTTATAGAGACATTGAGACATGGATATCTACTGCACTAGCTTGTGATCTTCATTATTTAGAAATATATTATCGTGGAAAAGGAATCATCTTGCCCCCTAACCTTGTCAAGGACAATTCCCTCAGAGAATTGGAGCTGAACATGCCATGCACCTTCGATGTACTTGCTAAGATTTGTTTCCGGCGCCTCACAACTTTGCGTCTTAAGAAAGTAAAGACTCTCAATGAGATTCCTTTTTTCAGATACAGTGATGTTTTATTTTCCAGTCTTGGAAACATTTGACATCTATATTATTAATCAGACGAGATGGAGGTGATTATGATTATGATGTCGTGAATACGTTTGATGCATTTTATACGTTATACTTTTTAATTTCATAAATGTATATATGTAATGGTAGGTTTGATTCATTAAATCAAATAGCATATAAAGATTTAGGGCAAAGTTACTGGACAACAAAATAATTTGTCCTATTTTCATATATATTTTCTTCCTTCTATACATTCTTGTAGATTATGTTGGTTGTATGATACAGTTTAGTTATCTTACAAGTATTTTTCATAAATAAATGTATATATATATATAGTTTACTTTAATCTACAAGAATGTATAGAAGGAAGAAAATATATATGAAAATAGGACAAATTATTTTGATTTCCCATAACGTTGCCCTAAATCTTTATATGCTATTTGGTTTAATAAATCATATACCATTACATCTATACATTAATGAAAATAAATAGTATAACGTATAAAATGCATGGAACATATTTCACAGCATCATAATCGTAATCACCCCATCCCGTCAGATTAATAATATAGATATCAAATGTTTCCAAGACTGAAAATCAAACATCACTGTATCAGAAAAAAGGAATCTCATTGAGAGTCTTTACTTGCTTAAGAAGCCCGTTGTGAGGTGCGGGAAACAAATCTTGGCAAGTACATGGAAGGTGCAGGACATGTTCAACTCCAATTTTCTGAGGGAATTGCCCTTGACAAGGTTGGGGGGTCAAGATGACTCCTGTTTCACGATAATATATTTCTAGACAATGAAGATCGCAAGCTAGTGCAGTTGATATCTATGTCTCAATGTCTCAAGAGGCATACTTTTGAAGCATGAAAGACGAAAACTTCAAAAATCATGTGATAGAAGAAGTGTCCTCTCGACAAAGTTAACAAAAGTACATTCCGTACTCCTATTTTTTGTCTTATAATCATCAAACTCTATTTTGAAAATAGATGTCCAATTATGTTCCCAGGCATTCGCTAAAATTGATGTTCTAACTGCGTCCAACATGGGTAGACGAGAAACAATGTCAGATATAAGACCATCCGGCAACTTACCAATGTAATCAAGTTGAACACACCTAGTCTTTCAAGACTTCTTTCTTTGGTTTCGACGAGTTTGCGTGCTGGTACTAATATTTAGAAAATTGACCTGAAATTTGAAAAGAAACAGTTAGATCCAGCCTTATAATTTTAGTGGGGACAATGTCCCTTTGTTAATCAAGCATTGTATTAAATAATGATCACTGAAATGCTGCAGAAGATGTTACGGAAACACGAACATTGTAACTGAGTTCTATTTGGTAACCACATTCAAGATACATGAAAATAATTAACAGTTGAGAATTATAGATTTACTTTCAATTGAATTAGGGTACATATAATGTGATTTCAGTTTCATCTCCGGCCAAAACTTCAAAGCAACATCATTTCTGTTAAGTGTTTCTCCCTTTATTTCTTGCATCAATTTCTTCATCGGTTAACTTTGTTTTAAGAGTACATCAATTTCGAGCAAGTCGATCCCCAAGAGATGTTAAGTATTTCTCACTTTTTTTCTTAAATGTAAATTACAAGTAAGCGAGCAAATAAAAAGAGAGTGTGTCTATGTCAAATTTAACAATAAGTATTGCATACTATTTCTTCATCGGTAATTGATCTTGTTAGTTAACGCAAAATAGAATTTGGATGTAAAGTCCACATACATATAGTTTTACAATCACGTATTTAGCATTTAAACTTTTAAATTCAATAAACGGTTATTGATTAAATCCAAAAAGGAATCAAAAGCTAAAGATAAAATACATACATATAATATGTGCAGAATTAAATTTGCCATGATACATATTTATCGTCATCTGAGAATTTTATTAAACGGAAAGTTCATTTCCTCTCTAATATATATATTTTATGGTAGATTTTTTTAAATTCCACAGGAAACAAATTAAGAAAGAAAAAGTTCAAATTGCACGGGAGGCGACGCATTTGAATACAATCTTACAAATAATATTTACTATATCTATATTTGAGTTAACAGGAATAAATGAAAAAATATGTATCACCTCACAAAGACGATCTGACCGACTGTGAATTGCACTTCTACGTACTAAACCTGTTCATCAGACATGAGAAAATAAAACAAATAAAAAAAAGTGAAAAACACGTTAATGAAAAATCAGAATCAATGAGAAATGAAAAAATCAGAATTAAAGAGGAACAATATTAAAATAAGAATTAAAGAGAAATGTAATATATTAACCTAGGCTTATGAGGAGCGAGTGAAGCGCCGTCACGGACGGAAATGAGTTCTGAAATATAGAGCCGCCTTTTTGTTTTGGCTTAGATTTGCAGTCTGTCTTATTTCAAACACAAATAGGTATTATATACTATTATATTAGGGTTTATTATGACGGCGAGTTGATACCTGAGGGCCACATTTCCTATGACGTTTCAGTTAATTAACAATTTGGACCTTTCTTTTTCTCTTATTTATTGCTATATCATAAAAATAGTTTTACTTGTGCTTCTTTCAAAACATTATTATTTTGTTACCATCAAAAGCTCTATTTTGCAATCCTTACCGCCGTAGCGGCCCTAGTTTCCCCAAAATTCATGTATTAAAGTTTTAATTGGGAGAATGTCCCGCTCTAGTTAATAATACAATTGCAATGTTTTGCTAGCGCTTTTTACTAATGTTTTTGTACGATTTTAATTAATGGTTTGGTCGTATTTGGAGCTCCTAACCACATTATGTTTGCTCAGCCGCCAGAATGAAGGAAGCGGTTGTTACTATGTAATAAAATTCTTAAAGGCTGAAACTATTCTATAATCCCATATCATTGAGATCGTAAATTTTTGAAGGTACCGACAAATTTGTGAAAGTTGCGTCCATACGAACTAAATTTCATGCATTATATAATAAATAAAGACATTTATGGTATCACAAATGGTAATACCACTGGGAATTTTAAAACGTGAATATTTAACTACCTACAAACTCAATTAGTTTATGTGTCAAAATTGGATGGTGGTATCACAAAGTGTAAAGAAAGTCGCAGTATATATGCGTAATGCCATAAATTGGGTTATAACATAAAGATGTGGAAATCCAATGTCGATATGTCTAGGCAGTAGGCACATCAGATAAACCTTAGACTTGATATAAATGACATCAAACCAAGTTAATCACACTAGAGTAAATTGGTCATCCTTTTTTTAATGAAATGGAAAGCGGTGTTTCATACTTGATGGTGTTTGCAAGAGCGTATCAGAAAAAAAGTTGTTGCTGGTCTTTACTTCAAGCTATTTATGTTGCTTCTTCTACAAGTTCTGAGTATTTGTAAATCGTAAATTATAACAGCCACTTAAAGCAGCTGAAACAAAATTTGGATGTTTGCACAACTACTAAAACCAGCTTTTAAATATGAATGATACAAACTTTTCATTCCTTACAAGTTACGACATATAAATATTTATGATTCCACAAGAAATACTTAACGAGAAGAGTCAATACTAAAAAAAAAAAAATTAAATATGCTTGATTAAGAAAAAGAAAATTACCAGTCCAAAAAGTTTTCTTTTCTTTTCTTTTTTTTGCTAAGGATACTTTTACACAGTCATGTTCTTTGTCATTATGATGATTATCGTACTAGAATACTGATATGGTATAATGTGTCATGTCAAAGAAAAGCCACGATGGCACGAAACTGACCAATGAATGTTGAGAAGGCTTAAAGGTAAAGTTACCTTAGCCGTATTTGGATCACCATTATATCTATATAGCTAATTAGACATTGAGTAATATGTCATTGGAGGTCCAGAGAGAAAGTTATGGTCAAATTAGTAAAGCTGCGCAGAGCACATCGAATTTGCACAATTCGATGTGTCCTGAGCGCATCGAATTTGTACAATTCGATGCGGTCCTAAAATGACCTTTAAGCCCCTCTAATCATGCCTATATATACCCCCTCACTCCTCACAAGTAGGGGGGACCCCACGGGGATGAGACGCATCGAATCCAAGTCGATTCGACACGCGCATCGAACCAAGTAGGTTCGATGCGCAATCTATCATGCCTCGAATTCACCTTGTTCGACATGGACGCATCGAATCATGACAATTCGATGCGTCCCAAAATCGAAGCCTTACATGCCCAGAAAGCCACGAGAGTCAGGGTTCCGAATCAAGAAGCGGAATGAGGTTTTGATCATCCGTTAGGGAGATATGATCGAAACCGTGAAGTCGCGCACAGCGCATCGAATTCACCCGGTTCGACATGGAGGCATCGAATTCGATGCGCACGCATCGAACCAAGCCAATTCGATGCACATGCCCAGAAAGCTACATGAGTCGGGGTCCGTAATCAAGAAGCGGATCGAGGTTTCGATCATCCGTCAAGGAGATATGATCGAAACCGTGAAGTCACGCCAATGCTGAAACAAGTGAACCAGGCAGCCCAACCAAGGGTTGACCTAATAGAAGCAGCTCAAAAGAGACATATGAACTACGTTCGGCTTGATTCCCTTAATGGGATACGTAGGAAGTTTGGCAAGTTCCCAAGTTCAGTCCGATATAACAAGTGTCTAACGCCCGCAAGTCAACGATCAAAGAGTACCAAATCTCTCACGTTCGACTGTTCCCTCAACTTGGCCATTTAGGGATTATTTCCTGTAACCTTATATTTCTCTATGTGTAATAGGGGTTCCGGACCAAGCTAGTCCATTCATTGTAATAGGATAGCATTATTTTGGTTAAGTCAGGCCCCACTGTATCGATTTCTCGGTGTATTGTAACCTAGACGAAATAAGACCAAAATAAATACTATTCCTATATATGCGTATTGTACAATCATGGTATTTGTCAGAATATGTATGTATTTTTTTTATAAGCCAAACTTGATTCAAGGAGCACATGGGGTGCTCGCCCATAGAACATATATCAAAACATTTGATTAAAAATGGCTTGAGCGTGGATGGACGCGCATATGGATTGAAGACGACTCTCAAATCGCCATAAGACTGTTTCAAAGGGTAATGGTTTTGTGTGTTGGCGCCTTATTCAGGTGGTGGATGACATTAAACTTTTGAATAAAAATTGTGCGGCGACCCGAATATCGCGTTTGCATAGAGAAAGGAATCAGGTGGAGGATCAAGTTGCTAATGAGGGATGGACTCAACAATCCCCGGAGAACATTGTGGACAACAGTACAACCATTATTAAAGGTCTTGGCTCTTGCTAGAAATGATTTGAGCGGAGTGACATTGATCCGGTTCCCTAAGAATACTGAATATAGGCTTTTATTTTTTGGCGAGGTTTGTAATATTATAGGTGTGGGTGTTCTGTTGAGGTCTTAGGCTTTTGTTGTGATTCTGTACGCCATGCCCTGTAATGTTTTGCTCTGTGTTTGTAATATAGTTTGATTGAATTTTTTTTAAAAAAAACATATTTTTAGAATATGTTCGCCATTTTTTTATTTTTTTTGGGTTTTATCGTTGGAGACATGATACAGTTGATGAAAAAGCATCCACAATTATAATTCAGTGCTTTGTATATCTAATACTCATTGATGCCGAATAATTCTTATACCTCTGATTAATAATAACTCTCACAATCCAAGCGAATATCCAAGTATATCATTCTTGCATGTTTTGTTACCTGAAATTACATTGGAAATTAAATTATTACTTCTGAAATTGTTGGATCGGGATTAATACAACTTTTCCAAGTTTCAGAGCTCAAGTTAAGCTGGCGTTGCCTTAACTTGATCTCAAACAATCTTCTTGATAGAGTAATGTGCAGCGGAATTAAAGAACACAAGAAGATAAATTTTCAATGGTTTTTTATTATAAATAATCAACCATCTGGCCTTACGGCAAAATAACTACGCAGGTTTTAACAAAGACGCTCCTCACCACAAAATCACTCTCGCTCTTTTGTAGATCGGACTCAGCAAAGCAGACAAGAATTTTCTCCTTAAATCTAATCCTAGACTTAACTCGAAAACTCACAAACTTTGCAAAACAAGAAACATAGCAACAATGCTTAAGATGAAATCTCTACGGATTTATAAGCTCTATTGTTTCTCTATGTATCTTGATGTACTTCACACCCTATATATAGGTTTCTTCAAACTTGATCTCCAAGGTGTGTTGTACACAGTTTTGGTAACTTATGTTGTTTCCTTGTTGAACTCTACTTTCCTTCTTGAACTCGATCTCCTTCTTGAATAATAGTTTCCTTTATTAGATTGAGTTCTAATAAGGAAATACTCCTTCTTCAATTCAGAGTTGATCTTGGAATGATTCCTAGTTGCACTTGAACTCCAAAACTTTCCATCTTTGAAACCGTGTTGACTTGACCGATCTCCTCCTCTTGAATTATGGAAACTTCAACTTAGGAAACTTGTAATGTTCTTCCTTATGATTAAGAGATGTTCCTGGACATAAACAAAGACAACTAAAATCGTGGAACTTGATTAATAGGTGAATAAAGACAAAACTAAAATAAAGCAGTTAAAGACAGATTGACAGAATATCTACTGGTTTCAATGTTGCCCTGTGAATGTTGGCTCAACATCCATCCAACATTTAAACCCGAATACTTCACTCGTGTTCAGAATTTCTAGAAACATGTTTTAGGTTAAGACTGTTCTCGGTTTTCAATGTTGTCCTCTGTATGTTGGCACAACATCCATCCAACATTGATAACAGAACATCTTACACTTTCAATCTCCCCCTTTTTGCCTTTCTTCACAAAACCAATCAACCTGTTCACATACCAGATAATATGTCCAAATATCAATTAAGCATAATAATCTAAAACTACTCAAACTGCTCCCCCTTAATGCAAACTATCAAGTATTAACTTGGCATAACAAATATTAATCATTAAAGTCATCACCACAACTCAAAAAGTTGTTCAGACATTTAACTCATCAATGTTGTCTCAACATTAAGACCAGAATGTACCTGCACATCAGTTTATCAGCAGAAACAGCAGATATAGACTATCTTCATAAGTAAAAGCATCAAGAGCAGTTAAAGCTAAGTAGCATTACCATTACAAACCAACACAAATAAGAAGAACTAGCAGCAAAATAGAAACAGTTCAAAACATATCAAAACAAAAACATAAAAACCAGAAATCAAAAATTAAAAACTGATTACTCTCCCCCTTTTTGTGAAGAAAGCTCCTCCATGTTCTTAATCAAGACATCCAGCTCCTGCATTTGTTTTTGCTTGAAAGCAACTTCTCTCTGAAGATTGGCATAAGCACTTCTATACCAAGTCAACTGCTGATCAACAAAATATTTTGTTGTTACCCTGGTTTCTTCCTCCTCAGATTGAGGCACTGAAGCTCCAACAAATTGTTGAGCCTCCTTTTCCTCTCCAGGTGCAACTCCATCTTCAGGATTCCAAGGCAAGTCCTTCACTCTTGTGCTAGACAAGTAGGATTGAGTGATGGTGAACCTAGCCTTGTTCTCTGACATTCCTCCAAACTCTTTCTTGTTCATCTTCTGTTTTAGCAGTAGAGTTGTGATCAAAGAAGGAAATGGTAGAATCCCTTGCTTCCTCCCAGCAGCATCTTCCATAGCCTTTAAAATTCTCACCCCAATATTCACAGCAAGCCCATTCTTCAGTTTGTAGACCAAGTAAGCTGATTCCTTAGTCAATATAGTAGAATTTTTAGTAGGCAGCCAATTATATGATGCACATTTGTGCAGAACATCACTTAGGGCAGTGAGCTTTGTAGTTGGTAATTGTTCAACCCAGGTTCTCTCTAGACCACCTGTGATATCCTCAATCACCTCATCTGGCTTTGGATCTTCAGATTCCTCAACATGTGGCAGTCCCCAAATCTCATTTATCTTCTTAGGACTAATGTCAAACACTTGTCCTCTTACCCATGCTTGACCATATTTGGGAGACAACTCACAAGTGATATACTTTGAGAGATTCAGGTAGAATTCGTGTACAAGCTCAGGAGCATAATCACCATGCTTCTTCATTGAATTCTGAACCCCTCTTGCTTTCAACAACTCAAAAACTCTGTTTCTTTTAAAGCTGTCCATGTCCATGACCCTCTCTTTGTGAAAATCCCTCTTTCTAAACTCATAAGCCTTGTCCTCTATCTCCTTATTAAGATAGTATCTAGACCTATCTTCCTTACTAAAATAGGATAATGCAAGAGTGTCACAGTACTCTTCTTCATTCTCATCATCATCACCACTAGCTTCAAACTCATCAGCATCAGTTTCCTCTTCCTCTTTCTCCTCTTCTTCTACTTCAACTACCTCAACTTCCTCATCCACAACCTGTTTCCCTTTCCTCACTCTCTCACCCTCAGCCTTAGCCTTAGCATTAGCCTTTTTCTTCTTAAGTCTCTCTCTTAGAGCTCTTCTAGCCTCAGCTCTTTGCAAGGCTATTTTACTCATTGGCCTAGACCCCATAGGTGTTCTCTTTCTACCAGAACCAGCTCCAGATCCCTCCCCCTCAATTATATCATCAACATTATTCACTTGGGGTTTAGGGTTAGCCACATTTACCTCAGATTCAGATTCATGGGCTTCTGATATTGCGCCAACATTCGACTGAGATTCCACATTCTTAGCTCGCTTTGCCCGTCGTTGATAAGGAATCGTTGGTCGTTTTGCAGCAACTTGAGCAGTAGGCCGTCCTTGATCCTCACGCGCAGCAGCCCTGGTGCGTGTTGTTGTTTGCTTGACATTCACGGCCAAATCTGCAAGAATGTCTAAAGGAGTCTTGCTTTCCATGTTAGTTTTGAGAATTGAGAGAAAAATATGAGAGATTTTTAGATAATTATTTGCAAAGAGAAAGATAAATTGCACAAGTGACAAAAATTAGAAAAAGTTGTTCTTTTAAGTTGTGAAGAGTGGAGAGAGAAGGAATGAATGTATGTGGGATTATGGAATATGATCAATTAAGTTTTCCCACTCCTCTATTCCCGCGTAAGAACTTCACCACGTGTCATTTAAAAACACCAAGTAACCAGAGCAGTTCAAAATAAAACAATAAAAACTCAGTTTTTAAAATTTTAAACAAACTTATAAGTTACTGACTTCAATGTTATGCAGACCGTGTGGCAATGTTGGAATAACATTCAGATCAGAGAGTAGAGTAACATTCAAACCAGTAGGTTTTCAAACCATAATATTTGAGGTTTTGGGCTTCTTCAAGGCAATTTCATGTGAGAGCGTGAGATATATCCAAACTTATATCTGAAACTTCACCAAAGTAGCAAGTGAGTATCAAAAACATAAGGTTTAGATCAAAATCATGAATAAGTAACATATCAAACAGAAAACACACAGAGATAAGCAGTTATGAATTAGAGAATTAATCCACTTCCACAGCATAGAAGGTCACAAATGGTGTGTCACCTGCAGAATGTCACCCAAAGAGTATGCCTCAACACATGAAAGGGACTATATACTCCCCCTAAGCCCAAACCTAGTCAACCACACTAACCAAAGATGAAAGACAATGCAGTTCTAGAATGAATGCAACAATGTTATGACAACATTGACAGATGGTATACACAGTGAATCACTTTTCAAACCAGCAACAGTTCACATCACATCAAATCTTCACTATTTCATTATCTCTTTAGAACAAAAACTGAAGGTTGATTAAAAAAGGATAATGACATTACTGAATGAGGGCAGCACAAGACTCCACACACCCCAGTAACAACATTATCAGCAGCAAGTTAGGCAAGTACAAAGGCCTTGAATACTGGCAACACATTTATCATGTACCCCAATACCCCAATTCCTTATGCATACTTGTTAACCAACCTGCATACAAGAGAGCACTAAGTGATCAATGCTACCAAGTGAAGGCAATCGAAACCCCAAACACCCTAGTAGAAAGAACCACTTTTATGTACCCCTTGGCCAAAACAAACAGAGACATGCAAATAAGCACAACTGAATATCATTGAAGCTGTCAACATCATGAACCGCTTCTCCACATGTCCTGTAAAACCTTTTCATATGAATAAGACACAACTGAATAGACATCAAAGTAGTGAACTTTGTGTACCCCAGCTTCTCCATATGTTAGGCTAACACAACCTCAGACACACTTTAGAGATTTATACTTTTCAAAACTTAGATGTGAATCTGCAAGCTAGAAAGATTAGTAAAACACAGTGATCAACCACACAATCAAATATGCCAAAACAAAGATCAATGTGACTCAAAAAGAAAAGAAAAGAAACAAACAAAAAAAACAAAAAGTTACATACTACACCACAAACATTAACCAGTGCTAGACAGTGGTGTTATGTCAACACTGGGCTCCTAACATTCTCACATATTGCACATGCCGAGAGATTGCCTCAAACTGAAGAATCTCTCACTATCTAAAGGTTTAGTAAACATATCAACAAGCTGATTATTTGTCCCAATATGCTCAATGTTAATCATTTTATCCTCAACCATGTCTCTCAAGTAATGATGTCTTATATCTATATGCTTAGTCCTAGAATGCTGAACAGGATTCCTTGAGATACTAATGGCACTAAGATTGTCACAAAACATGAGGAGAGTATCACTATCTAACCCATAGTCCAGCAACATGTGTTTAAGCCATACTAGCTGGGTAACACAACTGCCAGCAGCTACATATTCAGATTCAGTTGTAGATAATGACACACAATTCTGTTTCCTACTATACCAAGAAACTAGATTGTTTCCCAAATAGAAACAGCCCCCACTTGTGGATTTTCTGTCATCTACATCACCTGCCCAATCAGAATCACTAAATCCAACAAGATTTGTATTTGTATCAAAAGAATACCATATGCCCAATGATGAAGTTCCAGATATATATCTTAATATTCTCTTCACAGCAATCAAGTGAGATTGCTTTGGATCAGCTTGGTACCTAGCACAAACACAAACAGAAAACATAATATCTGGTCTAGAGGCAGAGAGATATAGAAGACTACCAATCATAGATCTGTACAATATTGGGTCAACATTGTCTCCAGTGCCATCCTTAGTAATCTTCATAGAAGAAGACATGGGAGTTTTCCAAGGTTTTGACTCATGTAGCTCAAATCTCTTTACCAGGTTCTTTGCATACTTCTCCTGGTTTAAGAACATACCATTTTCCAGTTGCTTCACTTGCAATCCCAGAAAGTAGTTCAGCTCTCCAATCATGCTCATTTCAAATGTCCCTGTCATCGACTCAACAAACTTGTCTAGAGTAGACTTGTTAGTAGAACCAAAAACAATGTCATCCACATAGATCTGAGCAATACAAACATCAGAACTCTTTCTTAGAATAAACAAGGTTCTGTCTCCATCTCCTCTATTGAACCCAAGACTTAACAAAAATTGAGTTAGTCTTTCATACCAAGCTCTAGGTGCCTGTTTTAAACCATACAAAGCTTTCTCAAGTTTATACACATAATTAGGATGTTTAGGATCAGCAAAACCTTTAGGTTGTTCAACATATACTTCTTTGTCTATCAAACCATTAAGGAAAGCACCTTTCACATCCATCTGGTAGAGCTTAATCTTAAGACAACATGCAATAGCAAGAAGTAATCTAATAGATTCTATTCTAGATACTGGAGCAAATGTCTCATCAAAGTCAATTCCTTCTACCTGAGTATAACCTTGTGCAACAAGCCTAGCTTTGTTTCTTACAATTACACCATCTTCATTAGTTTTGTTCTTGAAAATCCACTTAGTTCCTATAACATTCACATTAGAAGGTCTAGGTACTAGATTCCAAACATGATTTTTGGTGAATTGCAACAGTTCATCTTGCATAGCATTTATCCATTTACTATCCTTAAGAGCTTCATTCACATTCTTAGGTTCAATATTTGAGACAAAACAGGAAGCATTACTTACAGTGCAAGTGGAAGCCATGCAGACACACAACCTTACCATATTTTTATAGTTTACCATGTCTTTGTTGTGAGTCTTCATGCGTCCAGTGATTTCACCTATCACTTGTGAAGCTGGATGGTCCTTTTGAATCCTAGTAGGGGGATCTCTCCTAGGTTCATCAACAATGTCATCCTCTGAATTGGACTGTGGGGATGTTGGCCTAACAACAGCAGGTGTCAACTCAACATTAGAACCAGTCTCAATTTCAGTGTCTCCAGCTTCTGCTCCTGATGTTGGGACAGTCTCTGTTTCCAATGTTGGGGCAACATCAGAGACAGTGACTTCATCAGTACCTGAATCAAAGGTGGAATCATCAAACACTATATTTACTGATTCTTGAATAGTCTTCAATCTTGGATTATACACCCTGAAAGCAGAACTATTCACAGAATAACCAACAAATATGCATTTTTCACTCTTTGGATCAAACTTACTAAGATAGTCTTTATCTTTCAACAAGTAACAATCACATCCAAATTCATGAAAATGAGCAATATTTGGTTTCAAACCCTTCAAGATTTCATATGGTGTCATATTTGTACCAGGTCTAAGATAAGCCCTATTACTTATATGACATGCAGTATTTAAAGCTTCAGCCCAAAGTCTTTTAGATAGATTTCTAGCATTAAGCATAACTCTGGCCATCTCTTGAAGTGTCCTATTTTTCCTCTCAGCTATCCCATTTTGCTGAGGTGTCTTAGGTGCTGAAAACTCATGGAAAATTCCATTCTTATCACAGAAATCACTGAAACTAGCATTTTCAAATTCTTTCCCATGATCAGACCTAATCTTACAAACAGAGGAACCATACAGATTTTTGATGCTAGCATGTAAGATCCTAAATGTGTTGAATGCATCAGATTTTTCTTTAAGAAACTTAACCCATGTATATCTAGAGAAATCATCTACAATAACAAAGGCATATCTCTTACCACTTAGGCTGCTCACCTCAATAGGACCCATGAGATCCATGTGTAATAATTCAAAACACTTATCAGTCCGGGGAATTGTACTTTGTACCTGGAGGGGTGTATGAATAGCTTTGGTTTGCTTACCCTTTAGGCAGTCCCCACATACAACCTTACCTGGGCTGGATATCTTTGGTAAGCCTCTTACAGCATCAACTTTCTGTAGCTTCTCAAGGTTCCTATAGTGAACATGTCCTAGCTTCCTATGCCACAGAACAGCATCATCAACTTTAGCATGAAAACAATCTGCTTCTTCCTGTGCAAGGTAGCAATTATCTTTAGATCTAGTACATGACATAACAAGGACATTTTCACTATTAAATACATCACAAGAACTTTTATCAAATGTAACAAGCAAGTTATCATCACAAAGTTGACTAATGCTTATTGGATTTGCTTTAAATCCTTCAACTAGCAGAACATCTTTGAGAGGTGGAAATCCTTCAACATCTAGTACTCCCTTTCCAATGATTCTTCCCTTGGTGCCTCCTCCATAGGTGACAGTTCCAACATTGAGAGGAATCAATTGTTTAAGATTTTCCTTGTCTCATGTCATGTGTCTTGAGCATCCACTGTCAAAGTACCACTTACCTGCAAGGTTAGAGTACACAGCAGAAAACACAACATTGCATACAAGTTTCATCTTAGGAGTCTTTAATTTTTCAATCCAAGTTCTACTTTTCGGTCATGTTCCTCATGTTTGGATAACATCTGTACCACTGACCAACTCAACATTAGAGACAGTTTCTGTTTTCTTCACATTTTCTTTCAAATATTTCTTGCAATAAGGTTTTATGTGACCTGGTTGAAAACAAAATTGACAGATATAAGTAGGTTTACTTTTGTTGGGATTAGCACAGCTCAAGTCTTTTGATTCCTTGACAAAACCTTCTTTAATGAAAACAGGATTAGAAACTTTAGAGGTAGGTTTCTCAATATATCCAAGACAATTTGTTCCTTGATTACCCATACTCAGTACCTCTTCAAGTTTAGATGTACCTGAGTTCCATTTAGCAATGATCTGATTATCTTTTTCAAGCTTTCCTTTTACCTCTTTAAGTTCAGCTTCTGTCTTGTCAAGGTCTCTTTCAAACATCCTCATCAATTTCTTCAGCCCATCAATCTCCAGTCTCTGAGGTTCATTTTTCTTGGTGAGTTTTTGATTTTCTTTCAGAAGATTATGAAAAGTAGACTTCAAGTCTTCAATGATTTCCTCCTGGGACATTTCACCTTCAAAGTAATACTCTTCATCTAGATCAACTGAACCATGAAAACATTCAAAGTTAGATTCATCATTATCAGACAGAGAATTGATATCAATATGGGTATCATATTCAGTCCAATTCCCAAAGAAAGTCTCTTGTTCTGATGTTGAGTCCTGGATGTTGGAGCAACATAGGGACCCGTGGCAGTTATGGAGATCTTCTTTTGTCCAGTTGACATGAGTAAATAGCGCAGCTGTATGAATCTCTTCAAAGCTTTCTTCAGTATCAGCACTTGATCCAGAGTTATAATCCTCTTCATTGAAATCATCTACACAAACCCAATGAGACTTTCCCTTCTTGCGGAGGGTGTTAGCACATTCAACAACAATATGACCATAACCTTTACATTCATAGCATTGAGTAGTTTTCAACTTTTCAATTTCTTCAGGACTAGATTTTGTTGCCATATATTTAACAAATTTGGGAGGCAATTTTCTTAAACCAGTGGAAGTATTGCTAGGTTGTTTCCCTTTGGATTTATCTTTGAAGTTCAACCTACTGAGTTTCTTGCTAATATTTCCATAGTTAGAAGAAATAATTTCATCCTCATCTTCACTCTCATGATAATTTGTTCCTAACAAAGCAATAACTTGTTGTTTGGTAGTCCTAGCAAGAAACTCTAGCTCAAATTCTCTAAGAGTGTTTAACAAGGATTGAAATTCCATGTTGGCAATATGTCTTGTCTCTCCCATGGCAATTCTCTTGAGAGCAAATCTAGGTGACAAAGATCTAAAGGCTTTATAAACCATAGTTTGATTTGAAACAGGAAATCCTAGATTTTCACATTGATTTGTAATGTCAAGGATTTTCTCAAAATAACTATCTATACTCTCTTCATCTTCCATCTCAAGTTTTTCAAAATCTTTAAGCAATTGTCTATGTTTAGAGTTTCTAACTGCTATATCATCTCCTTCACAATAAAGTTCAAGGATATCCCAAGCTGATTTAGCTGTGGTGCAGTTCTGAATTAACTTAAACATCTGATTGGTAACATAACTAAAAATAGCATTAAGAGCTTTCTCATTGTAGTTATACAGTGTTACCTCGTTTGCTGTCCATTGTGACTTCGGTATTGGTACAATGTCTGCATCTCTGTCGTTCTCAATCTTTGGGACAAAATATCCATCAAGAACGGCATCCCATGCTTTCATGTCAATGGATTTGATGTGAACTCTGAGCCTGGTCTTCCAGTAGGCATAATTGATGGATCCTTCTAAGACTGGGAGTCTGCCAGAATTGGGATTGATGTTGTCCATTGCGTTGTATCACCTCCAAACACCAGTGAAATCGGTGCTTGGCTCTGACGCCAATTGAAATTGTTGGATCGGGATTGATACAACTTTTCCAAGTTTCCGAGCTCAAGTTAAGCTGGCGTTGCCTTAACTTGATCTCAAACAATCTTCTTGATAGAGTAATGTGCAGCGGAATTAAAGAACACAAGAATATAAATTTTCAATGGTTTTTTATTATAAATAATCAACCATCTAGCCTTACGGCAAAATAACCACGCAGGTTTTAACAAAGACGTTCCTCACCACAAAATCACTCTCGCTCTTTTGTAGATCGGACTCAGCAAAGCAGACAAGAATTTTCTCCTTAAATCTAATCCTAGACTTAACTCGAAAACTCACAAACTTTGCAAAACAAGAAACATAGCAACAATGCTTAAGATGAAATCTCTACGGATTTATAAGCTCTATTGTTTCTCTATGTATCTTGATGTACTTCACACCCTATATATAGGTTTCTTCAAACTTGATCTCCAAGGTGTGTTGTACACAGTTTTGGTAACTTATGTTGTTTCCTTGTTGAACTCTACTTTCCTTCTTGAACTCGATCTCCTTCTTGAATAATAGTTCCCTTTATTAGATTGAGTTCTAATAAGGAAATACTCCTTCTTCAATTCAGAGTTGATCTTGGAAAGATTCCTAGTTGCACTTGAACTCCAAAACTTTCCATCTTTGAAACCGTGTTGACTTGACCGATCTCCTCCTCTTGAATTATGGAAACTTCAACTTAGGAAACTTGTAATGTTCTTCCTTATGATTAAGAGATGTTCTTGGACATAAACAAAGACAGATTGACATAAAGCAGTTAAAGACAGATTGACATAATATCTACTGGTTTCAATGTTGCCCTGTGAATGTTGGCTCAACATCCATCCAACATTTAAGCCCGAATACTTCACTCATGTTCAGAATTTCAGAAACATGTTTTAGGTTAAGACTGTTCTCGGTTTTCAATGTAGTCCTCTGGATGTTGGCACAACATCCATCCAACATTGATAACAGAACATCTTACACTTTCAACTTCTTGCATTTTACTGCAGCTCTTTTGTATTTGTAGTTTTGGCTCTTCATCACCATTCCATGTGTCATCTAATGAATTGCCCGAAGAAAAGTCTGTTAAGTCTTTGTGTCATCAATAGCGATAAAATGGCATCTACTTACATATATATTTTACATGAAATCATGAAAGTGCCATTTTTCTTTTCTTTTTTGGCAAACAGTTTTAGTTTATATATAGTATATTAGGAGAAGAGCATTGAGTTCATGTACCCAACAAAGAGAAATAATTCTTTTTGCGGTTCATGAGGTAACCGTTAGAAAGGAAGAATGGCGAAGTTGTTATGATTACCTGAAAATCGCACTTCTAAAACCATGTTATTATCAAGAAATTATATTCTAAAATTAACAGCACTTCTAAAACCATGTTATTGTCAAGAAATATATTCTAAAATTTATTTTCGATCTCGTAACGTTGAAGTTGCACTTGTGGAGCGTGTGCCGAATCTGACTAGTTAGAAACATAGCAGTTCCATCTACGTACCTTTGTGAATTTTATTTCAGTCTATCATTACGTATATACATTAATGAAATTAAAAATTATATACGATATATAAAAAGAAACTATTTCACGGCATCATTATCACCCCATCCCGACAGATTAAGGACGAAATATTAAAACTGCCCTATAACTTTTTTTCAGAAGTTAAAATATCCGTTTTTTTCGGTCCTTGATTAAATGCCCCGTAAGTTTGGAAATTTCTTGTAAAAATGCCCGATTGCCTTATTCGGGCCAAAATTGCCTACTTGGCAGTACAGTCAACAAGTTGTCAATGCCACGTCATATTTTTCATCCAAAACACGTTTTTCACACAAACCCTTTTAACTTTAAATATTGTATTTGCACCCCAAAATAAATTACACTTTGCCCCCCCAAAATATATATATATATATAAATAATAAACATATATATATATAATCATTTGTAAATAACAATATCAACATATATATAAATATAAAACTATTTATAAAATAATAAATATTTTAACATTATATAAAATAAATAAATAAAAAAGATTAAAAAGAATAAAAAAATTCATCCCCCGGTACCCCCCCCCCCCCCCCCCCTCGCGCCCCGCCGCCGAGCAAAACCACTGCCAAATCGCCGGTACCCACCATCCCTCGCGCCCCACCACCACCACTCGCGCCCCACCACCACCACTGCCAAATCGCAGTGGTGGCGACCACGATTGCAGTGGTGGTGGCGTCAAATCGACGCCACCACCACTGCAACCGTGGATGTTGGGGGCAGGGGGAGGGGGTGGGTTAGGGAGGGTAGGGTTCTTTTTTTTGGTAATTTATTGTTATATATATATATATATATATGTGTGTGTGTGTGTGTGTGTTTATTATGTTTATATATAGGTTTATTATTATTTATATATATATATATATCTTTATTATTTATATATATATATATATGTTTATTATTATTTATATATATATATATATATATATCTTTATTATTTATATGTATATGTTTATTATTATTATTTATATATATTTATTATTATTGACTGAAAATATGACGTGGCAGAACAATTTTATGACGTGGCGTTGACTGTACCGCCACGTAGGCAATTTTGGCCCGAATAACGCAATCGAGCATTTTTACAAGAAATTTCAAAACTTATGGGGCATTTAATCAAGGCCCGAGAAAAACGGGCATTTTAACTTCTGAAAAAAAGTTACGGGCCAGTTTTAATATTTCGTCCTTAGATTAATATAGATACCAGATGTACTCAAAGAGTCTTATGACCGTTGTACAACAACAACAGAAGGGCATTGATGACGACATTAAGAAAGTACCCTCAACAAAAACGAAACACAAGTTCTGACGTCTCCTCTTCAAACAGACATTTCGAACATACTGAAAAACATACAAATAAATATACATCCAACTCCGAACAAACTTGCCTCGCATCCCTTTGTCATACATACGTTATTCTTCAAATTGCGTAGTCAAATCGTAGATAATGCTTTGTGATGGGTATGGTCAAACAAGTTGAAGCTCTGGAATATCTCGACAACATCATTTTTTATTTTATTCCTCGACATATAGTCATAGTACAAAACATTGAAATAAGCTTTCTTGAGCTGTAATGCATTCTTCAAGGAAAACTTTGCCAATTTAAACATCGCTGTTGTCCCAATAAAGTCCCTAAACTTTTCCAATCGTAATCATTCCTTGTCTGAACAAAGGATAAACACATAATATTCATAGCTGAAAGAGCGCGGAAAAAGAACAAAATTAGAAACACGTATGGCTTACGGCATCTATATCTAGAATCTTTAGACATGGCCCTGCGTGAAGTAAATCCAATAATGCTTCGAAATTTTTAGAAGGACGAAATATTAAAACTTCCCTATAACTTTTTTTCAGAAGTTAAAATGCCCTTTTTTTTGGGCCTTGATTAAATGCCCCATAAATTTTGAAATTTCTTGTAAAAATACCCGATTGCCTTATTCGGGCCAAAATTACCTACGTGGCGGTACAGTCAACAAGTTGTCAATGCCACGTCATATTTTTCAGCCAAAACACGTTTTTCGCACAAATCCTTATAACTTTAAATATTGTATTTGCACCCCAAAATACATTGTACTTTGCCCCCCAAAAATTATACACATATATATATATATAATAAACATATATATATATATAATCATTTGTAAATAACAATATCAACATATATATAAATATATAACTATTTATAAAATAATAAATGTTTTAACATTATATAAAATAAATAAATAAAAAAGATTAATAAAATAAAAAAATTCATCCCCGGTACCACCCCCCCCCCCCCCCCCCCACCCCCCCGCCCCGCCACCACCATTGCCAAATCGCAGTGGTGGCAACCACGATTGCAGTGATGGTGGCGTCGATTTGACGCCACCACCACTGCAACCGTGGATGTTGGGGTCGGGGGGGACGGGGGGGACGGGGGGACGGGGGGGTAGGGTTTTGTTTTCTATTTTATTGTTATTTGTTTTATATATATATATATATATGTTTATTATGTTTATGTATATGTTTATTATTATTTATATATATATATATATGTGTTTATTATTATTTATATATATATGTTTATTATTATTTATATATATATATCTCTTTATTATTTATATATATATATATGTTTATTATTATTATTATTATTTATATATATATATCTTTATTATTTATATATATATATATATGTTTATTATTATTATTTATATATATGTTTGTTATTAGTTATATATATGTTTATATATATGTTTATTATTATTTATATATATATATATATATATATGTTTATTATTATTTATATATATGTATTTATTATTTATATATATGTTTATTATTATTATTTATATATATTTATTTATTATTATTATTTATATATTTATTATTATTGGCTGAAAATATGATGTGGTGAAGTAATTTTATGAAGTGGCATAGCAATTTTATGACGTGGCGTTGACTGTACCGCCACGTAGGCAGTTTTGGTCCGAATAAGGCAATCGGGCATTTTTACAAGAAATTTCAAAACTTATGGGGCATTTAATCAAGGCCCAAAAAAAACGGGCATTTTAACTTCTGAAAAAAAGTTACGGGACAGTTTTAATATTTCGTCCTTTTTAGAACCTCGCATATATAGTCGTTGTATACATGAATACATGGGTAGAGGAATTCCTGGTTTCAATAGAGCAATAGCCTTGGTAAAAGGATTAAAGAGAAACCAGGAGTCAGCTTATTCTCTAATAGCCTTGGTAAAAGGATTAAAGAGAAACCAAGAGTCAGCTTATTACTTTATTAACAGAATATGAAAACAAGGCCTTATATATTAATTTTCAATTTTAATCACATCAAAATAATGACAGTATAAAAGCAGGTGATCATGGAAGGCAATATGTGGTTTGTAATCTGTCAAAAATTAGCTAATGTGAAAAAGAGGGTAACCAAGTACTAACCTTTGACATAGTACCCCATAAAATCAAATCTCTTAAACTCAATAGTCCATTCAATTGCTTTCGAATTTGTAATCTAATCTTTTCAAGTAAAAGAAGATCACTTGTGTTAGAACTAAGTTTTACTTGAACAACTTCTAGTCCACCAGAGAGAATAATATAACCCGGTACTATATCACAAGATTCGAGCTTCACAAGACTATCTGCAATAATCTTGACTAAATAGTTATTCCTGCTCGGACCACGTGGAGCCTCATACGTGAATGTAGTCCTTTTAGGAACATAGAATTCCATACACTTAAAGTTCAACCACTTGCATTCTATTAGTTCAAATGTTTCCAAGACAGGTAAATTAAATTTCACTTAATCAGAATAAGGAATCTCATTCAGAATGTCTACTTGCTTAAGGCACATAGCCGTGGGATGTTGGAAACAAATCTTGGTGGGAACTTTGAAGGTGCAGGGGATTTTAAGCTTCAGTTTTCTGCGGGAATTGAGATCAACAAGGTTGCGGGGCAAGAATATAAATTTAAGCAATGAAGATCATGGGTTAATGCAGTGGATATCCATGTCTCAATGACACTAGAGTCATACGTTTGGGCAAAGGAAAGACAAAAACGTACTTTTATATATAGATTTGAACAGAGATCCAAAGATATATATACATTAATGAAATCTACCCTCACATATATACATTCAATTGAAACTAAATCTATAATTCTCAACTGTTAGTTATTTACATGTATCTTGGATGTAGTTAGAAAATGGAATCCAGTTACTATGTTCGTGTTTCCTAAACATCTTCCGTACAGTGATCATTATTTAATATAATGCTTGATTAACAAAGGGTCAATGTCCCCTGTAAAATTATAAGGCCGGATCTAACTATTTCTTTTCCAATTTCAGGTTGATTTTTTAAATATGATTACCAGCACGTAAACTCGTGAGAACCAAAGAAAGACATCTCGAAAAACTAGGTGTGTTCAATTTGAGTACATTAGTAAGTTTCCGGATGGTCTTATATGTGACATTCTTTCTTGCCTACCCATGTTGGACGCAGTTAGAACATCAATTTTAGCGAATGACTGGGAACATAATTGGACATCTATTTTCAAAATAGAGTTTGATGATTATAAGCCAAAAGAAAAGGAGTACAAAATGTACTTTTGTTAGCTTTGTCGAGAGGACACTTCTTCTATCACATGATTTTCGAAGTTTCCGTCTTTCATGCTCCAAAAGTATGCTTATAGAGACATTGAGACATGGATATCTACTGCACTAGCTTGTGATCTTCATTATTTAGAAATATATTATCGTGGAAAAGGAATCGTCTTGCCCCCTAACCTTGTCAAAGACAATTCCCTCAGATAATTGGAGCTGAACATGCCATGCACCTTCGATGTACTTGCTAAGATTTGTTTCTGGCGCCTCACAACTTTGCGTCTTAAGCAAGTAAAGACTCTCAATGAGATTCCTTTTTTTCGATACGGTGATGTTTTATTTTCCAGTCTTGGAAACATTTGACATCTATATTATTAATCGGACGAGATGGAGGTGATTATGATTATGATGTCGTGAATACGTTTGATGCATTTTATACGTTATACTTTTTAATTTCATAAATGTATATATGTAATGGTAGGTTTGATTCATTAAATCAAATAGCATATAAAGATTTAGGGCAAAGTTACGGGACAACAAAATAATTTGTCCTATTTTCATATATATTTTCTTCCTTCTATACATTCTTGTAGATTATGTTGGTTGTATGATACAGTTTAGTTATCTTACAAGTATTTTTCATAAATAAATGTATATATATATATATATAGATTACTTTAATCTACAAGAATGTATAGAAGGAAGAAAATATATATGAAAATAGGACAAATTATTTTGATTTCCCGTAACGTTGCCCTAAATCTTTATATGCTATTTGATTTAATAAATCATATACCATTACATCTATACATTAATGAAAATAAATAGTATAACGTATAAAATGCATGGAACATATTTCACAGCATCATAATCGTAATCACCCCATCCCGTCAGATTTATAATATAGATATCAAATGTTTCCAAGACTGAAAATCAAACATCACTGTATCAGAAAAAGGAATCTCATTGAGAGTCTTTACTTGCTTAAGAAGCAAAGTTGTGAGGTGCGGGAAAAAATCTTGGCAAGTACACGGAAGGTGCAGGACATGTTCAACTCCAATTTTCTGAGGGAATTGCCCTTGACAAGGTTGGGGGGGCAAGATGATTCATGTTTCACGATAATATATTTCTAGACAATGAAGATCGCAAGCTAGTGCGGTTGATATCTATGTCTCAATGTCTCAAGAGGCATACTTTTGAAGCATGAAAGACGAAAACTTCAAAAATCATGTGATAGAAGAAGTGTCCTCTCGACAAAGTTAACAAAAGTACGTTCTGTACTCCTATTTTTTGGCTTATAATCATCAAACTCTATTTTGAAAATAGATGTCCAATTATGTTCCCATACATTCGCTAAAATTGATGTTCTAACTGTGTCCAATGTCAGATATAAGACCATCCGGCAACTTACCAATGTAATCAAGTTGAACACACCTAGTTTTTCAAGACTTCTTTCTTTGGTTTCGACGAGTTTGCGTGTTGGTACTAATATTTAGAAAATTGACCTGAAATTTGAAAAGAAACAGTGAGATCCAGCCTTATAATTTTAGTGGGGACAATGTCCCTTTGTTAATCAAGCATTGTATTAAATAATGATCACTGAAATGCTGCGGAAGATGTTACAGAAACACGAACATTGTAACTGAGTTCTATTTGGTAACCACATCCAAAATACATGAAAATAATTAACAGTTGAGAATTATAGATTTACTTTCAATTGAATTAGGGTACATATAATGTGATTTCATTTTCATCTCTGGCCAAAACTTCAAAGCAACATCATTTCTGTTAAGTGTTTCTCCCTTTATTTCTTGCATCAATTTCTTCATCGGTTAACTTTGTTTTAAGGGTACATCAATTTCGAGCAAGTCGATCCCCAAGAGATGTTAAGTATTTCTCACTTTTTTTCTTAAATGTAAATTACAAGTAAGCGAGCAAATAAAAAGAGAGTGTGTCTATGTCAAATTTAACAATAAGTATTGCATACTATTTATTCATCGGTAATTGATCTTGTTAGTTAACGCAAAATGGAATTTGGATGTAAAGTCCACATACATACAGTTTTACAATCACGTATTTAGCATTTAAACTTTTAAATTCAATAAACGGTTATTGATTAAATCCAAAAAGGAATCAAAAGCTCAAGATAAAACACATACATATAATATGTGCAGAATTAAATTTGCCATGATACATATTTATCGTCATCTGAGAATTTTATTAAACGGAAAGTTCATTTCCTCTCTAATATATATATTTTATGGTAGATTTTTTTTAATTCCACAGGAAACAAATTAAGAAAGAAAAAGTTCAAATTGCACGGGAGGCGACGCATTTGAATACAATCTTACAAATAATATTTACTATATCTATATAGGATTTTGAGTTAACAGGAATAAATGAAAAAATATGTATCACCTCACAAAGACGATCTGACCGACTGTGAATTGCACTTCTACGTACTAAACCTGTTCATCAGACATGAGAAAAGAAAACAAATAAAAAAAGTGAAAAACACGTTAATGAAAAATCAGAATCAATGAGAAATGAAAAATTCAGAATTAAAGAGGAACAATATTAAAATAAGAATTAAAGAGAAATGTAATATATTAACCTAGGCTTATGAGGAGCGAGTGAAGCGCCGTCACGGACGGAAATGAGTTCTGAAATATAGAGCCGCCTTTTTGTTTTGGCTTAGATTTGCAGTCTGTCTTATTTCAAACACAAATAGGTATTATATTAGGGTTTATTATGACGGCGAGTTGATACCTGAGGGCAACATTTCCTATGACGATTCAGTTAATTAACAATTTGGACCCGCCTTTTCACTTATTTCTTGCTATATCATAAAAATAGTTTTACTTGTGCTTCTTTGAAAACATTATTATTTTGTTACCATCAAAAGTTCTATTTTGCAATCCTTACTGCCGTAGCAGCCCTAGTTTCCTCAAAATTCATGTATTAAAGTTTTAATTGGGAGAATGTCCCGCTCTAGTTAATAATACAATTGCAATGTTTTGCTAGCGCTTTTTTTGTAGTGACTAATGTTTTTGTATGATTTTAATTAATGGTTTGGTCGTATTTGCAGCTCCTAACCATTATGTTTGCTCAGCCGCGAGAATGAAGGAAGCGGTTGTTACTATGCAATAAAATTCTTAAAGGCTGAAACTATTCTATAATCCCATATCATTGAGATCGTAAATTTTTGAAGGTACCGATAAATTTGTGAAAGTTGCGTCCATACGAACGAAATCTCATGCATTATATAGTAAATAAAGACATTTATGATATCACAAATGGTAATACCATTAGGAATTTTAAAACGTGAATATTTAACTACCTACAAACTCAATTAGTTTATGTGTCAAAAATGGATGGTGGTATCACAAAAAGTCTATAGAAAATTAGAGTATATATATATATATATATAAAGCTTAATGCCATAACTTGGGTTATAACACAAAGACGTGGAAATCCATTATCCATATATCTTAAATTACACTTAAAATCAAATTACATTCGATTATTATTTATAGTAAGATTTCATAAGTTAGTCAGTTAGCTTCCCACTTTCCTTTTATAGTAAGTTTTAGTTAAATTGTTTAGAGCAGATTATTTGTGTTAGTTTGTGTTTCTTTTGAGCTCAATCCGCGTCACTAGACACTCCGCTCCCTCCTATATATGGAGACCATTGCCGAACCTAATGTTAGTTTAACATTGTAGCACTATGACTTATAAGTTTTCAAGGGTTTGGAAATCGCTCCCGTTACGTGTTAAACCAACACTACTGTCACGTGGTAAGGTAGTACGCTGGAACTTATTGTGTGCTAAATATTGGTAACTTTCCATCTTTCCACTACCCGCTCTCTCTCTCTCTCACGTTATATTAATCTGATTTGTGCCCTACTTCTCTCATCTCTCACACAATTTCTTATAATCTCTGCAAATTATTTCTCCTTTTTGCTGAAATTATCTTTTCTCTTTCAAAATTACTCTAACAATGGCAAAAAATTCCTCAATCACTGCTCTTGCAGAAGCTGCTCTCTCTAATGAGCAAGACGCAGATCAAAATCTGCCAAGAAAGTACAATAACCGTTGTGGAGGAGTTGAACCGACTTATGTTGTAGCAAAGAGGAAAGCTGGAACCACCAAATCAACGTCGCAGAGAAAAATCAAAGAAGGGAGAAATTTTCAGTAATGTTGTACCAACATTGGAGGTAGATGACACCACAACTCCTACTGCCAATGAACCTGAAATCGAGGTAACTGAGGCTAACCTTCTCAAGTTATTGTTGCCATGATACTATTGAGGGAGTGGGTTTAGAATCCATGGTGGATGAGGCTGGGTCTGATGCTCAAGCTTAGAATAAGCCTACTAAAATTGAGATTGAAAAATTTGTTGTTGTGAGTAGAAAAAAAAAAAGGGGAAGAAATTATGGTTGAGGAATTTGACGAAACTGGGGAAGAAGATGAGTTTGGGAAGAATGTTGAGAATGAAGGGGAGAAAGTTTTAGAGGGTGAAGAGGAGAAAAAGGAGAATGAAGAGAAGGAAGAGGAGAAAGAAGAGAAAATTGTTGCTGCTGATGTTGGTCAGACCCAATGTTGACCCAACATCAAAAGAAGTTGAAGACAAGGCATCAGATGATGAGTCTGAGGATGAGGAATACTTAGACCTGCTTGAGGAGGCCTACCCTAAGAAGCTGATTTACTCAGAGTTCTACCTGAGTATGAGTAAGGAGATTGAAGGGAAGAGGGACGACTTTCTCACCAGGGTGATCCACAATGAGAGAGCATTGGAGATGGCCAGTTTTAAGAAAAACAAGAGTTTGGGATCTGCTTGAGGCAAGAGGAATGTTGAAGTATGTGTTGTATCATGGTCAGTATTCACATGATATAAAGAGGGAGTTCTACATGAACCTGTCTCATTGGTCTTGCAACACTAAGTCTCCAAAGTATGTTAAAGCTTGGGTAAGAAGGAAGGTATATGACATTAGCCCTTCCATTATTAATGAAGCATGGGGACTTGGGGACTACCTGATCTGAGGAGTATGATGATCCAAGGCTTGATGAGGTGATAGAAGACCTAACTAGCTTGATGAAGTGACAGAAGACCTAACTGGTGGGTTGACAAAGATTTGTAAAGAAGCTTATCCAACCACCAAACTCACATCTCTTAGTGTTGTGCTTCACAAATTGTCCACATACAATTGGTTGCCAACGACTAACTCAACAATTATGACCAAGGAGTCAGCACAATTGGTCTACAAGTTGAAGAATGGACTTGCTGTGAACATATGGGAGAGAGTTTTAAGGCACATCCTTGAAGTTGCGAAGAACAAAAAGATTATGCCATTCCCCTCACTCATTTGTTCTATATTGGTCAAACAAGGTTTGAAGACCAAGAAAAATGTGGGGTGGGTTGATAACAAGGCAAAGATGGCTATCTCTACTATTTGTTTTGATGTTGTTGCTACACTTATATTAATATATATTATTAAAAAAAATTACGTGTCCATGCCAGATCATCTTTAATTTTTAAAAAATTGCGTTGTCTTGTCTGTTTCGTGTCTCTGTGTCCATATCCGTGCAACATAATAAGTCATGTTTCTCTTCGTGTATCTTTATTTGATTACCATTTTTTTAATATGCAATGCATCATTATTTTACTGTCAATATAAATAGAAATCTAATCCCGTGAAACTTTCGTGCAAATTTGATATTCCGATGTGTTAGGTCTCTCTCTCTCCCTCTCTCTCTGTGTGTACACCTTTATAACTTTTGTCTTACTCTACGGATTTGGCAATGATGCACGTATTAAGCTGAAGTTGAGGTGTTGAATTCGGTTAATACCCCAATCGTCCATTTTTTAATACAATGTTAAAGGAAGATCGTGTTATAACACATTTGGAGTAGTGTGGATCGCCTGATTTGAAGCTATATTGGAAACTCCAAGGTTTATCTAATGCGCCTAAAGATATCGACAATGCATTTCCACATTTTGGTGTTATAACTCGATCAAGTTAAGACATTAAGCACAACATGATTCGTTGGACTTTGTTATACCACAATACATTTTTGACACATAAATTGACTAAGTTTGTAAGGAGTTAAATATTCTTGGATTAAGTTTATTAACCATTGTTAATAAATGGTCTTATTTACCGTATAATGCATGAGATTCCATTCGTATAGTCGCATCTTTCAAAAACTTATGATCTCGATTTCATATTATATAGAATAATTCAGTCATCTTTTGAAATTTAAAGCAAGTAAACGCTTCATTCATGCTTGCGTCTGATCAAACAAAATGGTTAGGAGGTGCAAATACGACCAAACCAATAAAATCGTACAGATCATCAGTAAATGACACTCGCAACGCATGAATTTTGGGATAATTAAGGCTGCTATGGCAGTAGAGATGTCAAAATTAAATAAAGCTTGCAATGGTAACAAAATAATAATATTTTTATAGAAGCACAAGTAAAATTATTATAATGGCATAGCAATAAATAAATTAAAAAAGAAGGACCGAAATTGTTATTTCCCATCTGAATCATCATAGGAAATGTCGCCCTCATCAATTGTCAAATCGCTGTGTTAACAAACCCTAGTTTAGTAGTATATAATATAATACCTATTTGTGTCTGAAAATAGACAGACTACAAATCTCAGCAAAAACAAAAAAGGCGGCTCTATATTTCAAAACTCATTTCTGTGCGTGACGGCGCTACATTCGCTTCTTAGGTTAACTACATTTCGCTTTAATTCTTAATTTACTTGATTTCTCTTTAGTTCTGGTTTTTATTTCTCTTTGATTCTGGTTTTTCATTAATGAGTTTTTCACTTTTTTCATTTGTTTTCTTTTCTCATGACTGATGAACAGACTCCATACGTAGAGGTGCAATTCACGATCGGTCAGATTGTTATTGTGAGGTGATACACATTTTTCCGTTTATCCTTGTTATTAACTCAAAATGCTATATATACGGTAAATATCATTTGTAAGATTGTATACAAATAGATCTAGATTTTCACGGTAAATATACGGTCAGATCTAGATTTGTTTCTTGCGGAACAAATAAAATAAAAAAAATTACCGTAGAATTATATGTGAGAGGAAATGAACTTTCCTTATAATAATAAACCAGGTGCCGATATAATTGTATAATATAATGACAAATTTAATTATTGAAATGTGCGTAATATTCACATATTTTTTCTTGTGCTTTTTTACCTTTCAGAATTTAGTTTATGCCAAACTACAAACGTTGTATAAAAATAACTATACGCCCTTTACGTTTGAATTTAAAAGTTTGTATGCTAAATACGTGTTTGTAAAACTGTAAAGTACATGTGGACTACAATAGGTATCAAAATTCCATTTCGCCTAACATAACAAGGTCAATTAGCAATGAAGAAACAATATTGAATAATGTTTTGTTAATTTCTACAGCACAGACGTCACGCACTCTTCTTTTATTTTCTTACTTGTCGTATACATTTAAGAAAATAACGTGAGACAAACTTAACAGCTCTTGGGGATGGATTTAAGAAATTTTGCTTTGAAGTTTAGGCCAGAAATGAAACTGAAAATACATTAAATGTATCCTATGCCATTTCAGTGCATTACATGTTTCTTAGCATTTCAGTGATCGTTATTTCATATAATGCTTGATTAACGAAAGGACATTGTCCGCACTCAAATTATAAGGCCTAATCTAACAGTTTCTTAGTCAAATTTCAGGTTGACTAGTGAAATTAAATATGAGTATCAGCACACGAACTCGTGGGAAACAAAGAAAGCAATCTCACGAAACTAGCCGTGTTCAACTTGATAACATCAGTAAGTTGCCAGATGGTCTTGTATCTGACATCCTTTCCCGCCTACCCATGAAGGATGCAGTTAGAACATCTGTTTTGGCCAAACATTGGAAATGCAAATGGACATCTATGTTCAAAATAGACCTTAATGATAAAAAGCCATACAAAAGCAAGAGTAACAAAAAAACTCATTTTGTTAACTTTGTGAGGAGGACACTTCTTCTATCACACTATTTTCGAAATTTCCGTCTTTCATGTGCTAACAAGTATAAGTCTAGTGACATAGTGACATGGATATCTTCTGCATTATCTCGCGATCTTCAATGTCTAGAGATAAATTATCGTGAAACAGGCATCATTTTCTCCCCCGACCTTACTAAATGCAAATCCCTTAGAAAATTGAAGCTTAACATCCCCTGCACCATCAGTGTTTCTTCCAAGATTTGTTCCCTACACCTCACAGCTTTGCGCCTTAATCGGGTGGAGATTCGGAATGACGTTCCTAATTCTGATGCATTGATGTTGGATTTTCCGGTTCTAGAAAAAATGGAATTAATAGAATGTAAATGGGTGAATGTTAAGTGTGTGAAAATACATGCCCCTAAAAGGACTATATTCAAGTATGAGGCTCCACGTTGGCTTGGTGGGCATAACTATTTAATCAAGACTACTCAAGACGGTCTTGTGCAGTTACAATCTTGTGATAGTTTACCGGGAGAGATGTTTCTATCGGGTGGACTCGAAGTTGTTCATGCGAAGTTCAGAATTAACCACTGGATAGTCGTTGGTGATGATCTTCTTTTACTTGAAAAGTCCGGAAAACAAATTAGAAAGCAATTGAAAGAACTCTTAAGCATAAATCATCTGGATTTATGGTATCTTTCGATGCAGGTTAGTACTTAATTATCCTTTATTTTTCATTTGGTAACTCTCCCAAACCCCATACACTCTCTTTTTATAGGTCTCTGATGTTATTGGTGGAATTATTTGATTCCTTGTTTCTCTTTAATCATTTTGCCAAGGCTATTGCCATATCAAAGCTAGAGCTTTCTCTTCCGATGTTTTGCAAGATGGAACGACTGTATATCCGAAGTCGTGGAAATACTGTAGCATTACTAGAGTTACTTCATGTTGCACCATTTCTAAAGATGCTAGACATACATGTGGTAAGCCGTAAGCCGTACATGTTAATTTGGTTGTTTGTGGTGATCTCTTATTATTTAATGAACATTTTGTGGGTGTGTTTTTTTTTTTCAGCTCGATTGGGATGATAATGATTATGATTATGATACGGAGCAATATGTGCCCCCATGTATTGTTTCCCATCTGGAGGATATGAAGTTCAGGTCCTTCTTTGGGACAGCGGTTCAGTTTAAATTGGCAAAGTTTTTCTTGAAGAATGCATTACAGTTGAAGAAATGTCATTTCAATGTCTCTTATCGTGATATGTTGAGGAATGAAATGAAGAAAGAGTTGTCAACATATCCCAAAGCCTCTGCTTCTTTGACCATCTCAATGAGTTCGCGAGATGTACTATATGACTAATCAGTATGAAGAATAGCGTATGGATGATTATGAAATGCAACACACTGTTTGGAGGGTTATGTATTTGTATGATTGCCAGATCTATTCAAAGAGTTAATTCTGGAAAGTAGACATCAATACTTGTTTTTGTTTTATTGATATTATGCACTCATATTTACTTAGCGTCAGGGCAATGGCCGATGCCTTTCTGGTATTTTGTTTTCCGAAGGTTATTATTAAACGATAATTAACATCATCAAATGTTGGTTCCTTATTTAGAAATTACCTTAAACTTTTGTTAAATTGCCTGCAACGGTTTTCAACATCTAGAAGTCGCGTTTCATTTACTTGAAATTTGTTTTCCTTTTAGTTCGAAAAACAGGATAGATAGGAGTGTACGCTCCAGGTCTAAATTCAACTATTAGATTTCGGAAATTAGAGTAGAGAAACATGTTGTAGGACGTTCAATCATTTGATTCTTAATCTTTCAACGAGTGACTGAAATTCCTTTTGATTTTGTTCTTCAATCTCTTGATTGCATTATAGATTACATTGCATTGTTTAACATTGTATCATTTGATTTGCCAGATACCGTTGATCCTGAATTCTTGGCTATCTCTTAACGCGAATATTTGTTGAAATTGCAATTGTAAACTATTACTATTTGGTAACTCTCCTAGTGATTTGCTTTGTTCCTTGATCAATACAGTGTGATTCCTCTGATATTTTTCTTTACTAGATTACTTGATAGCGCATATCCAGCCATGTTGTCATGCGACTTGGGTCATACTGTACCAAAATTCAAATTCACGAAGTAGCTAGCATCCTTTCTACAATTTTAACAAAAGCGGCCTTCGCACTCCTATTTCTTGAGACTATCGTTGTGTCTTTTATGTCTATATTGTAAATAGATGTCCATTTGTATTTCCAATATTTAGAAGAGTTGTGAAAGTATCTGAAAGCTTCAACTTGTTTAACTATTGTTGTGATTTAGAAATTATAAGTAGTCTCATTTTGGTTAATGAGTGAATTTTCTTATTATATCCGCACAAGAACTCTCACTAAGCATTGGTTATAAAGGAAGCCATGTTAATTTTTTAATTTTCTTATTTTCCCCTCTCGACACACTATTAGTTTTTTTATTAGTTGGGAGTTGGGACATAAGTGTAATTTATACTAACTTTATTATTTTATAAAGCTTCTCACTAAAGGGAAAAAGATATTATCTAATCCTCTCTTACCAAAGAAACTTAAGATATATAAATTTTCAATCCATATTTAAGTTTATCGTAAAAATTAATTATATCTTACTTAAAATAAGCTGATCAAAAAAAATCTTACTTAAAATAAAACGCGAAGACCGCGTGCCGACGTTTCTAGTTTTTCTAAGGACGAAATATTAAAATTGTCCGCTAACTTTTTAAAAAAAGTTTAAATGCCCGTTTTTTTCGGACCTTGCCAAAATGCCCCATATGTTTCATTTTTTTTGCTAAAAATGCCCGTGACCCTTATTCGGGCTGAAATTGCCTACATGGCGGTAAAGTGGCTGCCACGTCATATTTTTCAGCCAAATTTTTCTTTTTACACAAACCCTTGTAATTTTAAATATTTTATTTGCACCCCAAAATAAATTGCACTTTGCACCCGAATATATATATATACACAAATATTTTTATATCTATAACAATTTATAAAAGTTATAAAGATTAAAAACAATAATAATAATAAAAAAAAGAATTCATCATCTTCATATATTTTGTTATATATATATATATATATATATATTTTATATCTTTAATAATTAATAAAAGATTAAAAAACAAAGTTAAGAAAAATCATCATCCCCTTCCCGTACCCTACCCCCACCCCCACTCCCTACCACCACCACCTGCAACACCACCGCCCGCCATCCCCAAACCACCGCTCATCACCACCGCCATCTTCTCCTAAGCTCAATCAATAGTATAATTTCTTCTCGTTTTCTTCTCCTCCGCTCTTTCTCATCAACATTGGCTGTTGCTGTCGGATCTGCCATCCTCACCTTCAAATTGTTCTCCGCCACCGCCGATTACACTTCTCATCGAAAATTTTTGTCAGATTCTTCTTCTCCGATACACTTCTCACCTTCAATTTTAGGGGAAATTGAACCACAGCAACCGGTGGTGGTGGTATTGTGGCTGGTGACCGGGGGTTGGGGGGAGGAGGGGGTGGGGTGGGGGGGAGGTACGAACTGAACAAATTTTTTTTTTGGGTTTTTTGTTTTTCCATTTTTTTATGTTTATTATTTGTTGAAAATTAACTTTATTAAACCTTTTCAGATAAACTTTTTTTATTAATTTTTATATTTGTTTTATGATTTAAATAGTATATAGTAAAATTAAATATATTTTTGAATTAAGATTTAAGTTTTTATATAAGTTTTTATTTTTACAAATAGTTATATATATATGTTTATATATATATATATATGTTTATTATTGTTTTATATATATATATATGTTTTATTTTTACAAATGATTATATATATATATATATATTTATATATATATATATATTGGGGTACAAAGTGTAATTTATTTTGGGGTGTTAATACAATATTAAAAATTGGAAGGGTTTATTTAAAAAATAATTTTTGGCTAAAAAATATGACGTGGCGGAGCACTTATTGACGTGGCAGCCACTGTACCGCCACGTAGGCAATTTCAGCCCGAATAAGGGTCACGGGCATTTTTAAAAGCTTTTTTATACATATGGGCCATTTTGGCAAGGCCCGAAAAAAATGGCCATTTTAACTTTTTAAAAAAAATTAGCGGGCGTTTTTTATGTTTCGTCCTTTTTCTAAAACATAGGGAGTTAGCTTAGACCTCATATCATATAATACCACATTATATTATCCTTAAATTATTTTCTTTATTTGTAAAATTTTACGGACTTGTTTACTTTGAAATATGTTAGTCTGACTACTAAAACTCCCATACATATATACCTTTTGTACAATTAGTAGGTTGAAATTTGAATGGTTTGACAAATAAGCACCCCAATGCAACCACTGTCTATTGCGACCTTCGTTTGTGCAAACCTTGAATTCGGCAAATCACGAGCGGGGGACGACGGGGATCCCCAGACCTGCTGGGTCCATCGAGGGTGGTCATGACGGCCCCGTGGTTTCGAGTTAGGGTGGATGCTGCTATTAATTGTACGACAACAACAACGGGGCTGGGAATAATTGTGCATAATCACCTGGAGGAACTTGTAAGGAGTGAATAACGGTGTCTCACGGGGTGTATGGATTCGCGGAGTGCTGAAGCGCACGTGTTGTGGGCGGCGGTTCGTATGGCGGAGGAACAACAATGGGAGAGAGTCATCTTTGAGGGCGATTGTCTTGGCGTTATGAACGACGTTTGGTTTCCGGAGAATGTGAATGGGGGATCATGCGAATTTTATTGGGAATATTGTGAGGACGTGGAGACGTGTTGGGCCGCTTAGATGGTGTTTCTTTTGGATTCCAAGAGAAAGTAATGGGGACGCTCATACGTTAGCTCGAGAAGCGACATTGATTACTCCGGGGGATATTCATTTGCATGAGGAAGATAATCTACATTAGTTGAGATTGAGTTCATAGTTGCTTTTAGTATACCATATTCTTGTACGGATTGTTGGTTCTTGTTTTTGCAATAATAATATGCTTATTTGGATGTCAAAAAAAAAAAAAAGTCTAATAAAATAATAATAGGTTGTTTGCTTGGACTGATTGACCAATTTTTTTTAATCATCCCACTTATTTGACTTTTTGCGAGAGTATCACTTCTCAGCAATTAAATTGAAAAATGATTTGGTCTTGGGGTTTTAATCTTATTGGGAGTACGAATAGATGGAGGGAGGGGGGTACGTTTATTAATCGCAACATAACTCCACTATGTAAAACATATCGAATTAATAAAACTACAAATCAAACATAATTATATCTACAACAACTAATTAACCTAATCAGACTTTGTTCGTCAAAGTGAATGGATTTTTGACTTCTTAGTCCTTTATAGTAATCACCTTTCAAAATTAGTCCCGTATAGTACTTCGGGCCATTTTCGGTCCTCTAAAGTAACCAAGTTTCATTTTTGTCCTCCGGTGACGAAATATTCCATTATTCACCGGAATTATGCACAAGCCTTCAAATCTCAGTTTCTTTTTTGCATTTTTTGTTCAAAAAGTTTTATATAACCACACTCACACCCCAATATTTTTTAAATAATCATATTTTCCTCCGAGTTTGAGTTTGTTTTTTTCATTGTGTTCCAAATACTTCATATAATTACACTCAACACCTATTAAAATAAATCTTGAGTTAATTGTTTTAGTTCAAAAAATAAACTTAATGTTTTTACTAATTAACCAATTAACAAAATAACAAAAAAGAAAAGATTTTCAAAATTTAAAACAATAAAACAATATTGCGCGCCAATAAATGGAAAATCTCAAATTCACTATCCTACAAAACATTTTTACCATTTTCATTTCCCCCAATAAATGTAAAATCTCAAATTCTCTCTCTCTCTCTCTCTCTCTCTCTC
The DNA here is from genome assembly GCA_948329865.1 of Linaria vulgaris. Classification (NCBI taxonomy): domain Eukaryota; kingdom Viridiplantae; phylum Streptophyta; class Magnoliopsida; order Lamiales; family Plantaginaceae; genus Linaria; species Linaria vulgaris. Next base: position 128,509,537 of record OX415249.1, on the reverse strand, counting down.
TCTCTCTCTCTCTCTCTCTCTCTCTCTCTCTCTCTCTCTCTCTCTCTCTCTCTCTCTCTCTCTCTCTCTCTCTCTCTCTCTCTCTCTCTCTCTCTCTCTCTCTCTCTCTCTCTCTCTCCAAATTGGAGTATTGTGACATTGTATTACATTAATGGAACTTGAACACAAATTTAATTAATTACCAAATGGCAAATGATATAAACAGAGCAACATTTTTGATACGATGATTATGATTTATACGATAATTTACGTGTAAGGAATAAGCGTAATTTGTGCTAGGCATTGAGAAAAAAAATAAGTGAGAGAGAGAGTCTGAAAAGTATTAATTCCTACAATCATGCAACGAATTTCCTTTAATTAAGGAGAGGTTGTTTAGAAACCACACAGATCTTTGGATTTTCTTTTGATATTAAGGCTAAGTTTATTTTCCTAGAAAATAGGGGAAAATAAAAGAAATAAGAAAATTTCTAGGGAAAATAAAAAACAAATCCCTTATTTTCTTGTGTTTGGCTCATAATAATTTTCTAGGGAAAATTCTTATTATGTGTAAAGGATTTTTGTATTTATCGTTAATCTAAATGTTTAAAAACCATAATTATATTTTATACTTTGAAATATGTATTGAAACTAGACCAAAAAATTCTATAAAATTAGTTAATGTTTTTATTTTTGAAGTTCACCTTAAAACTACTTTATGTAAGTTATTAATGGCTAGCATAACTTTACTTATATTTTTTAATATCTTAATTATTTCCAATTAACTCAAAGATCCAAGAACATAAATGATAAAGATTCAACCAAAAAATTAAACTAATTATTAAAAAAAATTGAACCGAAACAAAGTAAATAATCTAACCTTGCTAAAACCCTTACTATGAAAACATAAATTTGAAATTTAGTCACGATTCTCATGCGCTAAGTTCGACTTCAATTGAAACTTCTCCAACCAATGTTGTCTTTCACCAAGATTCTTGACAAGAAACGCCCTTGCAATCTTATCATTTTTATTTAAATAGTCAAAAACAGATTCAAGAATCAACTAATCAAATCCTTCACTCTTCATAACTTCAGAATATAGGACAACAATATTATCTTGATTGTTGGTGGACTTGAATGAATTGGCGACCTCTCCAATCTTTTTAGCAAGCTTATCTATTTGTTCGTTGACTCAATTCATGTAAATGAGCTCTCTTTCCATGCTTACGTACGTACGGAGAGGGTTTTTGATTTGGTGTGGTGACTTGAGTACTATTGATGGATGGAGTAATGTCATCAAGACCGACATCATCTATTTCTTCAGTATCACATAAATCGCTCATATTAGATTTAGTAAAAGATCAAGTACCTTGATCATCTCCACATACAATGCGAAGTTCATTATACATGAAAATTGGTTTGTTCAAGTATGGTGCAGCTTTCGGATGTACCTAAAAAAATGTGCAAATTACTACTTATAAATAAATAAATAAATAAAGCAATTTCAAAATACAACATAAGTACTTAAACGAATATAATCGTTGTAGACATCTTCAGAACATTTCCACATCTGTACAGTATCATCCTAACTCATTCCACTATTATTATTTTTCAACCTTTATAAGTTCTTTATAATTCTTCTTAGGGATTAGGGAAGTGCAAAAAAATTTGGATCGATCGAATCGAGTGAAAATTGATCGAATGATCCGATTTGAAAATCGAATCGAATATTTGATCTGACTTTTGATTTTTGCCTTAGGTACGAACCCCCCTTTGATTTGATCCTCGATTTCAGAGGTTAAGAATCGGATCGAATCGAATACTCATCTTAATATTATATATATATTAACTACTTAGAGTTATAATACTTTTGTATCTAGTACATATGTACAATCTTGAATTGTAACATACTAATTAATTAATAGAACTAACTATGACTTGTCTTCCTTTTTGGGATTTCTTTTTGAACATTGGGTTAGTATTTTGTAAGGAGAAATTCACTAATGCATGTTAATTTGTTTTAAATTGTCATTTTATTCATATTTATTTAAGTTTTCTTTAATTTTAGATGCAAAATAATCAATCATGTATTCCATAGATATTAAAAAAAATGATCGAAATCGAAATCGAATCGGATCGAAGTCGAATGATTTTGGATCGAATCGAATCGTTTTAAATTGATTTGATTTCGATCCTCATTTCTCCAGGATCAAAATCGACTACCATCCTCAATTCGATCTGATTCGATTCGATCCGATCCAAATGCACAGCCCTATTAGGGATAAAAGCATCAAGCCCCCTGAACTATGCACGTTTTTTGTAATTTGGCCCATTTAACAAATTTAATAAGCACTTTGCCCCCTAAACTATGCACATTTGTGCGATTTGCCCCCTCAGTGCATTTTCGGCATTTTTTTGGCCAGAATATTCCCCCTACCCGACTCATATGTGTTGTAGTAGATGTATTTTAGTTGTTCATGGCAAAAAATAGGGAAAAAAACACCTCGAACGGGGAGTATTCCGACAAAAAAAATGGTCGGGAACGTGATATGCCCCTTCAGTGTATTTCGGCCATTTTTAGCCGGAATATTCTCCCTACCCAACTCATACGTGTTGTACTAGGTGAATTTTGTAGTTGATGAAAAAAGTAGGCGAAAAAATACCTCAAATGAAGAATATTCCGGCGAAAATGCACCGAGGGGGCAATCGACAAATGTGCATAATTTAGGGGGCAAAGTGCTTATTAAATTTGTTAAAGGGGCAAATCGCAAAAAACGTGCATAGTTCAGGGGGCTTGATTCTTTTATCCCTTCTTCTTAATTGTTTTTAGACGGTTCTCCACATTGTCATAATTGCAAGTTAGTTTAAACTTTTGTGAAACTTCTTTTGCCGCTTGAACGAATCTACATTTTTCACAAGACTTGTCCGCTTTGTGACCTTGTTTGGCCTATTCAATAAGAAATCGATCCATAGGTTTAGTCCACCTAAGTTGTTTAACTTCATCTTCTCTTGATGTTGTCATCTTCATCGAGTAGTCCAACATATAATCAAATAATAATTACTCAATATTTAAATGTAATCTTCTTGATATATCCATTAGTAACATGCAATATTCGTAAAAAACTATGTTAGAGCAAAAGTGTACAACATTATCAAAATAAATATTTTTGAAGCATACAATAACTTTAATGCAATAGTCACCAAAACATTATTACAAAAAAAGATGCAAATAGATTCAGGGGCCTATTTATCAATTATTAATGTAATCATTATATATGTCTAAAGTTATTTTGTCTCTCTTTTGTAACCACTTGGCATTTTCAATTCTCTCTTCTCTCAAAGTTCTTTCTCTTTGCCTCAACAAGAATAGGATCATATGGATCAACTATAATAATATAATTTTGTAACACGCAACAAGCAACAAGCAATCACCACTTCAACTTGTTTTCCAAACAATCAGAATTTCGAAGCTTCTAAGATAGCAAAATTTTTTTTGAAACGCCAAAGACTCTCAATTGTTGATCTAAGAGACGAGTGACGTAGATTAACTAATTCTTTATAATTCTCAAGTTCATGATTGCTATACTCTTTCAAATGATATCTAACACCACGATATGGCAGAATAGATCCCTTTCGTATACCATAGCCCACATCCGCTAAATAGTATTTACCTGAATATTAGAAAAATATAAAGTTGAATAAGTTTCTATATGGTATTCCTTTTTACAAAAATAAGATATTATATATAAAAGAATCTTAGAGAACTTTATATATATATAATATATTAATTTATATATAAAAAATTATCATTAGGAACAATAAGTTTGTTTCTTCTTCTTAAAGCATCATCCAAAATAATAGATGCGCAGAACCTTCCCAACCAGCTAGAACTTAAGTGAATTTCAAGTCAAATGCAACAGCAACCAAGACATTTTGTGTGGGTTTTCCTTTGCAGCCTCGAAAACATCATTGAACGCTAAAAGGTAATGCAACAACTATATGTGTACCATTTATAGCTCCTACACAAATCCTAAAAATATAATAAATTGTTGGTGAACATGTGCATAAAGTGTTTTATAACTTATTAAGTCGTATTATGTGAACTTCAACAAAAGTAGTACCTTAAACCATGGCCAATATCGCTCGCTTGTTCGGATTTTGTCTATAGTAGAACTTTCATTTCCTGGTTGAACTAATAGCTCATTACTTAATGCCATAATTGCTCTCAAGACAACATTAAAGTATTGTGACACTGTCTCACCAGAGCAAAAAAATCAACTACTAATAGTATTGTTTCTAACGTTATGACCAAGTGTGTGTAAAAACATCGTTACTTCTTGTTCTATATACCCATAAAGCATTGGCTGAACAAAATTCTTTTGAGAAAGAATTATGCATAATCTATGAAATGCACTTTTAGACATACGAAGTTGGGAATGGCACACTGTATCTCCTTCATTTATCAAGTTGTCTATGTATAAATTTCTTGCACAATCTCTATTTTTACTAGGTGTCCATGGTATTCTCGTGCATGATCTCAATACACTAATGGCTACAATACTTGCTGACATGATTGTGACACTTGCAGCCGCTATTTGCGCTTTTATTTTAGTTGAAGTATCATGTTCTATCATCTACATATAATTTAATGTATATAAATTAACAAACTGAATAAAAGAAGGTAACCATTATGCATTACAAAATTATGATTTGTAAACAACAAAAAGGTAATCATTCAATTAGCTTAACAAATAAAAAATAATCTTTTAGATTATTAAATATAACAAAATGGTAACATAAAATTAGAGATTAAAATGTACCACCTTGAGATTGAATGAAGATATATGCTCTTGTGATGAGATATCCTAAAACAAAAAACAAAAATAAAAGGTGTGAAGTAAAGATACATTTATCAAGTTTTTTTAAAAAAAACACCTGCAATTTGTTATCTAGCCCGATCAGACGAATACATGAAAGTTATCAATAGCATTAAGGCATAATCATCGTCAATAATCGCTGCAAAGAACAATTCAGCAATAATTTTGAGATATGCTCCGCAAAAGCATTTAGGCATCCAAGGAAATATGATCTCATCTTTTAAAATTAGTTGTAGCAAACTATATACGGTAAATTACACCAACATCTGTAAAACCTTTCCCAAGTCATCAACTTTTCATGCGTGGGATTCAAAAAAAAAAAACCAAAGGAAAACAAGAAGCATCTAATCTATAAAGTATATTTTTTGTTGCCAACGGCTGAGTAAAAATTAATAATTACGCACCTTGTGTGGATGAAGAAGATTGATAGATACAAAAAAACTTTTCTTGTGCGTGTTTATATAGAGCTGAAAAGAAATTCGATTTTTCGTTTTGGTGGGAAAATAATAAAGTTTTAAAATTTTTGAAAGATCTAGAATATATTAACAAAGTTTTTCCCACCTTTTTTTAGAAAGAAAGATGAAATTCAATTCTTTTGGAATAAAATTTAACATCTCACACTGTTTATGTATAGGAGCAAAATCTGAAACTATTTTCCTATCTTTTCCAAATATTTCCTTTTTTTTCCAGGAAAATCTCAAATTCCCAAACAGTAGGGAGAAAAAAAATTCCTTCTTTTTTCTCCATTTTCCCTATTTTTTCGGTGAACAAACGGAGCCTAAAAGGTTAAATGGGTAATTTTATCACAATTTGCTCTACATTTAGGGATTTTGTTCTGTATATATCAGCAGCCTTACAAAATAGAGTTTTAGGTACTGTACTAGTATTACTAAATTCAATGAATCTCACACTTTGCAGTCATTATATGTAAGTATGTATATCTAGTATTGGACTGATTTTTAGTGTATGTGTGTGTGTATGTTTATTTGCTTATTTGTGGTAATTTTGGATCCATTAGACACGAATTACTTGAGCCGAGATACGAATAGACACATCTGTTTTTCTCCGTTTCTCACTGTGTGTGTTTATTTGCTTATACAAGTTGTTCAATGACCTAGGTTAGTTACACATTTTAACAAATTAAACACACAGTGGGAATTTTTTTAATAGTAGGATATTTCCTCCGTTTAGTGTTCGATTGACAATAGGGATATTGAAATTACAAGGCCTCTAAGAGTTACTTTGTATGTATTTCGGTTGATTAGTCGATTTATGAGGTACCCTTGGGTCCGTTGGCTACTAGTCCCGTGAACTAGGTCATGTTGGGTTGTTTACTTTATCGGGCTGTCTTTATAAAAATTTCTGCCCAGTACCAGGAAATTTGACGTTTTGGTCCCATAACTTGACTTCTTTTGAGTTTTGGTACATTAACTTGGCACCCCTTAATTTTGGTCCTACAGGTTGGCACTTAAACTGAATTTTGGTCCCATGACCCAATCGCCACCCTACTCCACCGCAAAATTCTTACGTGGCTGCCGTTGACTGCGTAGTCATCAATTTTGACCCAAAATTGGGACCCACAAGTACACTTGGCACACACCTGGCATCCACACGTATAATTAAAAAAAAAAGCTTATCACTCTCTCTCTTCATCAACGATGGCGATTCTCTCTTCATCTCCGCCGTCGACACCTCCACCACCACCCGCCGCCGCGACGTCACCGTCGTCGTCTTTGCACGCCGTTCCACACCTATCCGCCACCTCTCTTCGCCATGATCCTCTCCACACTCCGTACTGTTGCAGCACCTAACCACCGCCACCAGCACGCGAAACACCCACAACATCAGTAACAATCACCACCCGGATCCAATACTCCATTTTCCCTCTAAATCCGCATCCTTTTCTCCTCGATCGAAAATTGCCCGTCATGGAGATTCGAACCACCGCCACCACCTCCACCGCTACGCAACCGCCACCACCAACACCCAACCACCGCCACCAGCACGAAACATTCCTCACTGCAAAAACGCCTTCTCTCCCTTGCAAATTTCACAAAATCACCATCAAAATCAAATCTCAGATCTCTCACAAGAAAATCACAAAATTAACATCAAATTCGAGAAATTACCTGTACATGTATATGCCCTCGTTGTGGAGTTTTCGACGACACAGATTGCACGAGTTGAGGAATTCCGACAGCGGAAAATCAAAATCGCTGGATCTTAGAGGCGAGATGTGGAAAACGCTAGGTATCTTGCTCGTTTTGGAGCCGTTTTGTATTCTGAAAGGATTTCGATCCTCGCCGTACATTTTAGTGTTTCGATTCACGGCGATTTCACCGTAATCGAGCTGGATCCGGTGATACTCCAGCTAAACACCGTCCTGTTCGCCATAATTTCAGTCCGGCAATCGAGCGCCGCCACAATGCCCAGCCCTACGCCGCTGTGACCGAAGCTTTTTGAGTCGAACATGGTAGGTGGGGTGGATGGAGAAGATGATATATTTTTTTTAATATTTGATTAGTTTTTGCTTTTCCTTAATATATATTTGATTGTTTTTTGTTCATATTACTTTTTTAGAATATAAATATGAGTATTAAAGACTTAATTGATTTATCATCTACGAAATACATATTTAAAAATAGATTGATTAAATATTTAAAACTTTTTGTAAGTGATATAAGTATAAATATTAAAGAATTCACTTGTTTCACTTTTAGCAATATAAATATAAGTTTCTAAGAAATAATTTAATTTTTCTTTGTAATATGAATATAACTTTACAAAAATAATGGGTCCCAAAATTGATTTTTTAACTTTTGTAAATGTAACTTCTGTAAATATCAGTTTTTTTTATTAAACACATGGATGCCACGTGGGTGACAAGTGGTCTAATGGGTCCCAAAACGGGGTCAAAATTGGAGACTAAGTAGTCAACGGCTGCCACATAGGACTTTTGCGGCGGAGATGCGCGGTGATTGGGTCATGGGACCATATCTCAGTTAATGTGTCAACTTGCATTGTAGGACCAAAATTAAGGGGTGCCAAGTTAATGTACCAAAATTCAAAAGGTGACAAATTATGGGACAAAAACATCAAATTTCTCGCCCAATATCATATAGTTTAAATTTTCTATAAATTTACGAAAGCTTTTGATGGAGCAATACGAAAAACAAAACATCATAAAACAAAAATAGAAAAGGACACAAGGTTTTATTCACTTAGTTCGTCAAAGACTACCTCATGGGGTGTTATCAAGCCAAAACTTTCCACCATATGTTTTTGTCGTAAGATTATAATAACATTACATAATTATTTATAATAAGTAGACTCCTAACACTACAAGAAAACGGGGCTTTTCCCGACCGCAGCTCGGGTCGGGAAAAGCCCTCCTGCGGTCGGGAAAAGCCCATTCCCGACCGCAGGGCGGTCGCGAAGCTGCGGTCGGATAAAGTCTGGTCGGAAATACATTCCCGACCGCAATCGGTCGGCAATACTTTTCCCGACCACAAAATATCGACCGGAGCCCGGTCATAACATTCCCGACCGCAATTTGGTCGAGAAACCATTCCCGACCGCAGGTTGGTCGGGATAATACCCGTCCGCCACGCGGTCGGGAGATTATTCCCGACCAGAATCTGGTCGGGTTGTAGCCCGGTTGCAAAACCGGGCTACGGGCCAGCGTCCGACCACATGGCGGTCGGGAGTAATATTCCCGACTGCAATTTGGTCGAGAAACCATCCCGTATATATTTTAAATAATTTGCATTTCCCGGCCAACACGTGGTCGGGAACTACAAGAAATCTCGACCGCCGATTGGTCAAAAATAATATTCAAAGATTCCCGACCACTTTGTGGTCGGAAGTAATATTCATACTTTCCCGACCGGTGTGCGGTCGGGAGTAATATTCATACTCTCCCGACCGGTGTGCGGTCGGGAGTAATATTCATAGAATTAAAAATAATAATATTCCGGTAAAAATTACCGGAATATTATATTTTATATGTAGCCCAATCTATATGCTCAATATAATTTAATGTTTCTTTATTATATATATTGTTTCAAAGAAAAATAGAATAAAATTGTTTGAAAGAAAAATGAAATAAAAGTGTTTGAAAGAAAAATGAAATAAAAGTGTTTGAAGAAATGAAATAAAAGTGTTTGAAGAAAATGAAATAAAAGTGTTTTAATAAATGAAATAAAAGTCTATGAAGAAAAAGAAAGAAAGGAAAGAAAAGTGTTTGAAGAAAAAGAAAGAAAGGTGTTTGAAGGAAAAGAAAGAAAAAAGTGTTTGAAGAAAAAGAAAGAAAAGTGTTTGAAAAAATAAAAGAAAAAGTGTTTGGAGAAAAAGAAAGATAGGTGTTTCAACAAATAAATGAAAAAGTGTTTGGTGAAAAAATTGTGTGGAGTGATGGCAATGGGGTATGGTTTATTTATAAGGTTTGTGGGATTGGTTTTGATTGGTGGGATGTGAGTGGCGCGGATGATGGTTTGAGTCGTTGGATTGTTTTGGTTAATGAACGGATGAGATTGGATTTTGTTTTGTTGAAAAATTTAAATTTTTGGCGGCCCCGCCAAAACTTTTAACGGTTCCGACCGGCCTGCGGTCGGGACAATTATTTTGCCCAGAAACACACCGATGAATATTATTCCCGACCGCAGGGTGGTCGAGAATCATATGAATATTACTCCCGACCGAACGCCGGTCGGGAATGATAAATTTTTTATTTTTTAAAAATTATTATTGAGCTATAATAATACTAGTTTAATGTTTATTTGAGTTAAAAAATTAATAATTATTTGTTAAATAATATTATGTCGGGGTAACTTTGAGTTTTACGTGTATATCTATGTATATATATCTATATATATTAATTAGTCGTGTGTATATCTATCTATCTATATATATCTATCTATCTATATATCTATCTACCTATATATAGGAATCAACAATTGTTGTAATCGTTAGTGATAAGTAAAGATAAGCCACTTGTGTTATTGAACACATTTGTTAATTAGAGGTATACACATATATATATATAACTAAATTATGAGATGATGATTAGTTACGTTACTGAATTATTAGTGTTACGTAAATATATATGACAAGATCAATCGATTCATGATTCTTTGGATAACAAAATATAATATTTTTATTGCACTTATAAAATTTCACCAATGTTTAAAACACTAGATGAATACTAATCAAATAATAATTGAGAAAATATGAATACTAATCGTTACTGAATAGCGGTAAACCCTAAACCCTAAACCCTAAACCCTAAACCCTAAACCCTATACCCTAACATTCCCGACCGCAAGTTGGTCGGTAAGTTATTTTTCCGACCGCGGCTACAAAGTTTCCCGACCGCAGGGCGGTCGGGAGATGTAACAAAGTTTCCCGACCGCTCGGCGGTCGGGAGATGTAACGGCTAGTAACGGTAACAAAGTTTCCCGAACGCCTTGCGGTCGGGACTCTTTGTTACCGTTGGTTTTTCCGACCACCGTGCGGTCGGGAATACTCTGCGAATCTCCTATAAATACCCTCTCCTATTCCCTTTAGAAATCATTCCAACATTCATCATTTTTTAAGGTATGCACGATTTTCCCTTGTTATATCCCAATTTTCCTATTTTATAACCATTAAGCTCATGTTTATTTAGAAACTAATGTTTTTATTGATTTGTTTTAGATATTGCGGTAATTAAATGCAACGAGGGGCGTATGTGTGTGCAACAAATACTTGATCTAAGTATTTTTCTACGCTACAATAAGTAAGCATTTTTTTCCTACGCTATTTAATTTTATAAGATCAAGCTAAATTCTTAGAAGTGTAACAAATTCTTTTTAATTTCCGTAGATTATAAATGGATTATCGTCCCGATAGATCTTGGATGTACGATAGGATAAATAGTAATACCGGTTATTTGAATGAACATTACGTGATTGGGGTTCGTGAATTCATAAAGTTTGCATTAGCACAAACAGATTACGTAGATGGAAAACGTATTAGGTGCCCGTGCAAGAAATGCACAAATTTAAAATATTGGGAACGAAACGTAGTACAAGATCATCTTCATAAGTCGGGGTTTGTGAATCAATATTGGATATGGGACTTGCATGGAGAGGAGGCGAACGAGGCATCCACATCGTATGTACCAGAATCACCGACCCCTAATTTTCACGTTGATAGTCCTGTTCATGCCGATACTTTGTTTAGGGATATGGTTGTGGATGCATATGGGGGTCGATTTGTTGAGGGAGAGGTGCACAACGAAGATCTGAGTCGCGATGCAAAGGAGTTCTACAAATTGATGAAGTTGGGCGACCATAAAATGCACCAGAAGAAGCCTAAGACTGTGCTCCAGTGGTTTGCCGAGTGGTTGACAGTTAAGACGGGTCATAAATCCTCAAATGTCGAGAGCGAAAAGTACTTAGCGTTGTCCAAGGATTGCATGGACCCAGAGATTGAGGAAATGCTACCGAGCACGATTCCAGGCATGAATAAGATGCTCGCGGGTTTGGGTTTAGGGTACGAAAATATCGACGTATGTTGGAATCTGTGTTTCTTGTACTACGGTGAAAATGCCAACCCGGATCTCACATCGTGTCCGATATGCAAGACAGATAGGTACGAGGCCGGTAGAAAGTCGAGGGTTGGAAGGAAAAAGTTGTGGTATTTCCCCCTAGGCCCTCGGTTACAGAGATTGTTTTATACCATCGGTACTTCCCGACATATGACTTGGCATTTGAAGTGTCGCGCGTCACCTGATAGAATGATACACCCCGCTGCAGGCGAGGCGTGGCGACATTTTGATCGCACTTATCCGGACTTTGCCGCGGAGCCCAGAAATGTCCGACTTGGGCTCTGTACAGATGGGTTCTCACCGTTTGGGCAATCTGGGAGACAATATTCTTGTTGGCCCGTGTTTGTGACCCCTTATAACCTCCCGCCGGATTTATGCATGCGACCAGAGTTCCTTTTTTTGAGCCTTATTATACCTGGCCCGAAGAGTCCTGGAAAGAACTTGGATCTGTTGTTGAGGCCGTTGATTGATGAGTTGAAACAATTGTGGAGTGATGGTTTATGGACATATGACAGCTCACGAAAGGAAAACTTCCAGATGAGAGCGACCCTTATGTGGACTATTAGCGATTTTCCGGCTTATGGAATGTTGTCACAGTGGAGCACTCACGGGAAACTAGCATGTCCTTATTGCATGGGTGATATAGATTCTTTCACACTTGATAACGGTGGAAAACCTTCGTGGTTTGATTGTCATCGTCGATTTCTACCACCTGGTCATAAGTTTAGGTACAACAAGAAGGATTTCACCAAGAAGAAGGAGGTGCATGAGCCGCCTATTCGAAGGAAAACAGGGGAGGAGATGAAGGCAATTGTGGATAGGCTACGATCGGTTAGGTTTGGGTTAAATCCCCCTAAGCTCCCGGGTTTTAACACAACTCATAATTGGTGTCGACGAAGCATATTTTGGGAACTACCATATTGGTCCTCGAACTTGATTCGCCACAATCTAGATGTCATGCATTGTGAGAAGAACTTTTTTGAGAACATCATCAACACGGTGTTGGACAGTGCTAAGTCGAAGGACAACATTAAGTCGAGGCACGATCTTAGGCTTTACACAACACGTAAAGCATTGTTTTTGCAACCCGGTGGAAGAAGAGGTGGTGAGTATGCAAAGCCAGTGGCAAAATACTGTCTCACGAGGGAACAAAAGAACATGGTACTTGATTGGTTGACCAAACTCAAATTTCCTGATGGATATGCCTCTGATCTGGGAAGATGTGTGCAAAAACAACAAGGAAAACTGATTGGAATGAAGAGTCATGATTGTCACGTCTTCATGCAGAGATTGATCCCGATTGCTTTTCGAGACTTCTTGGACACCGAGATTTGGGGTACTTTAGTTGAGGTTAGCCTTTTCTTCAAGGCGATTTGCGCCTCAGAGGAGTCGGCTCAGGATATGAAGATTTTGGAGGACTCGTTTATTGTTACTATGTGCAAGATGGAAATGATATTCCCTCCTTCATTTTTTGACTCCATGGAGCATTTAGCCATACACCTCGCGTACGAGGCTAGAGTTGGGGGTCCAGTCCATTATAGATGGATGTATCCGTTCGAGAGGTACAATTTCATATTTTTAAAATTATTATATTTAAAAATATTTGTTGTTTTCTCTAATCTTTCTTTGATTTAATTGATATAGGCAAATGTTCGTCATGAAGGGTTTTGTACTTAACAAGGCGAGGGTGGAAGGATGTATAGCCAACCAGTACCTACTTTCGGAGTTGTCAAATTTGTGTGCTCAATATCTGGATGTCTCGGCTAAGACTACATTTAAGAAACTCAACAGGAACGAGACACTAGAGAGCACGGAGTGGGATAATGAGCTTTCAATATTTCGGAAGAGAGGCGGTACGCTAGGAAAAATTGACGATAGGCCCTTGACTACCAAGGAAATGAAGCAAATAGAGCTCTATGTGCTTCTAAATTGTCCAGAGCTTGACGATTGGGTCGAGTAAGTGCTCTCTAATTATTCTTAATAACGATATACTGAATTACTTTTAGAATAACTGACTAATGTAAATGTTTATGTGTAGATTGTTTGAAATGGAAGAGTGCAGTGGTCTTAGTCAAAGGGAGAAACAAGCAAAGAGGAACCGTGAGTACGTAGCATGGTTCAAACGGACATATGGCAGTGGTAAATACGAGACTGACGTACGAATAAATCCTCTACTTGATGGTCCGAATACTAAGGCAATAACCTCCGAGGGATACATTGTGAATGGGTTCAGATTTCACGTCGACTCGATATTGGGGCCCAAACATAGTGATTGCAGTGGTGTTTGTGTGAAGGGCGCCATGGGTGGTTCTGATGCTACAAACTGCTATGGAACGTTAAAAGAAGTTTTACAGGTTGTATATTGGAGCCACGAGAGACCCCTATACATTGTCATGTTCAAGTGTGTTTGGTATGATATTAATGCAGGTACAGTGGAACATGCAACGTACAAGTTGGTTGACATCGACCCCAAGCGTACAAGTTGGAGAGACGAACCGTTTGTATTTGCTAACCAAGCACAACAGGCGTACTATGTGCCATATCCAAACTTGACGACGGGGCGTCCAGGACAAGAAGGATGGTTGGCCGTAACAACTATTCCTGCCAGACACATAATCGATATGTCATCAGTTGCGGGAGCAAACGATGTCGAATCAGGGATGCCGAACCAAGTTCTACAAGAAAATGTATCAGAAGTGGTTAACTTATTCGTGGACCTTACCTCATTTGATATGAATATCCAGTTGGCCAATGACGAGTTTGAGATGGTTGATGAATATGCAGTAGAAGAGCCCGAGGAACCGATTGTGGAGGTTGACGAAGACGAGGAGGAGGAGGACAACGAGGAAAAGGAAGAGGGAGAGATGATGAGTGACTATGATTCTGAGGAAGATTAATTTTCCGATGCTTCTCCGACTCCCAATGCTCTATGTACATCTTCTCTAACGCGTCGCTCATCCATTCATTCTTCGGACAGTTCGCCCACCTCGGATCATTGAGTCTCTCATAATAGTAATGCTTCGCAGCGTGGTTAACTTCCTTGTAACACTTTTGGGCCTTTTTTAGGAACACTTTATGAACTTCATTGAATATAGTGGGATCAATAATATACTTATCCTGCATTTAATTAAAGTTTATTATTAGTTTTTCGATATATAAAATTGATGAATATGTATATATATATATATATTGTAAACTTTTAAAGTCTTACCCGAAAACTAGCCCACCACTTCCCTTTTGTGGCTGCAGGAACCTTGTCAAATCGGTGACAAACGACCCTCATATGCTCTCGAATACTCGTGGTAATGGATTTGGCCACCGCGTTGCTATCCTCAAATTCGCCCAGAGGCGTCAAACGGATCGTCGGACGCCTGGTGCGATCCTGTGGAACCTCTGGAGCTCTCGCTGGGCCTCGTCCGGGTCGGCGCTGTGTCGAAGATGATCCTGCCTGGGCCCCGTCTGGTCGGGAAGAAGTAGTGGGCCCCCACAGGTGCCGTAGGCCTCGATCCACCAGATGTCGAGGGCGTCGCAGCTACGTGATCATCAAGTAAACCTGGTGGAGTCTCGGCGACGAGGGAATCACGGGAATCGTCCGTATCAGATGGTGCAGCCTGATCACGTAAGGCGAGACGAATAGGTATCCTCGGTGGTGGGGCAGTAGTCCCGACGTCAGTAGGAGGAGCAGTCGACGGAGCAACGGGAGGAGCAGTCGACCGAGCAACGGAAGGAAGACGCGGTGAAGGACCAGATACAGTACCAAAAGTACTACTACGACGGAAGGGCTCGTCACGATCACTACTACCACGGGAAGACATCTAAATAAAAGAAAACGCTAATTGTAATCAAACACTAAGTTATATAGTTTTTTCCTAAAGGCATTAAACAGTTTTCATAAAAGCACTAATATTTTCCTAATATTTCCTAAAAGCACTAATATTTTCCTAATATTTCCTAAAAGCACTAATATTTTTCTAATATTTCCTAAAAGCACTAATATTTTCCTAATATTTCCTAAAAGCACTATTATTTTCCTAATATTAATTAAATCCACTAATATTAAGTCTAACAATATTCTTAAAACAATTTCTACTAAAATCCTAAAAAATTTAACGATATCTAACAATTAAACATTAAAAATTAAACAAATAAAACATTAAACATTAAAAATTAAACATTATAAATTAAACATTAAACAATAAACAAATTAACATTAAACAAATAAAAAAATACAAGATTAGTCGAAAACTTACCGGATCGGGGTCGCCAAATAAATTTCGGTGTAGAAAAGTGGCGTTCGGTCGGGAGAAGGCGCGGGTATCTAATTAATAATTAAATTTTAAACATAAGTATATATAAAAACATTTTAAACATAATTAATTAAATTCTAAACATAAGTAATTAAATTTTAAACATAATTAATTAACTTTTAAACATAACTAATTAATTAAATTTTACCGGATCGAGAAAGTAACGCGGTGGTGGAGAGGCGGGAAAGGTGGCGGCGCGGCGGTGGACAGGCGGTGGACAGGCAGGGGTGGTTGCAGATGAGAGGGGCGGTGGAGAGGGGCGGTGCGCGGTGGTGGAGAGGGGCGGTGGAGAGGCGGAGGAGAGGGGCGGTGCGCGGTGGTGGAGAGGGGCGGTGGAGACGCGGAGAGAGATAGAGGGGCGGTGCGCGGTGGTGGCGGAAAGAGAGAGAGATTGGAGGTGGAGAGGCGGAGCGCGGTGGTGGCGGAGAGAGAGAGAGTGGAGGTGGAGAGGCGGCGCTGGAGGAGGAGAGAGGGAAAGGACGACTGGAACGCGGTCGAGATTAGGGAGAGAGGAAGGCGTCGACCGAACTGCGGTCGAGAGAGGGGCGGCGCATCAGCGGTGAGGCGGCGGTTAGGGTTTTTTTGGTGAGAGAAAAGAAAATGGAGAGAAAGGGGGAGGAAGACGACTAAATCGTCTGTCTTCCTCCCGACTGCCGTGCGGTCGGGACCCTAAGGCCCAGCTGCGCGGCCCAGCTGGGCCAAAAATTCGGGCTGATAATATCCGGCCCAATACACTCCCGACCGCCCTGCAGTCGGGAGATGTTTTCCTGACTACAGCGCGGTCGAGAATAGTCCTGGAACGTTTCGTAACCACGCTGCAGTCGGGAATGTTTGTATCGACTATTGCGCGGTCGGGAATGCTCACGACCAAATGGCGGTCGGGAGATTGCGGTCGGGAAAAGCCCCGAAATCTTGTAGTGTAAAATACAAACTTTACACGGCTTAAAATAGTAAACAACGATACTAAACCGACTTATAAGAAGCTAACAATATAATCTACAAAATAAATAAAGTAACATTAAGAAAACGTAAATAGCAAAAACTGGATTTTAATGAATACAATATCATGTTTGAGAATTCACTGAAGCATTTCATACTCCAAAAAAATTAAAAATTTGAGCATTAACAATTTACATTTATGTCATTCGAAGCTAAGTTCGTAAAACGTATCCGGTATCACGTATGGATGAATGATTACATAAACAAATATTCAATTAGTTATCGGTTAACTTTGAACAATAGGTTTTAAATTTCCATTACAATAATCGTTTAAATAAATCTTGTATGTGCTCATAATGAAAATCGAACTTGCTCGACGCTCGTGCTTCTTAATAGATAAAACAATGCACGAAATAAGTGCCTTTTTTACTTTATAAAGTAAAATGCAAAAATATCCCTATGTTATCTCTAATTAGTAAAAAGACCCTATATATTATTTTTACCTGCAAGAAACCTCTATGTCGTCATTAAGTTGCACACTACACCCAATTGGGTTGTTTATTTTGATCTAATTTCAAGTGTTGTGGTTACTTTTTTTTTGGTGACAAAGTGAAAAATAAAGTACACTTAGACTACATCAGTCTGTAAAATAGAAATAGAAAAAAAGAGCATCAGGAGCGGTAAGTATAAAGCTTGTTCCTCCGTTTGCATTGTTCGCATGCTTAGTCGTGGCATCTACAAGTTTATTTTCTGGACGTCCAATCCATTTGGACTCATACGTGTCCATTGTTAGGTTTTGTGGAGCCTGAATTATCAAAAAATGCAGCTTCCTAGTTTAACTGAGAGTTGTAGAGACCTAGTTTCCTGGGAATTGTAGAGTTTGAGTAATTCTATAATTAGGAGTTGTCTAATATAAGGAGTTGCCTAATATTAGGAGCGTGTCCTTATTATAAATAGTCTCTCTTGTAATTGTAACCTTACAACATAACACATAATGAATATCCTGGCTTGGTATCGCCCCCCGATGTAGGCAACGAACTGGGTAAACAAATAACGTGTCTTTCTTGCTTTTCGTTCTTGTATATTTTTTTGTTTATCGTATTGCTGCGCAAGAAGTGGTATCAAGAGCATCAGGTTCAGTGGGAGCAGTTACGATGGAAGCAGGAAAATCAACCGAGAAGTTTGATGGGTCTGATTACGGGTTTTGGAGGATGCAGATTAAGGATTACTTGTACATCAAGGATCTCTCGAAACCTCTGAATGATAAACCGGAAGACATAAAAGATGACGCTTGGAAGGTTCTGGACAGGAAGACGATGAGTGCGATGAGGTTATCGTTGTCGCGAAACGTGACGTTTCACACTACAAAAGAAACGACTACGAAGGGTGTGTTGAAGGTTCTGGCAGATATGTTCGAGAAGCCATCAGCAGCCAACAAAATAAATCTGATGCGTCGTCTATTTCATCTTCAGATGACAGAGACAACTGCGGCGTCTGATCATCTGAATTCTTCAGTTTAATTACACAACAACTGAGTTCGGTAAATATCGAGTTTGATGACAAAATTAAAGCCATAATGTTGTTGTCTTCTTTACTGGAGAGCTGGAGTGGGACAATAACGGCTATTAGTGCCTCCGCGGGAAGGGTAAAGCTGTAGTTTGACGAAGTTAGAGATCTGATAGTTAGCGAAAAAATTTGTAGGAGAGAATCAGGTAACTCGTCGGGAAATTCTGCAGGCTCAGTTTTGAGTACAGAAATGAGAGGCAGATCAGATAAAAAAAAGTCGAATTCAAATCGGGGTAGATTGAAGTCGAGGAACAAAAAGTCGACGAAGGACAAGAGTTCCATTGAATGTTGGAACTGCGGGAAAATGGGTCATTACCAGAATAAGTGTCAAGCACCAAAGAAAGATGACAGCTCAGCAAACGTGACCACCGAAGATGATGGTGAAGCACTAATTCTGACAGCATGCAGTCCAATAGAGACTTGGGTTCTGGATTCTGGAGCATCGTTTCATGCTTGTCCTGACAAAAGTTTGATGATGAATTATGTTGCTGGATATTGCGGGAGAGTCTATCTGGGCGACAATATTCCTTATGATGATGTGGGGAAGGAAGATATTCGTGTTAAATCCCCTAATGGATCCGTTTAGACGATGCGTAATGTGAGGCACATTCCTGGTCTTAAGAGAAATTTGGTCGTTGTAGGGCAGTTGGATGATGACGGTTATGATGTTAAATTCGGTGGAGGTGCTTGGAAAATAGTCACATAAGCTATGGCGGTAGCTCATGGTTTGAAAAAGGACACTCTGTATATGACCGACATCAAACATGATAGCATTGGAGTTGCTGCATCACATAGTGACGCTGATTTTTGGCATTATCGACTAGGCCACATGAGTGAAAAATGAATGAAGCATCTGTGTTCGAAGGGTAAGCTGCCGGGTTTGAAAATAGTTGATATGAGTCTTTGTGAGGACTGTGTGTTTGGAAAACAGAAACGAGTTAGTTTCGCAAAGGGTGGCAGAACTCTGAAGGAACATAAGTTAGAGCTGGAGCACAATGATTTATGGGGACCAGCCCCTGTCACGTATCTCGGTGGAGCTTCGTATTACATGACTTTCATTGATGATGCAACAAGAAAGTTATGGGTATACTTCTTGAAACAGAAATCTGAAGCGTTTGAGGTTTTCAAGAAGTGGAGAGCACGTGTTGAAACTGAAACTGGTCTACGTGTGAAGTGTCTGAGATCTGACAATGGTGGTGAGTATAAACTTGCAGAGTTTAAGAAGTATTGTGCAGATAATGGCATTCGCATGGAGAAGACAGTTAGAGGAACACCGCAACAGAATGGGGTTGCAGAGCGTATGAATAGAACTTTGAATGAGAGGGCTAGATGCATGAGGTTGAAGTGTGGGTTGCCTAAGATGTTTTGGGCAGAAGCACTTAACACTGCGGGTTTCTTGATCAACCGAGGATCATCCGTTCCACTGGAAAATGGCATTCCAGAGGAAGCTTTGAGAGGAAAGGAGGTAAACCTATCTTACTTTAAAGTATTTGGTTGTGTTTCTTACGTTCATATTGATTCTACTGCTAGGAGCAAGTTAGATGCGAAATCTGTGAAGTGCACGTTCATTGGATATAGCGTCGATGATTATGGGTATCGATTTTGCGATGACCAAAACAGTAAGGTTATTCGTGGTAGAGATGTTGTGTTTAATGAACAGGTTTTGTACAAAGACAGATTGGGTGCATCAAACACTGTGGGTGTTGATACTCGGGTTAAAGACCCGAAGATTATGGAATTTGATGTCTCCAATTCTGGTGAAGACAAGATTCTGGAAAACGAGGTGACTAATAAGGATGAACCACGTACTCCAGAGCCTACTTTGAGGAGATCAAGTAGGGAACATCGTCCTCCTGAGAGGTATTCCTCTACCTTACATTATTTTGTTATTAACTGATAGTGGTGAGCCAGGGTGTTATGCAGAGGCAGTGAAAAGTGTTGATTCGAGCAAGTGGGAGCTTGCAATGGATGATTAGATGGATTCCTTGAAGTCGAACAACACGTGGGATCTTGTTGAGCTTCCAAAGGGAAAAAAGGTGTTGCATAGGAAGTAGGTTTACAGAATCAAAGAGGAAGCAGATGGTAGCAAACGTTACAAGGCAAGGCTGTTTGTGAAGGGTTTTCAACAGAAAGAAGGGGTTGATTACACTGACGTATTTTCTCCCGTGGTGAAGTTGACGACTATTAGGATGGTTTTGAGCATAGTTGCAGCGGAGAATTTATTGTTAGAACAGATGGATGTGAAGACAGCTTTTCTTCACGGTGATCATGAAGAAGACATTTACATGCAGCAACCAGAGGGGTATGTGCTTGAGGGTAACGTTGAGCTAGTTTTCAAGTTGGAAAAGAGCTTGTATGGTCTGAAACAAGCTCTTGGACAGTGGTACATGAAGTTTGATGGCTTCATGCATGAGATTGGCTTTGGGAGATGCAATGCTGACCATTGTTGTTACTTTATGAGGTTTGATAGTAGCTTCATTATTTTTCTATTATATGTTGTTGACATGTTGATAGCAGGTTCCTGTGTTCAAGAAGTGAATAAGTTGAAGAAGCGGCTATCTAAACGTTTTTCCATGAAGGATCTTGGCGAGGCAAAACAAATCTTGGGTATGCGGATAAATCGGGACAAGGTGGCGGGTACGTTGTATCTTTCGCAGTCTGATTACATTGATAAAGTGTTGAGGAGATTCAGTATGCAAGATGCAAAGACAATAAGCACTCCTTTAGGTAGTCAGTTTAGATTATCAAAAGGGGAGTCACCTACTAGTGATTTGGAGCATGCAAAGATGAAGAAAACTCCATATGCTTCAGCAGTTGGGAGTCTTATGTATGTTATGGTGTGTACAGGACCGGATATTGCGCATGCAGTGGGAGTTATGAGTAGATATATGACTAGTCCGGGAAAGCAATACTTGGAAGCAGTGAAGTGGATCTTTAGGTACTTGCGTGGTACTTGTGATAGGTCATTGTGTTTTGAGAGAAAACACACGGACTTGAATAGTTATGTAGATGCTGATTTGGCGGGTGATTTTGATGGAAGAAAGAGTACTACTGGTTATGTTTTCACATTGGGTGGTACGGCTATTTCATTGGGATCTAAGTTGCAGAAGATTGTGGCTTTGTCTACTACAGAAGCTGAATATGTAGCGGTGATGGAAGCTAGTAAAGACATGGTATGGTTGCAGAATTTCTTGGGTGAATTGGGGAAAAGGCAAACAAATAGTATTCTATACAGTGATAGTCAGAGTGCTATTTTCTTGGCCAAGAATCCAGCATTTCATTCGAGAACAAAGCACATTGAGTTGAAGTATCACTACATACGGTATCTCTTGGAGAAGAAGACTTTGCAACTTGTGAAGATTCCGGAAAGTGAGAACCCTGTTGATATGTTAACTAAGGTTGTGACCTTAGAGAAGTTTAAGCTTTGCATGGCTTCAACTGGACTTGGTGAGTGAAGAGTCCAAGGATGGCAGTACCATTGTTAGAGGATTGTTATGTGGAAGAGTGAAGATGTGGTTACGATGACATTAGTCTCCAAGTGGGAGATTGTTAGATTTTGTGGAGCCAGAATTATCAAAGAATGCAGCTTACTAGTTTAACTGAGAGTTGTAGAGACCTAGTTTCCTGGGAATTGCAGAATTTGAGCAATTCTATAATTAGGAGTTGCCTAATATTAGGAGTATGTCCTTATTATAAATAGCCTCTCTTGTAATTGTAACCCTACAACATAACACATAGTGAAAATTCTGGCTTGGTATCGCCCCCAGATGTAGGCAACGAACTGGGTAAACAAATAACGTGTCTTTCTTGCTTTTCGTTCGTGTATATTTTTCTGTTTATCGTAATGCTGTGCAACATACATGACTTGTGAAGCAAAGTACGACAATCTTCAATTTGCATTTGAAGGACTTATTCTTAACCGTCTCATCAGAAATTATCTTGTATGTATCCATTGAGTCGGTCTCGATTTTTAAATTTGGATTCTTTTCTCTCATGCGAGTAATAAACCCACTCTAAATGCCTCAATACCAGTTTCAAGAAGTGTCGGACACATAACACTCTACCTACAGCTTCATTGTTGTTTTGCGCCAAAACAATACCATCCGCGTTTAGTTTAAACCATCTTTCCTTCGGTAAAAATCAGTTAAATGTATTATCACTGGGGTTTTAGCTAATAAAAAAACTTAGAGGGTTGTTTGGTAGTTAGAGACAACACAGGGTAGTTTTTGCATTTCAAAGTAATAATTTCTCCAAAATGATGAAGAAAATGAAATCTTTTTGTATTTTTTTTTCTGCATAAAAACCCCAAAAATAATCTCTCCTTGTGAATTATGAGAGAGTAAAAAATCAATTGCTCTTGTTATTCCGTTCGACTCTGATATGGACATTTCCTGCATATTGGGCCAGGCCCAACCAGGCTCATATTGGACCATATTAGGGATCACCTTCGATGTCATATCGGTAATAATCACCGATATGTTACTGTGGTCCCCAGATCCCGAGGTCTATAAATACGCAGTGCCCGGATCCCAAAGTAAGCAATAATTATCCCTCAGCTACCACGCATCATATCGAAATACATCCCCGATATCACTTTCGATATCTCATTCGATTAGGGGTCATCTCATGCACCTCTGACACGTCACACCACATCATCACCGATATCACGTCGGGGGTCATCCTCGATATCACATCGAAGACAATCACCGACGTACATTCGATCTAATATCGGTTTTCCACTCCCATCCAAGCATCGAGGCGTTGGTTCGAGGTGTTCTGGACCAAGTCTACACGAGATACGTAGTGTAGGCCTGATTTGAGATAGACTCATTGTATCGCTAGACCATACACTTGTAACCGACACTCATATATATATAAAACGGTCTATCGCCAAATCAGTGGCGCCGTCCGTGGGAACACCAGTTCCCGGACAAGGACGCCGAGATGCAAGGAAGGAGGACCCGATTCGAATTTGGCGGAATTGTGACTAGGAGCGCCAGGATGGAGGACACGCAACTCCCTCAACACCCAACTGACCAAAAACAGTCAGTGGCTCAAGCCGAGATAGAGCTTCCTCCACCACAGAACGAGCCACAACGAAGGCGCGGGCCCAGGAGGCTTCCGCGAGCCGTGAATGCGGGTCCGACCCTTGTTGCACAAAGTACGGCGGAACCCGCGACTGAGGGCCCGCCCACTGAGAACCCCGCGGCAGACATTCCAATGACCGAGGCGCCAAATACGGATTTTCTCGGCCCGGAGGAGACAATGCTCGCGGGACGAAACGCCTCTCACCCCGCCGCCATAACCCTAGAGATGCAAGCGCGGATCAACGCCTCTGTAAAAGCGGCGTTGGATTCCACATTGGAGACCTTACTTCCACGACTAGTGGAGCACAGGACAAAGTACATTCGGGCATGGCCCCATGAATCCGGAGCGGGTGAGAGAAGGGCAAGGCAAGGGTACGACGAACAGGAGGATACGGGAGACTCCTTTAGGGAGATATCGCCCGTTGCTTATGACAGGGTGGAGAGACGAGACCCCGGGACCCTAGATCGAGAGATAGCAAGAAAGATAGAACGGCTTGTCCGCGAGAGGGCGGAAGTACCCCGTTGAATAGAGGCATTCTGGAGGTGATGGCCGTGGCAAAAAGAAACAGATGGTTGACGGAACCCAGGCCATTGAATGAGACTCCCGGGATGAAGTCATCGGGCAAATACTGCGCGTACCACCGTCAACCGGGACACAGGATGGAGGATTGCACACACCTGAGGAATGAAATTGAAAGATTGATCAAATAAAGGAAACTGGTCGAATTTGTCAGGAGCACTAGGGAGGATGCTAGAGGAGCAGAAGATGATTGAGGCACCCGAGGAGCGAGGTAGGGCCATAGTGAATGCCCCGAGCAGATGCGTTATAAATGTGATAGACGGAGGGGGCTTGGGAGCTGACACGGCTCGTGGCCGAGAAACCATAACGCGAAGACTCCAGGGTGGAGCCTATGTTGGGTACACCAACGCAATCGTGCCGGAAGCATACTTGGAGCAGGAGATATCTTTCACCAGGAAAGACTTGGAGCAGCTTAGTCCGTTAGCCTTGATCGTAGGGAAGCTAGATTGCCCATTGGTTATCACGATTAATGTGGATGGATATCAGGTGCATAAAGTGCTGGTGGATAGCGGAAGCTCTGCAAACCTAGTATTCTCAAAAGCCTACGAGCAGATGGGGATAGCTCCGGACCGGCTAAAGCCGATATCCACCCCGTTGACCGAATTTGGTGGAGCAGAGGTAGTGCCGCTTGGACAAGTTATATTGCCCACCATGTTTGGCAGAAGCCCACGCACCCGGGTCACACCGATAAAATACACGATTGTCGACACTCCGTTTCCCTACCACGCCATTATTGGCCGACTGTCGCTCAACCAGATCAGGGCAGTGGTCTCTACTTATTACCAGAAGATTAAATTCCCGACGCCTCAAGGAGTTGGCAAGATTATGGGTGACCAGATACATGGATGGATGTGCTATGTGAACTCGCTGAAGCACCCAAGAATCAGAAGAAGACAGGAAATACGAGTCCCACACCAAGAATACATCCCGCGCACGGAGTGATCACCATGAGGAGCAAACAGAACAATATTTTGAATTTCAGCAGTTTTTAGATTATGTTCGAACAACGGAAACATTGCCCCATCGTCGGTTGGTCTGTAAACTTAAAACAGGGGAAACTACGCTGGTCTGATTCCCCGCTCAACGGGATACATAGGCGGGTTAGGTTTACCTAGCCCTCGACCGCTATTTCTTATTTAGCCCCTTCGTGGGTCGGTATGTAACTTAAAACAAGGGGAACTATGCCGGTCTGATTCCCCATTCAACGGGATACGTAGGCGTGTTAGGTTTACCTAGCCTTCGACCGTTATCCGTTATTACCTTTTTATTTGTTGCTTGGCGCAATCTCATATTTCATGGAGGGATATATCCTAAGCGGACATTATAGAAGTGCAGAGAGTGGCACAAAGAATTGGGGAGTGTTCCCCTAAATATATGTTTAGCACATCGCCCTCTTACAGGTACATGGCTCAAAGGATCGCACATTACTATATTCGAAAAGGACAGAGAGAATATTTAAAGGGTGATTCAGGGGGCATTGCCCCAGGTTATTCAATATTATCTATTCAAACAGGTACAAACAGGTACAACAGGCACGATAGAGCACAATGGAAACGCTGTTTCTCGTATAAAACTGATATTCCCAAATTGAGGGAACATCCCGCAGATAATACATGCACATCATCTCGTGCTTTCGTATTAACTTTTACGTCAAAAAAAATTCTTGTATGTGCTGTTTTACAGGGCTTAATGACCTACAGATTCAACGACAACATAGTTACCAAGAGACATAGTCAAAAAGACAACGAAAAGGCTAGCCTACCCACAAAAATATTCCATGTGATAACGGGGTCGATCAAAAACAATTCAACGGTTGTGGGTTCCCTGTGATAACGGGATGCGCCCTTACCCACAAAAATATCCCCTGTGATAACGGGGTCGATCAAAAACAATTCAACGGTAGTAGGTTCCCTGTGATAACGGGATGCGCCCTTACCCACAAAAATATCCCTTGTGATAACGGGGTCGATCGAAAACAATTCAACAGTAGTGGGTTCCCTGTGATAACGGGATGCACCCCTACCCACAAAAATATCCCCGTGATAACGGGGTCGATCAAAAACAATTCAACGGTAGCGGGTTCCCTGTGATAACGGGATGCGCCCCTACCCACAAGGAAAATATCACATGTGATAACGGGGTCGACGATAAACATTTGAACTGTAGCGGGTTCCCTGTGATAACGGGATGGGCCCCTACCCACGCGCACCGTTACGCTAGGTGAAGAGCCTATTGGGTGAAAATCCCATAAATCAAGGTAGGTGAAGGCCTATTGGGTGGAAATCCCATAAAATTACGCTAGGTGAAGAGCCTATTGGGTGAAAATCCCATAAATCAAGCTAGGTGAAGAGCCTATTGGGTGGAAATCCCATAAAAGTACGCTAGGTGAAGAGCCTATTTGGTGAAAATCCCATAAATCAAGCTAGGTAGAGAGCCTATTGGGTGGAAATCCCATAAAATTACGCTAGGTGAAGAGCCTATTGGGTGAAAATCTCATAAATCAAGCTAGGTGAAGAGCCTATTGGGTGGAAATCCCATAAAATTACGCTAGGTGAAGAGCCTATTGGGTGAAAATCCAATAAATCAAGCTAGGTGAAGGGCCTATTGGGTGAAAATCCCATAAATCAAGCTAGGTGAAGAGCCTATTGGATGGAAATCCCATAAAATTACGCTAGGTGAAGAGCCTATTGGGTGAAAATCCCATAAAGCAAACTAGGTGAAGAGGTAGGCTCTATGGGCCCCTAACCATAAGAAGTATATCCCATATGATAATGGGGTCGATCCTAAACACAGAAGCAGTGGCAGATTACCCACATTTCTACCAACCCCAAGGAAATCCTAATCATTCCTTGATTGTCAACAGACAGATTAAACGAATCTCATCAAAAACGAGAACGAAATGACTGCGCTTCAGATATCGGAATACTGCATGTTCTATCATCATGACAATAAAAGAAATCAACAAGTTATCAGACAACAAGGCCACGAAGAGTCACATATTATGAAGACAACAGAGAAATAAATATTCAGTTACAGAACCACGAATTGGAGAGAGTCCGAAAAGGGGTAAAATCAAGATACAATGGAAGCAGTAAACAACTACTCCCACGAGGACCCTTCGGTCTTTTTATCCACGACTTCGGAAAACACGTCTGGTTCGGCTGGACTCTCTTCCACCTCATCTAGGCCACCAATCGGCAGATCATTATGATCATGCCTTGGGTTCAACCCACTCAACTCAAGGGAGTCCTTGAAACCGTCACTTCTCAATACTTGCCCTACGCAAGCATGAAAGGCTGCATCTTGAACCTTCAAAATTAGATTTCGGAAGCTCGAGCTTTCCATAAACTTCTCCGCCCCGACCTGGAGGAGATCAGGACGACGTTCCTACAAATTGAACTCTATCAAATACAAGATGACAAAAAATAGAAACAGATATCGTACACAAGATATATACCAAGTCCAAGGGAGCTAATTTGGCAGCGGAGAGCTCCAACGAGAGACGTTCGTTAGCAGCCTTCACCGCCGACACCTCAGCCTTCAGTGTTTCTAGCTCTTTGTTGACCGCAAATTCACGCGCCTTTCCTTGATCGAGCTCAGTCACTAAAGTTTTGAAGTTGCCCTTCAACAAATCATACTCCTTCCAGAGCGTACGACATGTCTTCAGTGCATCCTCTTTTTCAGCCTCCAACCTCTCCAACACCATGGGGTTGAACTCCCCCATCTTCAAGATGTCAGCCTCGAGCTCGGCAGCAACATCGTCAGGGTCACCCTTGGACTCGCGAATGGTCTTCAAACACGAGACCGCCAGCTTGGCCGTCTGCACAATACAATACATAACATTATGCTAAACATTCAAATGAAAACGATCGAAGTCGTGTTCAGATACATACACTTTGGAACATGTGAGCATTGTTGCGTATATTCTGGGCCTACTCAAATTCTGTGAGCACCCGCACATTCGCAGGAGGAGGAAAAGCCCGCATCATGCCCCGTACAGCATCTGCTTCAGGGAATTCTACTCACTTTGAGGGTTTGACTGCACCCGCCTTCCGAGGGCCCAAACTCGAAGATGAGTGGCCACTGTGGACAATCCCCTCAAGAGACCTTTTATTACCTGATATCCTACTCAGGTCAATGACTGGTTTCGTAATCGGGATCCCAGGAAAAATAGGGGCACGGCCCCCCAATATCGAGGGCACCTGCAGTGGCCCCTTACCCTTGTCGGTCATACCTAAAACGGTCGCCTTTCCCTTGTCACTAATAAGGTTCGGGTGTGAAGAACCCGACCCCACTATAAAAGGCGCATCCACAAAATCACCCAAGTTGACATGGGTATTCGATTCCGAACCTCCAACGTCCTTGGTCAAATGAATATCGTCCGACGATTCAGAACGTGGAGCGACATACTCACCGGAAGGAGACCTCGCAAATGGTCTCTCTCTCGCCACAGCCCCGTCAGGTTGATGAACCACACCCTCTTGTTTCGAGGTCAACACCTCCAAGAGGTTGGCCGCAGCATCCGGGCCTCCCACCACGTCTAGGATGTCCTGGCTAAGGGACCCAACCGTTGCAGGAACATTGTTAAAATGTTCTTCATTAACACGTTCAGGCACTACAGTGCTAGGGGGAGGTCGCTCGACTCCCGATGCCTCTGCCAGAAACTCAACGGCTGCATTATTCAGGCCAAAGCTAGACGCAGACCGTATTTCAAGTGCCACCGCGACTACCGCCGTTTCAGCAGCTTTCTGAGCGTCACGATCGGCTTGAAGTTTAAGCATCAATTGTCTAAACCCCATTCTAACGAAGTATCTCGGAAAAAGGTAATGTACCTGCAGAATAATCAGAGTATCACCATGAAGAAATAATAATAAATAATTTAAGTACCACGTCGAGGCCGAAACACACGTCGGGGAATATATCGAATATGATTACCGATATACATACCGATGTGGTTACGCTAAACGACAGAGAAAACGCAGAATACTATGAACTTCTGAGTCTCTTACAAGCCCTACTTATAGACGGAGGCCTTAACTACATCAAAATATACTTTCGACATCATATCATATATGCATTTCGACGTCATGTCGAAGATGAAATCCGACATCCTACCCTACTACGCGAAGAGTCGCGAGAATATAACAACTGCCCCGGCAACCCCATCACAATTTTCAAGGAACCCAAATACCAAGGGAACTAGAATTCAAACGAGGACCTCAAACTATGCGTCCACTACATTGGGAGACTAATCGAAGTTCACCACAAGTGCATTCCCCGCAAATTTGATCTCCGTCATTTGAACTGGCGGGACGAAGGGTACAGGTAACCTAGAAATTTAAAATTAAATTTGCGAATTCTTATCTCTAAGATAAGAATCCCCAAATTGGGGGACTACATGATATGGACATTTCCTGCATATTGGGCCAGGCCCAACCAGGCCCATATTGGACCATATCGGGGATCACCTTCGATGTCATATCGGTAATAATCACCGATATGTTACTGTAGTCCCCGGATCCCGAGGTCTATAAATACGCGGTGCCCGAATCCCAAAGTAAGCAATAATTATCCCTCAGCTACCACATATCATATCGAAATACATCCCCGATATCACTTTCGATATCTCATTCGATATCGGGGTTATCTCGTGCACCTCTGACACGTCACACCACATCATCACCGATATCACGTCGGGGGTCATCCTCGATATCACATTGAAGACAATCACCGACGTACATTCGATCTTCCCATCCAAGCATCGAGGCGTTGGTTCGAGGTGTTCCGGACCAAGTCTACACGAGATACATAGTGTAGGCCTGATTTTAGAAAGACTCGTTGTATCGCTAGACCATACACTTGTAACCGACACTCATATATATATAAAACCGGTCTATCGCCAAATCAGACTCTGTACTGTGAGTAAATTAATCCCCTAATTAAAGCTTGTTGATTTGTACTGTGAGTTGATGATCCATTTTTTATAGTCGCATATCAACTGTTTGTTTATATTCCTCAATAGCATTTCGATTGATTTTTGCGTATTATTCTTAGTTCTGTCAATTTGAGACATGAATACTAATCAAGTTGAGATCTGGGATTCCGAGATTTGGGAAAGAAATGAACCAACTTTAGGGATTATGGAAGATGGTGATTTAGCTGAATGGTTCTTGATTGAGTTGCTTATGAGGCTGCCTGTGAAGCTTATATTTAGGTTCAAACTTGTTTGCAAGCATTGGCTCTCTGTAATCTCGGACCCCACTTTTGTGTGTATGTTTGTTTCTCGAGCCTCGTTGTTGTTACAGCCTTGGCTTCTCATTTCTAGCACGATGGTTTATGGTCGTTCCAATCTTCCGGAACTTATTCAATTTGAGTCCGTCAAGAATATCTATACTTGTGAACTCAAATCCCCGGGTTGTCTTCAACTTCACATGCCATCTAATCAGCAACCACAAGGGAAAAACTTTAGAATTCATGGAATCAGCAATGGATTGATGCTATGTGCTCCAGTTGCCATGGCTGTTGATGCTAGTCTTTAAACGACTACTACGTATCACATTTGCAATCCAGTTACTAGGCAATGGATTGCCCTCCCTCCACTAATCTGTTACTTGATAAATGCGCACAGGGGGACTTCTTTCTGAAGTTGAGGATGGAATCCTCAAAAGTTACCGAGTGGTGTCCCTTGATTGGTCTTTTCGAACAAAACTCATGACAAGATTCTCTGTCTTCTCCTCTGAAAGTGGTGAGTGGGAGAATTTCAGTTTGTCTCTCGGAATTGGTCTCATGGGAGGAAGGTTGGCTTTTATCCTTCATGGGAATCTGTACTGGTTACTTAGCAACGGAATAATTGTGTCCTTGCGAAGAACCTGATCCCTTGCGAGTTATTCCATCACCTGGTTATAAAGGGCAAGAATTTAACAATCCAGAACAACAAATAACTTCTAGTGTATTTGGTGTGTCTAAGGGGAAACTGAAACACATTGAGGTATATGGTTTGGTGGATGGGTCCTCGACTCTTGATATTTGGGTACTTAATGACTATAGTTCTGGAGATTGGTATTTGCAACAGAGGATTGGCCACTTTGATATTCACTTTGATGCTTCTATTTTGCACCCGAACAGCTTTATACCTCCAATCTCCTTCGATCCTTATGATCCCGACATTGTGTATATGGGATATACAAATGCATTTGCCTCATTTAACATGAAGTCTGAAAGACTGGAGACCCATGGTCACCCACTTGACGTTAGACAAATTCATGATCCTGAATCATACTTAATTAGCTTCTGGCAGTGGGCATGCTGGTACTGGCCGAATATTTTTTATTCCACCATGACCTCTCATGTGCCGCTAGAAGTTGGAAATTTCACCATTTGATGATAAGTTGATGGTAACGCTCGGAAATCATTGAGTGTCGGTCTTCCTATGATTCCGTTGTATGCAAAACGCATGTCAACGATCACGTAATCTTCCATAAGCGTCTTTCTCTGTGGTGCTGTTCCCAATGATGTTGGGAGCTTAAGCATTCTGAGCGGTACTATTTCTGGACCTCCAAACCCATGAAGAGATGTCATCACAGGTTCTAGTGTCTGATTATTCAAGCCCATCTTGATTAACGTAGAATTAAACAACACATTTACTGAACTCCCATGGTCAACTAACATCTTAGTGACTCCATAGTTAGCTATATCCACTGTTATCACCAAAGGGCAATTCAAATTGGACATCTGTATGGCTTGTGAACTCAGCTTTCTTAGATCTGTTGTAGAGAAAGTGATTTCTTCGTGCGGTATCTACTCAATTCTCAGTATACTGGCCATGTCGACAAAATTATCCGATTCAACTATTCTTGTAATCTTCCTTCTGCCATTGGTAGAATCTGCCCCCCATGGGCCTCTTGATATCATATGTATCATCCCTTTCCTAGCATTCCCGTCTTCGATTTGAGGGTATTGGAAAAGTTGCGGTTCATCAATTACCCTATGCTTATCCTTCTTGGGAGAAGGAGTTCTCTTCCGGTTGAAATTGTTCTCCTGTTCTTGTACCTTTTTAACAAACTCCACGAGTTTGCCATCCTTTACTAGCCGTTCAATTTCATCCTTCAGATTTATACAATCCTCAGTTTCATGGCCTTTTTGATTATGATATTTGCAGAATTGACTTGAGAACATTGTTGCTTTGGATTCCCTCATTGGTTTGGGATCCTTCAACCATCCTTTCCTCTTAACTGCCCCAAAGACTGCCATGATATTAGCATTTAATGGCGTGTACCTTCTAGGTGAACTATCCCTTCTGTAATTTTTGTTCCTGTTGTTGCTATTATTGCGATTATGATCTTCTCTGCCTCTCTCTCTATCTTTCACAGCCGCAATAATCGGAACTTTTGTCGCCATCATCTCCTCAAAATGAACCACCTCTTGTGCTATTTTGTTGATCTCTTCAATAGTGGTGGGCTTTCGCTTCAGTAAGTCCCCACCGAACATGGTGTTGGTGGTTGCTCGAAAGAGTATACTTGCAATCATCTCTCCCGTGTGGCTATCAATCCTTAATAGCTCTGTATTGAAACGTTTCATAAAGTCCTTTAGACTTTCATTAATTTCTTGTTTCATCGTGTAGAGATGGGAGTGATCCAAAACCAGTCTAGACTGACTAGAGAATTGATCCTCGAACATTTTTCTCAATTGGGCATAACTTTTGATCTGTCCAGGAGAAATTCGATTAAACCAATCAACAGCCACTCCTGATAGAGTTGTTGCAAAAATTCTGGCTTGCATATTGTCCTTGAAACCGTAAAGGGACAATTTCCTGTCTAATTGGAACAGATGATCTCGGGGATCAGATTTCTAGCATTGTGCCGGTAAGAAAGAAGAATGGACAAATCAGGGTTTGCGTCGACTTTAGAGACTTGAACGAAGCATGCCCTAAGGATGACTTTCCTCTACCAATCGCTGAGCTAATGATTGGTGCTACCATGGGACACGAAGCTTTGTCTTTCATGGACGGATCTTCCGGATATAACCAAATTCGCATGGCTCCAAGAGATGCAGAATTGACTGCTTTCCGTACTCCAAAGGGTATATATTGTTACAAGGTGATGCCGTTTGGATTGAAGAACGTAGGTGCTACCTATCAAAGGGCAATGCAAAATATCTTCGACGACATGTTGCACAAGAACGTTGAGTGTTATGTGGACGATCTTGTCGTAAAGTCGAGGGAAAGGAAAGATCACATAAGTGACTTACGGAAAGTCTTTGAGCGACTACGGAAGTATCAATTAAGGATGAACCCTATGAAGTGTGCATTTGGCGTAACATCCGAAAAGTTCCTTGGTTTCATTGTTCGTTAGCGGGGCATTGAAATCGAGCAAGCCAAGATTGATGCAATAGTTAAGATGCCTGAGCCACGAAATATTCATGAACTCAAAAGTCTACAAGGAAAATTGGCATATCTCCGAAGGTTCATCTCAAATTTAGCCGGTCGTTGCCAACCTTTCAGTCACTTGATGAAGAAAGACGTTCCATTTAGGTGGGATGAATCTTGTCGCAATGCTTTTGAACGAATCAAGTCATATCTGATGAAACCTCCCGTTTTAGCCGCTCATGTGCCGGGACGTCCCTTGATCCTGTATATTGCTGCCCAAAAAAGATCAGCGGGGGCATTGCTTGCCCAAGAAAATGACAAAGGGAAGGAAAATGCACTTTATTACCTAAGCCGAACAATGACGCCAAATGAGTTGAAGTACGCTCATATTGAGAAGCTTTGCCTAGCCCTTGTGTTCTCAATTCAAAAATTGAAGCATTATTTTCAAGCTCATACTATTCGTCTTGTATCCAGAGCAAACCCTTTAAAGTATGTCATGACGAGGCCGATGCTATCTGACCGACTTGCAAGATGGTACCTTCAGTTGCAACAGTTTGAGATTGCATATATCCCTCAAAAGACTGTGAAAGGACAAGTATTGGCGAATTTTCTAGCTGACCACCCTATTCCTGCCGAGTGGGAGTTAATGGACGACTTGGCCGATGAAGACGCGCTCGTGATTGAAGTCACTCCTCCATGGGAAATGTACTTTGATGGTGTCGCACATAGAAACGGAGCCGGCGCCGGTGTTATCTTTCTCACGCCTAATGGAGAGGTCTTGCCGTATTCCTTCACATTAACTCAAAATTGCTCAAACAATGTTGCGAAATATCAAGCTTTGATACTCGGGTTAGAAATGGCAATTGAGCTGAGGCA
Source organism: Linaria vulgaris (assembly GCA_948329865.1). NCBI lineage: Eukaryota > Viridiplantae > Streptophyta > Magnoliopsida > Lamiales > Plantaginaceae > Linaria > Linaria vulgaris. Next base: position 128,475,376 of record OX415249.1, on the reverse strand, counting down.
ACCTCACCTAAAAGTGTATGGCGATTCCAAGTTGGTCGTCAATCAATTGTATGGCGAATTTGAGGTTAAGAAGCCAGAGCTCCTACCGTATGTTGATTACGCAAGAAATTTGATCAAAACTCTTGGTGACGTTATAGTAGAGCATGTGCCGAGGAGAGATAATGGGCAAGCCGATGCGTTAGATAAACTTGCTCATGTGTTGGTTACATCAGAAGAGAAGACGTCCATACCCGTGTGACACAAATGGGTACTCCCTCCTATTCTAGAGGACAACGGTGAACAAGGTAATAATAATGAAAGTCATGCTGTGGAGGTGTAAGAAATTGAAGTGGAAGATTGGCGACAATCATTCGTGGACTACTTGAAGCACGGGAAATTGCCCGATGACGTACGTCAAAAGATCGACATTAGGCGTCGTGCAACTCGCTTCATCTTCTATAAAGACACACTCTATAGGCGCTCATTTGACGGAGTTTTCTTGCGCTGCCTAGGAAAAGAAGAAGCTATGCAAGCTATGGAAGAAGCACATTCCGGAATTTGTAGAGCTCATCACTCTGGTCCAAAGTTGCATTTTTGCATCAAGAGAATGGGCTACTACTGGCCTACCATGGTTTTAGATTGCACGAAGTACGCACAAAGATGTCAAGCTTACCAATTCTACTCAAACTTCATCCATCAGCCGCCTGAACCTTTACATCCGATTGTAGCTTCTTGACCTTTTGATTCGTAGGGCTTGGACGCTGTCGGTCCTATGACAAAGTCTTATGGTGGACACTTGTACATCTTGGCTGCAACCGACTACTTCTCAAATTGGGCCGAAGCTGTGCCTCTCAAAGAAGTCAAAAAGGAGATTGTTGTCAACTTCATTCGTACCAATATCATTTATCGCTACGGAGTTCCCCGATGCATTGTCACTGATAATGGAAAGCCGTTTTGCAATAGTTTGGTAGACAAGTTGTGTGGGAAGTTTGGATTCAAGCAAAGAAACTCTTCCATGTATTATGCTGCTTCTAATGGCCTCGCCGAAGCATTTAACAAGACTCTATGCAACTTGCTAAAGAAAGTGGTGGCGAAGTCAAAGAAAAATTGGCATGAAAGAATTGGAGAAGCTCTATGGGCATATAGAACTACACACAGAACGCCAACTCAAGAAACCCCGTATGCGTTGGTCTATGGAGTAGAAGCAGTTCTCCCTCTTGAGCAACAAATCCCGTCTTTAAGGATAGCTCTGCAAGAAGGACTCATCGAAGAAGAGAATGCTCGTTTGCGCTTGCAAGAGCTAGATGCCCTTGATGAGAGAAGGCTAGAAGCGCAGCAAAAACTTGAGTGATATCAAGCCCGTATCTCCAAGTCTTTTAATAAAAAGGTCCGCCGATGCTCCTTTCAAGTTGGTAATTTGGTTCTCGCAGTGAGAAGGCCCATCATTATCACTCATCGAACCGGAAGCAAGTTCACTTCAAAGTGGGATGGTCCTTATGTCATCACAGAGGTATATACAAATGGTGCATATAAGTTGGTTGCCGAAGACGGATTAAGAATTGGTCCTATCAATGGAAATTCTTGAAACAATACTACCCTTGATGACTAAAGCATGCTCCATGACGCACGAGCCTAAACTGCATGTTACTCCTGGCCCGTATGAGTATAAATTGTGGATGGCAACCACCAATGGTAAATTATGTGGTTAAAATGATAACTTACCCCACTAAAGGTGTTTTATGTGGTTAAATTTTAAATACCCCACTTTGTTCAAAGTGGTTAAAGAATGAATACTCCTGGCCCGCACGAGTACAAACTGTGTACGGCACCCCCCTTAAATCAATCTTGATTTCTTTGAACTACGTTATGACTTGATCCTTTTATTGAGGTACGTAGGCAACTTAGAAGTTTTCTAAGTTCAGTCATGAAATTTGCTTAAGTTGGTTTTGTTGCGTTATGTTACAGTATTCATGGGAAAGAAACATAATGCCAAATGCAAATGAATAACTCAAAATGAGGTAAATAAAGGTCTCCTAGACACGAGCCAAAAGGTCTACAAATCATTCAAGTCTTCAAAGCAAATGCACAAGTCTACTAGACACGAGCCAAAAGGTCTACAAATCCTTCAAGTCTTCAAAGCAAATGTGCAAGTCTTCGCGACACATCGAAAGCCTGGAAATCCTTCAAGTGTTCACGTCTCCTCGACACAAGCACAAAATTTCTTCAAGTCAATTACTCCATGATGCACGAGTCTAAACTGCACGTTACTCCAAGCCCGCATGAGTATAAACTATGAATGCCACTCCTAAGTCCAAATTCATGTATTTCGAACTACGTCTTGACTTGATTCCTTTATTGGATACGTAGGCAGCATGGAAGCAATTCTAGGTGCAGTCATAATCTTTTGCCAAGTTATGTTTCATTGAAGATGTTACGTAAAGCTCCTTGAGATACGATGTGCCAACAAAGCTGAGTGCGCAACCAAGTCATGAATGCATTCCCTCCTACTTCAAGGTGTCAACACTGTCTGCTCTTGTCAAGGTGTCTTTGATGAAGGGTCAACAATGTCCGCACTTGTCAAGGTGTCTTTGATGTAGGGTCATGAAAATAGTGTTTGCTTCTTCGAATTGTCTTTGAAGCCAAGTCGCGGAAAGAAGGTTTCCTCCTTAAAGCCACGTCGCGAAACGAAGGTTTCCTCCTTCAAGTTGTTTTTGAAGCCAAGTTGCGGAAAGAAGGTTTCCTCCTTCAAGTTGTCTTTGAAGCCAAGTCGCGGAAAGAAGGTTTCCTCCTTCGAGTTGCCTTTAAAGCCAAGTCGCGGAATGAATGTTTTCTCCTTCAAGTTTTCTTTGATGCAGGGCAATGAAAACAATGTTCGCTCTTGTCAAGGTGTCCTTGATACAGGATCAACATTGTCACGCTTGCCAAAGTGTCTTTGATGTAGGGTCGTGAAAATAAGTCCATTCACACTGAACGTCTTGGGCGCCAAGTTATGAATGCAATGTCTCTTCCTTTTGGACGCCTTTGAAGTCAAGTCTTGAAGTCAATGTCTCCTCCATGGTTTCTTTGATGCCGAGTTATCATAAGGTTGTCTCCTCCTTCAAGCTCACCAATGAGGTTGTGTCAATTACGGTTTGAGCGTGCTCTTCCTCTCCTTGCAAGAGATCCGAACTTTGTCAAGTATTGCTACGCGCATAAGCTTTCATGATCTCCAAGTTGCAAGTTATGTGAGTAAGAAAGCACGGATTGACCATATATCTTTGTGAAAGTCGTTTGCTCTTGCACCAACTGAGAAAGTCTTATTTTCGTAGTATCCCCTTTGGCAATGCGTCGCCCCAAGATATCGAAGAAAGGATCATCGTTTGATACTCGACGGTGAAAATAATGGAACACGAAAAACGGCGACGATCTACCAAATAATTGAGAATATGCTTTGGGTTATTCTTTCAATTAATCGGAATTCGTCAATGTTGGCCACCAGCTTGCATTTTTTTTTTTACCAGAATGCCTACTTTCAAGATCATATTGTGCTTGGTTGATCGGTTCTCGTGGTATATGATGATTAAGTTCTCCGCAGTGGACAAAGAGATGCCTATTTTAAATGCAGCTGTAAAACAACAAAAGATACATAAAGTAGAGTTAGTTCATCGGAAAAAAGGAGAAGGGATGGTAAGATTAAGAAATCAAAATCAAGGTTGGGCGAAAATGTCTCATGTGTCAGAACCTAGAACCAGTTTCATTCTCAATGCTCGTAACGCGACTGGAGTGCTGCAAAAGAAACAGAAAAGGGGCCGTGACTGGAACAGCAGGAGAAAGGAGTTTTGGCCTTAAAGCAAGCATGTACCCGCCAACAAACTGAAGCAAAGTTTGGACAAAGCTTTGCCGGATAATGAAGGTGTCGCAGCAGTGAATACGTATATTTCTTTCTTGTGAAGTGAAGAATAAGCACCCCTTTTATGGGAAAGAATTGCAGGCCAATTTCAGAAGTTACCTTCAATTCATGAACCAGAAAAAGGAAAGAACAAAAAAAATCTATGTCGCAAGCGAAGAAATTAGGAAAGTTTATGTTGTACCGTCAAATACTTTCTTCTTAAGATTTGGAAACGGTGAATCGTGGTCGACAAGAATTTCCTTGCTGTAAAGATTGTTGTGCGCAGGGAAGAAAGTTTTTGTTTGTTAAAGAAGAAAATAATGATACGGGTGAAAGAGCTCCCAATTTGCTTCAGCTGTCAAATAACTCCTTGTTAAAATCTAAGAACTGGAAACTGAGAAACCATAGAAATTTCCTTTCGGAATAATGTTGTGGCGCAAGGAAAAATCCCTTCCAGAAGATGTTTCCTTTAATTTCAAAGAAAGAAAGAAAAAAAAAAAGGGGCACGAAATGTGGCTCTGTTTGGAAAGAATGAGAAAGTGATCCGTTAATTTCAAAAAATAGAAGGGGAAAGTGATATGGTGGGCCCCTGCAGAAAATATAAAAATAAAATTGGCATCTCTTTTCCCGTCAAAATAATTGAATTGATGATGAAGATTGCCAAATGGATATGGACCTTCACCCATTCTAGTCCCAAGCCTTTAAGAGTTGGGCCAAAAGAAAACTGATGAAAATTGGGCCTTCCAATTGAGAAGGTGTAATAGGCAAAGCATATTTAAAACTAGGCATGATTAAATCTATATTATTCAGCAATAAAGTTATTGTTGCATTGGTGTTGTCCGAAGAAAATTCTTCTGACTCATCCACGACATGTTTTACTACGACTACGTGAACAAGTCACAAGGGGGCAATTTGTAGACACTTAAAATTTGTGTCTAATTAAATCACGACACGTGGAGAATAATATATTAATTTTTGATTTATTTTTCTATTTTATTTTGGATTTATAACAAATTTATTTCCAAAGTAAAGTAGTTAAATTTATTAATTTTAATATATATGATGGATAAATTGAATAATGTCTTATTTATTAATTGGAGTTAAATTATCCAATTTACTTAAATAATGGCAAGTCTTGTAGAGCAAGAAAAGGAAAATAAATATATATTATTTAATTCTAATATTTTAAAGGGTTAAATAAATATATTTATCAAATATCAAGACAAGGAAAGTCTTCTCCTCCAAGATTGAATATTCAAGAGATATCTAGAAGATTCATTTAGATCAAGTCTTCCAAATCAAGAAATTGTAGACGCGATCACACCCGTTCATCTCATCAGGAGATTCTGATTGAGATTCACTCTACAACTATAAATAGCGGTGCTCTTGAAGAACAAAAACAACAATTAAAAGCTTGAAGAACAATTGAAGCTTGAAGAATTCAGAGCAAGGAAGTTCAAATCCTCTCCAACAAGCTCAGCATACTTCAACCATCTTCAAGATGTTCTTGGTTAAGAACATCTTTCAATCCTCCATCAAGCCTCAAGTTCATCCAAAAACCGTTTTCTTGAAGATGGGGTCTCTGCCAAGAAAATCAAATCTTCAATAAATTCAAGAAATTCAAATCAAGTTCATACAGTTCTTCAACAACATTCAAACCAAAAATCCATTTTGATCCGGGATCAAGTCACAAGACCCTCGGAAAACTGTTTTTGAAGATCAAAATCCATGCTAGGAAGATCAAAACCCAAAAATCCAAAGAACTGAAGACGAAGATCATATCAATCTTCATCAACCTTCAAATCAAATTCCAAATCAAGAACATCTTTCGATCCGAGATCAAGCCGCCAAGCCCTCGAATCAATGTTTGTCAAATTTCCAAGTCAAATCGGTGTTCATCAATCCTAAGTCAAATCGGTGTTCATCAAATCCCCAAGTCAAATCATTGTTCATCAAATCCCTAAGTCAAATTGGTGTTCATCAAATCCCGAGTCAAATTGGTGTCCATCAAATCCTCAAATCAAATCACCGTTTAATCCGAGATCAATTCCAAGGACCCTCGAATTGACGTTTCTCCAAGTTCAAATCACTTCAGCGAAGATCAAAATTGAAGATTTTCACTACAAATTTTAATGTTGTTCTTGTAGAATTGAATCAGAGGATTAGATAGAGATTGTACCCCAAATTATACTTTAAATTTAATCAAAAATTACTTTGTAATCTTTTTCTTGTTTTATTTTCAGAATTCAAGAATTTGTGACTACAGTGATTTAGCTGAATGGTTCTTGATTGAGTTGCTTATGAGGCTGCCTGTGAAGCTTATATTTAGGTTCAAACTTGTTTGCAAGCACTGGCTCTCCGTAATCTCGGACCCCGCTTTCGTGCGTATGTTTATTTCTCGAGCCTCGTTGTTGTTACAGCCTTGGCACGATGGTTTCTGGTCGTTCCAATCTTCCGGAACTTATTCAATTTGAGTCCGTCAAGAATATCTATACTCGTGAACTCAAATCCCCGGGTTGTCTTCAACTTCACATGCCATCTAATCAGCAACCACAAGGGAAAAACTTTAGAATTCATGGAATCAGCAATGGATTGATGCTATGTGCTCCAGTTGCCATGGCGGTTGAGACTAGTCTCTACACGACTACTACATATCACATTTGCAATCTAGTTACTGGGCAATGGATTGCCCTCCCTCCACTAATCTGTTACTTGATAAATGCGGACGGGGGGCTTCTTTCTGAAGTTGAGGACGGAATCCTCAAAAGTTACCGAGTGGTGTCCTTTGATTGGTCTTTTCGAACAAAACTCATGACAAGATTCTCTGTCTTCTCCTCTGAAATTGGTGAGTGGAAGAATATCAGTTTGTCTCTCGGAATTGGTCTCATGGGGGGAAGGTTGGCTTTTATCCTTCATGGGAATCTGTACTGGTTACTTAGCAACGAAATAATTGTGTATGATCCTTGCGAAGAACCTGATCCCTTGCATGTTATTCCATCACCTGGTTATAGAGGGCAAGAATTTAACGATCCTGGTTATAGGTGACTAGCTTACGTTGGGGCCGATTTAGGTAAATGTTTAGTTCAGGTGCAGGGCTACTATTCTAATACTCTGTTATGCATGAGTTATAGGGACCGTGTTTTGTTCTGTGTGCTGTTGTTTTGTTTGGTTTTATTATGTTCAGTCTCTTAAATAGGGAGATATGTTTTTTCTTGTACACCATCCTTACTCGTCATCTATAACATTACAATCTGCTTATGATTAATGTTATAAAATTTCATCCTAAATATTTTTTTTAAATAGATTACAACAAGCCTCAACACCAAAACAATAAAAATAGATTACATGAACAACTTAAAAGGCAACAATAAACCATTACACAATTGCTTTACACACGAACAAAAGTTCTTTGTAAAAGAGTATCACTCTGGACGACAAGATTTTAAGCGGCAATCATATTTTACCTTCACAAATCAGAATGGGATATTGTGGCCTTTTCCAATCTTATCAAAGTTAAGCACGATTTGAACTTGTTATTATCTTCTGAGAACAGGGGATCTTAGATGAAGATCAAGTCGACTCGTTCAATGTTCCTCACGTGTACCCTTCTGTCAAAAAAATGAGAAAGGCAGTGGGGAAAAACGGAAGTTTTAGCATTATCAAAGTGGAGATGACATTGTCAAATGAACAAACATGACATTGCCTATAAACATCGATGGTTACCAATAATGCAGCATTAGCAGAAGGAACTGTTACCAATCACGTTGGACGTGAGATAGTCGATGAGATTTTCGCAAGTGCAATGCTTCGTAAATCCGACTTTTCTCACATATACTCATCAGCGATCAAGATTGCAGTTCAAAGTCACAAGGTATGTTGACTATAAATATTGCATTGCAGTACTTTTATGTATTTAATCTTTTGTGTAACAATAGATCTATATCCCGGAACTGCCAGAACAACTCGTAAGAACGAACCAACGGGGCTTCGGTAAGACACGGTTTAAACAATTAAACATACTATCCTTGTTCATATTTACAAAATTTTCGCACCAGATTAACCTTAAAAGGGTTAAAATCTGTTGTTCCACAAGTTCTAAGGCTAGAACCCTCCATGCCCGCACTAAATCCTCCTCTATCATCAAGAAAGACGAGAAACATTGCGGTTATAGAATGGGGAACCATAGAACTTAACCTACTATTTGTGATTTTTCTTTTCTTTCAAGTATCTGTTTACCAATTTGTCAACATCCTTCCAGAAACGGCCCTCCACCAGAACACCATCTTTTGTAAACCTTCAACAACGTTTAAATGTGATTAGAAGCAAAAAGAAACAACAGTAGTTCTAGTTAGAAAGTGGAACATTTTTTTTTTTTTAAGAAAGACCGATCTATTTTGGGGAGTGGGAACGAGATATTACCACTTTGTCACGCTTTTAGTAAATTCGACTCGTGGCTTAGCGTAGTTTGGTTCGGGATCAGCGGTTGCTATCACAAGTGTGTACATATCAGAGAATCTTGGAAGTTCAGATATAACAGCTAAACCGGTTCGGCCAAAAGATCCCTGTCCAAAAAATATTAACAGATCGAGTCACTATAAGATCAAGTACAAAAAACTTGTTGCGCAACATTACGACGACAGAGAAATCATAAATGCAAAAAAGAATAAATGACACAGAGATTTGTTTATCCAGTAATATCAAGTTTCATTAGCTAGCCAGAAAAAGTTATTCAATGCATACATTACAACATTGAAAAATGTCGTAGGTATATCCGGAGAGCGAACCATGACATTTGATTTCTACGAGACGATTGTTTCACATGGCTAAAGACATTGCAGTTGACGATCTTTACTGATTTATCGCAGCTTCGTCCAAATATACAATGCTGTACCAACAACTTATAGCTAACATGAATAATGATACAACGTGGAATTGGATATAATTCTGAAAAAGCAGCCTGATTTAGTATTTTGCAGAAATTAGAGAAAACAAATTGAGATGGAATGTAATTCATTTTTATATTTTTTTCATGTTCAACTCAATTTTCTAAATTCATGTAAACAAAATGAATTAACACCAAAACCATTTGAGCTCTGTAGTAACACACACAAAAGATATATGTTATATTATTTTCTGCAACATATCAACGTGCAAGGGACCAAGAGTGCAACCAACCAAACATGCACATTTCAAAGATCATCAAAAGAAAAGAAAAAAAAATGAAACTCGTGAGGCCAAGAGGAGAAAACTTACAGCTTTTGGATAAGTGATTAGGATGGCATTTCTATTCTCCACGCTTACATACCAATCTAATCGCGCCTCGAAGAATAAAACATTTCCAGCGTCAAGGATCCAACAAATAACATTTCATGATAGAGCCATAAACAGATCACATATGTCTAAAAACCAATCGTTCAATTTGGACACATGTATGAGGTTTTGTCTGTCGGAGATTGCCTTGAGAGGCAAAATTAAACTCTCTCAAATTTTAATACGTTAGGCCTTTAGGGTACTTTGAAAAAGTGAGCATAGATTGAAGAGTTTATTACATTTAATCCATTGATTTATATATAACCTCCAACATGTGACTTTTATTTTTTTGTGATCTAAACACGGGATCTCTTTGATCCAAGCTCTGGTGCCATGTAAAGTTGTCATTTCATATGTATACATAAAGACTTAAGCTATTAAAAGTGATGCATGCAAGTTATCAATTTATATATATGATCTCCAATGATCAAATTCAAGACTCGAAGAATGGAACTTTTCATTTCTTAGTTGCAATGAAGAATCTCGATCAGACTCTAAAGATTACAAAAAAAAAAAAAAAAAACCAAGCCATATATAAACTAGAGAGAGTTAACGATAATTTAGATGCTTGAAATTCAAACAAAAAGGATATAACGTGACCCAAAGAATCAGGAAACGATCAACCGGAAATGTAGTAGTCATGTAAAGCTGGGGGCAAATCACGAGAAGGACGATCGACCTGGTGAGCAAAGGGGTATTACGCAGCTTAATGCTTTCAGGATATCCTTTGCTCATCACGATCTGTTTAAAATCCAAACTCCACAGAATCAACAAGATGATTTTATTTTATTTTAAAAAAAATAATTAACAAAACTCATGACCTCGCGAACAGACACATCCAAAATGGGCTTAATGGAGCGATGATCCAGCAGATTAACCTTTTTTACAGTTTTGCTCGGCGTCATTTCGTTCTGCTTCTCCTCTAAAGTGAAATTTCATTTACAACTTTTTCTTTATTAATAGTTTACTTAAGATTTAACGTTAATTGTGATCCATTAAAAAGTAGCAAGTAAACAAACTGATAATTATTTGATAGGGTATTTTAGGATTGGCCCAACACTGTGGATTGGGCCGGCCCAAAACCGTATCGAATTAGCCCAATTCGAAACCATCAGCGCATCGAATAACCCTCATTCGATGCGTGCATCGAATCAATATAATTCGATGCGCTTTATACAGCTGTCTATGCGCCCCGCAAAACGAGGCTATTATATATATCCCGGTTTTAGCATTCAGAGGCAGATCGAACCTTAGTCCCAACCTTACCACATCGAATCACCTTATTCGACACGCTCCATTGTTCGACACGTATCTGAATTCGACATCAACAGTGCTTTATCAAAGCCATATCGAATCAACCCTACATCGAATCAGTACCGTTCGAGGCGCACATCGAACAACCGCAATTCGATGCGTTGAATAGTTTGTGTTATTTATATATTTAAACCAGTGTAAGATCTGTAATAGATATTAGGTGTTTTGGACAAAGTTAGTCCGGTTTACTTTATTGGATTAACATTATTTTGGTTATTTATATTTCGATTGTATTGTTTTACTGTGTTCTATTACCGTGACAAGATAAGACCAAAATATTGGCGCCGTCTGTGGGAACACCGTTAACACAGTTTCAGATAGAGTAGCTAGGATGACAAATAAACGGCGCATGTATGCGGTTGAAAAACGGCAAACAGAGAAAAATATCAAAACAAATACAGATCTGAGTCAAGAGTGGATTGAGCCTAAAGAACAGGGGCAAGATAAAATAGAAAGTCAGTTGTTAAAGCAATGACAAGAATGTAAGATGGAGCCTTTAGGGGAGTTCAAAATAATTCAGCTCTTCAAAGAAAGTTCTGAGAAAGTAATAAAGATTGGAGCAGAAATGGACTGGAATATAGAGGCTACGTTGGTAGACTGTCTCCGGCGTAATTCAGATATATTTGCATGGTCTGATTCTGACCTTCTCGGGATAGACTCTAGGATCATAGTACATCGTTTAAATGTAGATAAGAGTGTGAAACCGATACGGCAAAAGAAGCGGAATTTCAGCAAGGAAAAGAATGAAGCAGCTAAAAAAGAGGTACAAGAACTTTTAGCAGCGCGGCATATTTATGCTATAAGATTTTCAAAATGGTTGAGCAATATTGTGTTGGTCTTGAGAAAAGAAACTACATGGAGAATGTGTGTGAATTATACTGACTTAAATAAACATTACCCGAGAGATCCTTTTCCGTTGCCTCGAATAGATCTACTTGTGGATTCTACAGCAGGATGTGCATTGCTGAGCATGATGGATGCAAAGAGTGGTTTCCATCAAATCTTCGTGGCAGTGCAAGATCAGAGCAAGACAGCATTTGTAACAGATACCGGAGTGTATTGTTATAGGGTACTGCCGTTCGGATTGAAGAATGCGGGAGCAACTTTTCAGAGGTTGGTGGCTAAAATGTTTTACCATCAAATTGGAAAATCGATAGAAGTGTATATTGACGATATGCTTGTAAATAGTTTAAAAGTCGGTGAGCATGTGCGACATTGGATGAGGCCTTCACTATAATGAGGACATACGGAATGAAACTAAACCCTAAAAAATGCATTTTTGGAGTAACGGCCGGGAAGTTTCTAGGATATGTGGTGAATGATAGAGGAATTGAAGCCAACCCTGGTAAAATAAAGGCAGTATTGGATTTACCATCACCAAGAACTGTGAGGGATGTTCAATGTCTGGTGGGCCGTCTGACGGCCTTGGGAAGATTTATATCAACATCTGCAGAAAAGAATCTTCCTTTCTTTAAAGTGATGAAGCGGAACAAAGATTTTATTTGGACGCCGAAATGTGAAGAGGCTTTTAGACAAATGAAGAATTATTTGGTAAGCCCGCCGTTGTTAGCAAAACCGGAGGAAAATGAAATGTTATATCTCTATTTGGCAGTATCCGCAAATGCAATCAGTACAGTATTACTCAAGCAAAAAGAAGCTCAGCAATTACCCATACATTATATGAGTAGAGTACTACAAGGGGCGGAGAGAAACTACTTGAAGATAGAGTTGTTTGCATTAGCGATTGTTGTTACAGCTTGGAAGTTGAAACCGTATTTTCAGTATCACCCAATTACTGTGGTAACAGACAAACCATTGAAGCAAGTGTTGGGAAAGCCAGAAACCTCATGTAGATTGGTGAAATGGGCAATCGAACTCAGTGAGTTCGAATTGAAGTTTAAGCCACGAGTTGCAATCAAAGCGCAAGCTCTAGCAGATTTCATGGCCGAGACCCTAGGAAACAATGTAATTGAGACTGCATGCTGTATCTTTTCTATATCAAATCAAGTTGTAACCAGTAGGGCAACATCGACGTGGATATTACACACTGATGGATCTGCCACAACTCATGGAGGGGAAATTGGAATACATTTTCTGTCCCGAGAGAGAAGGGAATTTGAATTTGCTATTAGCCTGAATTACATGGTAACAAATAACGAAGCCGAATACGAAACAATAATTGCCGGAGTCAAAATGGCACATGGGCTCAACATTGAACATCTAGGCGTATTCACCGATTCGCTCTTGGTGGCAAATCACTTCTTCGGAAGATATGAGATGCGTGAGGAAACTATGAAGCTAAGGTTACAGAATTAGCAAAGAACTTCAAATTCTTTGATACAACTCAGATCCCCAGGGATGACAATGCAAAAGCAGATGCACTTTCCAAATTTGCAAGTTCTTCAGATATTCTGGCGGAAAAGCGAATCACACTTATGGTCGCTGATAAACCTTCGATTGGGATATCAAAATATATTACCACGGAAGCCCGGGTGGAGTTTATAATGGCAATACAGGAAGACCCATCCTGGAAGGACGAAATCATGATCTATCTTCAGCAGGGCATTCTACCAGCAGATCCGAATGCACGGCGCAGAATGCGTTATAAGGCTTACAGATTTACTATCAGCAATGGAGAGTTATATAAAAGATCTTTCGAAGGACCGTTGTTAAGATGTTTGACTCCTACTCAAGCTGAGTATGTCATGGAAGAAATCCACGCAGGTTGTTGCGGAAATCATTCTGAGGGACGAGCTTTAGCTCAACGAATATTACGTCGGGGATATTATTGGCCAACTCTACTTAAAGACGCAACAGCTTATTCGAGGAAATGTGATAGTTGCCAATATCATGCTCGTCTCATTCATAGACCAATGCGTCAGTTACAACCCATCGATGTGGCATGTCTGTTTGATCAGTGGGGAATTGATATTGTGGGTCCATTTCCACCCTCCAAAGGGCGAAAACGATACTTAAGCGGTTGAGTTATTCCCATTAAAAGGCAACCGATAAAAAGTTACAAGGCTCTATACAAAACAAAAGGCCTAGTATCTACAACATAGTTTAACAAAATACCGCTACTCATTAGATGAATGGGGGGGACTCCGGACGGAGAACCACACCCACTGAACGCGCAAAGTTGGCACAATTGCTGTGAATTTGATCCTCTGTAAGAATCAATTCGTCAGTTTGGGCCCAATCATCGGGCAAGTCAACTTCAACTCTTTCAGTAGGATCGTTGAGTTGATATCTACTAGGAGAAATCAGATTTTGCACACTAAGTGTTGGATCAGGTACATTACTAGCCAGCACAGAAACATTTTCACCTCGAGTAGGATGTGTTATGCCTCGTAATACGGTTGTAGGACCAGAAGTCTTAAGGGCGCTTGCCACCCTATTTCTTTTGTCCGAGACTACAGGGAGAACATTTTCAAAAACTGTCGTCTTTGGAGGACTTCGAAGAAAAATTGTAGACCTAGAAGTTCTCGGCGATATTTTTGAATCATCATCGCTCGAACCAAAACATCATGAAGAGCTCTTTTGATATTCTCTGAATCGCCCAGAGAAGCGCTAGGAGTGCTTTTCTTTTTTCCTTTTCCTTTATGGGACAGAGGTGAGCTCGATTTTAAGGAGCTGGAGCCGGATACATTTGGTTTTTTACGATCGCGCCACACGGCATAAAATGAATCACCAGGCTTAGGAGTATGTAGATCGTCATTATCATCATCACTGCTAGCCTCTGGGGTCTCCATTCTTGAGTTACGACTTGCATCAAGCATACCCTTGCGAAAACCCTCTCCGAGGTACCCAAGATATCCCGCTTGGTCAACACCGATTTCCATTCCATATTTCATGTCAGCAGCAACGCGAAGTAATTCCAAGAATTTATATACATTACTTTGCGTAAAATCTCGAACGATCGCACATTTATAATCTTCAGATTCAAAATACTGAATTCTACGGCGCAAATTGGAAATAACATTTTCCGCGTCCACATTTGAAGCCTAAAGAGAGCAATTTTCATGTTTCAAGGATTCGTTATCCTTTTTAAGTGCAGTAATTTCAGCACACAAGGCTTCAGCATCCTCTTATGTTCTCTTGGCCTTAACTTTGGCATCATGTTTGTCGCCGATGGCTTTAGACGCTCTTGTTTCCGCCTCCCTAGAACGTTTCAGCGCATTTCGACGACTATAATCCCCGTTATGAATAGTAGCGTGTAGATTGTCGACGACAGCATTGTGTTGGCTCTGCACTTCAACCAAACTGCTATAATCCCTACATAGCCGATATACTGCTAAAATAACAGCCGCAAAGAATAGAAGTCCAAAGCGAGCTAAACCATGATATCCTAAACGATTTATTACGGCTTGCCGATCCAGCTAAGGCCATAGACTCTGCATTATTTCTCCAGCTTGCTCCTCTCTTAACCTATAACTACCCAGTGTGGCGCTTAATGATTCAGAATTCTCATCATTGAGAAAATCATAATTAACAAGACTTCCTGGAGGGGTCGGTCTCGGATTCCCTGAAGGGCGAGGCCGTCTACGTGGAGGTAGAGGAATGTCCTGAGCATCATGCGCCGATTCTTCTTCCGCCAATTTCCTTTTAGCGGAAGAAAACCAATCCTCACCGACTGGACGAGAGGAGCTCGCTTCATCTACTCTTCGTTTATTCCTAAATGTAGGGTTAGCCGCATTAAACCTCGTCAGATTGGCAGCAATTCTCTCATCTTCAGCATCAATATCTTCCATTATATGGATCTGGCGATTAGTCCCAACTTTTATGCGTCCACCAGTAGAGGTTGGCGTCAACACCAATCTCCGTGTAGTAGCATCTTCGTGACGTTCAAAATCGCTCACTATAGGCACTCGAGTGCCAGCACTAATACCACCAAGCCTTATGGTAGTATAATCAGCACTAACACCACCTGAATGGCCCGTACCCCAGTTGTCGGAAAGATTTCAAGGGTTAGTGGTCGCAGGATCTTTTGCAGCAAATGCCTTTGGATTGTCTTCCGGGGCAAGGTTGGCAGCAGATGGGCCCGTCTCCGGGGCTCATTTTGCTAGACTCTTCTCTGAGTATCATAAATGTTTTTGGGTGACATCACAATTTTACTCTGATTTTGAGATTTTGTGCGGGCCATGAAAGCCTCAGTCTAATGTTAATTGCTTCGCGTTGTAAATAATAAATTAAGAGCGCATCGAATTTCCAAGATTCGATGCGTCACGTATCTAACAGCCTTCGTTCGATGCGGTCCAGAAATGAACAAAAAATCCCTTTTATGAATGAGAACAGAAATGTCAGAAGAAGTGGACCCTTATATATAGGCCCATGGGCCGACAGCTGTCGGAGGCGCATCGAATTCGATGCGCCGTATCGAATTTTCACAATTCGATGCCTATCAATAGCACGCATCGAATAGTCACAATTCGATGCCTTCAAATCAGTCAACAGTGAGCATAATCATAAGTTTGGAAACCGTTCTCATTTTGAGAACGTCTCCCAAACTGGGGGGACTATGTGATAGGGGTATTTTAGGATTGGCCCAGCACTGTGAATTAGGCCGGCCCAAAACCGTATCGAATTAGCCCAATTCGATACCATCGGCGCATCGAATAACCCGCATTCGATGCGTGCATCGAATCAATATGATTCGATGCGCTTTATACGGCTGTCTATGGGCCCCGCAAAATGAGTCTATTATATATATCCCGGTTTTTAGCATTCAGAGGCAGGTCGAACCTTAGTCCCAACCTTACCACATAGAATCACCCTATTCGACACGCTCCATTGTTTGACACGTATCTGAATTCGACATCAACAGTGCTTTATCAAAGCCATATCGAATCAACCCTGCATCGAATCAGAACCGTTCGAAGCGCACATCGAACAACCGCAATTCGATGCGTTGAATAGTTTGTGTTATTTATATATTTAAATCAGTGTAAGATCTGTAATAGATAGTGGTGTTTTGGACAAAGTTAGTCCGGTTTACTTTATTGGATTAACATTATTTTGGTTATTTATATTCCGATTGTATTGTTTTACTGTGTTCTATTACCGTGACGAAATAAGACCAAAATATTATTATAGGGCATTTTCATGATGTTTAGATAAGGAAAATTATTATTATTTTGTTGTTGTTTTTTTTAGTACAGTATAACGTTTTCTCAGTATAGTGAAATGTATATTATTATTTAAGATTTGAGCCCCTACACAAAAATTTCCCGTGGTTTTAAAAATCATGCACATAATCCCCCGACCCCTTAAGTTTAAAGCAACTCACTTTACTTTTATATCAAACAAAATTGTCCTTTCTTATAAATAAACATCATATATTTATAAATATATGTACACATTATGGATTATGTACGTTTACGTTAACACGATCGGATGAGTTAATTAAATTGCAGAATTAATATCTCTACTAAAATAACTGACATTTGGGCTGATTTCGCTAACGCGTTAGACTATTAGAGATTTAATGATTTTATATCGAATAGGTTCAACTATAGGCCGCAGATTCATTAGACACATAGAACTCAAACTAGCATCAAACATCTCAAGTAAACATGGGTAGTTTGTTTATGAACTATTATGGTTAAATTAGTAGTGAAACCCAACCTCCAAACATCTTTTAATCATTTGTTTACAACTAAAACAATCACCCAACCAATCATCTTAAATTATGTCTTGTTTACATTATGATTTGCATTAATTTAGTTAATCTGATTTTCTTGCATTCAACATGTTTTTATCTTAAGCTTTCATTGAAATAAAAGTATTTTCCATCATTCATACATTGTTTTCATTTGTATTCTAGTTTAGTATTCACTTGCATTTAAAACTATTTTTCAAATTTGCATTCATAGTTTTCAGCATTCAAAGCATTCTGCTTTCCTATTCCATTCATCCAGCAAACACAAAGATAACAACCGTGATAACCATTGGGAATAATTTCATCAAACCCCTCAAACTATGACACTTTTATCTAGACGAGGTCAAAACTTTTATTTTCGCACCAGTGCCCCCTAAACTTTATCACTCAGTACGATTTGGTTTTGTGCTTGTTTCCGGCCAAACATTAACGAAATATTCCAATAATATTCCATCACGTGCATGACTCACGTGACCCGTAAGGGTTTTGTGCATGCACGTGATGAGATATTATTGGAATATTCCCGTTAATTTTTGGTCAGAAACACGCACAAAACCAAATATGCACAGAGTGTTAAAGTTTAAAGGGTACTGGTGCGAAAATGAAAGTTCTGACCTCATCTGGATAAAGGTGCCATAGTTTGAGGGGTATGATGGAATTATCCCTAACCATTGGTGTTCTTGCGTTTAAGTGACTCATGCATTCATCCACCACTCCATCTGGATACGATATTTGGTTCGTAATTTACCATTTTATTATTACTTGACTCGTGCACTAGCGAAGGTAGGAATTTAGGTGTAGCAATTTAATTGTTAATAAAGTATTCCTACACCAATCTATACCGAGTTTTGCATTCTCTCGCATCAGTACGAACTACATTTCATGGAATAAAAGCGTTCGTATGGCCTTGTCTATTAAGAATAAACTCTATTTTATCGACGGATCTTTACCTATACCACATGAATCTGATGATGTTCAACGTACTTGTTGGAAACGAGCCAATGATCTGGAGTTATCATGGCTCTTCTACTTTGTGACATATGAAATTCGTCAAACTCTATTGTTTTACAGTTGCACCAGATCTATGGAATGAATTGAAAACACGCTATGATCAAACGGATGGATCACGTGTTTACCACTTACAAAAGTCTATTTCATGTATCTCTTAGGGTTCTTTAACCATTGCTGCTTGTTATAACAATTTCATATCACTATGGGATGAATACGCTAATTAGAGACTTGTTGTGGCATGTTTTTGTGGCCTTTTGTGTTTGTGGTGTTAACAGAAATATGATTGAGTTGCAACAATATGATTGTGTGTTGAAGTTTTAGATTGGCTTAAATGAAACCTATTGTGCGCAGTCAAATCTTGTTACATGATCCCTTGCCTCCCCTTGCCAAAGTGTATTTCATGTTGTTGCACGAATAACACCGAAGAGAGATTTGGTCTAGTTTTGTTCCTATTGAACCTCTAGCTATGTTCTAAAGAAACCAGAGTTATTCTAACACCAACAGTAATGCTGCTCATAACAGACAAGGTTCATTTGGTAAAGGTTTTAAGCCTCTTGTCAAAGACAAGAAGAAATTGAAATGCACACAACGAATAAGTGCTTTCAGCTACATGGTTATCCCCTAGGTTGGAAGGACCAAAGGGAAGGAGATAAGTGGGCAATCACTCTCACTCTACTAATGCTACTAGTACTAAGAATCAAGTATGTTCAGGAGTCACAAAAACACTCTGAATTTGTTGCTCATAAAGATTTGTTTGAGAGGTTCTTGGCATTTCGGAAAGCTCAGTCTTCTGCTCCTTCATCCAGCACTTCCCAAGAACAGTTTGATGGTCATCACTATGTTACTACTGTAGTGATTGGTACTTCTAATTCTCTTATCTTTGATTCCAGTTCATACTTGTTTGATAATAGACACATGAACAACTTATCACACCGTGTGCTCCATTGATGGGTTTTGCTCTACACCTACTAGAATCTCTGGTAGGATTTGCTTGCCTAACAATAGCTTCACCATGCAACTCATATTTATGGATTTGCTTGCCTAACAATAGCTTAACCGTACAAAGTTTTACAAAAAAAAAAAAAAAAACTCTAAAATTATTGCTTCGATTTATTGACAATACATCATAATTTCCCTATCACACTAAGGAACTAGGTTTGGAAAAAGTTAAGAGAGAGAGAGAGAGAGAAAGAGAGTATTAATGTCGAAAAACTCAAAAATGCTAAACCCTTGTGATGTAGAGTGAAAACCGTCCCCAACAACAATTGCACCACCGCCGGAAATGATATTTCCGATGTACCACTACTGTTACAACCAGATGTCGGTGTAAAACCCGCCGCCTAGTGATACGAGATCACCGACATCTGGTTGTAACAGTAGTAGTACATCAGGAATATCACTTCCGGCGATGGTGCAACTGTGGTTGGGGAAGGTTGCCACTCTATAGCAGAAGTGTTTAGCAACTGTGGTAGGATTCTTCAAGAATGTTTACTTTATATAGGCAAAAATTGGCATTATGCAACCGCGTCGCGGTCCCAGAAATCAACGGCCATAATTTTCCGCAACCGCGACGTGATCCCAAAAACCAACGGCAATAATTATCCGCAACCGCGTCGCGGTCACTAAAACCAGTAGACGTTAGTTTCTGGAACCGCGAGGCGGTTGCAGAATGCCTGTCGTTACTATTAGAAACCGCCATGCAGTCTCGATTATGAGTATCGTTTTTTTTTAGACCGCAATTCGGTTGCAATTGAATGTATTTGTAACCGAAGTGCGATTACGAATAATATTCATACTTCAAAATGACATGTTTTCGATGATTTGAGGTACCACGTTGTTAGTTTAGTTGATAACTACCCTAATAATAGTAAAAACAACCATAATTTCATAATACCAAATCAACAAGGCGTGTATGATGAGGACTTGTAGATAGAACATAAAATAAGTTCAACACTAATAACTTGCTCGATCACATTCAATCTACTATTTCATACCTAAATTACTTGTTTTGTAACCATTTATTAGCTCATTTCACATGCAGTATTGATGTTTGTTGCTAAAAATCACAAACACATTGAGATCGTTCCATAAAAATGCGATTTTGAAGTATGAATATTATTTGAGACCGCGTTGCGGTCACAAATAAATGTTATTGAGACCGTGTGGCGGTTACAATTGCTGTTATTTGTAACCGATGCGCTGTCCCGAATAATATTCATACTTCAAATTGACGTGTTTTCGATGATTTGAGGTACCACGTTGTTAGCTTAGTTGATAACTATCCTAATAATGGTAAAAACAACCATAATTTCAATGTCTCGTTACAAATCCGAGCATTATATATGTGGGACAAGCCGTTATGAAGATTCTCCCGATTTTGAACGACAACAATCATATATACATATCATGCCTAGATACAAACGTAATGTGTAAGATGATCTACTAATTAAGTCGATTAATCATATTATTTGTGAAGCAACTCATAATAACAAATCAACAAGGTGTGTATGATGATGAGTAGTAGATATATCATACAATAAATTCAACACTAATAACTCGCCCGATCGTTTCACATTCAATCTACTCTTTCATTCCTCAATTACTTGTTTTTTAACCATTTATTAGTTTTTTTCACATGTAGTATTGATGTTTGTTGCTGAAAATCAGAAACACATTGAGATAGTTCCATAAAATAGCGATTTTGAAGTATGAATATTATTTGAGACCGCGTGGCGGTCCCAAATAGTAGGTATTGAGACCGCAATGCGGTCCCTAATACTTGCATTAGAGACCGCGACGCGGTCCCTAATAATATTCATAGTGTTGGAATTTTCAAACTTTTAGAGACCGTATTGCGGTTGCAATCGGCTCAAAAAATTTAACTTTTTTGGCAGCCTATGGGGGAAATTTTGAATTTTCGCTAAAATTCAAATTTTCACTCTATTTTCTATATATACCCACCACTACCCTCTCATTTTTTCAAAACTCTCACGATAAACTCTCACAAATTTCCCTCTCCAACACAAATCTTCCCAAAACATCAATAACAAACACTCTTCTCATCTACATATAATTTAATATAATTTAATGTATATAAATTAACAAACTGAATAAAAAAAGGTAACCATTATGCATTATAAAATTATAATTTGTAAACAACAAAAGGGTAATCATTCAATTAGCTTAACAAATAAAAAATAATCTTTTAGATTATTAAATATAACAAAATGGTAACATAAAATTAGAGATTAAAACGTGCCACCTTGAGATTGAATGAAGATATATGCTCTTGTTAGGGGTGAACAAAAAACCGCAAACCCGCACGCATCCGTGGGGTTTTTCTTTTTTAAACTCACACGCGGTTGGTCCTTTTGTAACCCGCAAGGAAAATGGGTGGGTGGCGGGTTTAGACATTGTTTCGCCCGCATTTACCACCCGCCTGCATAACTATAAAAAAAAATTAAAAGTATTTTTATTACTTATAAATCATAATTTTATATTGTTAAGGCTTAAGAAAAAAGAGAAAAGAAACCATTAGAGGCAGAATTATGATGTTATGGATGGTATTTTAATGCTTTATAATAAAACTTGATGACTTGGTGCTATTGAAACTATGTTTTGCTGAAACTATTTGAAACTTAAATTGATGTTTTAGATTTTGTTAATATTTTGGGAGCTTATAAGTTGTATATTTGTTATTTTAAGACTAAAATGTATGATTTTTTTCCTCATTGGATAACCCGCCATCGCCCGCAAATCGCCCGCACCCGTCAAACCTTCACCCGCAGGATTTGATAAAAAAACCAACCGCGTGGTTTGTAAATTGTATCATCCGCTGCAGTGTGAGTGGGTGATTTTTTTTGGATAAACCCGCCCACGACCACCCGCCTACACCCCTAGCTCTTGTGATGAGAAATCCTTAAACAAAAAACAAAAAGGTGTGAAGTAAAGATACATTTATCAAGTTTAAAAAAAAAACTGCAATGTGTTATCTAGTCAGACGACTACATGAAAGTTATCAATAGCATTAAGGCATAATCGTCGTCAATAATCGCTGCAAATAATAATTCAGCAATAACTTTGAAATATGCTCCGCAAAAGCATTTAGGCATCCAAGGAAATATGATTTCATCTTATCAAATTAGTTGCAGCTAACTATATATGGTAAATTACACCAATACATGTAAAACCTTTCCCAAGTCATCAACTTTTCATGTGTGGGATTCAAAAAAAAAAAACAAAGGAAAACAAGAAGCATCTAATCTATAAACTATATTTTTTGTTGCCAACGACTGAGTAAAAATTAATAATTACGCACCTTGTGTGGATGAAGAAGATTGATAGATACAAAAAAACTTTTCTTGTGCGTATTTATATAGAGCTGAAAAGAAATTCGGTTTTTCGTTTTGGTGGGAAAATAATAAAGTTTCAAAATTTTTAAAAGATCTAGAATATATTAACAAAGTTTTTCCCACCATTTTTGTAGAAAGAAAGATGAAATTCAATTCTTTTGGAATAAAGTTTAACATCTCACACGGTTTATGTATAGGAGCAAAATTTGAAACTATTTTCCTATCTTTTCCAAATATTTCCTTTGTTTTTCAGGAAAATCTCAAATTGCCAAACAGTAGGGGGGAAAAAATTTCCTTCTTTTTTTTTTTTCCATTTTCCCTATTTTTTTCGGAGAACAAACAGAGCCTAAAAGGTTAAATGAGTAATTTTATCAAAATTTGCTCTATATTTAGGGATTTTGTTCTGTATATATCAGCAACCTTACCAAATAGAGTTTTAGGTATTGTACTAGTATTACTAAATTCAATGAATCTCACACTTTGCAGTCACTATATGTAAGTATGTATATCTAGTATTGGACTGATTTTTAGTGTGTGTGTGTGTGTTTATTTGCTTATCCGTGGTAACTTTGGATTCATTAGACACGAATTACTTGAGCCGAGATACGAATAGACACATTTGTGTTTCTCCGTTTCTCATTGTGTGTGTGTTTATTTGCTTATACAAGTTGCTCAATGACCTAGGTTAGTTACACATTTTAACAAATTAAACACACAGTGGGAATTTTTTTAATAGTAGGATATTTTCTCCGTTTAGTGTTCGATTGACAATAAGGATATTGAAATTACAAGGCCTCTAACAGTTACTGTGTATGTATTTCGGTTGATTAGTCGATTTATGAGGTACCCTTGAGTCCGTTGGCTACTAGTCCCGTGAGTCCGTGACCTAGATCATGTTGGGTTGTTTACTTTATCAGGCTATCTTTGTAAACTTTCGGCCCAGTACCATATAGTTTACATTTTCTATAAATTTAAAAAAACTTTTGACGGGGCAATAAGAAAAACAAAACATCATAAAACAAAAATAAAAAGGACACAAGGTTTTATTCACTTAGTTCGTCAAAAGCTACCTCATGGGGTGTTATCAAGCCAAGACTTTCCACCATATGTTTTTGTCGTAAGATTATAACATTATATAATTATTTATATTAAGCAAACTCCTAAAATACAAACTTTACACGGCTTAAAATAGTAAACAACTATACTAAACCGACTTATAAGAAGCTAACAATATAATCTACAAAATAAATCAAGTAACATTAAGAAAACGTAAATAGCAAAAACTGGATTTTAATCAATACAATATCATGTTTGAGAATTCACTGAAGCATTTCATACTCCAAAAAATTTAAAGTGGTTACTTTTTTTTTGTGGTTACTTTTTTTTTTGTGACAAAGTGAAAAATAAAGTGCCCTTAGACTACATCAGTCCGTAAAATAGAAAAAAAAATACGGAAAAAAAAGAGCATGAAGAGGGGTAAGTATAAAGCTTGTTCCTCCGTTTGCATTGTTCACGTGCTTAGTCGAGGCACCTACAAGTTTTTTTTCTGCATGTCCAATCCATCTGAACTCATATATGTCCATGACTTGTGAAGCAAAGTATGACAGTCTTCAATTTGCATATGAAGGACGTATTCTTAATCGGCTCATCGGAAATTATCTTGTATGCCTCCATTGAGTCAATCTCGATTTTTAAATTTGGATTCTTTTCTATCATGCGAGTAATAAACCCACTCTTAATGCCTCAATACCAGTTTCTAGAAGTGTCGGACACATAACACTACCATCCGCGTTTAGTTTAAACCATCTTTCTTTCCGTAAAAATAGTTAATTGTATTATCACAGGGGTTTAAGCTAATAAAAAAACACAGAGGGTTGTTTGGTAATTAGAGACAACACAGGGTAGTTTAAGTAATAATTTCTCCGAAATGATAAAGAAAATGAAATCTTTTTGTATTTTTTTTCTGCATAAAAACCCCAAAAATAATCTCTCATTGTGAATTGTGAGAGAGTAAAAAATCAATTGCTCTTGTTATTCCGTTCGACTCTGTACTGTGAGTAAATTAATCCCATAATTAAAGCTTGTTGATTTGTACTGTGAGTTGATGATCCATTTTTTATAGTCGCATATCAACTGTTTGTTAATATTCCTCAATAGCATTTCGATTGATTTTTGCGTATTATTCTTATTTCTGTCAATTTGGGACATGAATATTAATCAAGTTGAGATCTGGGGTTCAGAGATTTTGGAAAGAAATGAACCAAATTTAGGGATTATGGAAGATGGTGATTTAGCTGAATGGTTCTTGATTGAGTTGCTTATGAGGCTGCCTGTGAAGCTTATATTTAGGTTCAAACTTGTTTGCAAGCACTGGCTCTCCGTAATCTCGGACCCCGCTTTCGTGCGTATGTTTATTTCTCGATCCTCGTTATTGTTACAGCCTTGGCTTCTTGTTTCTGGCACGATGGTTTCTGGTCGTTCCAATCTTCCGGAACTTATTCAATTTGAGTCCGTCAAGAATATCTATTCTCGTGAACTCAAATCCCCGGGTTGTCTTCAACTTCACATGCCATCTAATCAGCAACCACAAGGGAAAAACTTTAGAATTCATGGAATCAGCAATGAATTGATGCTATGTGCTCCAGTTGCCATGGGGGTTGAGGCTAGCCTCTACACGACTGCTAGCCTCTACACGACTACTACATATCACATTTGCAATCCAGTTACTGGGCAATGGATTGCCCTTCCTCCACTAATCTGTTACTTGATAAATGCGCACGGGGGGCTTCTTTCTGAAGTTGAGGACAGAATCCTCAAAAGTTACCGAGTGGTGTCCCCTGATTAGTCTTTTCGAACAAAACTCATGACAAGATTCTCTGTCTTCTCCTCTGAAAGTGGTGAGTGGAAGGATTTCAGTTTGTCTCTAGGAATTGGTCTCATGGTGGGAAGGTCGGCTTTTATTCTTCATGGGAATCTGTACTGGTTACTTAGCAACGGAATAATTGTGTATGATCCTTGCAGAGAACCTGATCCCTTGCGGGTTATTCCATCACCTGGTTATAAAGGGCAAGAATTTAACGATCCAGAACAACAAATAACTTCTAGTGTATTTGGTGTGTCTAATGGGAAACTGAGATACATTGAGGTATATGGTTTGGTGGATGGGTCCTCAACTCTTGATATTTGGGTACTTAATGACTATGGTTCTGGAGATTGGTATTTGCAACACAGGATTGGCCACTTTGATATTCACTTTGATGCTTCTATTTTGCACCCGAACAGCTCTATACCCCCAATCTCATTCGATCCTTATGATCCCGACATTGTGTATCTGGGATATACCAATGCATTTGCTTCATTTAATATGAAGTCCGAAAGACTGGAGACCCATGGTCACCCACTTGACGTTAGACAAATTCATGATCCGGAATCATACTTAATTAGCTTCTGGCAGTGGGCATGCTGGTACGGCGGCCGAATATTTTTGATTCCACCATGGCCAACATTCATTCCGCCTCCCTCCTTTGGATCTATCGAGGAATGTAAACTCTCGTGCCTCTTTCAATCATCTCTTCGGGTAGATTAGGTATCTGTCCATCTTTTGAATGTTTCTCCTTGTTTCACATTTGGATGGAAAATATATAGGTGGATCTGAACGTTGTCAACTTGTCATGATAATCTTGTAACTCATTCTCGGCAGCATGCTGAACTCGCACCTTTTCTCGTCAATTAAGGAATGAAGTCGTGTTTCAAAATCAGGGGACTAACTTACGTTGATGAAACGTTGGGGCCGATTAAGGTAAATGTTTAGTTCAGGTGCAGGGCCACAGTGAAGGACTTCCGTTTCTCATTTTGAAACTGGTATTATAATACCCTGTTATGCATGAGTTGTAGAGACTGTTTTGTTCTGTGTGCTGTTGTTTTGATTGGTTTTATTATGTTCAGTCTCTTTAGTTGGGGAATGATTTTTTATGTTTTATTTTTCTGGACAATATGACTTACAAGAACATGGAATGGCATAAGATGGGGAAGATGAATCTTAGAATGAAAATAGTTTGATGGTCTTCCATGCATGTTTTAATTTCATAGCTTACTTATGTATAGATAACAAGATTTAAGCACGATTTGAACTTGTTTTTACCTTCTTAGAAGAGGGGATCTTAGACGAAGCTCAAGTGGACAGGACTCGTTTAACGTTCCATATCACCTTTCTGTTAAACCGACTAGAAAGGCAGTGGAGAAAAACGGAAGTTCATTATCAAAACGCAAACGAGAAATGCCAGAACAAATGTGACATTGCCTATAAACATCGATGGTGCAATAAAGCACCTTAGAGCATTAGCAGAAGGAACTTTTACCAATCACGTGGGACGTGGGATAGTTGATTAGATTTTCAAAAGAGCAATGCTTAGTAAATCAGACTTTTCTCACGTGTTGTACTCATCAGGGATCAAGATTGCCGTTCAGCTCTTTGCTACTCTAAAGCAGATGAATTATGAAAGTCACATAGTATGTTGATCATTTGCGGTAGAAGAATTTGGTTGACTAGAAATGTTGCCTTGCAGTACTTTTATGTATTTAATCTTTTGTGTAACAATAGATCTATATCCCCCGGACTGCCAGAACAACTCGTAAGAACGAACCAACTGGCCTTCGGTAAGATGCGGTTTAAGCAATTAAACATACTATCCTTGTTCATATTTACAAAATTTTCGCACCAGATTATCTTAAAAGGGTTAAAATCTGTTGTTCCACTAGTTCTAAGGCTAGAACCCTCCATGCCTCCATGCCCGCACTACATCCTCCTCTATCATCAAGAAAGACGAGAAACATTGCAGTTATAGAACGGGGAACCATAGAACTTCAACCTTACTATTTGTGCTTTTTCTTTTATTGCAAGTATCTGTTTACCAATGTGTCAACATCCTTCCAGAAACGGTCCTCCATCAGAACACCATCTTTTGTAAACCTTCAACAACGTTTAAATGTGATTAGAAGCAAAAAAGAAACAACAGTAGTTCTAGTTAGATAGTGGAACATTTGTTTTTGCAAGAAAAGACCAGTCTATTTTGGCGAGTGGGAACGAGATATTACCACTTTGTCACGCTTTTAGTAAATTCGACTCGTGGCTTAGCGTAGTTTGGTTTGAGATCAGCAGTTGCTATCACAAGTCTGTACATATCAGAGAATCTTGGAAGTTCAGATATAACAGCTAAACCGGTGCGGCCAGAAGATCCCTGTCCAAAAAAATTAACAGATCGAGTCACTATAAGATCAAGTACAAAAAACTTGTTGCGCAACATTATGACGACAGAGAAATCATAAATATAAAAAGCAAAAATGACAGAGAGATTTGTTTATCCAGTACTATCAAGTTTCATCAGCTAACCAGATATTGTTATTCACGAGATGC
This sequence comes from Linaria vulgaris, assembly GCA_948329865.1. Taxonomy (NCBI): domain Eukaryota; kingdom Viridiplantae; phylum Streptophyta; class Magnoliopsida; order Lamiales; family Plantaginaceae; genus Linaria; species Linaria vulgaris. The sequence goes on along the minus strand of OX415249.1, from coordinate 128,447,471 downwards.
ATACATTACAAGATTGAAAAACGTCGTAGGTATATCCGGAGAGCGAACCATGACATTTGATTTCTACGAGACGATTGTTTCACATGGCTAAAGACATTGCAGTCGACGATCTTTACTGATTTATCGCAGCTTCGTCCAAATATATAATGCAGTACCAACAACTTATAGCAAACATGAATAATGATACAACATGGAATTGGATTTAATTCTGAAAAAGCAGCCTGATTTAGTATTTTGCAGAAATTAGAGAAAACAAATTGAGATGGAATCTAATTCATTTTTATATTTTTATGTTCAACTCAAATCTCTAAATTCATGTAAACAAAATGAATCCACACCAAATCCATTTGAGCTCTGTAGTAAAACGTACAAAAGATATACGTTATATTATTTTTTGCAACATATCAACGTGCGAGGGACCAAAAAAGTGCAACCAACCAAACATGCACATTTAAAAGATCATCAAAAGAAAACCGAAAAAAAAAATAGTGAGGCCAAGAGGAGAAAAACTTACATCTTTTGGATAGGTGATTAGGATGGCGCTTCTATTCTCCACGTATACATGCCAGTGTGATACCATCTCGAAGGATACAAGATTTCCAACGTCAAGGATCCAATAAATAACATTTCATAATAGAGCCATAAACATATGGCATATGTCTAATAATCAACCGTCCAATTTGGACACATATCTGTGGTTTTGTCTGTCAGGATTTGCCTCTACGGGCTAGACTCCCCAAAAATCAATTGGTAGGGAGCTGATTGCAAACTTTAATACGTTAGGGGTACTTTGTAAAAGTGGGCATAGATTACATTTAATCCATCGATTTATATATAACCTGACTTTTGTTGTTTTTTGATCGATGGGAGGCAGTGAAACAAATCCACCGAGCTCATGAAACAAATGCTGCAACCAACGAACTTCAGCAGCTACATTCGCCAAGGCCCTATACTCAGATTTAGTAGAAGTCCGAGAAATAGCACGTTGGCGACGAGAAGACCAAGAAATTGGATTGCCGCCGAAAAAGATGATGTATGCCGAAGTAGACGCAGCAGTGGCCGGATCCCCCGCCCAATCCGCATCAGAGTAAGCAAGGAGACGAGGGAAGAAGGCACGACGAAGAAGCAGCCCATGAGAAAGCGTACCCTTCAAATAACGTAAGACACGTTTGAGAGCCGTCCAATCAGCCTCAGTGGGGGCGGACATCCGTTAAGCCAACCTATTGACCGAAAAGGCAATGTCGGAACGAGTCAAAGTAAGGTACTGCAAGGCACCAATAACACGCCAATACATCGTAGCATCGGTCAAAGATGTTGAAGTTGAGACCACAGAAGTTGACGCCATGGGAGCAGCTAAAGGTTTAGCCCCATCCATCTTGTGACGAGCATGAATATCACACATATATTTATGTTGCGAAAGAACGAGGCCTTCTTTGCAAGTGAAAACCTCAACACTAAGAAAATAAAAGAGATGCCCCAAATCTTTAACCACAAACTTACTACCAAGACCACGAACAACACGCGAAAAAAGAGTGTTGTTGCTCCCGCCTCCCCGTCACGATAATATCATCCACATAAACAAGAAGATAAACAACATCATCATCCTAGGAGTAAATAAAGAGCAAGGAATCAGACTTGGACTGACGAAAGCCAACAGCACACAATTCGGCGGACAAAGCAAGAAACCATGCTCGAGGAGCTTGCTTCAAGCCATACAAGGACTTCTTGAGATGAAAAATATGATGAGGGAAAGACGGATCAACGAAACCCTGAGGTTGAGACATAAAAACGGCCTCATCAAGATTGCCATGAAGAAAAGCATTACTTACATCAAGTTGCCATAACGACCAACCACGCATAACCGCCAATGACGACAAAAGGCGAATTGTGACGGGTTTGACAATGGGGCTAAAAGTCTCCTTGCAGTCAACACCCTCACGTTGATTGAAGCTCTTCGCAACAAGGCGGGTCGTGTACCAAGCAATGGACCCATCCGGATGACGTTTAATGCGAAACACCCATTTAGATCCAATAATGTTCTTCCCTAACGAGGAAGGGACCAAACCCCAAACACCAAACTGCATAAGTGCCGTGTACTCCTCGGCCATAGCCGCGCGCCAAAGTGGATCCTTTAGTGCTTGAGAGACGTATGTAGGTGCCACAGGGCCCAAAATAGGATGCTTAGAAGCTTAGTAGATTTGCTTTGGTTTAAAGATGTTGTTTTGAGCGGGAGTGGTCATAGTGCGAGTATAGGGTGGAGTAGATGGCCTAGAAGGAGGAAGCGGTGCAGAAGATGGTGAGTCGGGGTCAGGCAGTCGCGTTGAACGCGATGGAGCAGCGGACGACGCGGTCGACGGCGGCTCGGACGAGAGCTGGGTCGTAGGCCCGTATAGCGCTAGGGTTTGCTCATGGGCCGAATGACCGCTAAGAGAGGGCAAACGGGCCGGGGTGGTCAAACCCAGAAAGTTGACTGGCATATAGGCCCCACGACCTATGGGCTTAGGCCCAATAGAAGAAGGGTCGGGTCCATGGGGCAAGATCATAATAGGCCCAGAGCGCTTGGGCGGTGGCGGACTAGGGTTAGAGCAACGCGGGCCGAACCCCGGGAACTTAGTCTCCACGAATCGGACGTTGAGAGATACATAAACCCGAGACATTTCAATGTCAAGACAACGATAAGCACTCTGAGTCACACTGTAGCCCAAGAAGATACACGCACGAGATGGAGGCTTGAGCTTACCCGAGAAATAAGGACAAAGCCACGGGAAACACAAACACCCAAACGTTCGTAGCTTAAGGTAGTTGGGCGATCAGCCAAATAAGACCCAAAATGGACTGTTGCATCAAAGAACAACTGTAGGCAGCCTATTATAAAAATAAACCGCAGTAGAGAAGGCGGAGTCCCAAAACGATGACGGAAGGCCCGACTGTTGTAAAAGAATGCGCACAAGAGTGACAACACGGCGATGACGTCGTTCAACAATGCCATTTTGCTGCGGAGTATGGGGAGCAGTGGTTAGCCAACTAATGCCACAATCCAAGAAGTAAGAACGCAGCGCAAGATATTCACCCCCATTATCCGAATAAAAGTTCTTAATGGAGAACCCAAATTGTTTCTCAACAAGCTTGTGAAATTAACGAAACACTGTAGAAACTTGAGACTTGTGAGTCAAAGGAAAGAACCAATAATACTTTGAAAAAGGGTCAACTAACAATAAGTAATATCGATAACCATCCAAAGAAGGAATCGGCGAGGGACCCCAAACATCACCATAAATGTATTCCAATGGCGAAGTAGAGACAAGAGACATAGCACTAAATGGCAATTGCGTACTTTTATTTGATAAACAAAAACGACAAAAAGTAGTATCCTTCGAATTACAAGGTAAATTAAACTTGCTAAACAAAAAGGAACTAATATTCGAAGACGAATGACCTTAACGACTATGACAATTATCTCTATTAGTGGGAATCCCAACACACGCCAACGGACTCGAAGCAAACCGCGACTGCATGTCCAAGTGGTAAATTCCATTACTGCATTCCTCGCGCATGAGTATCACCCCCGTTATTCAATCCTTAAAGAAATACCAATGATGAAATTTAAGCATAAGATTGTTAGCAAGACAAAATTGATGCACCGACAAGAGATTCCGTTGAGATGACAGAACGCATAAAACGGGAGTAAGAAGAAATTTACGACCAGATTTTGTAATAGAAGTGGAACTAACGTGAGTGATAGGCAAACCCGAACCATTAGTGTTAACAGGATGATAATTCACCTGCTTAAAATAAAACAATGAACCAATTACTGGAATTACCAAATATATTATGCGACCTAATTCTGCAATACAGGTATCACACCTCTCGGAGCGCATTTCCGACAAAAGCCAACATGAGGAATGCAAGGCTAAGGCAGAATCTCATAAATGAAGGCTCTCGGAACTCATGCTACTGACCAAGAAAAGTAAAGCTCTCGGAAACAGGGCCCCAACGGACAACAGTCCCAGAACCTTGACAAAAAAACCTTCCTTGACTATACATTCCAAACACGAAAGCTCTCGGAACACTACTCTCAACGATCAGACTAAAAATCAGAACGTTACTCAATTAACCTCTCTGGACACTCGGAGAAAGAAAAACACCTACCCACGATAGCTCAAAAACCTCTCGGAAACCAACTCACCCCCACCCTCTCGGAAAATACCTTGAAACACTTACTTCAGAATACGCATCTCTCGGAAAAGCACTATCATTAAACGGGAATGCTCCAAACTTGGTCCTCGAAGCTACCATTAGAGACAGCAAAGAAAGTAATCTACCCCGTATCACAAAGAAGACCAAAGCCCTCGGAAAGGATACAGTCAGCACTCAAAGTGAACACGTTATCTTATTGGCTGAATAAACATTGTAACACGTGTAAACATAACCACATGCATAACGACACCTGTAAACACATGCACCATGACACCTGCCCCTATCAAAACCTATATAAAGGAAGATATCAATAGAAAGAAAAGGAGGAAAAGAAGAAGAAGCACGAGACTGAAAAATGTAAGAAAATCCACTCGGAGAAAAGAATGAAGTATAGTCAATAAAAGGAAGGAAAATTCTTGTCATAGCATTTAGCCTTTGAACCACGGGCAAAGGTGTTCCAACCTTAATAAATAATTCAGTTAATAGGAAATAATTCTAAACTCGTTAACAAAATGGCGCCGTCTGTGGGAACGCCATAAAATTTGCCTTCGAGAGCGTTCAAGAGCCATGCCTATCGTGGAGAATTTATTCTATAGCGGGAGTTATCCTCAGCAATCTCGATTTTCGGAAGAAGCTATATCCAACCGTCGATGCGAAGAAAGAGACTATATTAATGTCCCTCGCTCCGTCTTTGAAAGACTTGTAGAAACTGGAGCCCGAAGAACCCCACTGGGGTATAGATATCCTCACGATTCATCCCCTCGACCCACCCACCACCTATACCCTAGAACGGGGGAAGGTCCGGCTCAATCTAGGTGGAGCCCTGCCTCCGAACACCGGGGCTATGAAACCCCCTGGAATGGTCGAGAGCATTCTGCCTATCGGGGAACGTGTCTAGTCGGCCAACGAGAGCATAGAAGAATGATTCCGGCACCCCACGCACCCTTCCCCACTTCCAGTGAAGATCAAACCATATGGGGAATCCTCGAGGGCCTAAGGAAAGAGGTGGGCGATATTAAAAAAACAATGGGACCTAAGGAAGAACTTACCTTTAAAACATCCCCTTTTACCCCCGAGATAGCCTTGGCCTCTATCCCCGCGGGAATGCGGCCCGTGAATGGCCCTTTGTATACTGGTGACGTAGATGGAAAGGATCCGCAGGACCATATACACCAATACTTGGTAGGAATGGATCTCAACTCCACCCCGGATCATGTGCTCTGCCGGGTATTCCCTGTAACCCTTGGAGGACGGGCGCAGTCATGGTTTACTCAACTTGCACCTGGGTCTGTCGACAGCTTTGATCGACTAGCCCATTTATTTGTAAGGCACTTTGCTTGCAACCGGCGATATCCTAAATCCGCCACGCACCTTTTCACCATTAAACAAAAAAAGAGTGAACCGCTGCGAGAGTATATAAAACGTTTTACGGATGCGGCACTGGATGTCCCGAACGTTAGTACCACTATTCTGGCGGACATACTTACACAGGGACTCCGGGCCGGCGAATTCTTCCGTTACCTTACAGGAAATCATATCACTGATATGAACGAACTGATGCAGCAAGCGGAGACTTATATTTTAATGGAGGAGGCTGAAGGCACGAAGAGACGCCTAGAGAACAATGACAATGAACCACGCGAATCCATCGAACGAGAGGTAAAAGCTAAGGACAGAAACCGTGAAGGAAGATACCCCCAACGCAAAGACGAGAGTGGTCCAGTTAAGAAATTCCTTAAACCAGTACCTTTACCCCCAATGACCATTGCCCCCGTAGAGGTACTCAATGTGATGCGGGGCAGCACTGAGTTGCGATGGCCAAGGGAAGCCCGGTTCCCCGATAGAGAAAGGGATACAGGTAAGTACTGCAAATACCATAAGACTTATGGACATACCACTGAGGAGTGTACCACCCTGCAAAGGGAGGTGCTCCGCCTTTTAGAAGCAGGATACCTTAAAAACTACCTCAAGATAAACAACCCCGAGCCTCCCCCTTGTTATACCTACAAAAGACCCCGGCAGGAAGAAAAGAGAAAGGATCAAGAGACTCCCCGTCGGAAGCCACGAGAAAAAACGGCGAGGCAGCAGACTCCACCCCCTCCCCCAGAAACGTACAAAAATAACGCGCCCTCGGGGCGTACTATCAGTATGATAGAAGGAGGAGACCTCTCGGTGATATCACAAGGAAAAAAGAAGGAATACTTGAAAGAGGCTAGAAGGGCGGAGCACGGGTTATTCGTGGGATCTATCCAAGGTATGAAGCTTCCTAGCATCTCCTTTGGACCCGCGGATTTAAAAGGGGTAATTTATCCCCACGAAGATCCTCTAGTAATAGAGGCAGTGATATATGGGATTGACGTCCAAAGGATACTGGTAGATACCGGTAGTTCCGTGGATGTCTTGTTTCTTCCCACTTATCTGGCCATGGGGTTGAGGAAAGAACTATTAGAATTGGCCGAAGTCCCGTTGATAGGTTTTTCGGGAGAAACCTCCAATACACTAGGAACTGTGACGCTCCCGATGTCATGGGGAGAGGGAGCCCTTCGAAGAACGGAGCCTACGAAATTTTGGGTTGTAGAAGCTTCGTCCAGAACGTACAACGCAATATGCGGGAGACCCTCCATTCGAGCCTTCGAAGCAATCCCTTCAACTCTCCATCTCAAGGTAAAATTTCCAACCTTGTCAGGTATCGGAGAGGTCCGAGGAAGCCAGGCAAGGGCTAGGGAATGCCGTATGAATGCCCTCCCTTTGGAAGGAGACGGACTCAGCCTCAATAAAAAGCGAAAAGCAGAGGAGGAACGAGTACAACCAGTAGAGGAGCTAAAGCTAGTGTCACTCGTGGAAGGAAGCCCGGAGAAAGTTGTCAAAATAGGTACCCAAATGGAACCTGAGTTAGAAGCCCAACTAATTCCCATCTTAAAAAAATACCACCATATCTTCGCGTGGGAAGATGGTCCGCCAGGACAAATCAGCAATAAGGTATGTCAGCATTTCCTTAATGTGAAGCCCGGGGCTAAACCGGTCCAACAGAAAAAGAGAAAAATGGGCCCAGAGCGCAACAAGATCATCCGATCGGAAATTCAGCGGCTCCTCAGCCTGCAGCAAATCAGAGAAGTCACTTATCCTGAGTGGCTGGCCAATGTAGTCTTAGTCCCAAAGCATGGGGGCAAGTGGCGAATGTGCGTGTATTTCACTAATCTCAATGACGCGTGCCCTAAGGATTGCTATCCCCTCCCGAGCATCGATCAACTAGTAGATTCAACAGCAGGCTGTGCCCTCTTATCTACCCTAGATGGGAACCAGGGGTACAATCAAATCCCGATGGCCGTTATGGATCAAGACAAGACTAGTTTCATTACTGACGCGGGCACCTTTTGCTACCTAGTGATGCCTTTCGGGCTAAAGAATGCGGGAGCTACCTATCAACGACTGGTAAGCTTAATGTTTGCAGGATATATCGGAGATACGGTGGAAGTCTATGTGGATGATACAGTTGTAAAAAGCCGCTCCGCTTGTGACCATCCTGAGGACCTACGAAAAGCCCTAGCCATCATGGACCAGTTCGGGATGAAAGTTAATCCTAAGAAATGTTCCTTTGGCATCAGAGGGGGCAAGTTCCTCGGATACATGGTTACGGAAAGGGGAATAGAAGTGAACCCCGAAAAAGCTGATGCCATCCTCGGATTACCTACCCCAAAGACTATCAAAGATGTACAAAGACTCACAGGTCGAATGGCCTCTTTAAGCCGGTTTGTTTCCAAATCGGCGGAAAAAGGACTTCCATTCTTTAAGGTGCTACGTAATATCAAAGAGTTTCAATGGACCCCGCGATGCGAGGAAGCTCTCCAACAGTTGAAGAGCTACATGGTGAAACCTCCTTTGCTAATGAAACCGACAACACGGGAAGAACTTTTTGTGTACTTATCCGTCGGGGAAGAAGCCATAAGTGCGGTGTTAGTTAAAGATCAGAACAAGGAGCACCACCCCGTGTACTATGTGAGTAAGACTCTCCTCGGGGCCGAAACCAGGTATACTCAAACCGAAAAACTTGTCTTAACTTTGGTTACGACGGCTCGGAAGCTCCGTCCCTACTTTCTATCACATCCCGTGACCGTGCTAACCAAGCACCCGTTGCGAGCGATCCTTAACAAACCCGAGACATCGGGGAGATTGATAAAGTGGGCCGTGGAACTCACCGAGTATGATATTTCTTATGCCCCGAGACCCTCTGTCAAAGCACAGGTACTAGCAGATTTTGTGACAGAGATGACGGGAATAGGAAACGAGGAAAGGACACCCCTATGGCACATTTATGTGGATGGCTCCTCTGTGAGCACACATGGCGGGGCAGGAATAGTCCTAGCAAACCAAGAAGTCGAGGAGGAGATACTCCACTTCGCAGTCCGAATTGACTACCCCTTGTCAAATAATGAAGCCGAGTACGAGTCCCTTCTCATAGGGATGAGACTTGCCCGAGAAGGCGCAATCAGAAAAATAATCATTCACATTGATTCACAACTAATTGTGCAGCAGATCAATGGCTCGTATGAAGCTAAAGAAGAAAGGATGCAAACATACCTCCAAGCGGTTCACCGCAGACAAGAATGGTTTGACGAGTGCAAAGTAATCCAAATTCCCCGAAAGGAAAACCAAGAGGCGGATGCCCTGTCTAAAATGGCTACCCAAGCAGCCGTTATTCGCACTCGGAAAGTCACATTGCTTCAAATCACCGAGTCCGAGAAGGCCGAAAGTCAGGAGGTGAATGCCACTATAGATCCTCCGACCAGCTGGATAACCCCTATTAAAGTCTATCTGCAGGACCCGGAAGGCTACTCCACGAGTAGAATCACGCAAAGGCTTATGGATAGGAAAACTATCAGATATTTCCTTAAAGATGGAATATTATTCCGCAGGACATACTCCTGCCCCCATGCTCGATGCTTGAATGAGGAAGAGGCTCAACTAGCTATGGCAGAAACCCACGAAGGAACATGTGGTAGTCATACGGGTGGAACGAGTATGGCTGGACGCCTGATTCGTCAAGGCTACTATTGGCCCACGATGGCCAAGGATTGCAAGGATCATGCTGAAAGATGCAAACCCTGCCAAGCTTATGCCCCTCGGATTCATCAACCCGCTGCCCCATGGGAACCGCACACAACCCCCTGCCCATTCTCTAAATGGGGCATAGACATAGTGGGACCTCTTATACCCGACGCCGGACAAAAAAAGTTTCTCCTCGTTGCAGTAGACTACTTTACTAAGTGGGTGGAAGCGGAGCCAATGGCCCGTATCACCGCTGGCGCGGTCATCAACTTTTTATGGAGAAGCATCTTGTGCCGCTTTGGAGTCCCTCGTCACTTGGTAAGCGATAACGGTCTACAATTTACGGACCAGGGGTTAGAAAAGTGGTGCGACCATTGGGAAATTAAACACCGCTTCGCTTCGGTAGGATACCCACAAGCCAACGGCCAAGTAGAGAGAACTAATAGAACTCTCTTAAAGAATATGAAGGCCCGACTCGACTGGCACAAAGCTAAGTGGGTGGAAGAGATCCCTGGCATACTATGGGCCTATCGGACTACGCAGAGCGTGGCCATGGGCGAAACCCCCTTCAGCTTAGCCTACGGCTGCGAAGCTGTTGTACCTACGGAAGTCTCTATAGAGAGCTGGCGAGTTAGAGAATATGAAGAAGTGGCTAACAGTTCTAACTTGGCCCTTGCCCTCGACCTCCTAGAAGAAAAAAGAATGCGGGCCGCTACCCGAAATGAAGAATATAAAGGCCGAATGTCCCGATACTATAACTTAAAGGTAAAACCCCGGACTTTTCAAGTCGGGGACCTAGTGATGAAACGGGTTGGAGCCTCGAAAAACGTGGGCAAACTCGAACCGCGATGGGAAGGACCGTACAAGATTGCGAGGATTGTCGGACCTGCGACATATCTCCTCGCCAACTCCGAGGACGCTATCCTTAACAATTCGTGGAATGCCTTTAACCTTAAGAAATACTATGCGTAATGTAAAACAGCTTGGTACCTAAATAAAGTTGTTTACAAATAAGACCTGTATTATACATAGGGAATAAGGTTGCCCGACAAAATAATGACTCCTTATCTACGAGTCATACTGGCAACCTAACCCGAGGGACCATTAAGCATGCAATACAAGATCCCGCAAAAAAGGGGGAAAACTAAGCGTCCTCTAGCGGACGCTTTCCCTCCCTAATGATACGGCGACGGTCCTCCATGGACGTAGGATCCGGATCTCCCGTCGACACTATTGGCCCCTGCAAAGGGGGATCCTCGGGAAACACTTGATGAATATCCAGCTCGGGGATCACCATGTCCGAAGGGAATCCTGGCAGAGCTTCCGTAGAATCCCGGCACAAGTAATATCCCATGCGGACTAGATCACGCATCTCCTGCGCAAGAGATTCGCGGAAAGCAGGAGGCCCCGCAACACCCAAAACCGCTTGAACCCGAGCCAGCACTAGTGCTACTTCATGAGCCCGAGTCAACCCCAACACCCGTAGGTTCGCCGCGTCTCTCTCCTCAATCACCCGCAACAGTTGATCATTGACAGCACGAACTTGCTCTCGGAAGTTATCTACCCCATCCTTTAGACTCGTTACACGAGCCTTCTCCATCGTCAAAAGACGCTCCAAGTCCCACGATTTGTCCCGCTCTGCTTGCAAAAGAATAGCATGAGCCTCGTCGGAATTCTCCTGATCATTCCGCAACTTATCTATTTCTTCTCGAGCATCCAGCAAACCTTGCTCTAACTCGTCCCTACGGCGGTATACCAGTTCGGTATCAGAAGACGATCCTCCCCGAGGCCCGATGGCGCTCAACACCATGTAGATCTGTGAACAAACAGTTGCATAGTGTCAGATATCTCGTAAAGGTTAGTATTACGCAATAAGAATATACTACCTCGCATAAATCTTTGCAGACTAAATCTTGAAGGCCCGATAAGGGTAACGACTTCATATGCTCGCAATCAATAGCGTTCAAAAGACCGCTCAAGTAATTGCGGCAAAAGTTAATCGTCCCCATAGCAGAGGGAGACAAGGCGCCGCTTTCGAGAGGCTCCGAGCTGAGGACAGGGGGATTTTCGTCAAAACGCGGCCCCGAGACGCGGTCAGAACCCTCTCCGAATGGAATAAGGGCTCCCACAATTGGAGACAAAACCCCCTCCTCAATAGCTTGCACGGTCCTCGTATCTCCCCGAGAAGAAGAATGCGATGCTAACGGAGGTAAAGGAATATCCGCCTGCGCAAGCGCAGCTATCGGATCGTATGTAGAAGCCTCGGAATTTACTGGGGGGGCTGTCCCGCGTGAATCCCCTGCCCCCGAGGGACCAGCCACCTCACCCAAACTAAAGCCCTCGGACGAATCATTATCCGAAATAGCATACCCACTATCCACTACTTTCCCTAGGAAAGTTTCACTGAAAGGCTCGATGGCAAAAGCCCCCATCTCCGCCCCTGCCAAAAACCCAAAAATAAGCGTGGCATTAAAATCTCCACTAACTGCATTTAAGTTGCAGACAATTAAAATTATACCATAAATTATAATTAATGACCCCAAATAATGACCTACGAGGGTACATTTGGAAAATACGACGAAAAACACTCGGAGAGTATCACGATACACCTCGCCTTTTTAAAGGCAAAGCCAAGAACGAGGGAATTGTCAAACAAAACATACATGTCACTGACTAGTCAACGACGAATGTTTACGACACCCCTGAAGAGTTCTACGAGGCCTTGTGAACTGTTCCCCGCATACAAGACAAAATCTACGATACTAGATTTCTCCTACCCCTCAAAAGTTTCTAGTACAGTAGCAATAACTAACTGCACTAGAAACTGGGGGGGTTTGTTAACAGGATGATAATTCACCTGCTTAAAATAAAACAATGAACCAATTACTGGAATTACCAAATATATTATGCGACCTAATTTTGCAATACAGGTATCACACCTCTCGGAGCGCATTTCCGACAAAAGCCAACATGAGGAATGCAAGGCTAAGGCAGAATCTCATAAATGAAGGCTCTCGGAACTCATGCTACTGACCAAGAAAAGTAAAGCTCTCGGAAACAGGGCCCCAACGGACAACAGTCCCAGAACCTTGACAAAAAAACCTTCCTTGACTATACATTCCAAACACGAAAGCTCTCGGAACACTACTCTCAACGATCAGACTAAAAATCAGAACGTTACTCAATTAACCTCTCTGGACACTCGGAGAAAGAAAAACACCTACCCACGATAGCTCAAAAACCTCTCGGAAACCAACTCACCCCCACCCTCTCGGAAAATACCTTGAAACACTTACTTCAGAATACGCATCTCTCGGAAAAGCACTATCATTAAACGGGAATGCTCCAAACTTGGTCCTCGAAGCTACCATTAGAGACAGCAAAGAAAGTAATCTACCCCGTATCACAAAGAAGACCAAAGCCCTCGGAAAGGATACAGTCAGCACTCAAAGTGAACACGTTATCTTATTGGCTGAATAAACATTGTAACACGTGTAAACATAACCACATGCATAACGACACCTGTAAACACATGCACCATGACACCTGCCCCTATCAAAACCTATATAAAGGAAGATATCAATAGAAAGAAAAGGAGGAAAAGAAGAAGAAGCACGAGACTGAAAAATGTAAGAAAATCCACTCGGAGAAAAGAATGAAGTATAGTCAATAAAAGGAAGGAAAATTCTTGTCATAGCATTTAGCCTTTGAACCACGGGCAAAGGTGTTCCAACCTTAATAAATAATTCAGTTAATAGGAAATAATTCTAAACTCGTTAACAATTAGGAATCGTGACCTCATTCGTTTCCTCATATTCGGAGTGAACAGTTAGGTTTTGGAGATCCGAGGTGAGATGATGAGAGGCCCTCGAGTCAACAAGCCAGTTGCTATCGTGAGAATGGGAATTCAGAGTCAAGGCGAAGTTAGCAATAGGTTGTTGAAGACGACGACAAGTACGAGCCCCATGACCATAAATCCCACAAATTTGACACGTGATATTGGGACGCCCATTAGAGCTCGAACGGTTGTTGTTGTTGTTCCGCTTCCCCAGATGATTAGGGTTACCACCACGGTTTGAAGAATTGCCAATGTTTTGGCGATTTGAGTTACCACGCGAGTTGTTATGGCGGCTAGGGTTTTGACCACCACATTGACCGGAGTTGTGGTGGTACGATGCAGTATTGGCTGAAGCCACAAGAGAGGCAGTTTGAACCTACAAGCGCCTGACATAGATCTCATGAGCCACCAACTTGTCATGCAGCGCTGAGAAGGAGAGCGAATGATCACGAGCATGGCTCTGAACTGCAATATCACGGTAGGACACCCCTAAACTGTTCAAAACGAAGAAAGTAACATCACCATCAAAGAGTCGATGATCAACAAGGGCACGACACGTTGACACGTTCATCAACCTTCATCTTGACAAGTTGAAGGAACTCTGACACTGATTTGGAGCCAATGGTCAACTGAGAGAGAGATTCCTTCAATTGCATGACACGAGCACGAGATCGGTTGGCGTACGTTTTCTGCAAGGACGTCCATATTCCAGCCGACGTCTTCTTGTCAGATACAAGTTGCATGACTTCCTAAGAGAGCGAACAATAAAGGCGGATACAAGTAGAGCATCCTGACGTGTCCAGTGAACAAACACAGCGATAGATTCAGGAGAATCACCATAGGGAGGGTAGGGGGTCGTACCGTCCAAATAGCCAAGAAGGACATAGTCATAAAATAGATGGTAAACCTGTGCATTCCAGGATGTGTAGTTCCCAGAGTTTAACTGCAGAGGTAGATGAGTATGTGCATTGATAGGCACAAGGGGAGGACCACCGGGACCAAATGGCGGAACAAGGGGCGAAACCCCGGAACATGCAACCGGAAGAGGAGCGGAGGACGTCTGCATGAGCAGCGCCATGGAAGAGGCGTTTGCGGACGACGTGGCGGCCGAGGCCGAGTCACTAGGATTTCCAGCGGAAAACATCAGGAATCGGGATTTCTCTTTAGAGATATTTTCCTGCTAATACCATATAAGATTTATGAAGTGATAGTTTTGTTCTTCACTCAATGGTGGTATATATAAGTACAACTTATAATACAATAAGGAAAGAGTTTAATTACAAAAGAAAATAAATACAAAGAATATTTTCCTAAAATACAAAGACTAGGACTCTTGTCTAATATATAGTATTTTTATGTTGTAACTTGTAACCTCAACAGTATATATTCTCGTATTTCTTGACTAAATAATATGTTAGGTTTTGTGGAGCCTGAATTATCAAAGAATGCAGCTTCCTAGTTTAATTGAGAGTTGTAGAGACCTAGTTTCCTCGAAATTGCAGAGTTTGAATAATTCTATAATTATGAGTTGCCTAATATTAGGAGTGTGTCCTTATTATAAATAGCCTCTCTTGCAATTGTAACCCTACAACATAACACATAGTGAAAATCATGGCTTGGTATCGTCCCCACATGTAGGCAACGAACTGGGTAAACAAATAACGTGTCTTTCTTTCTTTTCGTTCGTGTATGATTTTTTGTTTATCATATTGCTGCGCAACAAGTGGTATCAGAACATCAGTTTCAGTGGGAGCAGTTATGATGGAAGCAGGGAAATTAATCGAGAAGTTTGATGGGTCTGATTTTGGGTTTTGGAGGATGCAGATTGAGGATTACTTGTACAGCAAGGATCTCTGGAAAGCTCTGAATGATAAACCGGCAGACATGAAAGATGACGTCTGGAAGGTTCTGGACAGGAAGGCTATGAGCGCGGTGAGGTTATCATTGTCGTGAAATGTGGCGTTTCACACTGCAAAAGAAACGACTACAAAGGGTGATTTGAAGGTTCTGGCAGATATGTTCGAAAAGCCATCAGTAGCCAACAAAGTAAATCTAATGCGTCGTCTGTTTCATCTTCAGATGACAGAGACAACTGCGGCATCTGATCAACTGAACGAATTCAGTTTAATTACACAACAACTGAGTTCTGTGAGTATCGAGTTTGATGACGAAATTAAAGCCCTAATGTTGTAATCTTTACCGGAGAGCTGGAGTGGGACAGTAACGGCTGCTAGTGCCTCCGCGGGAAGGGTAAAGCTACAGTTTGACGAGGTTAGAGATCTGATAGCTAGTGAAGAAATTTGTAGGAGAGAATCAGGTAACTCGTCGGGAAATTCTGCAGGCTCAGTTTTGAGTACAGAAATCACAGGTAGATCAGATAAAAAAAGTCGAATTCAAATCGGGGTAGATCGAAGTCGAGGAACAAAAAGTCGACGAAGGACAAGAGTTCCAATGAATGTTGGAACTGCGGGAAAAATGGTCATTACCAGAATAAGTGCCAAGCACCAAAGAAAGATGATAGCTCAGCAAACGTGACCACCGAAGATGTTGGTGAAGCACTAATTCTGACAGCATGCAGTCCAATAGAGACTTGGGTTCTGGATTCTGGAGCATCGTTTCATGCATGTCCTGACAAAAGTTTGATGATGAATTATGTTGCTAGATATTATGGTAGAGTCTATCTTGGCGACAATTTTCTTTATGATGATGTGGGGAAGGGAGATATTCGTGTTAAATCTCCTAATGGATCCGTTTGGACGATGCGTAATGTGAGGCATATTCCTAGTCTTAAGAGAAATTTGGTTGTTGTAGGGTAGTTGGATGATGACGGTTCGGTGGAGGTGCTTAGAAAATAGTCAAATGAGCTATGGTGGTAGTTCAGTGTTTGAAAAAGGGCACATTGTATATGACCGACATCAAACATGATAGCATTGGAGTTGCTGCAGTACATAGTGACGCTGATTTGTGGCATTGTCGACTTGGCCACATGAGTGAAAAAAGAATGAAGCATCTGTGTTCGAAGGGTAAGCTGTCGCGTCTGTAAACAGTTGATATGGGTCTCTGTGAGGACTGTGTGTTTGGGAAACAGAAAAGGGTTAGTTTCGTAAAAGGTGGCAGAACTCTAAAGGAACATAAGTTAGAGCTGGTGCACAGTGATCTGTGGGGACCAGCCCCTATCACGTCTCTCGGTGGAGCTTCGTATTACATGACTTTCATTGATGATGCAACAAGAAAGTTATGGGTATACTTCTTGAAACAGAAATCTGAAGCGTTTGAGGTTTTCAAGAAGTGGAGAGCACGTGTTGAAACTGAAACTGGTCTGCGTGTGAAGTGTTTGAGATCTGACAATGGTGGTGAGTATGAACTTGCATAGTTAAAGAAGTATTGTGCAGATAATGGCATTCGCATGGAGAAGAGAGTTAGAGGAACACCGCAGCAGAATGGGGTTGCAGAGCGTATGAACATACCTTTGAATGAGAGGGCTAGATGCATGAGGTTGAAGTGTGGGTTGCCTAAGATGCTTTGGGCAGAAGCAATTAACATTGCGGCTTTCTTGATCAATCGAGGACCATCCGTTCCACTGGAAAATGGCATTCCAGAGGAATCTTGGAGAGGAAATGAGGTAAACCTATCTTACCTTAAAGTATTTGGTTGTGTTTCTTACGTTCATATTAATGCTACTGTTATGAGCAAGTTAGATGTGAAATCTATGAAGTGTACGTTCATTGGATATGGCGGCGATGATTATGAGTATCGGTTTTGGGATGACCAAAACAGTAAGGTTATTCGTAGTAGAGATGTTGTGTTTAATAAAAAGATTTTGTATAAAGACATATTGGGTGCATCAAACACTGTGGGTGTTGATACTCGGGTTAACGACCCGAAGATTGTGGAATTGGATGTCTTTAATTCTGGTGAAGACAAGATTCTGGAAAACGAGGTGACTAATGAGGAAGAACCACGTACTTCAGATCCTACTTTGAGGAGATCAAGTAGGGAACATCATGCTCCTGAGAGGTATTCTCATGCCTTACATTATTTGTTATTAACTGATAGTGGTGAGCCAGAGTGTTATGCAGAGGCAGTGAAAAGTGTTGATTCGAGCAACTGGAAGCTTGCAATGGATGATGAGATGGATTCCTTGAAGTCGAACAACACGTGGGATCTCGTTGAGCTTCTAAAGGGGAAAAGGGCGATGCATAACAAGTGAATTTACAGAATCAAAAGAGGAAGCAGATGGTAGCAAACGTTACAAAGCTAGGCTGGTTGTAAAGGGTTTTCAACAGAAAGAAGGGGTTGATTACACTGACATCTTTTCTCCCGTGGTGAAGTTGAAGACTATCAGGATGGTTTTGAGCATAGTTGCAGCGGAGAATTTACTGTTAGAATAGATGGATGTGAAGACAGCTTTTCTTCACGGTGATCTTGAAGAAGACATTTACATGAAACAACCATAGGGGTATGTGCTTGAGGATAACGTTGAGCTAGTTTGCAAGTTGGAAAAGAGCTTGTATGGTCTGAAACAAGCTCCTAGACAGTGGTACATGAAGTTTGATGGCTTCATGCATGAGATTGGCTTTGGAAGATGCAATGCTGATCATTGTTGTTTCTTTATAAGGTTTGATAGTAGCTTCATTATTTTGCTGGTATATGTTGATAATATGTTGATAGCAGGTTCATGTGTCCAAGAAGTGAACAAGTTGAAGAAGCAACTATCTAAACGTTTTTCCATGAAGGATCTTGGCGAAGCAAAACAAATCTTGGGTATGCGGATAAATCGGAACAAGGTGGCGGGTAAGTTGTATTTTTCGCAGTTTGATTACATTGATAAAGTGTTGAGGAGATTCAGTATGCAAGATGCAAAGCCAGTAAGCACTCCTTTAGGTAGTCAGTTTAGATTATCAAAAAGGGAGTCACCTACTAGTAATTTGGAGCATGCACAGATGAAGAAAACTCCATATGCTTTAGCAGTTGGGAGTCTTATGTATGATATGGTGTGTACAAGACCGGATATTGCGCATGCAGTGGGAGTTGTGAGTAGATATATGACTAGTCCGGGAAAGCAACACTGGAAGCAGTGAAGTGGACCTTTAGGTACTTGTGTGGTACTTGTGATAGGTCATTGTGTTTTGAGGGAAAACACACGGACTTGAATGGTTATGTAGATGCTGATTTGGCAGGTGATCTTGATGGAAGAAAGAGTACTACTGGTTATGTTTTCACATTGGGTGGTACGGCTATTTCATGGGGATCTAAGTTGCAGAAGATTGTGGCTTTATCTACTACTGAAGCTGAGTATGTGGCGATGACGGAAGCTAATAAAGAGATGGTATGGTTGCAGAATTTTTTGGGTGAATTGGGAAAAGGGCAAACAAATAGTATTCTATACTGTGACAGTCAGAGTACTATTTTCTTGGCCAAGAATCCGGCATTTCATTCGAGGACAAAGCACATTGAGTTGAAGTATCATTACATACGGTATCTCTTGGAAAAGAAGACTTTGCAACTTGTGAAGATTTCGGGAAGTGAGAACCATGCTGATATGTTGACTAAGGTTGTGACCTTAGAGAAGTTGAAGCTTTGCATTGCTTCAACTGGACTTGGTGCTTGAAGAGTCCAAGGATGGTAGTACCATTGTTAGAGGATTGTTATGTGGAAGAGTGAAGATGTGGTTACGATAACATTAGTCTTCAAGTGGGAGATTGTTAGGTTTTGTGGAGCGTGAATTATCAAAGAATGCAGCTTCCTAGTTTAACTGAGAGTTGTAGAGACCTAGTTTCCTCGGAATTGCAGAATTTGAATAATTCTATAATTATGAGTTGCCTAATATAAAGAGTTGGCTAATATTAGAAGTTGTCCTTATTATAAATAGCCAGTGGTCTTATCTGCTGAAGCCTCTTAAGCTCCCTTTTCCTCATTGTAACCACCAGAGGAAAAAGTAGTAACTGTAACTATAGTGAAAATCCTGACTTGGTATCGCCCCCAGATGTAGGCAACGAACTGAGTAAACAAATAACGTGTCTTTCTTGCTTTTCGTTTGTGTATGATTTTCTGTTTATCATATTGCTGCGCAACAGAATAAAGATGCTATTGTTACACAAAATACTAAATACATAACACAATACTGCAATGCAACATTTAGAGCCCAAATTCTTCAAGCACAAGAGCTCATGATCAACCTACTATGTGACTTATGTAACTCATTTGCGCTTCAGAGCAGCAAAGAGTTGAACGCCGATCTCGATCCCTGACGAGTACAACATGTGCGAAAAGTCTGATTTACGAAGCATTGCTCTTGCGAAAATCTCATCGACTATCTCACGTCCAAAGTGATTGGTAATGGTTCCTTCTGCTAATGCTCTGAGGTGCATTATCGCACCATCGATGTTTATAGGTGCTGTCACGTTTGTCCTGGCATTCCTAGTCTCCATTTTGACAATGCTGAAACTCCCGTTTTCCTCCACTGCCTTTCTCATTTGTTTGACGGATGGATATACGTGTGGAACGTTGAACGAGTCGACTTGATCTTCGTCTAAGATCCCCTGTTCTCAGAAGATAAAATCAAGTTCAAATTGTGATTACATCTTGTTATCTATACAGCTATGAAATTAACACATGCATGGAAGAATGTGTATTTTGTGTGTAACATCGATGTTACACCTGTTTGGTAATTGAAACTTCTCCATAAGCTTCAGAATTTACTAAAGTTTGGATTTTTTAAGTACAGTATCATGAATCTAACAATTACAGTATTAAGATTTTGGACTTAGCAGATTAGTCTAATGAAGCACATACTTCGATTCAATTATGAACCGAGAAGGCATTTGGTCTATCGTCTCTCGTGTGCAACCGATGCATGATGACTTAGTACAACAAATACAGTACTTGTTGACGATATATGGTTGGAATGAGATTATACATAATTTACCATATTGTGCAAAAAGACTCTAATCCAGTTAAGAATTTTGAATTACCTCTTTGACCATGTCCATCATGATGTCTCCAAGAAAAGTGAATGCCAAACCAACATCATGAGTTAGTTCTCCATCAGGCACACCAGGCCCAATTATCAAAAGCATCCCGCCTCTTACGATCTCTCGAGCTCTTTCACTCAAGAAAACCTCCATATCATCCTCGAATTGATTCATGTAAGCTCTCACGACTTCATCTGGTGCGCCCGTGTAGTGAATTCTCCCTTTATTCCACGCTGGTGAGTTCTTGACTTGCAATTCCTTTGGCACCTTTGTGAGCCAATGGAGCGAGGAAGAACAAAACGCGATGTGAACAGAAGAAGAGGGAAATAATGGGACGTAAAAGGAACCGGGAACTCCAGCCGCAAAGTATTTCCTCCCGGGCGGAAGAGATGCGAAGAGTGTGTTGAAGTCGTTCAACGTTTGGTCGTTGAACATGACTTGGAATTCGAGTTTCTTGCTAGAATCTCGAGATTTTTCTTCGACGGCTTCGATTATGGCTTGCATCGCGAAGAACGTGTTCGGTCCGACGGAACATCCTAAGTCTGCAATGGTGAATGTGGTTGAAGTTGAACCGGATAGCATGGTTTCCACATCAAGGCTTTGAGTTAGTAACTCTTGGATCAATTTTTTTGCAGCATTGAAGCCTTCTCTCTGCAAATGTTGCAACAAATTGTTGTTTAAGAGCTAATAACACTCTATAATATGGTTTACAACGACATGAGGTGTATGGTTTACATATATAATTAAATCAAACTCCATAGTGCAGTTATATAAAATCAATTATTGAACTAGATCTATGCTGCAACATATTGGTATTTTATTCTATTCCATGTTGAGGTTCTAATATAATTAAATAGTCTAAACAAGCAAAGTATAATATAATATAGTAATGTTCAACAAAGTAATTATGTTTTTCATGTTTCAAATTAATTTAAATAGAAACCAACAAAAGATCTAGTCATGATTTAGAGAATTGAAGTATAACTGTATAATATAAAAACCTGTAGTTCAGAGTTTTTGGCATAGCTGTAGTTGCCATCACCGCTGTTCATCGGAGCTGCTTGTGGTAGTTGTGCCATCTTCTCCTTATGATTTTTGCTCTCTCCCTAATTAAATTCAAACTATTCTCCACAACAGTTTGTTTTGTCGATATATAAATAGGAAGAAAGTCAATGGAGTATTGATCAATTAAGTCAAAGTTGACAGCCGCCGTGCTAGTTACAATTAATTGCATTCCGCGTACAGTCACTATTAGATATCGTACATAATGATTAATTTAACTGCACAAGTGGAATTTTTCAACTCTTGTATTAATAATTTAACATATCGTATGTTGTATGTATGTATATCGCCTCAACTGTTACAGTTGTAGATCTAGTTGCATCTTAGTTTGTAGTTGGTTAGCCGTCGACATTACACTACAAGAAATTTGACCATCACCAGCGCCTTGATTTTCCTAGCACCTCTTGTAAGTGCTGGTAAAAACGTTCAACACACAATACACCAGCGCCATGTTATTAAAATAACCTTAAGAAACAGCGCTGGTGTATGGATCCCCAGCGCAAACAACACCAGCGCTAGGCAGTGCTGACAAAAGTCTTCCCCAGCGCAAAAGGATGCTGGCAAATGCCTAATAATGCGTTGGTGAAAACTGTATTTTCTGTAGTGTTATTGACCTAGTACTACGTTTTTGCTTCTTTTTTTTATTGCTCACAATGGTAGGGGCGTTATTAAAAAGTATAATAGCATCACATCAAACTGATGAAGTAGTCATATGTAGTAATCAAAGAACTATATATGGTCCTTTATAAAAATAAAAATAGAAAGAGTTCAACAAAACATAATTAAAATGTAATTAAAGCTGATTTATTAACATATTATTAAGCTGATTTATTAACATATAACCCCTATCATCCTAGCAATAAATAGCAGGAAAAAAAAGTATGTTTGCCACCTCATAGACTAATTTGCGTTTTGTACCTAAACTTTCAAAAGTTGCACTCACAACCGTACGCGCCTTCTTTAAATGTGTAAAGATCGTCTCTCCACATTCAAAAGTCGAATTATTCTGTCAAAACTACTCACATGAGCTATACTTCTCAACGGTGAGCAGCACCTTGCACCGTTCCCACGATTCCTGCACTATCCGCACCCTTACTAGTTAGGATCATCCCAACTTTACCAAGTGCTCTCTCACTTCATCACACCAGAAAAGTAAGGAATCTCAACGAGTATTTGGAGTCTAAAAGTAGAAAGATGATTTTTGCACAATCATGAAAGGCGTACGCAGTAAAGTGCAGCGTTTGAGAATTCAAATGCCAATACGCAAACCAAACTATAGCGGAGATGGTGAAGCGCTTCTCTCCCTACGTACAACTACTGTTACTTTAGTTGATTCTAGTAGGACAGAACCCAGCCAAAATCAGGCAAGGGCCCAGTTTTCCAATAGGGAATTTGAACCTTAATCATGTCCTCATAACACACGACTGTCATACGATTGGTATCTCGTGGCTGTTTCAATGGATGAAACTTATACGATTTACGTAGTTCACGATTCTGAGCCTTAGACGTGAGAATTACTTGCAACTTGTCTTCCTCACTCAACACTTTAACTTCAACCTTCCTCCTCATTTGGGTGTGATCTGGAAGTTTTGGTAAATGGACAGTGTATACATAAGCATCTATGGTTTCTTCTTCGATGATATAAAACTCAGTATCAATACTATAACCCGTACTGGACCCTGTTGATGACGTTGCAGACATTATATCTTGTTGCTTGTTCAACCTTTCTTTCAGCTTTTGTGGTTTATATATACATCTAATGTAGTTAATTATGAGATTGTGAAAGAATAAATGTTGTAAGATTTTTATACTCTAGTCATGCGCTATATATTCTCACATGATATCAATAATTAACATTCAAGCATATTTACTTCTCTAGTGCTATTAATTGTAATGTTTCTATATTGCATAAAGATTTCTGAAAATAAAATTATATGGAGCATACAATTACTTATCGATCACGCCACATTTCATATCTTGCCTTGATGCACAAGGCATTACGCATCAAGGATCACTTGTGGACGTTTCAAGCATAACCTTGCTCAAAACGACCCCCCTTGGTAACAGTAATCTTCAAGCAAAGTGAAGCAACGAATAACATATGCAAGAAAAGAGCTCATGGATGCATCCAATTTGGTAAATTCTAACGAACTATCTATGTTGATTGGCAATGTACCTAATACTGCCTCATTAGGGGGCATGCAATCCAAAGCGACATGATATTAATGCAATTGTCGCGATACTACATCGGTGATATAATCCACAAAGTTATGCAAAAGCCATTACTTGGTCTATTTATCTTATCCATGTTCAAATGGCCTCTTTTACAACACAGGTGCATTTAGAAAACTTTAACCACTTGAAAGAAAGAAGCAATTGTTGTTTAACACCGTAAGGAAACATCATAGATAAACTTTGTCGTAAAAGATCACAAGTAATCATCAGTAGCTTTTCACAATATCAATAATCAGGTAGGCTCTATCCTCTACTTAGGTATCATAAATCAAGAATAAGAACCACGACCGAGAAGCAGAAAACACTTGACGAAAGAAAAATAACACGAATGGCATGTCACTGGCTCATGAATCACAACCAAGAAAACAGAGAGCAATGATTAGTTCCAGACGCTTTTCAATAGTAGTGATCATGATGTTGATGAAAGCAAAACAAGGAACATGATAAACTTAAAGAAGAATTTTCCGAATGTTTCCGCTTATCTAGCGTGGATAATTTAAATCTTTAAGTCTACTTAAGTAAGGTTTCCAATTTCCAATAAAGTCAATCACTTTTACCGACCGACCCTTAGTTACCAGAATCATGCCATTTCTAAGATTCATATAAAATCTTCTTATATTGGGTGATATGATTTTCTAAATCACCTAAAGGTTTATCCGTATAAGATGGATTTATGGCAACAACCTAGTCCGTAATCGTTTCAAATCAGCAATCGGACAGTTGTTTTTCCTATTGCTTTGTCCCAGAAACTCCCATAAATATACCATCCCTAGGACTAATGAATGAAATTAGCCAATTAAACTTCCTTTTTCGGTTTAAAAGTTTCAAGATATAGCAAACAAAAATATGTACGTAAGTTCTATATAACTTGAGGAGAAGCAATTATAAATGTACTTAGAGGAAACAAAATATGACGTCTTGATTAGTTTGTAACCAAACAACTTATCAGACTCAGAACGACACGACAAAATGCAAATTGTTGATTTGGGTCCTGTTCTCAAATTTATTGCAGCAGAGGGATATAAAAGTCAAGCAACATACATACAATGTGTATCTCCTAATTGTCCAAACTAATCACATGAACTGCATCGATATCTCTATGATCACAGTGCACGTAGTAATGCGGTTGCTACTAACCGAAAGCAGCTCATAATCATGTCAAACAAAAGAAAAAAAAAAAAAAAAAAACCAAAGTATGGGAACATCAATTATGATCAAACTCGAACTGGGTTTTATCACAGCCCGGAAGTAGAAAAATCATGGAACCTAACATACAGAGTAAATCTCCTAAGTTGTCCAAACTAATTAATTAAACTGACTTGACATCTCTATGATCGCACTACAAGCAATGTCGAAACCGGAAGTGGTGCTACTAAACCGAAAGCAATCTCAAAATTGTGATTCAACGAAATAAAAGCAAAGTATCAGAAAATCAATAAAACCCGTCAATCATTCAAGACAAAAATATCAGAGCTACACTAATTAAAAACAACCAACCATATCCCCAAAATGAACATCATATTTCACATGTCAACTGTAAAGTTTGAAACTTTGATGTTTATTAGAAAAATAGAACTGTATGGAAATCGCTAAACTTTAAAACAAAGCAAGACCGTTACAAAGGTACCAAAAACCAGGAATTTAAATCTTGAAACTCAAAACTCATCCAGAATCCCTATTTCTTGGTGCTTTTACCTCCAGAATCAGCACTGCCGCTTGCCTGAGCCGCCTTCTTTGCCGTCTTTTCTTGAAGTGCCTTTGCATCCCTACGCAAAATAACAAAACACAAGTATATCAACACTCAATCCCACAAACGCGTGCCAAAGCCTTATAGATGCCTATGTGCCACATCCATAGAAAAAAAACAAGATAAAGATCTGTATATTGTAAAACAAGATCACGTGCTTGCACGATTTGTCGAAAGCAAAGATAACAACTCCCGCGACTACATCGATATCAACGAATTCCCAAATCTTCATAGAATTACACAAAAAGATTTAACATGACAATCAATTATAACTGAATCTCCATAGATTAACAAAACCCACAAAACAGATACCACAACAATATAATGTATTAACAACCCAGATCAGGAATATGGTCAAAAGGCTGAATCTTGAAAATTAGGAGAAAAATAATTTAAAAAAGGTGGTACCTTTCACGGCGTTGTTCAGGGGTCAAGCCATCATCTTTACCCTTGCCTTTGCCGCCGACTCGGGCAGCTGCCCTTTCTCTGTCTTTTTCCCTCTGATTACCACGTTAATTTTACAGTTAAGGAATCACTAAATACTTTTTTTTAAAACAAATTAAAGATCAAAGCTTTACAAAAATGAAAATATAATCCAAAATAAATACATACAATTAATTGGAAAAAGAAATAAAAGAAAGAGGATATGAGTCATGGTGAAACAACGCCGCCGCCGCCGGAGTCGAGGAAGAGAATCTAGAGAGAGAAAACGATGAGAGAGAGTATGTGATTGTATTATTGGCCCAAATTCAACGCTTACTCAAATATATATTCTTTTATTCGTTGGAACCTGCACATGAAAGACTTTTTTTTTATTATTATAATTTGTCTTTTTAAATTTTATAGAGAATTACACAAACTACAAACTAACTAAAGTATGATTTATTTACCCAAATTATTTTACATGTTTGAAAAATTACATAAAATACTTTTATATAAAAGAAAATTACTTCCGATATTTTTTTCTTTTGAAACCAAATAAAGGAAGCTCAATGTCTTACTTTTGAGCAATTTTGTTTAGTTTTCTGTTTCTTGTGCAAAAAAAATGAAAAACATGAATTTACATTCAACAAAACTTAATAATTTTATCGAAAAATCAGTCAAAAGGAGTGTTTGTGTAGTTTCTCAAACATGCAAGATATTTTTTGTAATTACTTTATATCTCATGGATAAGTTTTGTAATTCTCCCTAAATTTTAATCACTTATTTTTAAGGACAATAATGGTAATTCTCATTCACTTTTTTTAATAATTCTCATTCACTTTGATCACTTGGTTACTCTCGAATACAATTCTCTTAAAACTTTGGGTCTTATCTTTATATTAAAAAAAAAAAAAAAAAAAAAAAAAAACAGCAAACCCCTTAATTATGCATGAATAAAAGGAACCACACCCCAGAAAGACGTCGATTACAACAACTTATGCATACAATAATTACAAGTTCATACATTTAATAGCAATATCTCAATTCTTTGATTATTAAAAGAATAAAAATAAAATAAAATAAGAAATAGTCCTCAATTGTAATTACTTGGATAAAGCTTAATAGTTAATAGTTAATAGTTTTTTTTTTTGCTAGGAAAGAAGAAAAAAGGTCGTTAGACCATATCCGCTAGATACAAACTAGAAATAATAGTTAATAGTTAATACTACCAATTACAACCAAAACCTAGAAAACGTGAAAAGATCCAGAACTGCCCAATAAGTTAAGAGCTTATTATTGGAGGAAACAGCAAAAAAGTTCAACTATGTACTAACTAATTCAGCTAACTCCATTTAAAAGATTAGTTCACAAGCTAACAAATTAAAAAAACCGACCAATAAGCTAAAAGAGGACATATATATATACCAACCAATTAAAGGCATAGAAAGAAATAAAGAAGTGAAATCAATACTTTCAAAAGACAAAATACCCAGTAAATTCGCTGATTTTCGACAAATGAACAGCATATAATAAGCCCATGATAAACGAACAGCAAATTCGTTGAAACAGCAAATTCGTTGAAACACTCGCGATCTTAATAGAGATCTGGACAAAAAGAAACTGCCTTTTCAGGAATTAAGCTTCGAGTACTATAATCGGGCTGATCAAATTCTAACGTACGATAAAAACGAGATGAAATTGGAGTTCTTTTTCTTTCTTTTTTATTTTTTTAATTATGAACCGTTTTCTTCTTGAAAAACCTTAATGGTAATAATAGAATTATTTCTTTTGAGATTTTGTTGGGCCCAAAACGAATTCAAGCCCGTTCAATTAAAGAAAAAAAGTTACATTGACATTTTACGATTACTTGACATAGATGATTTAAGAAAACATTCATAAAAATAAAATAAAAATTATGAGAAAACAATAATGTCGAAACTTATTTTTATGGACGTCAATACATGTAATTTTTAGATTCATTTGAAAAATTCTCGAAACATTACGAAACGTTTCTATTTTTTATGAACCAAAACCTACTCCAAAATCGAAACTTTAATCCATGTGGACGTCTTTATGTGTTTTTCCGTCAAAAGGTGTTTTTCGCCAATTTCACAATAATAAGAAGCTTTTCTCATTTTTTTTATACGTTGATGATATTGATCCTCCTGGATGCTTAAAGAAAGTATCTAAAGTCGAAACACTTGCCCTTATTAGAAAATTCAAGGAAGCAAAAAGGACATTGAAGAAGAGGATGAGAGGCAAGAATGCTTTTTTTAAGTTGTTTATTAATAAGCTTTTAGGAATTTATTTTTTCCTGAGTTGGTAAGGCAGTAGGCTTTCCTTTTTATAGGCGAGGGAAGTAGCTCATAATTTAATAGCTCATAACAAGGATAAGATTTAAAAATGTACAAGGGTGTCGTATGAAGGACTAGATATTTAGGATTTTATGGCGGTTTAGGATTTGTCAGGCTTCCGACAATTCTTATCTTAGACAAAGGATAGGTTCTTCGAGGGGCTGAGTCATCGACGTAGATGGCACGGTCGCATTGTCATCTTGAGTGTAATTTGATCTTTCTTCCACGGAGTTTTTTTTTTCACATATCCCCAGAAGTCCCCCAGTTTTGCTCGTTCACAGAATGTACGAGGGAAATATCATGGTCGCTTCTTATTGTTTTATGACCATTCGAGCTCTGACTCTTGTATCACCTAATTGCTCGGGTTGACAAGGGTTAACGGTAATATTCTTGGCCTATTTAAGGGCGTTGGAATCGGAGAGGAGGCCTCACCTGGGCTGAAATTCCGCTTATATGTTTGAACAAACTTGATCTTTTATTAATGTGATCCCAGCGTCTTTAGTGATTTCCTTCTCTGGCTCTTTTATTTCGATGTTTTTTGCTTTCTTGTTATTCATCTCTTTTTATTTTTGCAAATGGCTTCTTCTTTTCTGGATGTTCTCATTACTTTTGTTGTGGGAGACGTTGAAGGAGGTGTGTAAGATTTAACTGTAGAGGGTGTGAGGTCCAGTTCCTCTAGTGTGAAATATCACGTCGGGTCGTCTGTAAGGAGGAGGAAAGTGGTGGTGAAGGTCAAACCGAAACATACGTCGATAGGAGATACTCCTTCTACTATTACAGAGGCGTGTGTGCTTTATCGTTTGAGGAATTTTGATGTAGATTTCAAGGTTGTGAAGATTCAAATTCCCCGTTTTGCAGGATTGGGCCGATAGGCCTCCCCAGGGGTTCATCACACTTTATGTTGCTCAGATTCGAGCGGGGTTGAGAGCGTTGATACCTCCCATTTTTGCCAGGTTTTTAAGGCGTTTGGTCTATCTCTGAGTCAGGTAACTCATAACGGTTATATTTACCTAGCTTGCTTTGTGTGCTTAATGAAGGGGTGGGTATGCTCTGTGAAGCGTTTCCCAGCAATCTATGGGGTGAGTATGTCACCTTCGAGCCTTCCATTTTACTATTTTACTTCTCATAATGCCAAGTTTTGTTTCTTGGATAATAGTTCCTCTTCTTTTAGAGACTAGAAGACTCGTTATTTCTATGTGCATCCCATTTAGTCCACATGAGATGTTAACTTTTCTTGGCAGGAAAAATCGGTTGTACAGGACGAGAAGTGCTTAGATGGTTTAGCCCAGAAAATGGCTGACAGGCTTCTTTTTGGTTCGCTATAGCTCAGCGAAGAATCTGAAGGACTAGATGTTCACGTTTTTCTATAAGATAAAAGGTTTGACATCTGTGGCTTCTAGCACTTGGGCCCTTCCTCAGATTGATTTTAGCATCGCTAGTGTGGGGATATGTTATGTGCTTGGTTTTCTCTTTCTGGCCTTCTTTTGCATGTGTATGATTGTAATGGGTTTTGATGAGCAATTTTGCTTAGATGCTTGTTATAGATGTCAAGAAGTTGGAGGGGGCATCAGAATCTGATTTTACTAAGTTGTGATGGGAAGAGTCTGTTGAGGGTGATACTGAGGCGTCTGATCAGGTGGTTGTGGGGGCGGGTTCTGAAGGCAATTGGAGTACAAGAAGAAAAGAAGAAGCAAAGAACAAGAAGAAGAAGGGGGCCAAAGATAAAAAGTTCGATGGAGAAGACTACTTACAAGAAGGGGTGAGTGAGTTGGATGGGTCGATGGGGACGAAAAGATAGGCCCTGCTTTTATCTTCTGCGGGTATTTCTAGTACTTTGTCGGTTGATAGTTCTCGTAGCTATGGTGGCATTACTAAGGAGGACATGTAGGAAGTTTTTGCCCATATTGCTCAAGGAAGATGGGCTCCTTAGTCTCAAGCTTTGGTGGCAGAAGGTGGGGATCAGTTACCGAATTCGTCGGGGATGGATGCGTTCTTAGGGAGAGGAACCTTGGCAAATCATGTGTAGTCTATCGGGGAGGGGACTTTAAGCTTGGGGGTCGATAAACCGCAGTCTTAGGTTCAATTGGAATCTGCTTACTAGCCCAACTGCATAATAAATATCCGTGCGAGTACACATCATTGCATACATCAATATCCCAATGGCACTAGCATAAGGAACACGAGCCATTTGCTCTTTCTCAGATTGAGTCTTAAGACATGTTTCTTGGCATTAGCTTTCACCTTTGGCGATAGGGGTGTCGATGGCTTTTTGTAGTTCTGCATCTAAGCGCTCACGAAACTTCTTTAAGTAAGTTTGTTGGGACAAACTAAGAAATTTCTTGGAGCTATTGACTCCCATAATGTATTTTTCTTAACCCATATCTTTCATTTGAAGTTCGAAGACAACCACTCTTTAGTGGCGACAATCATCCCTTCTCATTACCCGTCAATAAAATATCATCAAAACTTACTCTAGGAAAACTCATATTTTTAGTCTTTAATCAATTCCAAACTTTTAATAACCCCACACTAAATAATTATCATACGAAGTAACACCTTAAAATGTATAACTTAGTCATTTATTACTTTATTTTACAAAGTAAGTTTA
Source organism: Linaria vulgaris (assembly GCA_948329865.1). NCBI lineage: Eukaryota > Viridiplantae > Streptophyta > Magnoliopsida > Lamiales > Plantaginaceae > Linaria > Linaria vulgaris. Next base: position 128,416,987 of record OX415249.1, on the reverse strand, counting down.
AAAATGCATATACTTGTTTTATAACTTAAATATAAAGATATAAACATGAGAGGTTTATCAAAATATGTGATAAGGAATTATAAATAATCTTATTTGATGGTTAGGTCATGAAGTGGCAAGAATAATCTTGTAAGACTTATGAAAATAGTGTGTTAAACATGATAAATCTACCATTTAAATGTTATAAATAAGATCACGAAAATGTCAATTCATTGTTATAGATCATAATAATCTAATTATAACTAATATCATATCATGTTAAGTTTATGTGTGTGATAAATACATTGAATTATGTGATTAAACTTATAGATTAAGAAAACAAAGGTTGTGCCAAATAAACTGAAATATCACCGCAGCTTTGGTTTTACCTTTGATCGGACATCCAAATGAACTTGGTTTTTAAATCTTTTTATGCTTTATGGTTTCTAGCATCATGAGAGATGTGTAAATCCAAGATTTTGTAAAAACACAAAGGTTTGCTATGCTAAGCAATTCTTGCAACATATAACCTATTTTCGAATTTTCAGACAGCAGCCTATGGTTTAGGAGTTTCGACCTTCTAAATCATATTATTTGAAAAATATTTCTTCATATGAAAGTTTTAGGGCATCATGAGGAGTATTTAGCCATTGGCCTTGCTCAGAAAGGATTTTTCTACAATTAGTTATTATGTTTCTAAGGTGCAGGGCCGAATAGATAAATTATGCGCAATAAAAGTTTTGGGATATTTTCGGGTAGAAAATGATAAAATAAGAACTTGGGATGAATTTTTCTTTAAAGTAGACTCACTAACTTATAGATTCATATGAATAAAGAAGGAAAAAAGAAATGATTTTGAGTGTGAAAATTGTTGGAAGAAAGCCTACTATTTATAGGCAAAAATCTTGTTAAAATAATTTTAATTAAGGTCCCACTTTGATTATTTTATAATAAATCACAAGAATGTTTTAATCATGCTCTTAAGGATGTCATGGCTTACCTCATCAAAAATATGTCATGGCTTACTTCATTAATTGGTTAATTACATATCAAGTTCTTCAATTATTTATAATTAAAATTCAAATAGGTATAATTAGATTTCTTTGTTACATACCTATTTATTTATGTAATTTTTCTAGATAATTACATCATCTTGGTTAAGATTTGAAATTAAAATATATGTTTTAGGATTAGAGACCTATAAAAATAATAAATGACTAACTTTTAAGTTTAGGGACTAAAATGCAAATGTTTCTAAACATTTAGGGTCAAAAATATAAATTTCCAAAAGTTCAAGGATTAAATTATAAATTTATTTTCTTCCTAATTTTTGGGGCGTGACAAAAATTATGCATGCATGTTCTTTTTATGAGAGTTTTAACTTTTTTCTTTCTTTTATGCACCTTTTCGTGAGAGTTTTAATAAGAAGTCTTCTTAATTTGTTATTAATAGTCAAAATGAAATTAAGAAAGACATTATGAAACTTTGATTCTGTACTAAATTCTACTTTTTAAAGCTCGGAGTACATAGTATTTATATTATGTGAGATATTATTATGCACTTACATTTTAAATGCCTTGTGTTTTGAAAAATCGTCAAAATATGCTTTGCGATTAACATCGTAGTCGATTGTAAGGAACTACTAAGGATGCCATGGACTTGCAAGTTAAGATGGATACCACGAACGGCAAATAGAGCCGCGAATAGATTGTTGAAGACTTCACCGAGCGTAGAGGAGCGAGATTTCTTTTGGGGCACTCCCCCTCGCACGTAGTTGATGTATTAAACTTTGATATGGCCTAAGGGCCTTGTTCTTCCTTTTTCGACCAACAAAACAAAAAAAAATATTAACACTTCTTGTTATCCATTTGTTTTTTTTTATATATATTAAGATTTATGAGCCATGCACATGTATTGATAAAAATCTTGGGATCTTGAGTTTCATTTTCTTTCTTGGACAAAATCTATCAATCTAAACGAATTATCAAAAATGCCCGCTAAGTTTTGTCTTTAATCCTAAATGTCCGGTTTTTCAAAACATGCTGAAAATGCCCCGTATCTTTTAAAATTTCTACTAAAAATGCCCGAAATGAAATTTACATACAAAATCTTTTATTTTTTCTGAAAAATAATGCTAAAAATGCCCTGTATCTTTTAAAATTCTACCAAAAATGCCTGAATTTTAAAACGCGACTTTTTGATTCAGCAGCGCGACTCTTTGATTCGGATGCCACGTCGGATAAAAAGTTCGAATTTTTAAAATCGGGCATTTTTGTTAGAAAATTTAAAACTTAACGGGTATTTTCAGCATGTTTGAAAAAATCGAGCATTTAGGATTAAACACAAAAGTTAGTGGGCATTTTTGACTATTCGTCCTATGAATAATTAAGGTGAACCATGTTCTGAGAGGATTTCAAAAGAATGATTAATCAAGTGAACTGTTTACTTACTTTAGCCTTTGACCATGATAAATAAGGAGATTTTTTTCTGGTAGCTTGTCTAACACCATCTTATTGTCCCGAAATTATCATTTCAAGCAGCTTCCTCTACCTATATAAATGGGATGCCTCACTCCCAAAATAAAAGAACAAACGCCCTAGTTCATTCTATAGATCCCTTCATGTCGTTTCGTAATTTCCCACGTTTCAACCTGCCCTTTTATCCTCCTCGGAAAAACTATATTCAAGCCCCACCTTCCCCTGCTTTCCTAAATAAACAATAGGCGTTCCGCCCCCTCGAATAAACACAAGGGATATTGTATATCAGCATATGGTGTCGTCTGTGGGATCACTACGGTGCCCTTAAATAAGATTCAAGAATGAAGGAAGGGTTTGGATAGAAGCAAAACTTCTAAAAATAAGAAAGTAGAAGGTACCTTTACGTCATGCCCACTGAAGATCTTCGACCTCCTGGACAGATCGGTCGACCAGCCAGAAGGAAGACCATAACTCCCCCTTCCGCCAGAAGCTTAGTGCGTCCGAGCCCTAGAAGAACCTGACATCACGCATTGGAGCCTTTTTAGGACCTCATGAGAACTATGCTACGCACCCGCGCGCATCAAGTTCTCCCTTCCGCAAACATTCTTGATGTGGCCACACCACCTCTGACCGACGATTTTCGCTAACTTAAGTCATCTGCTCTTAATATTTGGTTGCTTGGTTATGAGTTTCTGGAGACAGTTATGGTTTTCCAGGAGAAGCATATGCATTTCCTTTGCAGCCAGAAGAAAGCAACACTGCTAGAGGTTATGAAGAAATCTGCTATGGAGAATGTTGGTGTAGATGTTGTCATTCATGTGAAGGCAAAAAACGACAGTGGAGGCAATCAAATAGACTCAATGCTCCATGATATTCGTTTGCGGTGGGTAGATCGATACCCCAAATCAAAAAAAAATCCTAAACGGACGCTGCTATGCAAGGTTATGGCCTTTCAAAGTTTTGCATTTTTTCTTCCTTTTTTTAAAAAAAATTCGAGGCGTGTTTGTAATTATCAAAAAAATAGGGACTGATTCACAATTGACCAAAAGGCACAAAAAAACAAAAAAAAAGGGTTGAACCGGTTCGCAAGTAGAACCAGTTCAGCGGGTCACCGGGCGAACCAGCGGGATTCGCCGATTCGCCCTCAGCAGCTTGCAAGCCGTTCTTGAAGGAGAACCAACCCGGACAAGGCACCGGTTCCCCGTCGAACCGGTCGAACCGACCAATCTGGGTCGGGTTTCAAAACCCTGGTAGAAGCAAAAGCATGCATTGCAAACACTAAATAAATGTTTTTCAGTGACTTAAAGCCCATAAGCTACTTTTAGAAGCTCTTGCAAACACACCCATAACATATAACATAAATTTGTAAATTAATAAAATAAATTTAAGGTTTAGAGTGATGGGAGTGGTTATTTCCTAAATTATAGAAAAACTTAAATTTTGCATTTTTATCCTTACGATGGCAAGTTTCGTAATATTTATCTACAATAGGCCTTTTCTCACAAGTTCTATTTCTATAAATACGGTTGCCATGCACATAATATTCATATTCGATATCATATCATATCACTCTTCTCTGCTTGTGTACGTTCTCTCGATTTTCTTCTTCCTTTCACAAATTCTGTAGAAATTCTTCTTCGTCATCGAGCTACGGAATTCGTATTCACCTTTCATGTGTTTATTAGGTAATTTTCAAATTGTTTCATGCTTTTGTTGTTGTTTTTTCGGTATAGATTTTTTTAGGTTTAACTTTAACATTTGAAACACCTTCTTTTTACGTTCAAAATCCTAGCCATAATGATGAATATGATGTCAAAGACTCGAAGCTTTGGGACGATGTGTATAAATTTTCTGAGATTATAAGTGTTGAGTTTTCGCTGTGTTAATTTCTTTGTTTGTTTATGTATTAACTTAGCGGAACTCTAATTTTGAGATTGCGAGCTTTGCTTCTTTCAAAGGGATATTGTTTGTGTAGAGCTGTAAATTTAGTTTTCATCACTTTTATTTTTAAAGATCCACTTAGTTCCAATTCCATTAGCATGACCAGGCCTAGGAACAAGTTTCCACACTTTATTTTTAGAAAATTGCATGATTTCTTCCTGCATTGCATTTATTCAGTGAGAATCTTTCAGGGCCTCATTAACATTCTTAGGTTCTATAGCAGAAATAAAACAAGTAACTAAATCACACACATATGACATGCAAACACTAAGTTTTAGCCATATTCTTATAATTTACTCTTTCTTTGTTTCTCGTTCTTAAAATTTCGGTAAGATTTCTTATAACCTGAGAAGTGGAATGATCCCTCTGAATTTTGGCAGGAGTGTCTTTCTTTGCTTTACTTCACACCGATTGAGTGCCATAAAGTGAAAATAACACCCCAAGACAATAAGGAGAAGATTGCAAACAATCAGCTAAATGTTTGCACATGAATTAGTAGTCAAGTCAAAATGGCCAAACAATCGAGGGCTCTCTTGCCTGTTGGTGGATCAAAATGGCCAAACAATCAAATTGGCCAATTTCATTTTTTACGCAAACATCACAATGGATCATAGCATTTTACTAATTCCATAAAAATAAATAAAATTGCAAAATATTATAAGTCATCGTGTACTGCTCTCCCATTTCCAGATTGGGATATGAATTTGCTTACAAGTTGCAGAAAATAATTACTGGACATCAAACTAAAAAATAGCACGTAACTCACTCACATTGCAAATAGAGGTGAAGAATTAGGAGCCATGAATTTCCCAGGGCCGACCCGAAAGAGCGGCACATCTGTACAAAGCTTGTATTAATAATACCATAAATTGAATAAATATTGGAGCTAACAAACACAGTGAAAGGTATCTGATTGGCTCAGAAAATGGTGTTTCAAGATAAGTCGGCAGCCAAACGGGAGGCGAAGCCTCGGCAGTGAGAGAAATAAAAGGGAGAAACCAATTACTGGCAAAAGGAGTTGGAAACAGTGCGAGTCGAAACCAAAAATTATATCAAGGAGAAAATAGAAATTAAATAAAACATAAGAGAATAATGCGTGGATTCGTCCTTGTATTTAATAATTTAGACTTCTTTAGAACGTGGCTAGAACATTTTATTATAAGAAGTGTGTACAATTTTCTTTAGGCTTCAGGACCGTCAGATTAGATTGATTTGGGCCATTCATTGAGCCTCAATCCCTTATATATATACTACTTTGACTTTTTTAGATATCAACAAAAACATTTCATTTCAGACATTAAGGAAAACATTTCAAATATCAACTCCTTATAGATATACTATCACTTGGGGTTCTAGACTTGGAGCGACGGGAGGATTTCTCTACCTATTTGTTGACCATGTAACAGGCACGGATGCCAATGGGGCCGATTTTGGCTTCGTCGAGGTGGTGATAAGGGAGGGAGGGGGCTGGATCCGTGTTGCACTCGCCAATAGGAAAATCATTCACGATGACATGCTTAGTTACCCTCTGTACGTGTGGCAAAACGGAGTCGTTCTTTTTTCCGGATATGGCCGAATAGGAATTTACAACAACAAGGATGGATCGATGATTGTTCGGGATGTTCGAGAGCACGACACTCCTGCTGGTTCAATCATGTACGTGGAGAGTTTGGTGTCATTGGATTAGGAGCGAGATTGTAAGGCTTTTGAATGAATACGGTTTCATGCATACTGTATAGTGACCATTAAAGGATGCTTCTCTTGCGTTTTTTGGAGTCATATAGAGTTGCTTATTTTGTTATAGCTATGGAAGGATTGGTGTGCATAAAAACTTAAGTGCTTTGTTGGCTTGAAAGTGTTATATTCATCATGTTATATCTTTTTTTTTTCAGTTTCTTTTAATTGTTACAGATTATTAATGCTGCTACAATTAAAAGCTATATGCATTAAATTGTCTATACAAAAACAAACATAAGTAGCCACATGAAAAATTACATTTATAATATAATGTACGGGCATGTAAATGTTGATAGATCCATAATTTTATAATTTTTCATTGCTAGAATCCAATAGTTCAGAAACTTAATTCCCATTCAAACTTGTTTTTCTTATCTCACGTTTCAAAATTACAATTATATTTTAGGACGAAATATTAAAAATGTCCGCTAACTTTTTTTAAAAAGTTAAAATGCCCAAATGCCCCGTATATTTAAAAAAAGCTTTCAAAAATGCTCGTAACCCTTATTCGGGTTGAAATTGCCTACGTGGCGGTACAGTGGCTGCCACATCATTTGGATGTTATGCCACGTCATATTTTTCAGCCAAGAAATATTTTTTACACAATTCCTTGTAATTTTAAATATTGTATTTGAACCCAAAATAAATTGCACTTTGCACCCCAAAATATATATATATATATATAAACATTTTATATATATAAATATATATATATATTGTTAAAATAATAAATATGTATATAAATAATAAAAATAAAGATATATATATATATATATAACTATTTGTAAAAATAATAAACACATATATAATAATAAAGCTATATATATATAATAATAATAAACATATATATAATTATTTATAAAATAATAAATATTTTAACAATATATAAAAAAAAACAACAACAACAAAAATACAATTAAAAAATAAAAATCATCATCTTCATCACACTATCCCGTACCCCCTCCCCCCCCCTCCCAACCCACCCCCTCCGCCGTCACCACCACCACTACCCCGTCGCGCTGCCTCCACCACCACCAACCCAATCACTCACACAAAGATACCTACCCGCCGCCGTCACCACCACAAAGATTTGGATCTCGCGTACAATTTCTTCACCGACGATTTGGATCTCGCGTTCAATTTCTTCTCCGCCGCCAACCACTTCTTCAATTTCTTCACCCGCAACGATTGGAAACTTGACGGAGCTGAGGACTCTGAATCTGGTCATGAATCTGTTTACCGATGAAGAAGCTGAGAACTTGACGGTGGTAGGGCATTGCGGGGGGGGGGGGGGGTGGGGGGGGGGGTGGGGGGGAGGGTGGGTAACGGGATTAGTTTGATGTAGATGAAGATTATTTTCTTTTTTTTAATTGATTTTTTTTGTTTTTTTGTTTTTATTTATTTTTATATATTGTTGAAAAAAACTATTATTTTATAAATAGTTATATGTATATATGTTTATTATTTTTATTTATATATATATGTGTGTGTTTATTATTTTTACAAATAGTTATGTATATATGTTTATTATTATTTATATATATATATATATATGTTTATTATCGACACAAATAGTTATCTATATATAAATATATATATCTTTATTAATATTATTTATATATATGTTTATTATTATTATTTATATATATATCTTTATTATAATTATTTTTATATATATATTTATTATTTTTACAAATAGTTATATATATAACAAAATATATGAAGATGATGAATTATTTTTTTTTGTTATTTATATTTTTATAATCTTAATAAATTGTTAAAGACATAAAAATAATTGAATATATATATATATACGAAAGACATATATATTTCTTTATACTTTTAAAGATTTAATAATATATGGATACATATATATATATATATTGGGGTGCAAAGTGCAATTTATTTTAGAGTGCAAATACAATATTTAAAATTACAAGGATTTGTGTAAAAAATATTTTTTGGCTGAAAAATATGACGTGGCATAGATGACGTGGCAGCCAATGTACCGCCACTTAGGCAATTTCAGCCCGAATAAGGGTCACGGGCATTTTTGAAAGCTTTTTTTAAACATACGGGGCATTTTGGCATGGCCCAAAAAAACGGTCATTTTAACTTTTTTAAAAAGTTAGCGGGCATTTTTAATATTTCGTCCTATATTTTATCCGTGCGTATCTTTTACGATGCTTGTTTTTAAAAAAAGGTCTTGTTTGTCTATACTATATGTCTTGACTTTTACACCGTGCACACTAATTAAACCAACAAAAACGCGAAGATGTATGTGTTCTATTTGCGTAAGTCTCAAATGGTTCATTTAATCTAATCACTTAGAATTACAATAATGTTTGTTGCATATCATTATTAATTTATTAATTTATTTTTTAACACAAAATTTTAACAAAACCACTTTAATAACAGAAATATAATCAAATATTTGTACAAAAAAATAAAATAAAATACATCTTTTATGTAAATTAAAGAGTCATATCTTCCACCAACGTTCAAGTTTCATTAATGTAGCCTAATAGAATATGAGTTTTGAATCGCGTACAAACAGAAAGCATACAAAAGTATCGAAGATTCCAAACACAATGGGCGTCACAAATTCATCGGATTTCCTTCTTCTACATCATTCATCCATAGACACGACACGAATGTTGTACTCAAGCGAAATACCTTAAGAGCGGACGAGAAAACGGTGATAGGTGTTGGACTGTTGAACAGTGTTTTCAGACCCGGCCCGGTCACAGAACCGGTGAGGCTACTTGTTAGTAGGTCAACAGGTCAGACCGGTCGGACCACTAGTTGAACCGGTATACCCATATTTAAAAAATATATTTATTTGAGATAAGTAAAATAAAATATTGGACAATTATATACTAAATTATGTTATTACTAAATTTAAATAGGCTGAAATTCGTACATAAAAATCTCTCATAGCTTTTTTCCATATCTTATATATAATGTATCTATCTATATATATATAAATTCTTTTGATAACTTTATCTATATATATATATATATATATATATATATATATAAATAAGTACATTAAGTTTAGTTATAAAAAAAAAACATTAAGTTTTGGTAGGCCTGTAATGACCACTCTCTCTTTTTTTATAATTAAAGCCCATAACATGTATTTACATGTAGTTTCATGCCCAACCCATAATATAAAAGCCCATATTATTTAATTCTTTCATAGTATATAAATAAGGATATAATTTTTTTGAAACCTAATTCATTCTCTGCGCAGTTGTTCTCTCATCTCAGATCTCATTTTCATCATTTCTCTTTCTTGTGCATTTCTTTTCTTCTTTCTTTCAAAATTTTAGCTTCTCTTTTATCATTTTGGAATCTTGTAACATAGATGCATTTTCTTTCTTCTTTTTCCATTTTCTCTACAAAACTAAAATTTAGTATTTTCCTTAGTGTTGGTTATTCATGGACGCTATGAAGGGTTTTTAAATTTTTTTTTTAACGTTAAACACAGCAGCAAGGCCTTATTTAATTAAAAAAAAACTAAAAATTTGACAAACCGGTTCGTAGGCCGAACCGGTTCACCGGGTCGACCGGCCCGAACGGACAATTCTCCGGTTGGCTCGCTGGGAGCTTGCAGCCCGCTTTAGGAGGAGAACCGGACCGGACAAGGCGCCGGTTTCTGGTCAAACCGGTCGGACCGGCCGGTCGGATCCGGTTTTGAAAACAGTGTTGTTGAATAAATAGTAACTAGCATGTATATCATAGGGGAAAATGGCATAATATGCCCATAGTATTCGCGTTTTTGCGAAGTTATACACAACCTTTAAATTTTTGCAATATTATGCTCTGCCTCTGACGTTTGGGAAAAACTATATCTGCACCTATTTTCCGACTTAAAAACGTCATTTTTCGCTGCTATGACATCACCACTCAGAATTGTAAGAGGGCAAAATGGACATTTCATCTCGAAGCTTATTTAGAGGGAAGTGGTGGACTCCTCAGCTCATTTCCCGCTACAATCACCCCCACATTCCAGAACCCTAATTTTGCCCTAACCAAAATCAACCTCAATTTGCTCAAAATTTTCCTCAATTCCACACGATTCCGACTAAAAAAATCAGCAAATAGGACGCTGCGATAATGGTGTGGAAAATCCGAGACGAAAATAATGTAATTCCAGACGGATCGTCGACACCCGACTATGGTGAGTTCATTTTTTCCGACCGCCATTTTTTTCGTTTTTGTATACGATGTTGTTGTTTATTTAGCTCTGGAGTTGGATTTCAGTCACTTATATGTGAAATGCAACTGAGTTTGTGTGGGTTTATATATTTTAGTATTTTTGCCCAAATTTAATATTGTTTAGGCTTGGTTGGTGGTCCAATGTGCTTCCCACTCACGAAAATGCAGTGTACTTTAGCAATTATATATTGCATGTGTTAGGGTTTTGGTCAACTGTGTATATTGTATTAATACTAGGGATTTTTTAATGATTGCTTTTGTTTAGGGTTTATTGTTGTCTGGGTTTAGGGTTTTTGATGTTGTTGTTGTTGTGTATATACAGGTAGGGACCAGAAGTTGTTTACTATAATGATACATCATTCTGGAAAAATGATGAATCTCGAAAAACCTTGCTACTTAGAGGACCAAATAAGCTTTGTTGACTACTGCAATCCAGATGAGATGTCAAGGCTTGAGTTGATTAGTATGGTTGTTGATCTAGGGTTGGGTTCTGATTGGATTGTGTTCTATAGAGATGATCCTAATAAACTTTCTCTACAGATGGCATGTATTGTTGATGACAATGATGCATGTGAAATGGCAAGTGCTGGTTCTCAACAAAAATTGGTTGAGGTCTACCTAGTGAAACCAGATATACCCACTACTACCACTCAAACAGATGATGATGAAGTTGATGTTGTTGATCATAAATTTGAGGTTGGTGTTGAGGAAGTTGAGGTTGCTGATAGGATTGAGGTTGGGCTACTGATTTTGAGAAGGTTGATGAAGTAGATCCTCTACCTCCTATTACTGAACCACTTGATTATGTTGGTGATGATGAAGGATATGTTGAGTTTGGTGGTGAAGAAGATCCGGCTGGATTTGAAGAAGAATTGGAAAGAGTTGCAAGTCATGCTGAAAATGTTGAGAGTGAGCCTTAGTGGTTACTTTGGTGTTGAAGATTGTAATAATGTTGGGTCTATGGGTAAGGGTAAAAAGATGAAACATAGAAGAAAGACAAGAGCTTATATTAATGCTTTTGGTGAGTGGATTGACAACACATACTATGATAATGCATCTAGGGCTAATGAAACAGATGGCGCTACAGAAATGAATGAGGGAAATGAGGCCAATGAGCCTCATGATGATGGTGGGCAGGATAGGGTAAGAGATTTTCCAAGCTTCATTAGGGAAAATTGTGGAGAAGTAGTGGCTTCAATAATTGACCTGTAGAACAGTGATGATAGTTTAGGAGAGGCCTCATTGGGATCATATTCTGAGTATTCTGATGGATTAGTTGATCCTAACAATGCAGTTGATCAAGATGATTTTGTAGATCAATACAATGTGGGATATCAAAGTGCTAATGCAAGTTCTAGTGGAAATGCAACAACTACTGGAAATGCAAGTGCTAGTGGAAATGCAACAACTACTGGAAATGCAAGTAATGGTGGACCAAGTACACATGCTGGCCCAGCCACAAATGCCAATGCAAGTACTAGTGGTAATGCTGCCCCGAACACAAATGCTATTGCAAGTCCTTCTGTGGGTGAAACTTTTGCTTCTACACTTACTAGGGATAGAAGGGTGAAAAACAAAAAAAGAAAACATGTTGTAACAACAGAGGCTGCAAGGGAGATGTACAATAATCATGATATCTTCAACCCCAAAACTATTGAGTTCAAATTGGGAATGTGCTTCCAGCATCCAGATCACCTAAGGGATGTAATAAACAAGTTTGCTATTGATGAGAAAAGACCAATAAAGATGATCAATAGCTGTGGTGAAAAGATAAGTGCAAGATGTGCTGATTTAGAGTGTCCATTGTACATATATGCCTCAAATGTGAAGGGGGAAACACAATGATGGTGAAGACACTTGAAGAACCTCATACATGTGAGTTACAAGACAGTGTTAGGCGGGCTACCTCAGCATGGCTTGCCAAAAAATACTATGAGAAGCTCATTTCTGATCCTAATTGGCATGTGGAGTCTATGATGACAGTATTCAGAAGGGATTGTAATATTGTTTTCTCCAAACATCAAATGTACAGGTGCAAGAAGAAGGTTTTTGAGATTGGGCATGGAAATGATGTAGAACAGTACTCATACCTGTGGAGGTATGCTGAGGAAATGATGAAGAGCAACCTTGGAACTACTGTTAAAATTAAATGCAAGCTCTTTGGTGATGTCTGTAAATTTAAAAGGATGTACATATGCTGGGGAGCTTTGGAAAGAGGGTTACTAGATGGGTGCATACCAATAATATGCTTAGATGGCACACATTTAAAGACTAAGAATGGTGGCATTCTTCTCACAGCTATTGGGGTGGATGCAAACAATTGTACTTATCCATTTTTCTATGCCATTGATGAAAAGGAGAAGACAAAGACATGGAGATGGTTTGTACAACTGCTTATTTGAGGACCTTAATATCCAGAATAGCTCATATTGGACTATCATGAGTGACAAGCAGAAAGGGCTTGTAGATGTAGTGGAGCAGTTGATGCCTAATTGTAAGCACAGATTATGTGTGCTACATCTTTGGGCAAATATGAGGAAAGATTATAAGGGTTTGACACTGAAACATATACTTTGGAATGCAGCCAGGAGTACTAGGGTTTCATATTTTGAGAGATGCATGCAAGAGCTTAGAGCATGGGATCCAGCAGCATGTGCATGGTTTGAAGAGATGCCTCCTTCCCAATGGTGTAGAGCATACTTCTCCCATCATTGTAAGAGTGATTTGCTGCTCAATAATATGTCAGAGAGTTTCAATGCTCTGATTGTTAAGGCCAGAGGTATGCCTATTATTGAAATGTTTGAGCACATTAGAATGTTGTTGATGAAGAGGATTAGGGTAAGAAAGAGGGCCATGGAGAATGAAGGGAGTTTTTTATGTCCCAAGATAGATGTCATGTTTGAGAAACTCTGTGATGAAGCTCATCAGTGGATAGCTCACTGGAATGGAAGTTTACAGTTTGAATGCCATGGACCTTTTTCACAAGTGAGGATAGTGAACCAGGATGGCAACACATGCAGTTGCAACAGATGGCAGCTCACTGGAATACCTTGTGTTCATGCCATAAGTGGAACGAAGTATATGAAGTACAAGGATCTTGAGAAATGCATGCTACCACATATCAACTTATCTTGACATATATAGCCATTTCATGATGCCTATGGAAGGTAGAGAATCTTGGCCAGTATCAACCAACAATGCAGCCAAATTAGTGCCACCAGAGCCTACAAACATGCCAGATAGGCCAAAGAAAGGGAAGAGAAAGGTTGATCCAGATGAAGTTAGGAAGAAGAGAATGGAACATGCTCTTGAGACTGGTAAACTTGGAAGACATGGGTTGGAGATGACTTGTAGCTATTGTGGCAAGACAGGTCACATAATCAAAACATGTGAAGCAAGGAGGGCAAACCCTTTGGCTGGGCCTGTAAGAAAGAAATCCAAAAAGAAGGTAGCTGCAGAATCTGGAAGACAGAATGAGCCTGTAAGAATCACTCTAACATAAATTCCTTATAATGAATGACTTTATAACAATATTAACCATGCATTCGTCTTGTTTTGAGCAGGTTGTGGGGAGCCAGACATCCTCTGTTCATCCTCATGCTGGTCCAAGATAGAGAACTGGTCCAGCATCACAAACTTCAACAGTCATATCTGGTTCCCAGACTGCATCAAATGCTGGACCAAGTCCATCAACTGTTAACCAAGCCCCTTGTACTGCCCCAACACCTCCAAAAAAGAAAATAATCCAAAAGAGATACTACAAGAAGCCTAAGGTAAAACAGCGTTCTTCTTCATCTAATAAGTATATGTTATTGGTGATGTACTAAACATTTTTTAAAATTTAGGAACCATCTGCTCCCTTAGGAGTGCCACCTCCAGAATACAGTGAGCCAAGTACATATGATATTCCATCAACTAATCAAAGAAGGAGTAAGTTTGAAAAACTCCAAAAGACATTTGAGGCAGGTCCTTCAATGGTATCAAAAACCACTAAAAGAAAGTCACAGGTAAAAGATTTAATGCTCTGAATTTAACATTAGTTGACAGTAGATTTTGATGCATATGGTTAGTAAAATGGTAAATTTTTTAGGTGTATGCAACAATGAATAAAGATGCTACTAGTGGGTCAACAATAGGCCCATCTAGACCTATTACTAGGAGCCAGAAGAGCCCCTTAAAGGACAAAAGTGATGCGGTTGTGCCCAATCTTCCAGTGCCATCCAGACCTCACACTAGGAGTCAAACTCCTCAAAAGTTGCAAAATGCTAACGCTGCCAAATCTGGAGAATCCAGTAAGAGGAGGTTGTTTCCTGAGCCCCCTCAACCACCACCTAATTTGCAACCATCCAGTAGTGCACCTGAAAAATTGCAACTCACACCTCCAGGCATGAAGAAGTTCAAAGCTCCTGCAAATAGGACTAAGGTGGGAGTTCCTAAAAGGGTTGTACAGACACAATTTGTTGGTAATGGTGAAGACAAGATTGTTTAGTGTAAGGTTTTGGAAGGCATGGTTATGGGAGGGGAATTCTCTGCAGCAAAGAGTAATTATTTTTTGGGTTGTCATCTATCAACTTTTGTTTTGAACTATTAATAGGGGAATCTGGTTTGTAAGTTGTGACTTTGAAATCATATTTTGATGGTGTTTTGTGATGACTTCAAATATGCCATCTACTTTGTAATGAATGAGCTTTGATTGTTTGTTGAGATGTTAATGTTCATGCCAATGTTGAGTATGCAGATTACTTGTCCAGATGTTAATGTTCATGCCATGTCTACTATATGATTTAATGCAACAGAAAAGGATAGCAAATCAGCCAAATCAATAGCAAATCATTACTACTGCACTCAGCCCTCAGTAGGGGCCAAAATCATCCATTACATTCCAAAACAAACAAGCAAACATTCTTACTCACAGACTAAATAAAAACAGACTAACCAGCAACAGACAACCAAACAAAAATAGACTAAATAAAAGTTCAAACCATCCAACAAAAACAAACAACCACTCATCCTCACATTATTCCAAGACACATTAAAAACAGAAGAACAAAAACAGCACTCATCATCATCAGCCCTACATCATCATCAGTCGTTGACACAACCACACTCAGGCAACCAAGCAATCCACTAGCGCACATACAACTCATGGAGATAGTTGACATGTTCACAACCATAGATGCGGAAATACTTCTCCAAGTCAGTCGCCTATAAACCAATATAAACCTCAAATAAATTAGCATGCCCCATTAAACATTAAATGATAAATATTAGAACTTTGTATACTTACTTGGCGGGGGATTGCATGATAAGGGGCTGAAATCGTAATCGACCAAGCCGGATTAGCATGCACTCCAGGAAAACTTAGGAAGGCGGAGAAAGCATTTTTTTTTGGCGCAACTCATTGAGTTTCTGATAAATAGAAGGCATATTGTGCTCTCCCCCTCCCCAACGGAGTGCATCCAACTGCGGTTTGATCAAGAGCAAAGCCCTTTACAGTGTGGGTTGATGTCTAAGACTATGCGTCTGTCCATAATCGCACAACCTCTTAAGCAATTCTCTCTTAAAAACATGTTGAATTCACCATCATGAAAGAGTAGCATCACATCCCTCTTATTCGGAATTTCCATTTTTATTTTCTTAAAAGAAACAGAGAAATAGAGGAAGACAGAGAGATCGTTTAAGGTGATCTTGAGAGTGTGATTCGGGTTGGTATTTATAACATAACTAGTAACTCTTCATTTTATAACACATTCCAATAAGCAAAACGACACAATTGACTGTTGGAAAGTGAACCTTCACCAGTGCAACAAACACAAGATTTCAAGGCTAGCAATTCAGTTGCATAACATGCATTGGTCAATTTTATTAAGACAAAACAAACACAACATTTAAAAATAATACACACACACATCACTACACAACATCAGTCAACCTAAACTAGTAATCAACTAAAAAAGAGTCCAAATCACATACATGCACACAACAAACAGTGCAACACGTAACATCTTCTCCTTTTTGTTGGCAGAAATCAACTCATCTTCAAGCCCTCTCACCCTTCGAAGCAACCCCGGTATAATTTGTCTCGATCTCTCACACATGGGTGGATCAATCCAAACCCAGTAGTTGCAAAGTTCACTCCTTTGTCAAACAAATAATCAAACACGAAAAAAAAAACTTAAAATCTTAAAAATCGAGCAAAATTTCAACAATCGCAACCTACCCGAGCTTTGGTGCATTAGATTGAGGTTAGTCCACGGTGTTTCGATCGACGCCTTAAGCCCACAACAACACAATTAAGAATTTTCCATGCTAAATCGATCGAATTTTGAATATTGATGGCTGAAATTAGGGTTCGGAAATTGGGGATTTAAAACCAGTTGGAGCCGTTAACTAGCCATTGCAAACAGTGAAGTACCAATAATACCCCTCAAAAAATTTAAAATTGGTCGAAAAATAGTGCAAGTATAGTTTTTCCCAAACGTCAAAAGCAGAGTATAGTATTGCAAAAATTTAAAGGTTGGGTATAACTTCGCAAAAACGCGAATACTATGGGCATAGTATGCCATTTTTCCCTATATCATACACTGTTTAAATACGTCACTATACAAATTGTGTTAAGCAGCTAACTAAGCCAGCAAGTTCAGTTAAACTAATGAGCCCCCCGCAGTTTAATTACCTTATATTCTACTACAACTCTTAAGTTGTCTTACAATGTAAATCTAATCTCCACCTTTATTGTACATGTCTTGATTCCGATGCCATGTCCAAAGAGCATCAGTCTTGTTTTTCACCTACAATTAAAATCGCAATAAGGGTGGAATCGACTTAACTTAGAGCGCTACAAACTCAAGTGTTTTTACTTACATTTCCATTGAAAATGAGAGCTTTCTTCATTAAAACTTTGTAGGAACAAAAAGTATACCATATAACTACACATACTTTTTTCATGATTTTACTAAAGTATTCGAAAAGGTTCAATTGCGCTAATAGCATATATACTTACCAGTATCCTAGTGTTGGCAAGCTTCGATCCAATAGCATATATTCTTACCAGTATCCTACTGTTGGCACGTTTCGATGGCTGCTAAATATCTTTACGTCCAACAACACCATAAGAGCTCTCAATCACGTGTCAATGTATTTGTGCGTGTATGTGCCTATATAGAATGTACGTAGCATCTTATAACATCTATTTTGTTGCATGAAGAGCATTTTGCTTCATAGTTTAATTTTTTTATTTACCATTATGTATATAGGTAAGAGAATGTATTTTGCAGTCGTATGCATCTAATAAGAAATATCAGGTTATTCATAAAATTAAGCACTTCAAAGGAGAGAACGCAAAAAAATGTGAAGGAAGCAAAAAATACCTTTCGAACGCCATGGCCAAAGCACAATTCTATGTATGCATTATAGTCGGGGTGCCTATCCCAATAGAACTTGCTAGCTGTCGGGCCAGACGTGAAATTATATGCACATAACCCACCTATAAATTCATCAGTTGGTGGGGGTGTTTTAGGTGGCCCCGAATGAACTGGGTCGTCCTGCCGTATTAATGGCCCAAATGAGAAAGATTCGAACTGAGGTGGTTCGACTCTTCTTGGACGATCGAACGGAGACGTTTGATTGTTATTGCTCTTTCGGGGGGTCCAGCATCCTGAGATCTATAAATTCCCCCTTCTCGAGATTCACACCACACATTAGTTATTATTCACCAACCCTACAACAATCGAACTAGGTCGTTCAACTGTGCGAGACCCAGGTCGATCGTTATCTACAGCTAGTTCAATTCGAGAGTCTTCAAAGTCAAACTCGCAACCGTTCAACTATTATGGGATTCGATTGTTCCCACAACTTTGAACCACACTCTGTTCGCCTGTTCTCAGATTCGACCATTTAGGGCTAGTTTAGTCATTTTAGGCTTCTTAACATGTAATAGGTGTTCCAGACAAAGTTGGTCCCTTTCTTTGTAATAGAATAGCATAGCTTGGTTTATTTCAGGCCCATTTGTATTGTAATTTCGGTGTATTATAGCCCATAAGAAATATAGACCAAATTATTGGCGCCGTCTGTGGGAACACCACAAGCACGGCTGCAAAGAGTACTGCTTAAGAAGTGCACCGACTAGCCGGGGCCCACCCTACCAGGGCAAGGGTGCTTTCACTGGGCACGGAGCAGGCTCCACCACCGACTCAATGAAATTAGCCCATGCCAGAGACTAGGAATTAGCCAACACCGTATTTGGGCGCGGGGGCAGTTGCCACAGCAGGTCTACCTGTCGCCTTCAAGGTTGAGATTATGGCAATGATCCACAAGGCGGTAGCCGCGACACTCCCCGTCGCTCAGCCACAGATGGAGCCACAGGCTAAGGGCCACAGGGAGGCTCCACGTCAACAAGCCTCGACCACAAGGTGTCATGTCGATAAAGAAAGCAAAAGGCGATAGACTGAGGGACATAGGGTAAGGTTCAGATATATGAAAGTAGAGTCGAGAAGGAACCACGACGGAACGAGGTTTGAGGCTAGTTAAGGAATTATTGGCGACTCCAAGGCAGAGCGTGATGAGATCACCACAAGGCTAGAAAGGTTGAATTGAGAGAAGAATGAAGTATAAAACATGATGGCGTTAATGGGAAGAACTCGCAGGAGCACACTGTTCACTGTCGAGATTGGGGTTGAAGTGTTAGGACAAGGGAGAAGATACCCAATTGAAGACACATGATGGTAAACGGGACCCGCTGGAGCACATCTTCTACATGGATGGGGTAACGCCCCTGAAACTTGAACAAAAAATATAAATTTACAGTTTAATACTCAAACTTTTGGAAATAGCATTTTTGACCCCAAACATTTAAGAAAATTGCATTTTAGTCGTTGAACAAAAATTAACCATTTTTTATTATCTTATATGCTTCAAATAACTTTAAGAAATATATTTTACATATACATATTGATCTTGGAGTTTTTTTACCTAGAAAAACTTACATAAGTAAATATGTGTAAAAATATATATTTATTTATATATTTTTATTATATACAACAAGAATAATATCACAGCATAGGTGAATGTTTTTGAAATAAGCTACATCACCCTTATGACAATTGAAATCAGATTTTGGTGATTAGTAGTTAAAGAAAGTAAGGTGGGACCTTAGTTAAATTGGTTTAACATGTATAAATTAATAAATATGTATTTATATGTATTTTGTTTGAATTAGACATATCAAATTTTAAGTTATGGAAGAAAAATCAGCCACATCTCCCTGTTATCAGATTAAAGTCTTCATTAGATAGCCAAGGATAAAGAAATTAAAGTGGCACCTTAATCAAAAGTATTTTAATTTGATTTTTTGGCTATAAATAGTAGGCTTTCTTCCAACAATTTTCACACCCAAAATCATTTCGGTTTTTCCTTCTTTCTTCCTATGAATCTCTAAGTTAGTAAGTCTACATTCAGGAAAAAATCATCTCAAGTTCATATTTCATCATTTTCTACCCGAAAATATCCCAAACTTTTTATTGCGCAGAAATTATCCATTCGGCCCTGCACCATAGAAAAATCATAATTAATTGTAGAAAAATCATTTTTGATCAAGGCCAACGTCTGGATACTTCTCATGATGTCCTCTAACTTTTATATGAAGAAATGATTTTCAAATAATGTGATTTAGAAGGTCAAAATTCCTACACCGTAAACTGCTGTTTGAAGATTCAAAAATAGGTTCTATATTTTCAAGAATCATTTAGCATATCAAACCTTTGGATATTCCTTCCCATTTGGGTACACATGTTCCTAGTGATGTTAGGGATCAGTTGCCATAAAAATATTTGAAAACAAAGTTCATTTGGATATCCGATTAAAGGTAAACTTCAAACTACGATGATTTTCAGCTTATTTTACATACTTTAAGTTCTTTGTTTATGATTGAAAATAATCATCATAATTCCATGATTGATCACTCACACATGACTCTTATAAGATATAGCAATTATTAGAATTACTTTAATATGATTTTTATTCACGAATTAATATTTTTGATATTTTTCAATCGTATATAAATAGTATATTTATCATATTTAACATATCCTTACATAAGTTTAATAAGATTATCATATGTACTTTTGAGGTCTAATCCTCTTATATGATTATGTATCGTAACTTAAATATTCTTTGATCATTTATCTTGATTAGGTTTACGTATTAATATTTTTATAAGTTATAAATACAATGTTATGTAATTTAAGATAATCTTGAAACAAAATAATATTAACTAAGTTATACAAATTACTTGTTTGCTTCATAAGGTAATTGTTTGATGTCAGGGAATAAAATTTGTTTAGTCCTTTAATTTGGCTACCTCACCATTTTCGTCCCTCAATTAGGCAGGTCGCCAAAAACGTCCACTAAGTTGGTAAATTGGTCCCTTCCCTTTGTCATTGGCATTTAGGACAGTACCATTCTGTCTATTTTGTGTTGCATTAACTGTTGCATTCTCACTCTGCGCAATATACTCTATTTCATGAACTCATTTCCCTTTCTTGCCTATACTTCTGGTCACCAATGACCAAAGGAAGTGACAAATTTACCAACTTAGTGGACGTTTTTGGCGACCTGCCTAATTGAGGGACGAAAATGGTGAGGTAGCCAAATTAAAGGACTAAACAAATTTTAAACCCTTGATGTCATGATTCCTAGAATCTTTGATGTACTAGAGACTTAAAGAACGATGTTCCATAAATCAGTTAAGTAATATATTGTGAAGATTTATTATACATCAAATTAAATAGTTTATCAAACTATACTTGATATTATTGTATACTTACCATTTGAAATGATGTTTTAACATTAAAAATATTATAACTACAATTATAATTATAAATATATGGTTGCTTAAGATAAATCTTGAGATATAAATTACGTATACAAAGTATATTTGATATTTATCGCGTAAGATTTTAATCAATGATATGTGTTGTTTACTTAAATTAGTATCCTCAAATTTCATCAACACGAAAGTTGAATAGTACATATGTTTATAGTGGTAAGTTATGATTATTCAGTTAACTAACATTATCTTAATGATATTAATGGTTTAACAAATTAATCAACGACGCGCAAGATTCTCCGTACAAATAAAGGTGAGGATCAATTTTTGATTTTGTTTTGGCCTAGTTTGGCATCCGGCCTGAGGAACTTGGACAAAAAAGACATTACCTCGTTACCAAATCACGAACAACCTATTATTCACCGTATTCCTATTTTTGCATCATGTCTCATCTCATAACATGATTTCCTTACTCATCATTAAATCATACTCAACCATTAATTATTTATCACATATTAATTCATAATTATGGTAATTCATCATTATCTCGTCTGCTGGTTCTTGAACTGTGCAAAGAGCAACGGACTATGTTGGGGACATGTAGCTCAAGGAGCAACGGATATTATCCGGTTTACTAGCTTATTTGGTTATCACCCATTGGGACGCCTTTGGGAAGTTGGGCCCAGGGATTGATTCGATTTACTGTCGAGCAGTAAGGACGGTCGGTTTACGTAATTTCACTTGATACCCATTTATTTAGGCGCCGCTTGCAGTTAGGAGTTGGTTGTAATCCGCGTGCTGGATCGGCATGTACTCGAGCATGTCGCATGTTTTGTTTGCGAGGCCGCTCCTCATTGGGAGGTATAAGGTAATATTTGGAAGTATAAGGTTGTATTGGTTTACCGTTAACGCGCATGTTCATAAACTATTTTCAGAATATTTCGGTACCATTGTTACATCAAATTATCTTTTTAAATTGTTTCTATCGGTAAGATCACTCCTAGAAATATATCAGTTGAATCACTGTTAATTCTTGCATTGCCACTTGTTTTGTATGAATCTCACTAAATCATCAAAGACTTATTCCTCGTTTTTTTCCTGTCTGTCCATTCATCAGGATAAGATTGACGTGGCAGCATGGATCACATGAATAATTTTGCCAATCTTGCCTTTTGTAATATTCATGTAATTGAAAATGATTAATCATATTGTGAAGTTAAAAATGGAATAAGTGAGCACGGAATTTCTGAGCTGTACACCTTCACTAGGTGCGAAATACACACATTAGCGCGTGGCTGTGACCGTTACACCCCGATGCGGCGCGTGGGCCGGCCGCCGAAGAAGGCGACCACGCAACAACAAGCGGTGGAGTCATCGATCACCACCAGAGCTCAACTACAAGTACGAACGGCGAGAAATGAGCTCTCAACGGAAATCGAAGGAGAAACCAACAGGGGAGAAAGTTCACCAACGGCGGGGAGTAGATCGCCGCCACCGGAGAGTATTGTGAGAATTGACTTGGCATCACAGTTCCCGCCACTAAGCTGTAATAAAGAAGATCTAAACAAGGAGAAACCAGTTGAAAGGGGGAAGCCCAACACTAGACCCTGGATTGAAGCTATTACAGGTAATAGGGATCCTACGCATGGAAAAGCAATTGAATATTTTGCACCTAAGATTGTTGAGGGAGAGATTGAGGTGGAAATTGAGGAAGAAGATATAGAATCAGAAATTAAGTTCTGGGAGAACACATTGATTATGTATGTCATCAATGATGACTTGACTATGAAGGTAGTGAGGCTATTCATTGAAAAAGTGTGGAGCTCAGTTAGTATGCCAGAAATCTTCTATCATGATACAGGGTACTTCATGCTGAAATTTAGAAGTGAGGGAGATATGGAGTAAGTACTAACTAGAGGACCATACTCCATATATGGGAAGCCTATGTTCTTGAAGAGATGGGAGCCTGGATTTATAATCACAGAGGAGATGAAGATAGTACCCTTATGGATCACCCTACCTCATCTGCATGTGTATCTATGGAGTGGAGGCAGCTTAGGAAAGATAGCCAGTGCAATAGGGGTCCCAGTTGTAACTGATGAATGCACCTCAAAGAAGTTGAGAGTATCTTATGCCATGATTCTTGTGGAAGTAGACATATCAAAACCACTGAGAGAGGAGATCACCCTAAGAGATCCTAGAAGAGGAAAAGTAACTCAACAGGTGGTATATGAGACCAAACCTCAATACTGTATGACCTGCCTTAAGATAGGACACAACTGTGAAGGAGAAAAGCATCAACAAAAGAACAGCAGGAAGGATGGGAAAATCTGGGTGCAAAAGAAGAGTGAGAAAAAGGTGGAAACAGTGGAGAGTGAAGTAACAACTAAAGAGAAAGACCAGAAAGCAACAAACACTATGGAAGAACAGAAAGGTGAGGAAGAATGGAATGAAGTTTCAAGTAAAAGAAGAACTAAGGATAATAAGAAAGAACACAGAAGGGATGGGGTTGCCACTTTGAATGGATTTGCTCCTCTGAGGCAGGGAGATGGCTTCATTGAGGAGCCAGATCCAGGACCATGATCTTAGCATGGAATGTAAGGGGCATGAATAAAATGGCAAGGTGTAGAGAGGTTAGCTCCTGCCTCTCAAGACAGCAATGCACCATTGCCATCTTGGTGGAAACAAGAGTAAAGGAAGCCAAGGCTGAGAAGATTAGAAGAAGATTACAGATGAAGTGGGACTGTGAGGATAACTATGAAAAACACCCTAATGGGCGCATATGGTGTCTATGGGATAGTGGTCAAATACTGGTGGAGAAGATTCAGCAAACTGATCAACTGATTCACATGAAGATCATGAACACCAAGGGGGAGTTCAAGTTCTGGTTGACAGCTGTTTATGCACAGAACACCTTGGATCAAAGAAGAAAACTATGGAGGGACATGGAAGAGATTGGCTCCACACAGCAGGGAGCATGGATTAGCATGGGAGACTTCAACAATGTCAAATACACCAATGACAGAATTGGGGGAAACAGAGTGAGAGAGAATGAAACAGTGGACTTTAACAATATGATGGACAAAGTGGAACTAGTGGAAGCACCCACTAATGGACCCTATTATACATGGTCCAACAGTCATGAGGGAGAAGGTGTGATCTACTCCAGGATAGATTGGGTCATGGCCAACACTGAATGGTTTACAACACATGCAGACATTAAGTTTGAGGTTTGCCCTAACAGCATCTCTGACCATGCTATGATCAAAGGGTGCAGGGAGGAACACAGAAGAGTGACACAACATAACTTTAGGTTTATGAACATTATTGCAAAAGACAACAGATTCCATAGTGAGGTGGAGAAGAGCTGGAATAAAGAGGTAAGAGGAGAATCAATGATGCACTGTCTATGGAAAAAACTGATCAGACTTCAAACCCCATTAAAGAAGATAGCTAAGGAGTATACTGGAGTGTCAAACCAGATCATTGAAGCTAGAGAGACACTGGAAAAAGTACAAAAGGACCTGGAGAAAGATATGTTTAACCCAGAGCTTCTGGATGAATGCAAGAAGAGGAAAAGTGAGTTGCTCAAACAACATCAGATTGAGGAAGACATCCTAAGACAAAAAGCCAAGACTGAGTGGCTACAGTTGGGGGATGGGAATAATGCATACTTTTATGCATCTATCAAGGATAAAAACAGGAGAAAAGGGCTGCACACAATGACTTCTTTGACTGGGGACATACTAACTGAACAGAAACTCATTGAGGAGGAGATAGTGAGCTTCTATAGTAAATTGGTTGGAGAATCAGCTGAGGGCATAAAAAGAGTGGATATTCCTGTGTTGAGAAGGGGTAAGACCCTACCTAGAGAAGATGCTCTAATGTTAATTGCACCAGTGGAGGATAAAGATATTGTGAAAGCTCTCAACAGCATAGGTGATCTTAAAGCCCCAGGAGTAGATGGATATAATGCTCTATTCTTCAAAAAGGCTTGGAGCATAATTGGAAAAGATGTCATAGCAGCTGTCAAGGAATTCTTCTCCCTAGGGAAAATACAGAAGGAATTCAACTGCACACTGGTGACTCTCATACCCAAATCAACTGAAGCAAAAACAGTTAAGGACATGAGACCAATCTCCTGCTGCACAACAGTACTAAAGATCATCACCAAGATCCTTACTGAGAGACTTAACAAAGTGATTAACCAGGTAATTGATGACAGCCAATCTGCATTCCTCCCAGGGAAGAACATCCATGACAACATCATTCTGGCCCAAGAAATGGTTAAGGGTTATGGTAGGAAAGGGATATCACCTAGGTGCATTATACAGATGGATGTTCAAAAAGCATATGACACAGTGGAGTGGTGTGCTTTGGAGGATATCATGTCAGAAATGGGATTCCCCAGAAAATTCATCAATTGGATTATGGCTTGTGTAAAGACTGTTACCTACAAGTATATGGTCAATGGGGAACACACTAAGGAGATCACCTCTAGGAGAGGGCTGAGACAGGGGGACTCTATCTCCCTTCTTCTCTTTGTCATCATAATGGAGTATCTTCATAGACATCTGCAGGAATTGAGGAAAGAGCCTAATTTTAACTTTCATCCTAAATGTGAGAACCTGGGCATCACTAACCTGTGTTTTGCAGATGACCTCATGCTCTTGTGTAGAGGAGATAGTATGTCAGTGCAGATGATGATGGAGAAGTTTCATAAATTCTCAGAAGCCACATGACTCATAGCCAGCAAAGCTAAATGCAGAGTGTATTTTGGAGGGACAGACATGGAGGAAAGAACCATCATATTGAGAGACACTGGATTCATGGAGGGAAGTCTCCCTGTGAGGTACCTGGGGGTACCTTTATCCAGCAAAAAACTTAGGGTTGAGGACTATTTACCACTCATTGATAGTATTATGGCTAGGATCACTCACTGGAGCAGCAGGTTGTTGAGCTATGCTGGTAGGGTGCAACTCATAAAATGCATTATCTTCTCTATGGCCAATTTCTGGATGCAAGTTTTCCCTATGCCTAAGGGGGTGATCAAAATCATAGAGGCAAGGTGTAGGATATACATGTGGACTGGAAAAGATGCAAACAGCAGGAAAGCACCAATCTCATGGACTCACATCTGTGATGCCAAAGAGGAAGGTGGACTGAATGTCATAGAGCTGGAGCCCTGGAACACTGCTACTATTGCCAAACTTCTGTGGAATATTGCAAGGAAAGCTGACAAGCTGTGGGTCAGATGGATTCACAGTATGTATATGAAAGAGAATGAAGATTGGACAACCTTTAACCCAGGGAATGGATGCTCTTGGATTATCAAGAAGATGTTTAAACATAGAGAGGAGATGATTGGTAACTCAGAATGGAGAAAAGCCCTTGATAAAGACAAATATGTGACCAAGAAAGTCTACTGGGAGATCAGAGGAAGCAAAAACAAAGTGAATTGGAGAAGACTATTCTATGGTAATCTGGCTAAACCAAGAGCAGTGTTTGTGCTTTGGATGAGTTGTCAGGACAGACTATATACAAGGGATAGATTGAGAAGATTTGGGGCTCAAGTGGAAGCTAAATGTGCATTCTGTGATGAAGATGAAACCATTGAACACCTCCTGTTTAAATGCAATGTTACTGGTAACATATGGAAAGAAATCCTTAAGTGGATGAATGTGCAGCACAGTCCAGAAAGATGGAGTACTGAACTGGAGTGGATTCTCAGAAACTGCAAGGGAAAGGGGAGTAGGATCAAAATCATGAAGATGGCTACTGCTGAAACAGTCTATAATGTGTGGATCCAAAGAAACAAAATTGTCTTCAACAATTCAGACCAACTGGAGCAGAACATGAGCAAGCGGATCATTGAAGAAATGAAGAGCAGAATTAAAGCAAACACTAAGCTTAGCTTATTCTGTGAAAACCTCAGTAGCAATAATGAATAAATTTGGTTATTTCCTAGGTCTAGGAGGTAGGAACTTTTTCCATATGATTGAACCATGTGTTAGGTTCTGGGAGTGAGGTAGTGTTGAGGTCTGTTGTGTTTGTACTAAGGCTGCTTGGCGCCTGAACTTTGCTTTGTGGATATAATATGCACTCATGTTCCAAAAAAAAATGATTAATCATGAGTACGTAATTATTTAAGTGTCAAAATCTTTGTGTTTTCCAGTCCGTTGTGTATATTAAAGTCAAATATTATCATTTTGTGTATGGTTGATCCTGGACAGTGACACCCCTTTCTATGAGACGTGTTTTAGTATGAGATGGGTAAAGTGTCTAGCCAACACTGAACCAACTCAGATCGGAACGCAACTCATGGGGTGCAGCCATTACAGATGGGTTGCTTTCTGTACACGGTTTCAGCGATAACATGCATGCACGTATTTTTGCAACCACGCTGACTGGGGTAGCTCTGGAGTGGTTCTCTAGGATTCTGGCGGGGGCGATATAGAGCAATGGGGAACTCATAAATAAGTTTGAAAGTCAATTCTCAAGTCATAAAATGATAGTAATGGATCAGTCGCACCCATATTCGGAGAGAATGAATCTTTAAAGGACTTTATTAGGAGGTTCAATTTGAAGCCTTTAGAGATTGATGACCGAAGGGTGAAATGGTTGCAAACATCATTTTTCACACCAATAAGAACTAAACTTTCTCAAGGGAGTTGTTAAAGGCAAAACCAAGGACTATTGAGGAAATCAAAAAGTTGGCATATCAGGTGGTACATTTCGAGGAAATGCAGCAAAGGCCACTGGCTCTTTGTTTAGGACTAGAGACAAAGGGAGAGAAGATCGAAACTGGAACAAGAGTAGGAACGACAAGCACGTGAACTCGCCGCCCCGTCGGTATATTCCCTTAAACGCATACATCATGACTGTTTATGGGGTAGCACAAAGGGGAGGATGGTTGAATGAGCTGAGGAAAATGAAATTCGCCCGCCACCAGACTCTTGACCAGATACTGCAAGGATCACAAGTAGAAAAATTATACGACGGAAGAGTGCAAATACTTGAAAGATGAGATAGATCGTTTAATCAAAGATGGCAAGTTGGGAGAGTCTGTCATGGGATTAAAGGATGAGGCGGATAGGTTCAATAGGGACATATCGTGGTCACCGCAAAAGGATAAGCAGAAGTCCACGGACAACCTGCAGATCCTTGATTACCCTCAATTGATGGATAACCAACCTAGGAAAGGGATACTTCACATGATCTTGAGAGAACCCATTGGTGGAGATTCAGTCAAAGGGCGAAAAAGGGTGATAAGAGAGATAGATGACAACCGCTATGTGGGTTTCACGGACCTCCTCAGGATCGAAGAGATGGCTCCAGAGGAAAGCACCTTCTTCAAAGCGAATCTAATGAAACTAAGCCCCCAGGCCTTGCAGGCAGGTAAGCTGGATTTCCCTATAGCGATTACAGTTGATATCGCTAACTTTGGAGCTATGAAAGTTCTAATAGACAACTAAAGTTCTACAAATGTGCTTCTTGCCTTTATGCGGCAACAAATGGCGCTAGGAAATGACAAGATGGAGATGGCAATGACTCCACTGCGTGGCTTTGGAGGGGTGGAAGTTGTCCTACGTGGATTAGTAACATTCCCGACCTCATTCAGAATCTACCGACGAAAAAAGACCATGAACATCGACTACCTGATCGTGGACGTGCCTTTCCCCTACAATGCCATATTGGGTAGACCTGCATTCAACGCTTTCAGAGTTATGGTATCCATATATCATCAAAAATTGAAATTCCCAACTCGAGATTGAACAGGTGAGGTAACCGGCGACCATCCGTGTGGTTGGCTTTGCTAAGTGGCATCTCTCAAAGTCCCACGACAAGAAGATGAGAAGGCACCGATCGCGATGGCGGCTTGGCGCCAACAAAGATGGAGGTGACCCAACTAATCACGAATGTGTTTTACGAATATTTATTTGTTTTCTAGAATAGTTGAACTATGTTTATTCATCTCCAAAATTGGCCCATGTATTATGGGATGGCGTGTAAAACTTAATACAGAACCCGGCGTTGCTCTCGACTCAAACTTATTTGTACCTAATTTAATATCCTTGTTCATATGATGTTACTGTTGAAGTTTGCCCAAACAGTGGGGATCTTTATAGGTACAACAGTGTGGTCTTCATAACCCATGGACCAATAGTGGTCGAAGAATGAGGCAAAATTTAACCTAGTCTAAATCGATATCTCCATGTATATGATGTTTACTATTGTTGTTTGCCAAAATATAGGAGGGATCTACAGGTACGACAACATGGCTCTCACAACCCATAGACCATAGCAGCAAGAAACAAAAGATATGGATATCTGACCCGACACGGGCAAATGCAAACCTTATGTCTTGAAGAAACAAGAGAGATTGCGTCCGGATCTGATCTATTTACTCGAAAATTCATCCAGTGACTTCACGATCGCCAAAGAAGCCCCAAGAAGCATCAAACATTTTCAATGAAATCCATGGAGCAACTCCTAGATAGAAGGCACTAGCTCCCGGTGCGACTTCATAAAAATCAATTAGTGATAAGATCGAAGAGAAACATTTGACCCGACACGGGCAAAGTCAAACCTAATATCTCGAAGAAACAAAGGCAATGGACACTTGACCCAACATTGGAAAATGCAAACCTAATATCTCAAATAAACAAAGAAGATTGACATTTGGCCCGACACGGGCAAATGAAAACCTAATATATTAAAAAACAAAAGAGATGGACATTTGGCCCGACACGGGCAAATGCAAACCTACTATCTAAAAAAAACCTGAAGAAATGGACATTTGACCCGACACAGGCAAATGCAAACCTAGTAAATCTACAAGAAACAGAGATGGACATTTGACACAAAGTAGTCAAATGCAAACCTTATATCTCTGCGAATAACATAGATGGATATTTGACCCGACATAGTCGAAGGCAATATCTCTACAAGAAACAGAGATGACCATTAGACCATACAAGGTCCAATGCAGACATGATGTCTTGACAAACATAAAAACAAGGTCAGGTGCGATGGATGTTAAACCCGACAAGGTCAAACGCAAACTTAAAATATCTTGTCGGAAGAATGAAACAAACGTCTAACCCAACGGGGTCCACTGAAACACCTGGGAGTACCCCAGAGAAGAAAGCAAATACGACAAACCAAGTCTGACTAAGCATCCAAGAGAAAAATGATAAGAAAGACCAACTGAACAACATAAATTGCAATCCTAGTATATATCATGGTTATACAAACCATGCCAACATTTGCCCCATGGAACATAACACAGATTGTCGCCATACGAAGGCGTACGAACTAGGTTGCGCCATCTAAGATGCTATCATTAATACGGTTTTGACAAAGACACAATAGAATATCGACTGCAATAAAAGCTATTAACGCGCCTCCATGGGTGAATCTTCAAACTCGCAAGGGTACGGGGTTCAAAAGGCATAACATAAGAAGATTAAATATCCAAATTTTCAAAACAAGGCGACGCAGCGCCCATACTTATACCAAATCAAAAATAAATTGTTCGAACACATGAACGATTACACAAAAAATCCCAGGCCTCAATGTCGTTGTCCACATTGTCATCTTCTTTGTCGGATACAGGAAAGGGAGGAGGAAATGAAGGCGCCGATGACATGCCGAGGGTCACCAGCATATTTTCATTCAGTAGACTCGAGAAATCATCCAGTGCAAGGGGCTCATTGCTGGCAACCTCTGGCAGCAGCTTCAAATATGGACCTAACCCCAAGTGCAACCACTTGGCATCAAATCCATCATGCAGATAGTGCGCGTTGAGAACCTGATGCACTATCAATACTTGCGCCTTCTTTGAGTCTTCAATCCATGGGCGAAGGATGATTCTTGGAACGTATTGCTATGCATGAACTACTCTACAATGGCTCGTCGTTGCTCCGTGGTAGGGGGGTACATCTATCAACTTATAATCAACAAGATGAGGATATAAGTTGAGCACATCACAACCTCATTCAAACCACGGGAGTTCCCCTCTTCTTCTGCATGCGCCGCTTCCCCAGTTTCCAACTCTGCCTGCTCCTTGAACTCCTTAACACGCGTCTCAAGTGTGCTTTTCTATTCCTTCAACTTGTCAACCTCATCCTGGAGCTTATGGGTTTTGTTCTGAGCGATATGAGAAGCTTTGCGATCGGCGCCTGCTTTGGAAATGGTGTTCCTTGCAAGGCTAAGGGCCTTATCCCTCTCATCGTAGCACTGCCTTCAGTGTATCGATATTACTCTCTCGATACTCCGCCCTCAGCTGGTCAATGCCCGCTTTCCTCTTCTCATGGGCCCGCTCCAGGCCTTGAGCTATTACGTCAATGTTGTTGCCTTGAGCGTGGGTTGACTGAGTTTCTTTTGACCGAATAATGATGTGCCTGCTCCAATCGTCTTGTGGGTTGTTCTGAACCAATGAGGAGAGTCGGTCCTACTCCAATGTTGGTCTGAACCGGTAGGATTTGTCTTTTTCTGCTCCAATAGTTGTCTTGGACCAATGAGGTATGGTCTTCCATCATAATGAGGGGTAGTTGGGAGTTGCTTTAAACATGGGTAGTTATAACTTCCTTCGAGTCGGGTCGAGTCATCGTGATGTTTATCTTCGCCTGGAGGGTCTGGTTATCTTTCGGGTCGTGTTTAGCCTCGTGTACTCTGAGGGGGTTCTTCGAGTCGCACTTTGTTCGAGTAGCTGCGAGATCTTTCGAGTTATGTCTGTATTTGTTATATTGAGACCGTAGATGATAGGTCTTTTTCCTTTAACCCTTCCTTGTATTCATTCATTTTCTTATTGTTTTGTATTGTCCTCATTCCTCAAAGATATTTTGGCTAAGTGTTGGATACTACCACATGGGGGTCCCTTATCGCGGGTCCCGTGAGATCCGGATGGAGTTAGCCAATTAGGAGGTCGGTGCATCGCCCCCGGGGAGGCTCTTGTGATTCTCTTTTTAAATACCCCAGATTGTGGGTAACTCTAGGCCGTTAGGTGAAATATAATCAGGCCTTTTGATCCGAGACGTATACCCTTATTGTGGCGTTAGCTGGTCGTGACTTAGGGGTACCTTCTCCTAGTATTTAGACCGTGTACCTATTGGGGTGTTAGTTGATCATGATCCGGGAGTACCTTTTTCCCTAACCCTTGGTCATTTTTGGGGGGGTACCCGTTATGCCTCTTTTCGAGGGCGTGGCGGATTATGCATCATCATATTACAAACTATGAACCTATCGTTAATGCCAGTTCTAGGTAGAATTAGTACGGAACACCTCAGAGTAATGCTAGGATGCTTCACATGATGTCGAATGAGAGATATATCGAATCCAGACGAATATTGAATACCTTGTATGTCGGGGATGTGGCTGATATCGATGGTATAGCCATATCGGGGGGTAGGTATGTCGAAGGTATATATTGGGTGAGTATATCGAAAGGTATATCGGATATTGTATGTCGAATGTGTATATCAAATAGGTGTATCGAAAGGTATGTCGGATAGGTATACCGTATGTGTATATCGAAAGGTACTCGATATCGAATATGCGGATGAATAATGTAGGGTAATTAATGATACTTGTCTTGATTAGTGAAACCCGAATATATATAGGCATCGGGATGCAGGGACCACACTTATATTTCCCGCGTACATTGTACCATATTGAATATGGATATTCGATATCAATATTGTTAACAGTATTATAAGGTATTTTAGGGGTGGGAGTGATCGCTTTTGCCTGAGTTTGAAGAGATTTGTTGCTACTATCTTTTTATTCCCGAGAAAGTATATCTTATTTTCTTGGCTTTCTTCCCCTTTTATAGAGGGAGGTTTCGTATGATACAAGTGAGATGTTTACAGGTGTCGTATTTTGTATGAGTTTTATCTTCCTTCTGATAGAGACAACCAGCTGTCGTGGCTTCTAGACGCTTCGGATGGGGCACAGATGTTTTGAAGGAGCTGGCGTGGCTTCTTAATGAGATTCTTATCTGTCTATCGGGATAAGGATGGCACATGTGTTCCGAGAGCTCCTTTATAAGTAGGGAGGTGCATTGCTCCGAGGGCTCCTTGGAAGGAGGGAGGTACATTGCTCTGAGGGCTCCTTGAAAGGAGGGAGGGGAAGCACGTTGTTCTGAGAAACGTATATCCGCATGACACGATAGGTGCGAGAGTATCGTATACCTGGGGGATATTTCGGGAAGCTATTTAAAGTTCCTGACATCTAGCGCGGTATTTGTACTCTGTGAGATATCTGTCGTGGGGATAGGTGCACCATTCATTTGGTATCGGAGAGTTATTTTGTTCATACCATCGAGGTCTCCCAAGGTGCTATATTTTTTAAGGGTTAACAATTACGTATATCGAGTGCCACCCCCGATATACAAGCATTGGGTCGGCTGCCTGTTAGGCTCGGCCCATATAATTATGCGGACTCGTCTAATGCAGATATTACCATATCACGAGGGTTTTAGACTTGGTGCCACCGAATATTTTTTATACCTTTTCGTTGACTACGTCAGTGGCACCGATGCCGATGCCAATATTTGTTGTCGTATATAATTATTTTTATTAGTAATTACTCTAATTTTTTTAATGCAAACTTTAACAAAATCACTTTAGTAACAAAAATATAGTTAAATATTTGTACAAAAAGTGAAATAAAATACGTCTTATATGTAAATTAAAGTCATGTATTTGACCAAGGATGGGGTTTCATTAATGTAGCCCAATAGAATATGAAGTTAAATCGCGTATTTCACCAACCCGATCAATTGATACAAATCAATTCCCTTAATTCACTTTCATTTTTAATTGATCGTGTTTAATTGTTGATTTAAATCGTTAGAACCCAAGATTAGTTCCACCGTATTTGGTTTGCATTAGCTCATTCACTCATTGTATTCATCCTCTTTTGCTTGAATTGCAACATTCAATAGTTTTGGCCAGTGTTTTAAAATTCGACCCGGACCAGCCGGTCGAACCAGTTCGGCCGGGAACCGGTGGCCTGGCCGAGTCGATTTTCCTCCTGTTGTCCGGTTTGCAAGCGCATGTGGACGAACCGGTAGTCCGATTCTGCTTGCGAACCAATCAGCCCTCTTTTTTTATTATTGTTCTGAAAATTATTTTTCTGTCCATAATTTTTTGACAATTACAATTTTGCTTCGAAAATTTAAAAAAAAAATGAAGAAAAAAAATGCAAAACTTTAAAAGGCCATAACTTTGCATAGGAGCATCCATATTGGACGCATTTTTTTTTTATTTGGGGTATCTCGACGAGATCTATCCATCGCAAACAGATTGTTTACTATGATTGCACCACCATACAGTATAACAGTTGCACAAAGTATATGATGAATATTTCTCCAAAATGAGAGCCAGAGCTTACTTTGCTGAAAAAAATTAAAGTTGCTAAATCTAAAGATATTTTCTTTTCCATTTCATTGAGATATACAAACATAATTATCACTTCATCAGCATACAAAAGTAACGATGAATTCAAACACAATCGACGTCACAAATTCACCGAATTTCCTTCTTCTACATCATCCATCCATAGACACAACAAATAAGCGAATGCCGTTGTTTAGCGAAAAACCTTAAGAGTGGACGAGAAAATTGTGATAAGTGTTGGACTGTTGAATAAATAGTAACTAGCACGTATATCAATATATCATACACTGTTTAAATACATCTCTATACAAACTATGTTAAGCAGCTAACTAAGCCAGTAAAAGTTCAGTTAAACTAATGAGTCCCCCACAGTTTAATTACCTCTGATTCAACTGGACATCTCTTAGGTTGTCTTACAATAAAAATCTGATCTCCAGCTTTATTGTACATGTCTTGATTTCGATGCCATGTCCAAAGAGCATGCGTCTCATTTTTCACCTACAATCAAAGTCACACTAATCGTCACATAGAGCTAGCATTGAGCAACAAACTAAAGTGTTTCATACATCTCAATCAAGAATGGGAGTTTTTTTAAAACTCGGCAGGAACAAAAACAAAATACATAGGTTCATACTTTCCTTATGATTTTCCTAAAGTATTTGAAATGTTTCAAACTGTGCCAAGAAACATGCGGCTCGGAAACAACTTTTATGCTACAAAAGTCGCCAAGTTCAATCATCTAATCGTCAAAAGCACCACCAACAATAGTTTTACTAATGTCTCATTTTCGGAATGCTCTTACAGCTGCTACATATCTTTATGTCCAACAATCCCACTTAAATTGCACACACGATGTCAGACCATATTAGCTTCGGATCACTTTTGAATGTCTGCGTGCTTGTGTGCATCTATATTTAATGAACATAGCACCTGCTACAGTCTATTTTTTGTGGTAATTAGAGAATTTCCTTCTTTAAGTTCTTCTACATTTACGAATCCGCATAAAAATAAGGAGCACGATTGCTGACCTTGTGAGAACGGTTTTGACACGCATCCAGTCACATATAACAGGTTATTCATAAAATTTAGCACTCCAAAAGAGAGGACGAGGAAAGATGTGAAGGAAGCCAAAAGTACCTCTAGAATGCCATGACCAAAGCTCGATTCCCTGTATGCGCTGTATTCAGGTTGCCGATCCCAACAGAACTTACCAGCTGCAGGACCTGACGTGAAATTGTACGCACAGAATCCACCCATAAAACCATCAGGGGTGGTCGACGGTTCTGGGCATTTACCCGGATCATCAGCATGTTTTATAGACATCTTCTCTCTGTTTCCTCCATCACCAATTGTTATATAGACTGGACCACAGGGATCAAGGGTATAGTTGTATACTCTGTTTGACCTCTCATATGCATGGACCTGAAGAATTGTTCACTAACAAAGTTATTAACTGAAAAAACAAGAGAACTCAAAATGTTATAAAACTTAAATCATAGTCCATTTTAATGTTAATAGTTGTGTTCGCGAAAGACAAGCCATTAGCTATGCCAGTCTATCTACACCATTCCTAGAGCTTAGATGATAACTCAGACTTATAACAGTGTGATCTGATCTGGTTCAGTTAAGGTTATAATGAATTGTAGCATGTAATCTGTTGAGACATTTTACAAGGTACCGATATATATTGTAACAAGATAGTTCGAAATTGACATATTACATCTATACCTCCTGAACCTCCCCTAATGTTTGAACTATTAAAAGGACACCTCTATATATGGAAAAAAGAGGGATCATTTGTAATACCAATCAAACTTCAAGGCTGTTCTATAATTATTAAGGGCTCAAGGAGAACCCATATATTACTTTTTTAGTTACAAAAAGTGCTTAAATAACTATTAAACAACGCGAAAGGCTTCTATGGAGTTTCATGTAATTACACCAAACGTCGGGGGGTTTTAATGTAACTATCCCTTCAGAAAGTGCAGATTTTGCGGCTTAAATAAAAACTAAACCTGATAGGCAGACTACTCATGCCCAGTGATGCTATTGTTCTTTAACGGATTAGCTAACTCACTATACATAAGTCCATGCATTTGAAAATTCTATCTTATAGTACTACTCATTATACTTCCTTCCATTACGTGGAACATGATCTAATGAAACCTGAACATGGCACAATAATTGGTTAGTTATTCAAGAGCAAAATCCTGGCACAACTTCGAGTGTGTGCCTCCTAATCTTCAGATAACTCTATTATAAACTCATCTCTCTCGACACGCCAATTGCGTGTGCAGTAAGTTGCATCTCTTTTCAGTATATAAACAAGTAACAGAGTAGAGATAGGGCAAGTATGTCGTGAAGAGAACTTTTTTAATGCAACTAGATAATTTCAAATAAACAAGAACATACATGTCCATTGAAGACTATGTCGACGCTGTAGTTGTACAGTATCTCTTCCATTGACGCCTTCATACATTCAGCTTCTCTGTAGTGAGCTGTGTATGTCGAGTACCAGGGTGGGTGCCATGTAGCTATCAACCATGGAGTAATTTCTCGGTCAACACTAGCTAGATCCGCTTGCAACCATTTGTACTGATCATCTGCAGATGAGAAGTTACAGAGTAAGAATTATTCATACTTCAGATTAAGTGATAAATTAAGGTTCCGTTGTTTATTTCACCTGCTTTGTTATAAGCAACGTATCCACCGAGAACTACAAAATGAATACCGCCTGCATCAAACGAATAATAATGTGGGGAAGAGGAGCCACTTTCTTCAGACGGGAATGCAAATCGAGAATTATACGATGCAAAAGTCCGATTTTCAGCTTGCTCTTCTATTTCATGGTTCCCTTGTACCATCATTGTGGGAACTCTGGAGATCAGTGGCTGCATAAATCTGAATAACATTATAGGTCATCGGTCATGGTTAAGTTTAAAAAGATTAAAGAAATAGATGCCAGGAACCAGTTCATTCAGAGAAAAGACACTTTAAGATCAACACAATCATGTTTTCAGAAATTTCAAACTTTCAGGTCAGGGAAGATAATAACAACATAAAGAAACAGGGATATGAAAACTACACCCCCTGAGATTTGGTCTCATTGCAGAAACCTTTCCTAGATACTTCCTGAAACTCCCAATGCACGAAAAGTAGTGGGTCTATCTATAACGGCTTTCAAATTTTAGAGGGCTGTTATGTAATTGTCAAACTTTAGAGTATTATAATTGTAATGTAACTTTAAACTCCAAGGCGGGCTTCTGTAATTCTTTGAATTGTATTGCAAGTTATGTTATCACACCAAACCCCCAAATGAAGGTAAAAGTTCATAAACTTATGACTCGTGAAGATTCACTAATGTAATTAGAACTAAACCATGCTGCCAAATGATAATTAACACGAAATAAGTTCAGATCTATAGATAAATGAATCATGTTTGTCACCTTCCCCAATAATCCCAACGTGGCTGATAAGTCTCGTGAATGGGAGTATCGGCAAACGAGCAAGAATAGCAATCTGAACCAGTCCCATTTGTAAGGTACAAGTTGGCATAGGACAAGTCTCCAACCATCAGAATCAGGTCGGGTTTGTTCTTTGCAAGGTGGTCGATCGTTGACGTTGAATTGTACGTAAGGCCCAAGTCCCCCACCACACCTATCTTACTAGGATAGCTCTTTGGATTAGATACTGGCATAGTCCTGAAAGAGTGTATTTCACTCATAGCGGGTACTGAAGGATCTCCACACCTATAGTAGTATAAGGTGTTGGGCTCCAATCCTATAAGAAAACTTTAAATTTCAGTTTTCACTGCATTGGCCAACAAAATACAGATAATGTGAAGCAACCCACTCCAACGTTGCAAATAACTTGTTTGGTTGAATTTCGGGGCAACAGACATTACATTGCACTATGATTTACTGATTTCCAATTTAAAATGGAAAGTTATGAATATAAAGTCAAATAATTCAGATCGCGTAGTTCGTGCATGTCATTATACAAACTGGACCACAAATCACTAATCAGGAAAGCAAAAACATAAATGCATATCAGAAATCAGGTGCACAACATACAACTCGATCAGAAGATTCTGCAAGGACTGGAAAAGGTCTACTTCTTGAGATTTCTTAACAGGTTAACACTATCAGTAAGTTAAAAGGTTCTAAGCCAATATGCAAGAAGAGTTGAGCAAAAAGATTTTTAAGTCTTTTCAGTTATTACTCGTTGCTCTTCTTTAGATGTTCAATTAGTAATGATTTGCCATTCCCAGAGGCTCAAATACTCATGAAGGATTGAGAAAAGCAATATA
This sequence comes from Linaria vulgaris, assembly GCA_948329865.1. Taxonomy (NCBI): domain Eukaryota; kingdom Viridiplantae; phylum Streptophyta; class Magnoliopsida; order Lamiales; family Plantaginaceae; genus Linaria; species Linaria vulgaris. The sequence continues at coordinate 128,378,092 of OX415249.1, read as the reverse complement.
AGGGTAATGAAACAGCAAATGTCATACCTGTAAGACGAACATGGTGAATAATTCCTGAAGTATAATTCTTGAGGCCTTCATAAGGGTATAGCTGACTATAAACCAGGGATTTTCCGAACTCTTTGTGAATCATTGGGAATCTCAATTTTCCATAGTGAACCACACTTGCAACAGTTTTTGGATTCAACGGTACAACAGTCTTTCCAATTTGGAACTCTCCTGCAAATAGGTATCATATATATATCCTCAGACATCTATAGGAAACAAGCAGCACAGGGCCCTCAATATAGCCTAACCCATACACACTATTTACTATCATAATCATCTTTTTTGAAAAAAAAAATGTCTGTGAAACCTATTAAAAAGTGACAATTGCTGAAAATATTAATACAGAGCCTTTTAAGCACTGAACAAAGAAATTCGATACATGATACGTTATATTAGGTTCATCTCCTAACTCAACTACAGATTAAAAGTAGTAGATTAAATAGTGACCACTTTCTCATAAACATCTGGTACGTATTCCACTTCTTCTATGACTGAAGACTGATACAATCTGACAATCAGACTAATATTACAGCATAATGCAGAGTGTATCTAAGTTCATTCCAGAAGAGGACCAAAATATTGAATCGCCGACTCATCTAAAAACTTAAGCTTCTAGAGAAATCAAGACTTATGAATATTTTCAAACACATCGATCCCATGCAGGCTGTGATCTTTCTCTCTTTTTTATTCGTTACACCTATCACGCGCCCAAACACAATATGTTTCATATACCATATTGATCTGCCACCTCAACTAAAAACTTTAGCTTTTTTACTTTTGCGCATACTTTCGAAGAACCCATAGTACAAGTACAACAAAATTGAGCTGAGAAAAATAGCAAGATTCTAACCTGTAATCCAAGACACCCACACTGAACTATAAGTTGATGAAAGTGTGACAGAAATTTGCTCAGGCACAAAACCAGTCACATTCCTCTGCACTCTTGGATCAGTATCAGGCAAATCCACTGCATGCCCTCTAAACCTCTCATCCAATGGAACAGTTACCGGTTTAAAAGGCCCCTCGAGTGTCGTCGGAATTCGACCATCAATTCTCAACAACAACAAATCCAATACAACACAAATAATAATCAATACAAGCCCCAATTGCAGAGCCATGCTCTCAAACAGAACACCTATCAAACCCAACACCAAACCAAATAAAGATCAAAACTTTAGATTAAAACAATAAAAGGGAGTAAAGGGTATTAAAGAAAAAAGTAAAGGGTTGAAGAAAGTAGCCACCTTTATTGCTTTAAGTACATACATGCAAGGAAAAAGTGCCTCCAATGCTTCAATACTTCAATAGCTGCTGCTTATTTATATACATCAATATATATATACACATATACACAAATATAATATTGAAATTGAAATTGGAAAAAGCAAGAAATAGAGCAGAAAAGAAGGGTCACTTTCTCACAGGAAAAGGGGAGCAAGAGGGGTGGATGGTGTGCGAATTGGACAGGCAACGGTTATGTCCGTTAGCCTGCCATTGATAACATTATTAGAAACATCATGTGAGGAGAGAAACCTCGTTTCTTGTAAACCATGGCCTGCACAATAATGGGCTTTATTTAATAATGGTTTGCTTTTTCAAGCCGCAAGGTATCGAGGTTGGTTGATAAAATTACAATGGTTTTTTATTCTTTTGTTGATGTGATTTTGACGTGGGAAGGGAAGGGAACTCAAGTGGGGGTGGGTTTTAATTAATTTCAGGGGATACTTTTTGTTTTTATATTCTTCTTTTTGAGGTTGTCTAATCGGATCATTACACTTTGATTCGGGTAATATTCTCTAGTAGTCTAGTGGGTGTGGGGTTTGCAAACACTTCTTTAAATAAACATTTATTGTTCAACTTGCCTTTTTAATTAAGTCGCGGGTGTTTAAATAATATAAAGTTAGGGACTTTAAGACCCCGTTTGGATTGAGTTTCACTCGTTTCGCCCATTTGATTTTTGGTTAGAATTTTTGAAGATTTTTTTGAAAAACGTGCAAAACATTTTAGATTATGTTTGAATTGAGTTTGAGTGTTGGAGTTATAGGGGGAAAACAGGTATGCAAATGTCAAATCAATAGGTTGTGAATATAAAATTAATTGATTAAACTATTATACATTTGACTATTGTTAATTTTGTTATATATTTTTAATATCTTATATTAATAGCACCAAAAAATCAATAACAATAATAATAATAATGTAAAATTTATTACTAAATATTCTATTACGTATACATATATATATGTTATTAAATTGTGTAACTAAAGATTTCAATTGACAATGCTCGTAACAAAATAAATTGTTTATATATTTTTAATAATTCCCAATTCTCAATTACAAAGTTTACCCAATTTGCATTCGATATCAGTGAGAGTTTTTACAAGTACAGTAGAAAGATAACGTAAAGAAAAAAGAATTACAAATTACAAACTCAATAGCCGCCAAAGTCTTACAAGAAAAAAGTTTCTCCCAAAAAGCGAATCTTAAAAGAAAAAAGGGAACCAAAAACTTAACGTAAAGGAAGACAAAGGAAAGGAAATATTGTACAATCTTTTTTTAATAAGTGGTGCGGTTATCAATGCTGGTGACATCCAAAAAAGGTTAAAGGCCACTTTTTAGGAATTGAGCCAAACATATTTGAGGCCAAAACGGTGAAATTAGTTCCAACTCATTTTCAGCCAATGAAACTTTGAAAAATTGGGCCAAATGCAATCCAAACGGGGTATAAGTTGTTTTGATTAAAGATTGTGTAATAAGTGAAAAGCATGTTCCAACCAATATTTAGGTTATGGGGACAATATTTAGCTAAACTACAGTTTCTAACTAAAAAAAAAGTTTAAAGTTGTGAACAATTAAATTTAAAAGCATACTTACTCATGAAGAAACAAAATTTAAAGCATACATTCAAATCAAAAGCATAATGAGATTGCAAACACCTTCTAAATTGGTATTATAAGGGTCTTGTTTCGATTTTGTTTGGGATAGTCTGCATTCAAGCACTGATCGATGCTTAAGTTAGTAGGATTGTTGATAAGATCGGACAACTAAACAACTCGAGTGTGCTTATGATCGAACACGCAAGCTCCGAATTAAAGCTAAATATAACAACTTTTTCATGCATTATACATCATTCAGTCTAATAGTTGATCATGTTGCACAATGGTGTGGACTATTAGTTGGAGTGAAAGGCTTGATCGATCATATTGAACCATATCATGGGTCAACCAATCAGATATGGATCATCAATGACGATGAGACGGTCAATCCATTTGTGATTAGTAATCAATCAACAATTATATCATAATGAAAACCCGTTTCACTCGTTATGCGCGACGCAAGGCAACTAGGCAAGTACGGATACATGTTACCTCAAAAAGTGGATATCGAACTTCAGCATAAAGTAAATGACAGTTTTGGTGACTGTTTGTTTGTACATCATTCGTAATTATTTTTTTTTCAATTATTTGTTGTATTTCTTTATAAAATAATTGAGACCCACACCACTTTCAACTGTAAATTTCTAAATGACATGGTAAATTCGAGAGTTCAATCACGAACAATTCGATGGCCAATGTGTACGATCATAGGTAGTGTTCACAAACTACGAGGAATTCTCGACTTATGACATTACATATTTATTGGAACCTCTCGCATTTGTTCGTGGTTAAGTCTCTCTAGATCCTACCATTAAGATCCACATGAATGGTCAATTATGTTGTGTTGTATATATTAGTTTACGCGTACAATCGATTGATTAAGTATAATTTGTTGTGTTTCATTCTTCAATCATTCAAAGGCATCCCACTTTTTAAATGCATAAATAATTGTTGTGTCACCATATCATATCCCATTAAAGTGTTGATCAATTCCATTATGCCTTAGTGTTATTGGATACTAATATTCTTTTATTTCTGCCATATCAAGGGACATACATATAACATTATACAAGTTCTCCTAACATATTAAAAAAATCATTAAATTACAAATTTTTTTAGTGATCAAAGAATAAATCATAAACTAGTTACCTTAAATTATAACACGTTGTTAATTATAATTTATTAGCTAATACCCCTCCCCACCACGCACACCCCACTCATACTCCCTCTCAAGGGCAAGTAGTCTAATGTACATGAGCCCAAATGGCACTCAAAATGACTCTTTGTAGGCGTCTCTCGCCATCGATTTCTGCTAAATAATATCTCATATCTAAGATTTCTTTCATAGATGCACAACTATGGCCCTGAATCATATGAAGTCTCAACTCAAAAGGGCATCATTCCGTAGACCACCACTATGTACCACATAACATGGCCCTCATTATGTAGACACATCTCATCATAATTACGACATGACTTGATTCCTTGGTGATACACGTGGGCAACTTAGAGCTCTTATAAGTCCACTCATACAACTCACTTCATTGGGTCCAACCACACACGGGCTATTTATACCTCCATACCGTTCCCGACACCCTAACATTCCTTTATACACCTAGACGCATTTGATATAGGCATCGTCTTTGGGAACAAGGCGTTCAGATTGGATGATTATTACACAATCTACCATCGCCTCATAAAGATCATATTGTGTTGCGGTGTTGCCACACACATACGTTCTCCTTATTCTAGCAATACAGTTTTCACATAACTAACTTACAAATTCAAATTAAATGTGTATTCTTCTTATGAATTTTAATTTGTGCATATACTGTTATTATAATTTATAAATCTTGTTGTTTAAATTTTTATTATTAAACCCTTTTCAACAATCAAATACCAACATGTCTGAAACTTACGACCAAGGTCTAAGTCTATGAGCGCCTAACACCTCTAACTGTCTACCACCCTTAATATGAAATGATGATTCTAAAACTTCCAAATGTCATGATATTATTTTTTTATAATTATACCAAACTTCAAGGGTGTAGCCGCAGTTATCCCTAACAATAACCCTACCATCAAATCACAAATGAGAATTTGAAAAGTGGACCAAACCACCAAGAGCCCCGCTCTTTAGGGGTCACTTCGCAATAATCTAAAAACCATACAAACCCTATAAATTCAGAAATCTAACCCCGCCTCCCCGCCTGAAACCAACTGCCCCCCTTTCTCTCTCCTCTCACTAAAAATGCAAGGGCAGCAACCGCCATTCACTCCCGCCACCGGCGGAGGGGCGCCACCTCATCAGCAACAGCAACACCATCAAATCCACATAAACCCTAATTTCTTCCCAAACCCTAACAGTCTCTTCTTCCAAAACCCTGCCCTGTTCCCCCACCAAAACCCTGTCCTGTTCCCCCACATCAACCCCTACTTGCAAAACCCTACCAATTTCCCCCCATTCCAGCCTCAGTTTCCCGCCAACAGCTTTCCGGTACCGTCCAATCATAGTAATAATGGCAACTTCCCGCAGCAGCCGGTCAAGGTGCAGGACGAGATGATTGAGAAGCTCGATAAGGCGGCGATGAAGGCTCGTCGTGATATTCTATCGTTGAATGAGAATGTGTCGGCTTGGAAAGTTTCGCAGGCGGCTCTACTGATGGTTAAGGCCGAGTCGTGGGAGAGCCTCGGGTTTCAAATGCAGCAAGTGCCGTCGTTGAATAGGCTGGTAGTCACTGAAGGAAAGGTGTGTTAAGGCATCGTTTGAAGTTTTCTTATTCGACATTTACTTGTGCGTTAGTTAGTGAATATTTTGTACCTGTGAAGGAAAATGGTTCAGAATATTTAACAACTGAATTGTTCAAATGTGATTTCCTATGCTGACTGGTAGACTTAAATGAACTGTTAGTGTTGTTACGTTTGGCGGTAACGGTATTGTTGCAAACTTATGGTTGTTATTGTAAGTTCATTAAGATACTTGATTGTCAAATATAGGTTCACGCCCTTTAGGCTTTTGGTTGTGAAAGTAATACATTGTATGTGTTCCTTGTATGGCATGTTAATTTTGTACTGTATGCGGAAATGCTTTAAGGATAACAAACGGAGTGGAGCAATGTGAACCAATAAATTTGTTAACATTTAGTAACAGTAATCGAACACTTGATGAATTGAAACTTCTTAGAGTTAACATAAACTAAGTCTTTTAGTTGCATGTTTTGTTTTATGAAGCTCATAGTTTTTTTTTTGTTCTCAACAAAGATCAATGCCTTCATCCACTGTTTTGTTGCGGCTAGAAGAATAACTTCATTGTACGATCTTGAAGTGGGACTCTGTGAGAACGAGGGTGTTGAACGGTTTGATGAGCTGGAATTGGGTCCTTTGGTTAGACATCCGCTTATTGTGCACTATTTTGGCCTGACTTCCGATGTGACGGAAGTGTACAGAATCACGACTGAGGAGATAATCTCTTACCTTTTTGAATTCATGGAAACTCATTCAAAGAAAGACGTTAAAGTTAATATATTTATGGATTTCATTTCTAAGAAGCTATCTGTCTGTGGAAGGGAAAAGTTATGCTTACGTATCCAGAGCTTTAGGTATGTACTTTCTCTCTCTCCTTGGGCTGGTGCACTTTTTGTGCATTACGCATTAAAGCATAGTTAAGTAACAATGACTTATAGAATCTAAATAGCTTTTAAACCTTCCTCTGCTTTGATACACATTTCCTGTTACAGAAATTTAGTTGACGCCTTATGACTGCTAGAATAGAACTCCTTTACTTTTTCCCTGATATTTCAACTAAGAAGAGAGGTTTGCATGTCTCGCAGTGCATAAAAACAAGCTTATGTGTTAACTCTTGAAAGCGAGTATTTCTAGTGCCACCCTCAGAAATATCTTTTAAGTCATAGTATTTTAGGTGCAGTTCATTGTAACACTTGTCATGCTATCTGGGTTAAGTTGAGGGTAAGCTTCAGTGATTCTGCGTGTATCCCTGCGAAGTTTATAGTAATAACTCAATTTATAGGTGGTACAACTCTCCAAACTTAACACAAGTTTTTATTTGATTTCAGTCCCACGTCCCCAGTTCCATAGTTTTATGCGTATAAAATCCAACTGGATCTTGAGATTCATGTTTCTTCTGCATTTCTGATTTTGTCTTTACTTTGTACATCATTCATTCTGCGTTTCTAATGGAAAGGGAACTTTGTTTATTGCTATCTGCTCTCTTCACACTTGTGTGGTATGTCATATGTGGTGCTGCTCCATTCGTGTCTGGACAAGTTCTGTTAGGTTTCTCGATAAGTAGCATCATGGAAAGATTGATTAAATTTTAATCTCTTAGTGGGCTGAGGAATAATTATTTTCTTGTGTTCAATGAACGCGTTTTAACATTTGACTAAATTAGTTGCTTGATGACCAACAGTTTGTTGTTTTCATTTATCACATATGGGAGGATGTGGTTTTAGTTTGAATGTTCTCAGTAAGCGTTTAGTCTGACTTTTGAACCACACTTAAAGTGGAGTAGATGCCTCGAGCTCATTTAGATTTATTTATTGTGCTTAAGCCAATAAGGCACTTCATGTGTTCCATTGATCTCTGCCTGCTATACTTATTGTCTTTGGGCGGCGCCTGCCTGGTATAAATTTCTTTCCCTACAGGAGCTAGAGTAGTTTTAGATAACGTAGTCAAATGCTTTGGCAACTCTCTCTCTTGGTAATTGGGGTTATCTGAACATTATACTACTGCACTTCCTAACATTGTAAGAGATGCAGATCTGCTAGAGGTCAGGACAGTCAAACCTTTCCTTTTGGATTTGGTTAAAAAAATCAAATTTAACTTTTGGACAATCTAATCATCGTCAGAACGTTAATTGTTTCAGTTTGTTGAACAAGTTTAAGTTGCAAGCAAATATTTTGCTGTCATTTCACTGATAAATGGTTTCACAACCAATTTGGGCACATTCTAGAAGAATCAGAACAACAGAGGGCTTATACTTTAGTGATATGGACAAAGCAAAATGTACTTTTACTGCAGCCACATTAGCTCATATTTTTTCGTAATTAATTTCTTTAAAGCCCCCAATCTTCTTATACTTTTTGGTGAGGTCACACGAGTGGTTGTTCATGGCATGTTTTTGAGATAATGTGCACATAACACTCTTCATTACATGGACCCATGTGGTGGTGTAAGGTGTTGTGTGTTTGCTTTACTTTGGCAAAGTTGATTATCTATGCTAATATGTTCTACTAATCTTCCATATATTTCTGGCAAGTCCAGTTTTTGCTATTATCCTATGTAATTGTAATTTATGTGTCCAGAATGTACACGAAACAAATAGAACAAGCAAGGGACTCTGAGGATATCATCTTGAAAAAATGTTTTGAGAAAATAAGGACAAACGCTGCAAAAAGAAGCAAGAAACGCCCGCTTTTTTGTGAACAGAAAAAGCAGTTGGATGATAATTTTACAGAAATATCCCAGCGCATCAAGTCTTTCTCTTCAGAAACTACACAATTTGGCGGTAAACACATAAGGTTTGAGTCATCAAGTTCAGAGGATGATGATAGTGAAGATAATGAAGTAAAAGCTAATCAGGATAAGACGAATCTGGGTGGCAAAAGCAGGTTACCGGTGTCTAGTGTTAAGTCAGACCGCTTCAGTAGATGTCCTTATCCTTCAGCAACCGAAGAGAAAACAAGATTGGGGTTAAAGACAGAAGCAGACTGCTTTCCGCATGCTCTTCATGGTGGGGTAAGATGCAATTTAGAGGATGCGTTGTCACAGAGAAAGAGAAGATCTGAAAGTGCATTTTCTACCAATTCTGCACCTCAAAAGCGGCGTAAAAAGTACATGTATGATATAAATGTTAAGGCCAAACCTATGAAGAATCAGCAGATAAATGCCCATACACTTTCTGGTGAGGCATTAAACATGTTTGTTGCAACTTGGAAGGAGGAGTGCCAGGGTAACAATGTCGGTGAGGTAGTACTCTCATCCAAATCAAGTGTGAATTTGTTTATAATGAGTTGTACATGCCTATGTTTTTACATCTTGTCTGTTAGTGATAATACATTTACCGTAATTACTTAGATAAAGCGTCTGAGATTCGAAGTGAACAATCAATAGCATAAGCAGAGTTTAGAGCCTTTACTTTTCATTAGATTAGTAAAGCACACTCACTCTATTAAAGTACCTTTTGGATGGCGGGGTCATTGAGAAACTACTTTAGCCATTAGGTGTAAACACCTCCCAAAGATGGAATCTTCTACTTGACATGATGCGACATAATTCAGTGTTAATGCTTAAACTTTAGATACCACTGCAACTACTGAGAAATGGTAGGTTGTCTGGATCCAGAGTGTAGTAATCCATTAAAGGTCTTAAATGCAATATGAGGTTTTTGGTATTGGTTGTCATATATTGTATACTCCCGTTAAGTTTTGCTCTTGTATTCTCATTTGCTGTTTGTTTAATAATTTGGAGAATGTTTATGGTGGCATACGATTTTATCATTTTATGGGGGTATTGAGAATGTTCTGATATTCTTGTAAATAGTCTTGGCGCTTAAGTGTTTTTCCTTTATAGTTCATATATGCATTTCTACCATCTTCTGTAGCAGCATAAGAAAATTCCGTTGTGGGCTATATGTATATAGTAGTCAGCCTAATATTTTGAAGTGACCAGTTGGTTGACATATTCCTTTCTATTATCTTCTGGAGGGAAATGAAAACGCTCGGTGGCTCTGAGTGAAAAGGTTGTTTCACTTGCGATTAAGCATTAAGTTGAGCAGTTGTTCGCTTGTTTTCTGTTTTCAGTTTCTCCTATTATACTTTTTCTTTTGGGGGGAAAGGGGTGGAGGTGGCTGGGCACACCGAGTCACCGAGTCTGTTCGTTGGCTAAGTGAAATCCACCCAGTTCTAACTTGTTTATTCATGTTCAGGTTCTTGAGAGAATGCTTCTCTTCTACAATACGAGGAAAATGAACAAAGTCAAGGGATTATTTACATCATATCCGTTTATTGGATTGCTAAATGCTGCTGTAAGATTGTTAGTTTAAGTGTTATTTTCAGTAAGATTCTGAATTGCAAATGCATTGAGAGAGTTTTATTATGTCTAAACATGTAATGTACATGTTCCTTTTTCTCTCCTTTGACAATAGTTTTACACAAGTCAAATTAAATATATTTGCGGCATTTCTCATCATTGATTAGAACAGTGGCTCGAGCTAACCTGTTTAGGTAGGTACACCTTTCTTTTTGATAATTTTGATTATATTTGCTGTACTCTTTTGTTCTATTGGATGGAAAATAATGAATTTAGTGCTTGTGAGTGATTGTGTGGTATTTGGCTTGTACGTATTTATTTGAAGATTTCAAACTTGAATGAGAAACAGAACTCCGAGAACAGACTAAAATAGCCACCAAGAAATTAGTTACAACCTGTTGTTTGTGCTTCAAAGGCAATAATACATCAAGCTTATAAGGTCAATGCTCTTAAGAAGTCTTTGTTTAGTAGAATTGAGAAAAACAAATGTAGTGGACAACTGTAGTTATTTATCTCCCAGTCTTCTTAGTATGTTCTTTTAACTGTATATCAGACAGTTGTACTATTTCAGGAATATTTTTCATGATAATAACACGGCATCCTTGGTTATTGGGTCGTATCTGAATATTGTAAATGGAATCTGCCAAAGAAAACGTGAAAAGTTATACATGCTGCTAAATGCTCTGATATGACAAATTGGTTTAGGGTCTATGCCTTGAGGTACATATCACGTGGCAGTTTAGAAATTTGAGAGGTTGTTGAACTCAGACAACAAATGAATTAAAATGGTGTCACTTTTCCAATTGTAAGTCATTTATTTATTTATTATCAAAATACCAATGTAAATTGGTTAAATTGCAGATAAGCTTAGACTTATGTAAGACACAGAATGTACACAAAATTATCTGCAGCACTGTTGCAGTATTAACGACTTAGTAGGAATCTACAAGGATGCCTAAGGTATGTAGAAAGTTGTTCACTTTATTGGAAGAAGAAAATGCGATTCTCTATTCCTAGTTTTTATGAAGTGTCCCAAAATTAAAACAACTATCTTCTCTCTTACAGTAGTTAACAATTTTGAAGACTTCGCATAAAACGAGAAATTACTGCATAAACTCTATGAGAGAGCCTAAGAGCAAATCTTATAATAATTCATCTTATTCAGTTTTTTCTCATTCTACCATCCAATTCATGCAGTGTTAATGTCATTCTATACTTATTGTCTTGTAGATTTTTTAATTGCAAAATTGTTGCATCACTTCCTGTTAATGCTGCTCGACATGTGCACTGAGTATATATAAAGGTTCACTTCTCTTAACATGCTTGTGCTAATTATTATCTGGCTATTTCAGGTATCCTGTATTAAATCTGGAATATGGGAGAATACACATGACGCATTCCAAGCTGTTGGCCAGCAAGGCGTGGATACCCACATATCTAACAGTTTATCTGATTACGAAAGTATAGATGATGAACGAGCTAGGGAGGGCAAGAACATCTCCTCGCACAAAATTTGTAAAGGTAAAAACAGGGTTAGTTGTTCTGATTTAGATGGTCCACTCGGTTCCTACATTGTTTTAGTGGTGTTGTAACATGCTGATACTCTGCATAAGTCCGATCCATCTATACAAGCTTTCTTTGTGAATAGGTTGTATGTTTTTTATGTACTTCTGGATGAAGACAGTTGTATGTTTTTTATGTACTTCTGGATGAAAATTGTTCGTGTTTGTTACTTGGCATCTGAGTTCAATGTAGTAGGTTTTATGCCATTGTATGTGGCATTTGTGGTTATTATGTCAACCATATCAAATTCTGCTGCTGGACAGTAGTGATCTGAGTGCATTTCAGTTTTACAGACTCGTTAAATTATATAAGTCTATCAAATGCATCTTATCTTTTGAATTTGTTTACAAAGTGAGTTCTGCTTCATGTAACTTCTTTTTTGCAAAATAATTTTGTTAAATTTAGAATGCTGATTATTTTGTGGTTATTGGATAAAGGTTGTTAAACCATTTCCGGTGTCATTTGTTGAGCTTTTTCTGTGCCCTTATTTTTGTTTCCATTTACATAGATATTAATGCTGAAGATATTGCAAGGAAGATTTCTGGCTATTTTGAGGATGATATATTAAGAGATAAATATCATTTCCGAGAAAACAAGTTCTCTTTCTTGAAAAAGCTCTGTGAGTGCGAGGGTTGGCTAAGCAAACACTACTCCGTCAGCAAGTTTGAGTTGCTGGGTTATGGGGGATATTTTTTGTTTCTGGAGAAGTATATGGACTTGTTGTCTCATGCATTGCAGGAGTGGTTAATGGGAGGCATTCATGAAAAGGATTCTTTGGTAGCTCACTTACTACCCCTTCAATTGGATACATTATTATCCCAGGCAATTAGTAGCATGTGGGAAAGTGAAACTATAAACTTGCAGGCTATTTCAGAGTTGTTATCAAGGCAATTTCCTTTAGTATGTTTTAAACTACCCAAAAGCGACCAAATAGAAAATGTTATGGATACTTTACGAGAAAAAAAACGTCATATGACTTCAAATTGCGTCTTATTTTCTGCACCACTGTTAAGGGTGAACTGCATGGGCAACTCATTGGCTCAAAATGAGAAAGAACTGAAAATCACTAGTGGGTTTGATACAGACGTAATCACAGGTGCAGTTACAACAAAGGATGCGATCGAGGCCCTACTTAAAGCTCCGATGCTCTCCGATTTGAAATTATGGTCACATTGGGACCTTATATTTGCTCCGTCATTTGGTTCCATTGTGGAATGGTTGTTGAAGGAGATCAATTCCAAAGAATTGCTGTGCCTGGTGACAATGGATGGCAAAGTAATCCGTGTCAACCAGTCAGCTACATTGGACTCATTCTTAAAAGTTTTCATGCGAGGATCTGCTTTTGAAACTGCAGTGGAATTGTTGTCTTTGTTTGTATTGTATGGTGGTGAACGGAACGTTCCTTTATCGCTTCTGAAGTGTCATGCACGGAAAGCCTTTGAAGTTATTATGAAAAATATGTCGGAGGTGGAGTTACATGAAGATGAAAATCCAATCATGCACAGAAAGATCTCTTGTGATCAATATGTTGTTGGTATAAATGCATCTGGCAATATAGGCAGCAAGCAACCGAATAAAGGGAGCATACTAGATAAAACAGATCAATTGATGTCGAGGTTCATTCTTGATTGTTTGAGCTATCTTCCAATTGAATTTTGTAGCTATGCTGCTGATGTGTTGATTTCTGGGTTGCAATCTTTTGTCAAAGGGGTGCCTGCAACCATTTTGACTGAATGTCAGCAAATGGAGCAGCGTCTCATGCTTCATGAAGTTGGGATGTCTCTTGGTCTAGTAGAGTGGGTTAATGATTTCCATTCCTTCCGTTCCTCTGGGACAACAGGACTTTCCCCAGAATCAACGGGGTTGGAGGTAGTTACTTCCAGGTTGAATACAAGATCAGTCGTCGTGCAAGATGCAAAGAAAAGCCACCCTTATCCATTAAAAAAAAAGAAAAAAAAGAAAAGCCACCCTCCTGGTGAAATTTTGATCTCTAATGAGGCAGATTATCACGATGACAGTTATAAGCAAGTGAACTGTGGGGCTAATTCATCTGATGTTTCAGCTGGACGATCTACTTCAGATTCAGAACAATTACCAGCAGTCAATGTTCATATTGTTAATGATTCTGTCAGAGTTATTAAGTCTATTCAACTAGAGGAATTTGGTCTTGATGAAAGTCTTTCTGCTACTGAAAATAAAATGTTGGAGAAACAACATGCTCGTTTGGGCCGGGCTCTACATTGTCTCTCACAAGAACTCTATTCTCAGGACTCTCATTTTCTCCTGGAGTTGGTAAACATACACTCTCAAGCTTAGAAACCTTATAACTCTTAGACACTAATGCAAACCTGTGTATTATTATAGATGTTTTACGAGCTTTCTACTTATTACGTTTGTTACAGGTTCAAAATGCTGATGATAATGTCTACCCAGAAAATGAGGAGCCCACTCTGACATTCATCCTTCAAGAAAAGGGTATTATTGTGCTAAACAATGAGAAGGGTTTCTTGGCTGATAATATCAGAGCTCTTTGTGATGTTGGAAATTCAACCAAAAAGGGTCATAATTCCGGATATATTGGGAAGAAAGGCATAGGCTTCAAATCAGTATTTCGGGTACTACTAAAGACAGTTCTGATATTCTATTAGATTTCTACTTTGCATGCTAATTCAATAAGTTTGTCTAGGAACATTCTTAAAGTGAAAACTTGAACAATACAAACATCCGTTCCAAACTAGATATTGGTTAAATGATGAGTTTAGCTGTACAGATTTTTTTTTTCTTGTCAACTATTTACTCAGAATATAAACTGATAAAATTCTTGAACAATTAAAATTTACTATTTGTTTGATGTTCAGAATACTCCCCTTTTGAGCAAAGGTCACATTGTTTTTTCATGAGCCTATTGAGCTGGAAGAAGCGACCTGATACATCATCAATGGGCATTTTCTTACCAGATATCTGTAGAAAATATAATTTTCTCATTGCTATAAGAACTGTAACTCTAATATGATAGTTCTTGATTACTGCATGTATAGGCTCGAAGATCAGACTAGAGAAACGAACCACTGGTTAACTTGGATACAATACCCTATGGATTTAAGTTTTTGTTGAGCCTCATGAGGTTTTCTGTATTTGTGATACTGTCTTTTAATTGCTCTAAAGTGTGTCTATGTACCAAATATAATACAAATACCGTCAACTTTAGTATTTTGTATTTTGATTCCTTGTGTAAACTGCCATCGGACCTTCTTGATTATCCATATATGTGGTATCAAGTTTTCCTTCTAATCTGAACATAGCTGGTTGGTTTTCATACTTAACTACTCGCATATTTAGTAGATCACATGTTTTCTTTTTCGTCTTATTCCGCAGGTTACTGATGCTCCGGAGATCCATTCCAATGGGTTTCATGTTAAGTTTGACATTACGAAGGGCCAAATTGGTTTTGTTTTACCAACCATTGTTCCTCCTTGTGATGTTGGCTTGTATTCCAGATTGGCAGCTACAGATGCTGATCGCTTAAATCAGAACTCTTGGAACACATGCATTGTACTCCCATTCAGAACAAATTTGTTAGACAGGCTTGCCTTGAACAAGATTGTATCCATGTTCTCAGATCTTCATCCATCTTTACTTCTCTTCCTTCACCGCCTTCAGTGCATTAAGTTCAGGAATTTACTTGACGATTCACTTATTGTTATGAAGAAGGAAGTTAAAGATGATGGCATAATACAGGTTTCCCTTGGCAATGAAAAAGCCACTTGGTTTGTTGTATCTCAAGAGTTGCAGGCTGATATCATTTCTGATGCAAAAAGAACAAAAATATCTATAGCATTTACATTGCAGGAGAAAGATGGTGGAGAATATATCCCAGTTTTGAACCAACAGCCTGTTTTTGCGTTTCTTCCTCTCAGAACATATGGCCTTAAATTCATTCTCCAAGGTGATTTTGTTTTGCCTTCTTCCCGGGAAGAAGTTGATAGAAATAGTCCATGGAACCAATGGTTACTCTCGGAATTTCCTGATTTATTTGTAGGTGCTGAGAGTTCATTTTGTGAACTTCCTTGTTATCGGGGAAGTCCAGGAAAAGCTGTGACTGCATTTCTGAGTTTTGTTCCCCTCATGGGTGAAGTGCATGGATTCTTTTCGAGCCTTCCACGAATTATACTTTCAAAACTACGCATGTCTGACTGCTTGATTCTTGAAGGCGATGAGATACGATGGGTGCCTCCTTGCAAGGTCCTGAGAAACTGGACTGAACAGGCTCGTTCTCTGTTACCTGATAGTTTACTTCATGAGCATCTGGGCCTTGGATTTCTAAATAAAGACATAGTTCTCTCAGATTCATTAGCAAGTACGTTGGGTGTTGAGGAGTATGGACCAAAAATATTACTTGGGATCGTTTCCTCTCTGTGCCGTACAAAAAATGGTTTGAAGTCAATGGGCTTCAATTGGTTATCGTCTTTGCTCAGTGCCATTTATGTGATGTTATTTCATTCTTCTATTAAAACTCCCCCAAATTTTGGGGGTGAGACGGATTTCATATTTGACCTTCAGAAAGCTCCTTTTGTTCCTCTTTCGAACGGAAATTTTAGCTCAGTCAATGAAGAAACAATCTGGCTGCAGGCCAATGAGGGTCAGGGTACTGATGAATATGTTCTCAAAGCTTTCCCAGAATTATATGTGAAGTTGCGTATTGTGAGTCCGAATCTTTTGGCTGCAGCTGCCTCTATTGAGAGCTCCTACTCTGGTACAACTACTGTTGAGAATGTCACAAGGATGCTATACAAAGTCGGGGTTCAGCGGCTATCTGCTCATGAACTTTTAAAAATGCACATCCTACCTGCAATATCTGATGATAGCAATGCAGTTGGGCAGGAAAACTTGATGATAGAGTATCTGTCTTTTGCGATGTTTCATTTACAGTCAGGTTGCACCACCTGCGGGCTAGAAAGAGATGGGATTATGATGGAGTTGCGTGAGAAGGCTATTGTATTGACAAATTTTGGCTATAAACAACTTAACAAGGTTCCAATCCATTTTAGTCAAGAGTATAGAAATACTATCAATGTAAATGATTTAATTAGTGGCCTTGATGTGAAGTGGCATGAAGTTGATGCTGCCTATCTGAAGCATCCAATTACCACATCTTTGTTTGATGGAGTGTTGAAGTGGAGAAGTTTTTTCCAGGATATGGGAGTAACTGATTTTGTTCAAATAGTTCAAGTAGAGAATAGGGTTGCTGATATGCCTTTTCTGAATATTGAGCAGTGTGGTAAAGACATGCTATCCGTGGATTCAGTCGCCAAAGATTGGCAATCTGAAGAGTTGTTTCATATACTTTCCTTGGTATCTTCAAGAGATGACAGGGAGAAATCCATACACCTCATGGAGATTCTTGATACTTTATGGAATGAGTATTTCAGTGACAAGCTTACTGGTTATTGTATTGGTTCCACTGGGGGTCACAAGTTGTTCAAGTCTTCACTTATACGCATGCTTCAAGATGTTCCATGGGTTGTGTCAAATGCGGACAAAAAACTTCATTATCCTAAGGATTTGTTCCAGGATTGTGTTGCAGTAAACTCAGTTCTTGGTGTTGGTGCTCCATATACCATCCCAAAGGTTCGATAATTATCCCTGTTCTTTTTTCCTTTCAGTGCTATGAAGGACCCAGGTCCTGTACTTTTTGCAGCTAATTTTGGGAGCCAGGCTATATCTGTTAGTGTCCTGCTGGTTATGAAAAAACTTTGATTTTATGGAACTATTCTGCGTGTATTTCTTTCTTTCTCTCTTGCCTTTCCCTAGGTCGTTTGACCTAAAACTATCAGGTTCCCTGATCTTCTGTATTATTTTAATTAATTTCCTTATGCATGATTTCAGGTGCGTGGAATTTTTATAGTAGAGAATCTTGAGCAAATTAAATGAATGGAAAGTAGAAAGAGGCATCATTTCTTGATTTAGTTTTTTCCGTATCGCCTAGTTGACCACATTACACTTAAAGGATAGACTCGTTAATAGTAGCATACAAAAAAATAATTCTCATTTAACATGGAAAGTTGAAACGGTTTGGTGATATTTGACTCATGTGTGGAGTCAATAGCTTCTCAGCTTTTACCTTTTGGTTTACCTTCTTTAAGTTTTTGTTCATACTAAGTCAGGCCTTTTCATCTGTGATATGAATAGTATTCTAGTTGATGTCATGGGAGGAGAAATTAATCACAAATTGAAGTTATGTAGACAAACCTTGAATTTCTGAAGGAGATAGACACAATGTAAGCTCAATAAAACAAGTTTTGAGACCCCAATGTCTCTCATTAGATGGATACTTACAAATACTTTTTCCAGAAACCTCTGGAGAGCTCAATATTGATTCATCTGTAGTATCCTAGTTAGATTTATAAAATGGAAGATTACACAAACCTATTGTGTGGCCATAGCTTAATGACAAAGCTCAAAACAAGATCTTTATATTTAAGAGATTATTATTATTATTATTGTGGTTTTGGAAAAATGGGTGGTTTAGATAAATGTATAGTAATATACACGGCCTACTGGAGGTGTGATTACAGCTTTAGTTTAGCATGAAGATCTGTTATGCTAATACGGGAAATAAAGAAAGTCACGACATCCTGTCACAAAAGTTGACATCCTGCCCCAACTTGCTCCTCTCCCAGAGGACAGAACACGACAGATGGTGTTTGACTAAGTGCTAGTTTGAATTCAGCACCTTGTGATCTGTGCTTTATGCAGCATCTAATGCCCATGGGGTCTTTTTTAAGGGAAGCTATGGGTCTTATTCCTCTTCAGTTTGCCGACATGTTTTATATATGAAGAAGCGCAATTAAGTGCTTTGCTGATGAATATTGAAGTTTCTTACCAATTAAAGATAATTAAGTTGTATCTTCATTGGAATAGGATGAAATTCAGTTATTCAATATCTGCTGTAGGGAAAGTTTAACTAATCAATGTATTTCGTTAATTCTCATATCTTTTGGTTGTTTGAACTGATTAATATCTTTAATTGAAACAGGTGAGAAACGAAAAGTTGCTTGCTGATATTGGTCTAAAAACTGAAGTTACTCTTCATGATGCTCTGCATGTTCTAAGACTTTGGAGAAGTTCTGAATCTCTTATCCATGCCAGGTATGCTTTTCTAATGTTGAGATTAGACATGATTGTTAGAGTGAATCTGGTAGAGATTTGGGAATTTCCCAGATTTCAGATTTTAGAGGGGCGAGGGAAAGAAAACAAGAACAAGAAGAGAACTTAGAACAAAGATAAGACAACAATTGCTCGACAATTCAGTAATCCATAATCATTCATAAACTGTCTAATAATAAAACCTTAGCCTCATATTTATAGGCTAAGTAAACCAAAACATACCATAGCTAGAAACCCTTAATAAAAGTAACTTCCTAACTTATAAAATCCCAATAAATCAATATAAGAAAACATAACTAAATACTATTACTAAAATCTTATTGGAATGGAAATACTCCTAATAAAGAGAGATATTAGATATATATTATATATTCTTGATTTCTATCAGAATCAGAAAGAGATTTTTTGCTGGCATTTTATTGTTTTCAACAATTTTGTTTCTTTCCTTGGTTTGGAGCAGCTGTTGTCTGCCTTGTTCTATTTCAATCGGGAATAATCTGTTGGTGCAAACCTTCAATGTTTGTTATACTCTCTTGTCTAACATCCTCATACATTCTTATTTAACACAGCCATGCTTTCTTGCCTAGGACTCTTACTTAGGACTCTTACTGTACACTTTTACCTAGAGATCCAACATCACTTGCAAGTTATCCAATATTTCTCTTCAAGTTGGAGCCTACTGAGCTTTAAGCTATAAATCGCACACATAATAAAAAAACAACTGTATATGTGTTCAATAGTTATTAGTTTACGACAGAATGGCACTTCAGTTTCTTGATTCTGTCTTGGTTTAAACACCTTAGGGTGACTAACGACTGGCTAGATCAGTCAAATGAACGTTGATTTACTTGGTCTTCCAGCAAAATAAGACATCGATGCACCAAAAATCCATCTCTCTGCTGTTGACTTATCTCCGAAGTCAATTGCCTTATGGTGAAGATATAAGGAAAAGCTCATTGTTCATTTGGTGCGGCCGCTGCAGACTAGAGATGGTGTAGTGGCAGCGGCTAGAGTTTGTCCAGTACCTTGTCTGAAGTTTTTATTTGAATGTAGATGAAACACTAATTTTTCCTTCTTCAGATGAGACCAAAAAGATGATGTCTAGCTTATATAACCCCTTGATACTTTATTTTCTATCTTCTCCATACAACATGGTAGTACTTTCTTATCTAACACTTCAGCCAAATGTTATTGCCTAACATCCTTAGCTCGCCAAACTCATCTAACAATTTCATAGCGATAAGGTCCATGAAAGAAACACACAGAAATAGTTTTTTATGATGGGGATTTTTTCAATATTTTTTATTTTATTTTTTGTTGTATGGCAGTGTCGTTTTGACCTTGAATTGGACTGTGTATCTAAATATTATGTGACTTTGTTTGCCAGTGTTTCACAAATGTGCAACTTTTACCGTTTACTGTGGAAGGGAATGTCTCTTTCAAAGAAGAAAATAATTGAGGAGTTACGGTCTGGACCTTTCATATTCGTACCTTATGCATCTGGCTGTTCACACGAAGATGCTGTATCTGGTGCACTTCTCTCCCCTCGGGAAGTGTATTGGGATAATAATATTGGTTCAATGGGCTCAGACAAGTTTGTTCACGCTGAAAGTGCTGCAGGCACAAATTTTTTTTCCCAAAGAAAAATGTTATGCTGCCTTTATCCCAACCTTCATGACTTCTTTGTGAAAGAATGTGAGGTTAATGAAACTCCTCCATTTCGTTGCTACCTCCAGATTCTGATGCAGTTATCTGCTACTGCGTTACCCCATGAGGCTGCGAAGACGGTAACCAATCTTAAAATGAACTATGTCCTGTATAATAATTGATATTTCCTTTTTGTTTTCCTTCTAAGAAAGTCATTACAGGTCTTAGGGATTTTCCTGAAATGGGCTGATGCGATAAAATCTGGATCACCGAGTTTGGGAGATGTTGAATACGTAAAAGAAAGTCTTCTGAAAAGGGAATGTACAGTGCTTCCCACTGGACAAGATCGGTGGGTTTCTCTGCATGCATCATTTGGGCTCGTCTGTTGGTGTGATGATGAAAATTTAGAGAGGGAATTTAAGCAAGTAGAAGGCATCGATTTCCTGCATCTCGGGGAATCCGTTGGCGAGGAAAATCAGATGATTCGCGCAAAGGTTTCGGTCATTATGCAAAGATTAGGAATTCCCATTCTCTCAGAGGTTCTTTCTTTACTCTTTCTTTCCCACCCTCTGTATTGGTTTGTTCAGTGTGTGGTTGGTACTCAACTCGAGGATAGAGAATCCGTAATTGCTGTTGCTTGATTTGATATTGCTTTATAGACTGATTCAGGTACATGACCGAAGTCCAAGGAGCTTTGATTGCTATTGCTTTTTTCTATGGCTTATATAATTTTCTTTGCAGTAGAATAATCTCTCCCTAACATCTGCACATATGTTTCTAGGAATAAACTAAGTTAGAATGTTAATAGCGATGTATGGAAATGACCACTACCTCACATAATGTGCCTTTTGTCCTTTGAGTAGCTTGTTGTCTCAGTTTCCTGTAAAAAGCATTTTTTTGTCCCCATCTACCATGAATTATTTGTCCTATTCCACGTATACACTGCAAGTATAACATTGGCGTAATCAAAGTATCATCATTTATTCATTAGTGATGGTAATAAATTTCATTTCCCAGTTTTATAGAAATGAAACGAAGAAAATAGTTATAACTGAAAGATCTCACTGGGCCACATCCATGAAACTTATACATAATATGTTAATTTCTACCTTGATCTGAGTTCTACTGTTAAATATTTTAATATAATGTTATTCTTGTGACCAATGCAAGGTCACTCATTAACTGCCGGTAGAGCACTTGAAGAAATTTACTAGTTACACAAGGAACACTTAGCAAACTGCATTGAATTTCCAAGCAGTCTACCTGACCATATAGTAGTATATTGAAGTGCTGTTTAAGTCCTGGGTATCACTATGCTGTGGACTAGGGCTTGGTTAAAATTTCTTTCTTCAACATGGGTATTGTTTTAGAATGTTCGGAAATATAGTAATACTTTATATTTTGAGCTCCTCTTAATATTGTTTTTATATGTGCTTATTTCTTGAATTGCTTTCAATTTGGTTAGCCCAAGTCTAAACGTTTCCTACATTTGTTTGTATATTATCATTTTGATTTTTTATTGTATGTTTTTAAAAGCACACAAGGTTTGCTTATAGCACAATGCCCTGTCGGATGCCGCTGTTGCAAAGAGCAGTGCTCTGCCTCCTTGTTTAAGTAATGCATGGAGACATACCCTTATGTGACATACTTCGAGTACTTTATATTTTTAGTTTTTTGTTCTATCTTTTGTTTTATTTTGGTGTATTCTTATTTTGTATTTTTTTGAATTCAAATTATGAAATTTTACTCTTTGCAGTTCATTTTTATCTCGTTAAAGCTTTCTAATTCTTGTTTCAAGATTTTCCTTAATGATTTTGAATGCATGTTGGTTTTCTGCTCTAGTGTACCGGTGATATTGAGAAATTGTATGGCACTTGAAAATAGTTGTGCTTTGTTACAAATTTCTCAGCTGCTAGTTAATTGTTACATATTATTGCAGCTACACTGACACTCAACTCAAATTTGATTCTTACTCGATGTCTTTCAATTTGTTGTTTACTTTCTGGTTCTCGAAATTTACTGGCATGATTTATATGCACAAAAGGGTATGTTCATGTGATCCGTGATCGTATCATCTTATAAATATAGCATGTACATGCGCAAGCGGACATAAAGTTTGTGGGAGATAGATTCAATATTCTAGTCATGATTGAAAGTCATTATTTTTTTGTTCTTCTTAAATTATTTTCATCTTTGAGATAATTGATTTGTTTATATATTAAAATTTATGCATGTGTTAATGAGTTATATACATTATTTTCTCATAATATAGTATTCAGTTTGAGTCTGTTTCGTCATGCGTATCTTAATTATCTTTAAGTTTTTTAGCTAAAATTTATGTGAAATGTAATGTGGTGTTTGCCAAACTTTAAAGAAGGCTTCTCTCTTGTTTTTTGCTTAAAAGTTGGTTTAGTTGTTGAGACGTGAGAGTAGATAATGTTCGGCAAGTTTTCTAGAAACTACATTTTAAGTAACAAAAATTATGTTTGGAGTTCTTTTTGAAGTTGCTTATTTTGTTATAGCTTATGGGTGGCATTGGTGTTGGTGCGTAACTAAGTGTCTAGTTGGCTTGAAAGCGAAATACCATTTTTAAATCTGTTGCCAACATTATCTATGTAGTTATAAACTTTGCTTAAATTCCCAACTCTACTGCTGTCATACAATCCTCAAGTTTCTCATTTTTCATCATGTTAACTTCGTCAAATCATCTTCTTCAATATTTTGTTCCTTGCTCTTATTAGCTTCTTTTGTTTAAGTTTATTTCAAGTTTCTTTTAATTGTTGCAGATTAATGCTGCTATAAATAAAAATTATATGCGTTAAATGTTTATGTTGGTTTCTTTTAAAGCAAACATAAGTAGCCACATGAAGTACATTTATAAAATAATGTATTGGCATGTAAATGTTGGTAGATTCATAATTTCCATATTTTTCATTGCTAGAATCCAATAGTTCAGAACATAATTTCCTCTCGACATGTTTTTCTTATCTCACGTTTCAGAATCATAATAATTTTTTCTATATGTATCTCTTATAATGCTTTTATTAAATTTCTTGTTTGTCTATTATATTTATTGACTTTTATCCCTCTAGTGAATAATATGATATTCCTTAAATATATTATATGTTTACTCACGATGTATATGCCAATATTTCTTGGTTTTTGTAATGCATGTCTTTCCATATTCGTCCATATCAATCCATATTTATCCATTTCCCCTTAATATATCTATCTACAATTCTCTCTGTTATCATGAGGTACTGCCTTGCTATATGTTAGCAACTTCATTTCCATATTTCTTTTACTTATACTCAAATCGTATTATATTCTTCCCGAGTCCCGACTTATATCCACTATTGGCTATTTATCTAGATCTCATAGCAAATTTTGTAATGAACTGAATACAATTTTCTGTTTTTGCTTGACTTCTACGTTGTAGCTGTATTGTACCTCATTTCCATTTAAATCTATTTTATCACACGCAATAGTGAATAACTTCTGTATGTACTTGATTTTGTTCCATGTTTGTTCTTGCTCTCCTGTTTTTTGTGATTGCTTGTGCTAAAGAAGTATTATTTAACATGCTACTATGATTGCCTCAACGTCCATTCGTGGTTCTGCTACGATTTTCTTCTGTTGATATTAATCTTCTTGATATTTTAGTTTGGGTTAACTGCAGTAAACCTCCAACTTGCCGTCACTTTTACAAAGTACCCCTTAACGTATGAAAAGTTGCATTAAACCTCTAAATCTATTGCTTTGAAAATTTTGCCCTTCGAATCATTAATCAACCGTTCAATTTGGACACCGTGTTGCATTTTTGTCCGTTGGATTTGGCCTCAAGGGGCAAAACTCTTTAAAACAATAGGTTGGGAGGTTTACTGCAACTTTGCATAGGTTAGGTGTTACTTTGTAAAATTGACAATAGGTTTGGGGGTTTATTGCATTTATCCCTTATATTTTTTTCACTTACAGTCAATTATCCTTTGAGAAGCAACTTTCTGATTTGAGGACATAATATTTTAAAAGAAATATTTTGCTTATTTAGTTAGTATACTAAGTTTCATTTGTTAAATTTTCACTGGCTTCATAATTTAATTTTTCATTTATGATAGAAACTGAAGTAATTGCCCTAACTGTTGAGATTTAATGGGAAGAAAGATAACTTCAATTAGCTGTTCAAGAGCTGAATTTTTCGATATTTCTCAGTAAATAGTGATAGAACAGTACATGTGCTCATTTCGATTTTGACATAGAAGTCCGTGATACCTTTTGCTAGTTTTTTCTCAGAGAAATGGAAATACTGCGTATAGTTCACAAGAGTTGGAAGTTTCTACTGGCTTTTCCGAACAATTTTGTCAAGTGGGTAGCAAGTTAACCTACTAGTCGAATACCAGAACTTGGCAGAGACCTAACCAACGTTTTATTTAACCCAAAATAATGTTCTCTGAAATCTATATCTAGAACTATAATGCCATGGTGAAAATGTGTTTGCTTATCCTTTCGCTTTGACAGGTTGTAAAACGTGAGGCTATTTATTATGGTCCAGAAGACAGCAGTTTCATTTTCTCTCTTGTTAATTGGATTCTTCCGTATGCTCAACGCTACATCTACAATACACATCCCGACAAATATGTTCAGCTTAAGGAGTCTGCTTTTGAGAATCTTAGTCGCCTTCAGATTGTTGTTGTTGATAAATTGTTCTATCGGAACGTTATAAAGAAAGGTGAGATTACATCGAAGAAAAGACACGAGTGCAATTGCCTTTTGCAGGTATGTCCAAGCATACAGCGTTCTTGGCTATGTTAACTTGTTTATACTCAGTTCCAAAATCAGTACTTACGATCTTGTGCTTAAGACGCTATCAGTAAGAATGCTGGGTGCAATTTTTGACTGTACCTTCACGCTATGGTCATTTTTCTTGCAGGATAACATCTTATACTGCAGTAGTGGATCAGATCCACACTCAATTTTCTTGGAGTTTTCTCGTTTGCTGTTTAACGGGGATCAAGAACTGCACTTTGCAAATTTTATTCACATGATTACGACCATGGCTCAATCAGGTGCAACCGAGGAGCAAACAGAATTTTTTATATTGAACGGCCAGAAAATGCAGAAACTCCCAAAAAATGAGGATTCTTCTTGGTCCCTCCAATCAATCGCATCATCAACAGAAATTGATGCTAGTCCAGTCGAATATTATCCTCTGCAAAACATCGAGGACCAGAGCTTGTCGGTTTTTAAGAATAGACGAGCCATCAACTCAAGCTGGCCTCCAGCTGATTGGAAAACTGCTCCCGGTTTCAGTGCGGAGCTGAGAAAACCCGCATCCATTAGCTTGAAGATCCCTGAAGCAAATCTAGAGATAACAGATATAGCACCAACAGAGATCAGCAGTGAATTTAATATAGACGCAGAGATTACAGAGCCGCGGTTCAACCTTTTGAACAATAATACGTTATCCAATTCTGTTGATTTAACGGCACATGACAGCACAAAATCTGGTCCGTCAATGTCAACTTCCAATGGAGATGAGATTTCAGCACATCAAGCGAAGCTAACAGGGAGACTGGGGGAGCTTGTTGCCTTCAAATATTTTGTGGAGAACGTTGGTGACGATTCTGTTAAGTGGGTCAATGAAGCTAATGAAACAGGATTACCTTATGACATCGTCGTGGAAGGTGATGAAGATAGTAAGGAGTACATTGAAGTAAAAGCAACCAAATTTGCAAACAAGAATTGGTTTCTTATAACGATGAGAGAGTGGCAGTTTGCTGTTGAAAAAGGTGAATCTTTTAGCATTGCGCACGTAATTTTAGTAGATGACAACATGGCAAGAGTCACAGTTTACAAAAATCCAGCAAGGTTGTGCCAACTTGGTAATCTGAAGTTAGCATTCGTGGTGCCAAAAGAATAGGTTCCTGTCATGTTATGCTATCTGTAGAATAACCCCTTTGTGTATACTGTGGCTCGACCAAAGGTCGTTCCATCTTTTGCTGCAGCCAGAGCAATATTCCTTGTTATCGTAAATCTGATGCAGCAATCTTATATACTAGAGCGTCGGAGCGTTGGTTAATCTGGGCTCGACTTTACGATAGGCGGCACTCATCAATCTTCAACACAGCACAGCTTAGACTTATTTTTAGTCCTGATAGAGAAACTTAGTTATGGCAAGACTTGGCAAATGTACAGTTGATAGTGAAACAAATAATTTAGTTCAGCAATATATTTAATGTAAACGATTAATTTAGTTATTTGCATAACCTTGCCAGCAGTCATACACTACTTCCAGAATATTTTCTTATTTCCTTTTCCATCTTTATCAGTAGAATATAATTGAAATATGTTTCTTAAGAAAACAACTTCAAAAATGGCATTGAATAACTAATACAAACTCTCAAACAAAAAGAATATAATGTATATATATGTAAAAGATATCAGATTGTCTGCACCAAGTGTCAATGATTACAAGAAACAATTACTCACCAGAGAGACATATATTCACCTAAACTTTTGCGACGATACAAATAATAAATACATGTTGAAGATCCTTGAGAAGTGCAAATATATAATGTTAAAAAAAAGAAAAGAGAAGTGCATATACACACACACTTGTATTGTTGAATGGACAAATAGCCAAATTTGTTGTTTTGTAAATTAAACTAAAATTTCCTATTTTTTTCAAATGGCTTTTACCAAAAACCTATAATGTATAAAATAGTTATAAAATATTAACCTTTTCTTCTCTTTTCCGTTGTCTGCTTATAACCAAAGCGAGCCTAGTTGAAATTATTTTTTCACAGATAATTCTAAAAGACTCGCAAAATTTAAACAAATATCTATACTTTTATATAAAGGAAACCATGTTAATACTAATTTTTTTTGGATTTTTTATTTACTCCTCGACACGCTACTAAATTTGTTATTAGTTGGGATAAAATTATAATTTATGTTAGCTTTATTATTATTTAGACATTCTCATTAAATGGATACTTTTTTTAATTAATTCTCTCTTTCATAAAAATATATTAAGATATATAGATTTTCTATCCATATTTAATTTGATTATTATTACTTTACTAATTAATATATTATACTTAAAATAAATTATTAATTACGCAAGACCGCGTGTCAACGTTTCTAGTATTCATTAAACGAAACTTCCCCAACAAAATCATAAAGCAAGCAGCCAAAAAACCTAAATTATAAAGATAGTAAGAAAATGGCCTATTACAAAGATGGTAAGAAAACAATATAAAAAATTTATCAACCGTTACAATGACGACGTGATGTAAAAACTATCAATATACGATTGAAATAAGATTACAAATCATTATTTTTAAGAAAATCTTGATCGTGATGTACTTGCACCGCTTCAACAATACAACGATTAGGTCTAGCAATTTTACATATAGCAATTTTACATAAAATACTCAGATAATGACATAATCATCGTAATTCATACATATATAATATATTACACGTACATATATAGAGAGAGAAAGTAGGGCAGAGGCGACAAGTAGAGAGAGAAAGAAAGAGAGAGGATAGCCGCATCGTCGTCATCTTTAGCTGAACTGCAAATTTTTTACAACGGACAAAACTCTTTTTCCAATACCTAATTTTCATTTCACCTACTATAAATTTCATTTTCAAACAACAATACAACAACAAGAAGAATAAGAGATTCATCACTTCAAATTCTTCAAATACTTATTTTCACTGAAGATCTGCTTTTTAGTGATTGGTCGAATTTAGTTATCCAACTTCAAATTTCGGTGTTAAGGTACGATCAATGACTCTGTTTTTTCTTTTTTATCTAACGTGGTGAAATTAGTATCTATTTTTATTTAACTTTCTTGATTAGCTGTGATTGGGCGCTGTTGGATTGGATTGATATTCGCTTTGATTTGTTCTTTTTATGTTTATGATTTGATATTGGTGTCCTTTTTTGTCGTCTGAGTTACTGTAGGTGGTTGTAGTAACAATGGAGTATACCGTAAAGTTACGTTTTTTGGTTCTTTTATCGCTACGTTTGAGCTTTGGTGTTATTTTCACGTAAAGTTTCTGGTTTTGGGAAGTTATTCCTCAGTTCATGTGTACCTGTTCCAGCATCCGTGCTAAAGGTTACATCTTTATGCAAATGTGCTCGTTCTTGACAGTTTTAGCTTGTTGTGGTGAAAGTTATAGTGTTTCTTCTCTAGAATGTGAAGAAAATTAGACCTTTATTAGTTTCTTGGGATTTTAACATTTCATCCTTCTTAAGAATCAGTTGATGGAAATTTCCCACCATTATTTTAACTATACATACTTCACTGACAAGTGGAAAGAACGTTCGCCATATGAATTTTAGCCCTCTATATTCACGAATCTCAAGGTTGTTTTGGTCGAAAAACTTTTTTGAGGAGGAAAAGCGCTACATTTGTTAAAAGAACTCAATTAGTGGGGGCATTGCACGTGTTATTTTGGCAAAAACATGCTTTGATGTTGAAAGTGCTATGTAATTTGAACTTTTTTCTCTTTGTGACCGCATCTTGGAGAATAATCTGTTTACCAAAAGTATTCACTGGATTAAATTCATAGAAGTTATTAAACTAGCTGTCTAAAATCGTCTTTTTCTTTTACATGCTAGATTGTATCTTATTAAATGATTTTTTATTCTGAATGTATGTTTTGACCTGATCATTAAACGAATTTTTGGTACACTCATGTCTGTAAAGATTGACGGTAAGAGTTTTAGTTTAATCCGTGATAGACATCACTTTTGAGCTTTTTTGTTTTTGGTATTCGAATGAATAACTAATTTTTGTGTTGCTAAAACATCAAATTTTATTGTAGTATTTAATACTTCAGTTTACCAAAAATATGCAAAATAAAAATAAATTTAAATTTAAGTTATGATTTTGTAAATATATTGATATCTTGTTTTAGTACTTTACTTCTAAATGTAAAAAGAAATGCTACAATTAAATTTGATTTTACACAATATGGGTTCAAGGTTATGGCTAAAATAGCTTCACCATCTTTTGTAATTTACTTATAAATACATAGCAAATGCTACAATTAAATTTGATATTACACGATATGGGTTCATCAAGGTTATTGCTAAAATAGCTTCACTATCTGTTGCTTTCACCTTGCAATATTGTGGTTTGCGGTTCTCGTGGAATCAAAGGATTTGGTTTTATTCCAATGGTATCGTTTTATGAGCTTTGGCTTTACAGTTACTAGTTTGATATGTGCCAACCGGTTGCAGAAATGGGTCTTTTCTGCAATGTATCCCCCCCTCTTTTCAATTCTTTTCTCTTTGTCAGAGCCTTTATACCTGACTTTCCTTAATGCCCCTCCCTCTCACATGTTTTCCCTAAGTCATTTATTTTCCATTGATTATCTATTCCCTGGAAACATCTTAGACCTCCAACTGACGTTCTTTGGTTTCAGGGTTGTTGATAATGGCAGAGCCCTCTAAAGTTATTCACGTTCGTAATGTGGGGCATGAAATTTCAGAGGTAAATATCTGCATCGACCTATATTTATCCGAATTTATTGTCCTCCTTAATTTTTGCTATTCTTATTATGGAAGCTTATTTTACTGTCTAAAGCTCATTATGAAAAAGTAAATGGCTTTTCGCTGTACGTGATAAAACCCATGGGCAGATAACTGATTAGGAGAGGTTTGTTTTTGTCACTCCCAACGTTTCCACAAAAGTAGGTCAATAGTTTCTCTCCATGATGGATACCGATAGCACATTGCACCTCTTTAGAAATTTTGATTGCTTAATTATTTTCAAGGTTTAACCTCTGTTGATATTTCTGTGATTCCCAGAATGATTTGCTCCAGCTGTTCCAGCCATTTGGAGTAATCACCAAACTTGTGATGCTTAGAGCAAAGAATCAGGTTTCCTTCTCAAAAACATGCGCAAGGAGCTCTATATACATCTCGCTAAATAATCTTTTGATATCATTCCTTATATATACATTGCAGGCACTCCTCCAAATGCAAGACATCTCTGCGGCTGTGAATGCACTACAGTTCTACGCCAACGTGCAGCCTAGCATACGGTATATCTTTAAATCCCGTATTAATGGTCAGAGATCTTATCTCATATTTTCTAATTTTATCTTGCTTGCTTTTTTTTTCTTAATACTTTTCAGGGGAAGGAATGTTTATATTCAGTTTTCGTCACACCAGGAACTGACAACTATGGATCAGAATCCTCAAGCACGAGGAGACGAGGTAATTGTTTTGTCCCTTTTGGATTATTTGCCGTCAACTCGAATGATACTTCCTATGGGATTGGGTGTATTACAGTTACAGGTGGTCCTGCCAGGGGTGAGGGCTGGGGTGCGCTTTCGTAGATAGTGAAGGTCTTGGTATGGCGCATCATATGTTCTAGGTTGTGAAGCATGACTTGTAGGGTTTTATTCTCTGATGGGGAAAAAGTATACCAAAAGGATACATTGCAATTTATAGGTGGTTGATGATTAGCTTACATTCAATGTTCGCATATTACTTAACTTAGGCTTTAGTCCTAAAGTTTAAAAATGTATTCGATGCTATGGGTACACTTTATAACCTGTAGGGGCAAGATTAGATGAAAGGTGAAGATAAACTTTTCTCAGATGCCGGAGACTTTTCTCAGTGGCCGCTGATTAGTATGTGGAACACATAGGTATCTGTATTAGGAATGTTATCACCAATAAATTTAACCGAGACTGAGTTCTTTCATGACTTCTGAAGATTCCCCTGCCGAAGGGTGGAATCCCTAGCATCTAGTTACATTTCATTACCTTTAATACTTTCAGATATATAAATTTACAGTAGCTTATTGATGTAGCTGCCAAGTTGACGGCTAGATTCTTGTGTTTTCACGGTTACGGTGCCCAGAGCTGGTATCATGAAAATATAAATGTTTTCATTTCCCTAGGATGCTTAATACTCTTCTTTATCTGATCGAAGTTGGAGGGTGTATATTGACATGTGTCTGTCTACGTGTGAGTGTGTCTGAAGGAAGAATTTGTCCAAAAGAACTTTTTGTGAGTTTGCAGGTGCAATGTTAAGATCCGCGCAAAATCTACAGATCAATGCTATATGATTGCACTTTTGGATTAGTGATTATCTCTTTTTCATTTTTTTCATCTCTCTCCTGTTGGGGATACCTGTTAGGGATACCTAAAGTTAATACTCTTTGAGTGATTAGAAACCTTAAATGATGTTCGCTCTCCATTAAGTTATTTCTGTGCCTTTTTCCTCGGTATGGGCTTACTCATAAAGCAAATCTCTATGGTGGTTGTGAAAATATGAGAAAAGTTGTATACGAACTGATTGTCTTGAATTCTAGACTCTAGTAAATATCTTTATTTTTTAATTCCACAAGTTTTTAATCTATATGTTGATTGATTGCTTGACTGGTTGTTGCCCTATATATTGTTGTACCTTATGTCTCTCTTTTTCTATTCTATTCTATTCATTCCCGTCTCTTCTCTCTCTTCTGTCTCTGCTGGTCTGCTGTTGGGATCTTCTCTCTATTCTCTCTCTATGCTGGTCTGCTGTTGGGGTCTCTCTCTCTCTCTCTCTCTCTCTCTCTCTCTGGATGTCCAGCCTAATCGAATTCTCTTAGTTACAATACATCACATGCTATACCCTATAACTGTGGAAGTGCTGCATCAAGTGTTTTCCCCTCATGGAATTGTGGAGAAGGTCGTCACATTTCAGAAGTCGGCTGGTCAGCATCCTCCAATTTTCTCTCTTTTCTCACTTTCTTAATTTTGATTCTGATATAGGTATTGCAAGATTTGTCCGAACAACGTGGTATTTATAACTTGTTACACTATTTTGTTTGCAATTCTTCCCTGTCATTAGCGAGCTCCAAATTGGCTTGATATATCAAAAGCTGCTGTTTCTTTCTTGGGTGATACAAGAAGCGTAGTTTGACTATTTTCCTTGCAAACTGCATTTTAAATGTTGTATTATTATCAGTTTCTGACGAACACTGTGATACTGTTAATCTTACAGGATTTCAAGCTCTAATCCAGTATCAATTACGTCAGTGCGCGATCGCGGCGAGAAATGCCCTTCAAGTATGCTTAATAAGAAACAATTTGATAAATTTTTGTTTTTTTGACGCTGTGAATGTCTGTTTAGCTTGCTTATATTTTGCAGGGACGTAATATCTATGATGGTTGCTGTCAGCTGGACATCCAGTTCTCAAAGTGAGTTTTAAGTTTTTTGATTCACAGTGCATGCTTCTGTTAATGATATGTCGTGTGCAGTTCTCTATGCTGCCTTGCTCGACATTAACCAAATTCTTTGTTTCTGGTCCAGCCTTGATGAATTGCAAGTGAACTTTAATAATGAACGATCTAGGTGTGTTCCGATTTAAGCTCTTATTTTATGTCTAAAATTTTGTGCCGCTAGTAACATTACGTCTATGTATCTTGTATAGGGATTTTACCAACGCATCCTTGCCCTCAGAGCAGAAGGGCAAATCTCCTCAAGTAAATTCATTCTTCTCTATTATAATAGTCGACATCATTCAGCTTTATGCTCATTGAAACTTCTTTCTGATTGGTTATCAAAATATTGTTCACTTTTTTGGCAGCCAGCGTATGGAGACGGAGGCATGTATCCCCGTGCAGGTGCTTGTTTAGCTTTGTGATACTTTGTTATAGTACTTTCTCTTTAACAATCTCTCTCTCTTTTCTGACTTCTATCTTTTTTTTTTCAGTTGGATTTCCGCAGGTGTGCACCTTGCTGCAATATACTCATCCTAACACCATTGGAAGTTGTACCGTACCACCTTTGCTATAAGTGATATGAACTAGCTGAAAATGACTTAATCAAAGCTTGAGGCACTTGACATTTCTTGTCTAATGCTTTTACCATCACAGTGCTTTTAGTTTTTGACTCAGTGTCATATGTTAATATATAATGCTTGACCAGGCTGATTCTTCTGCACACGGTAGTTTACAAATTTTCGCAGTTAGCTATATAAGCATATTTTGTTTCATTGTTTTCTTTTATCACAAATTTCTACAGCTCAAAGTGTATCCATGATTGGCTTTCTGATAATACCTATGTTGGATACGTTTTGAATCAATTTTAAAAAATCATAGATGGGTAATGCTGCCGCTATTGCTGCTGCCTTTGGAGGGGGTTTGCCTCCAGGAATAAGTGGTACCAATGATAGGTGCACCATTCTTGTATCTAATCTGAATCCTGATGTAAGTTTCTCTCTACCTCCGTATTAAAAGCTTTAAAGCATTACTTGAAAATAAGATATGTGTTTGTTCTACCATCACACCCTACCTTCTTTTCTGCAGAGGATAGACGAGGACAAGCTTTTTAATCTGTTCTCAATATACGGTAACATTGTAAGAATAAAACTTCTCCGAAATAAACCAGATCATGCTCTGGTCCAGATGGTTGATGGCTTTCAGGCTGAATTGGCAGTTCACTATTTGAAGGTCGGTTAATTTCTTCTTAATTTTGCTCCCGAACCATATTAAGGAATAAATATGGATATGTGTATATTTCTATATATATGTACATATTCTTAGGTTCTCTGAGGCTTCATCAAGTTACAGAAACTTCTCTTGTTGTTTGACTACTTATAGAAACATCGGTTGAAACTTAAAAGACAGTTTTAGATAAGTTCTCATGAATTTTGAATATGTAAGAGACCCACTCTTTGGTGCTGGAAAAACACTACAGGTAGACTATTTTCATATGTGAATTTAAAGAAAAGCTTCTGTAATTAAACCTAACCTCGAGAAGTTTAGATCTAGCTACCTCAAATTTTGTGTAAGTGTTACCTTTTTAATGATTACAGCAAGGATGCTTAAATGTGTTTCTTATATCAGGGTGCTA
This sequence comes from Linaria vulgaris, assembly GCA_948329865.1. Taxonomy (NCBI): domain Eukaryota; kingdom Viridiplantae; phylum Streptophyta; class Magnoliopsida; order Lamiales; family Plantaginaceae; genus Linaria; species Linaria vulgaris. The sequence goes on along the minus strand of OX415249.1, from coordinate 128,343,874 downwards.
TGTTGTTTGGAAAAAGGTTGGAGGTAAACTTTTCAAAACACCCAAACATCATTACAGGAGCTGATACCCACGAGTACCTCAACTCAAATCTGAACCGTTTCAATCGCAACGCAGCGAAAAACTACCGGTACTGCTGTTCCCCCACCAAAATGATTCACATCTCGACCCTCCCTCAGGATGTCACAGAAGAAGAAATAGCGGCTCACTTGGAGGAACATGGAACAGTTGTTGGTACCAAACTCTTTGAGATGAATGGAAAGAAGCAGGCTCTCGCTCTTTTTGAAAACGAGGAGCAGGCAACCGAAGCCCTCGTTTGCAAGCATGCGACTTCCTTAGGTGGTTCGACTATTCGGATTTCCTTTTCTCAGTTGCAAACCTTATAAGGAGTGAAGGAGGGAGTGACTGCTCCAGAAATAACTAGTGGAATAGCTATAAACAGTTTGTTCAAATCTTACTTGTAATGGATATTTGCTGTTTCTCTTTTTTGGTCTTCTGAACTTTGGGATTATGTACTCGGCCAACTTTCTAGACTTCACCTTTGTATGCTTGCTATTCTCTACTTCTTCCTTTTCCCCTTCTATACTATATTTTGTGTTTGTGCCGATGGTTTGCTTTTCGTTATATATCGTGCTTGCACTGAAAATGAAGACAGATTTATGTCTTCTCGTTATAGTCTTCAGTGAGGTAGCATTCAAATTTGTGTGTTGCGAGTTAAATTTCTTGCCAGTACAAGAAACAACATAAATTATCATAGTAATATGGTGCCTCGAAAGGACATTACTTAGAAGCAACTTTAACCTTTACTGAAGCTTTTACCTATAGTGTATCATAAGTCTTTTTATTTGACATTTGACAAACCGGAGGAGCTACAGATTCTGGCCTCTCAGATCCTTACATCTTGATACATGGCAAGAGTACCCTATTTGAAACCATTTATTCACAATCGGCTTTACTCATACATCAAATCGAATCACCCGAAACCAAATAAGAATTCCTTCTACATTCAATATAATTCTTCTTCTTTACATATCAGAGCTATAACATTTATTTGTAATTACAGGCTCTCACCTCTCAAAAGATACATACAAAAAGTGAATTTCTGGGGATATCGTACATGAATACAGTACAAATAATCTATTTACATGGTGTACAAGGGCTCAAGCAAGATTACTCTCGTATTGTGACTTTTGTAACTATGGGTAAGTACAGCATTAAGCCTAGTGATTGTACATCTGAATCAAATATTATAACTTAGTTACCCAAACATTCAACACTTGATATACACATAAGGTCTAGTTGACTGCAAGTGTGCTTCTGAGCTCACTAGCGTATAACTGACTCAGCCTGTTGCTATCTTCCATTTGAAGCTTCTCGTTTAGCAGTGTCTTGCATTGGGAATCTCTGTCGTCTAAGTTTCTCATGAGATCAACCTGCAGTTCAGGTTATAATTCTCAATTACAGAGTGGAAAAGAAAAAGAATAAAAGCCGTACTTGCTTTAGACCAAAAACTATGTAACCCAAAAGAAAATTGGTTAGAGGCGAAACCATGAAAGTGGGTAGTTTTCTATTCGTCGCTGTTAAATGAATTGATGGCAAGTTATTGGCATTGGTGACCTTTCATGACTTAAGGCATCATCCAGGTTGTATAATACCAATTAGAATGACACAACACCTTCCTAAGATAATACATCTCTGTAATTGGCTTGAAAGCTTATTTGGGCTAATTAATGATACTGTGACAGTATATAGTTACCTGTTTCTGGAAAAGATCAAATTCATCAGAGCTGAGAGAGCCGTCACGGTTCGAATCAAGGAGTTGCATCATCTCACGTGCATCTTCTTCTTGAGCCCCAAGCTCCTCCATTATTTCCATAAGTTCTTCAATGCTGATTTTTCCATCTCCATTCTTGTCTAGTAGACGGAACACCCGATTCCTGTGATCAGTCTCTAGCCTCATATAATTTGTGGAAGGGAAATCTCTAAGGCGTAACGCGGCTAGTTCAGCTGCAGCCATCATAATCGCCTTCAACCGCTTTGCCTGAAATGTAATATCAGCAGAACATCTTAGTCTGAATGCTTGAGTAGCTCAGTGTCAATCATTGCTTAATCTGTCAAAAATACACAGAATTTTGACCATACCAGCTTGGAGAGAGTTGAATGATTATCTGATGGAAATTGATTTGATAAAAAATTAAGCAATTTTTTTTGCATTTCAGTGTTCCTATTAGAGAGTTGCCTACCTCGTTTGGATTTGTCAGACCACCTTTGTACAGTGCATGGGAAGCAGTTCCACCTGCTGCCAGCATATCCATCTCTGCCGTCCTAATCTGTATTTCCATCAGGGGTTTTGGTCTTCCACCTTCACTGACATCAACAGCCATGTGTAAACTCTTGTATCCATTGGCCTTAGGCCGCATGATATAGTCTTTAGACCTGCTCGGCATCTCTTTCCATAAGGTTTGAACGATCTCACGTGCTCTATAGCATGCTTTTTCTCCAATTTCAGATGACTTAACTCCAGATGGAGGGGACAGTATCACTCTTAGTCCTAAGATATCATTCACTTCTTCCGGTTTACGTCCATCTCTCAACAGTTTCTTCATGGTACTGAAACGACTCTTATAACGACCTTCAACGGAGATTTCACATGCCATTTCAGTCAAATAGGGATCAGACTTCAAGGCGTGAAGCAGCTGGTCCTTGTGTACACTGATCAGTGGCTTGCTTTCAGTCTCATGGCTCCGTAACCATGTGTCAATGTAAAGGTACGAATAAGGAAATAAATATTGGAAGGAGAGATCCTCCAGTTCAAGAGACAAAAGGTTTGCCCCAACTGCATAAGCTAGTGGGGCATATATCTTCATAACCTCTAAAGCCAACTTTTGCTGCTTGTACCTCGGGAGATAATCAAGGTGCCTCATCATGTCAAGCTTTATAGCTAGGTCTAGAACTATAGCCCTCACGTCATAGTATGTGAGGCAGAATTTTCTCAATGCAGAAGCACTCTCATCGTCTAATGCTTCCACCTTGGAAGAAATGTTGTTCAAGCGCATGCTTTCATGTAGCAGATGAGCAGTGCCGGTTCCAGTGCGATCCCTCACTTCGTACATGGTCGTGGCACCTCCCTCAATGACATCTCTCAGTATTCCAGCAGAAATAACCTCAGCATCCATCTGCAGCAATTACCAATAATGATTTCTACGAGGGAAAAACAAGCAACTTCACCAAGCCACTAATTCTTGATTCTGGTGTTTTCTACGACAGATTACCTATTCCTAAAACGACAGGTAACGACGACGCTACACTCAAATTAGAGTTATAAACCAATTAGCATGATTAAATGTGGATACACAATTTTATCACATTACCAAATCAGAATATGCTAATAGCAAAAATGTAGAACTACTTTCAACAAAAACTAAAATGGTAAGTAACCTGAAGATCAGCGAGAATAATGGCAAGAGACAGGGCTTTCGAGAGAGGCGATCGGCCGTCGGGTAAGATCGGGAGCGTGTTAAGCAAAGGAATCGACAGCTTCAACGCCTTAAAGAGCAGCATACTGCTACTAGTATAATTATTGTTGCCGAGCTTCATTCTCTCTGTAAGCTCGTTAAAAGCCCCAACTAACTCCACCACCATTTTCCCTCCCGGCTGCTCCAGCGCCGCCACAACTACCGCTTCCTCCTCCGACGACGACGATGAAAATCGCAGTGGCTTGATGTTGCTCCGCCGTCGGTACCGCGAGTTAATCTCGAGACTTGCGATGAATTTTGTCACTATAGGTGATGTGATTTTAGGTTTTGAGAGTGACATTCTTCTGGTGGTACTGAGGTGAAGCTCCATAGCTGTTTGACCGACGGTTACGGCGGTGGTGGTGGCGGTGGTGGTGGTGGTTAGTGATCGGATTATGGATTAGCTAAGAAGCAGGAGGAGTGGTCAGTTGGGATGCCACGTAATCTCAACAAACTACAAATTTGTCTTAATATTTCTTTTTCTTCTTCCCTTTTTTTTTTTTTTTTTTTTTTTTATATTTGTAGTTGTCTTAATTCTTCCCTTTTTAACTTGCCACGTGTCCTCCGCGTCCCATAACAACAAAAGTAGCACCAATAACCAACATAGAGTGGATGAGGTGATTTGTGATTATTTTTTAATTATAAAAAAATTTAAATTTATATTAAATTTAGATTGCACCATGTCACCAATACAATGTATATATAAAATTATTTTTTGTGGTAATTAGTTTGACCAAGGCTTGAGTGTTAACTGTTAAGCCTCTTATTTTATATCCACCTCCTTGATGTTTGATTTGACAAACACTCTTATGAGGTTTAATTTTTCTATTACTTAACATTTAGTCAACTAAGTAAATACAATAAATTAATTTAGTAATATCGTTGTTGTTGACGTCATAGGTTTTGGATTGAAAATAGTATTACAAATTATATAATTAAATTTGTGTAGTGGAAGGAGGCCAGCTAAAATGAGTCAACTTGAATCTTTTACCAAGTATGTTGAATAATTTTAAAAAGTGTTTAGAGGAGAGATTAATCGCATTAATATTAGAAAATAAGATAAGAACACGATTTGATGCAATGTGATTGTAAGGTGAGCATGTTATATGTACCATACAGAATTTAGGATAATTCCCCATTCTAATAATCACATTATTACTTTCTTGCATTTAGAAATTAAATGTCAATTATATCCAATAACTTTAAGTCGATAACGACCATATGTCAATATAGTATGTGAATGCGGTGATAAGTTTTCGAACTTGTGGTGGTTTGACATATACACCTTCCCTGTTATAATTAGCTTACACCGAAGATCAACTCTAAGCTCCTTTTTATTTGCCATTGTAATTGATGAAATCGCCATAGCTATCCAAGATCAAGTACCATGACGTATGTTGTTTGTTGTCGATATGATTATCATCGATGAGACGAGAGCAGGAGTAAACCACAAATTAGAGCTATGGAGACAGACATTAGAAGCACGGGATTTTTGACTAAGTCAAACAATAACAGAGTACATCGAGTGCAAATTCAGCAAACAACAACAAAACGGTGAAGTTATAGTCAAGTTGGAGGGCGAAGAGACATCGAGAAGCTCACACTTTCAATATATGGGCTCACTACTGCAAAAGAATATATAGCTAAATGGTGATGTCAACCACAACATTCAATCTGGATGGACAAAATTAAAGAGCGTGATAAGGATTCAATGCAATTGTAACTTTCCTTTAAAGCTTAAAAGAAAGTTCTATTGAAAGGCTATCAAGCTGTATTACTATATGGCTATGTTCTTAAGCAAAATCATGCACAAAAGATCAATGTACTTGAGATTCGAATGTTACGGTAGAATAGTGGTAACACCTGAAGAGACCAGAAACGTAATGAAGATTTTCACCATAAATTGAGTGTGGAATGAGAAGATGTGTGAAATCGCTTAATATGGTTTTGACAAGTTAAGCATAAACCCATATAGATACCTATTCGACACGTTGAAACTCTTGACTTGGGGCATATAAACATAGCAGGAGGAAGACCCAAAAAAACGTGGATGGAGGCAATACACAACGACATGAAGCTTAGAGACCTAAATGAATATGTACTTCTCAATTGAAATGAATGTGGACAGATGATTCATGTAGCCAATTCAATGTGACCAACTTATGGTTGGTATAACCTATGAGTGCAGGGTTTTTGAAAAATACTCGTGGATGTTCTACACTAGAAAAATCACGGGAGAATATGCTACAGTTTTTTGTGCATTTTGTACATTAACGCTAACAAATATAATTATTACAAAGTATTGTCAATTGTAACTCTCTTTCTAAATTACCAAAGAGAGTCACATAATGTATGTGGTCTAAAATACTAGTCTCGACTGTCGCGATATGAGATACCTTAATCAAGCTTTTGTTTATAATACTTTCATTTATATCTTAATTATTCTCCTATTTAGTTGTTCCCTGTCAATTTTTCACATGATTTGTGTTCCAACTTGGAGAAGGTATATTGTTTCTTATAAAACAATATAGAGCAGATAGCAAAAAAACCCCCCTGTGTTCTATGAAAGTAGCAAAAAACCTCCCTGTGAAAATAAAATGGGCAAGAAACCCCCCTGTGTTTCCTAAATCATAGCACACTGCCCCCTTCTTCGGATTTTAACTTTTTCAAAATTAGAAATTGACCCCCAAAGTTTTAGAGTCATTCCTTTTCGAAACTCAAACCCTGGAAATAGTCCATTACGACCATATCAGGCCCAACATGCTTCCGTACAGAACTTATAAAACATAACCATTAAGGATACCTTGTTTTGACCGTACTATCGTCGGGTATTCCACCAGGTTTTACAAAGACTCCTCGCCTTCAACCACTCGATCGCAACCGATGGTTCTGCAACGACTCCTTCAACGGTAATCAGCACAACCCTGGTTCGTTTCCTACTTCGGGTGTAAAAGTAACTTTAAATGGAATGTTTCAAAGCTTTAACATCAACATACTCAGGCGAAAGCAAATCAATATTTATTTATGTGGAGACTTATTTATTACAACACACTCATAACCCCTTTAGAGAGGAGTTACTTGTTTAGCTACTTATAGTAGCTACGTCTCTCTTGTACATACACTCGAACGGAAATTTAAATGTTTATACAGACACTTGTAAAAAATCCTCACGCTATTACAAACTATGCTTCTCTCTTGTTTATAAGAAAACTAAGGGAAATGCTCGATGCCCTTTGCTTTCTTCAGCTTGTGTATTTATAGGTGAAGTTCCGGATTTGAAACACGGATTTCAGCTACATCCTGATGCTTTTTCTTCCACTAGCGTAGTGGCCTGGCCCTCTTGTCATTTTAGTGGAATCTTTTCCACCTCAGCTCGTTGTCTTTTTCTTCCCACTATGATAGTGGTCTGGCCCTCCACTTATCCTCCTGTCGTTGTAGTGGAGATGGTTCTGATTCGATCACATGGCCACTTTAGCTTTGCTAGCTGCAATAGTCCACTTTCCTGTCCCACGCGGCATCTTTTCTTGTCTCCAATGGCCCTCTTTGTCGTTTTCCCCTTTGTCCCGTTTCATCGGGAATCTCTTTCCAAAGAGGGGCTCTTTCTGATCTTGACACTTTGGACAGATCCTTTCCTTCCATTGGCCGACATGTGCCATATTACAGAACTTTCGGCTAGTTTCTGCTGTCGACGGAATTTCATTCTTCCACAATGTTCTTCGTTTGTTTTCGAACATTGTTTCAGTAAACCTCGTGGTGGTGTTGGTCATGCTGTTAAGCATGAACGTTTCGTTTTCCTTATTCTGGAAAATTTTGAATGCGTACTTGACTTTGTCCATCTCTGTGAGACAGACCCAGAGTCCCCAAGCTCTCCTAGTTGAGATGTCATCTTCTGAGATTGGGGCGACTAACATCTGTCCTTCCGGTGGAGGCTTGATGTAGTCCATTGCTTTCCAATTTGGTCTTTGGAGTTTGATAAAGTGAAAACTCGGTAAAGACCCCTTGCCTGCGATTTCTGGGGCTGCGGAGATGAACTTCATTTCCAGAACATCGCCTCTTTCTAGTGTATGATTGTTCTGCCATGTTTCATACACTTTTCCTTGAATCCATTCCGGTAATTTGGCAATTTCCGGAAAGCTCGGTGATTCGGTAAAGATTGAGGCTATACAACCAAAATCAAACCATTCTTGTACCAGCTCGGGTTTTGATCTAGGTAGTATCTAAATCCTTGGATATTTTCTCGACCAGTCTGCAATCGTCTTTCCAGGGATTAGTCCCATCCTCGTGTTCAATCTTTCCCACGTTCTCTGATATTTAATCAAATGTGGGGTTTTCTCGTTTTTGTTTCTCTTAGATGATCCCGTTTGGGGCCTAAGATTAACCTCGTCCTCTTTAGTTTTAGAGGTGTTTTTTGATTCCACTGGTATTTCTACCTTTGGATCAGCTTGCTTCTGGCTTGTTGATTCTTTAGGTATTTCTACCCTCGAATCGGCTTGTCCTTGGGTGTCTTCCTCGAAAGGATCACCTGTTGGTTCATTATTACTCGAAACATCAAACTCGTATGTATTTGCTTGTATTTCCACTTCAAGTTTTGAAAGGGAAGCATCTCGAAATAGGGGTACCGTGAGGCTATCCCATAAACTTGTACTACCCAATAAAGTTGCCTTCATTGAGTTTTGAACCTTGGAAAGGTCCCTTTCCTGTACATGACCGGAAGCCTGAGCATTGATTGCCAGACCCTCGATCACCTTGCGGAGCTCGTCCAGGTTATCCCTGTGGTGTCTCCATCTCGTAAGGATGGTATCGGCCTCATGTGCCTCCATCTCTTGTTAAAAAATCTGCAAGAACATTCTCATGAGATTTGATAACTTGAACATCAAAATTATAATATTGACATTCAGCTTGCCATCTTAATAACCTAGCTTTTTCGGGTTTGCTTTCTATCTTATTTTTTAAGAAAGCCCTGACACTAGTATTATCAATTTTAAGTGTGAATTTTTTAGCAAGTAAGAATAAGGGCAATTTTTTGAAGGCCTTCCGAACTGCAAATAATTCTTTCTCGTTGATGTGCCATCTTGCCGCCTCATCTTTTGAAAAGAGACCGCTACAGTATCTGCACGACACTTCTCCTTTTGGTTCGACTTTGGTAAGAACCGTCGCCCACCAATGATCGATTGCATCCGTATAAAGTACCAGATCATCTTCATCATTTGGTATTGCAAGTTTGGGGAAGTTTTGACAGATAGCTTTAAGCTTCTGTACCGTTCCCTTGTGTTCATCCGTCCACCTAAACTCTGCATCCTTTTTAAGCAGTGGACTGAATATTTTCCTGTAACTTGCCAGATTGTTAATAAACATTCCAGCAAAATTAACTAACCCCATAAAACTTTGGAGTTGTTTAACCGTCTTGAGGTCGTCGGGAAAATCACGTACCTTTTCCACCAAATGACTTTGGAGGATAATACCTGACTCGTCAATCTCGACTCCAAGGAATTCGATCTTCCTTGTAAGAATTACCGCCTTCTTTTGTGATAGCACTAATCCTTCTTTGTGACAAACATCTGAGAAGATCTCCAAATGTTTGATGTGTTCTTGGACGTTCTTCGAAGCGATGAGAATATCATCGACGTATACGAACATGAATTTGAAACAATCCTTGAAGATTATCCATCTTCCTCTGATATATCTGGGGCGCATTAGCCAATCCCATTGGCATGACATTCCAAATGTAGTGACCTTGCGGTGTAGAAAAAGCTATAAACCTCTTACTTTCTTCTTCCATCTTGATTTGGTAGAAACCTGATTTGCAGTCAAACTTAGAGAAGACTCTTGCGTTCTGAACGCAGTTGATTAGGTGCTCTCGGTTCGGGATATAATATCCGTCGAATTCCAAGATCTTGTTGATCCCTTGGTAATTGATTACCAATCTTGGCTTTCCTCTCTTGATCTCTCCATGGTTCCTGACTAAGAACCCATGACTGCTGTAGGGAGAGACTCCCGGTGAGATAAGCTTAAGGTCCAGATGTTCCTTAAGAATCTTTTGCATATCCTTTCGATCTTCTTGGTTCATCAGGATAGGCCTGTATCTGACCAACTCGTTTTCTTTCCCTTTTTGAACTCTTAAGGTTGCTTTGAGTTCATTCTTGTTCCACCACGCCAGGGGATCCTCTTCATAGTTCCTTTGAATCTTGACTTTGACATCTTCAATTGCGGTTTGTTCCTCATTTGTGATGTCAATGTGAGGACTCGGTTCTAGGCTGGCTTTTAAGATCTCGATTGTCTCATTTCTGATCCTTTTGATTTGCCAACAGCCCAGACTTTCAATCCTAAGCTGTAGGATTGCATTACCGTATCTTCTCTGGTCCTTCATTTTTGGGTGTAGAAGTCGTCCTTCATCACCACGCTTGCTGCGGAATTGAATTGGTCGTTTGCAATAAAGCGCATGTGTCAATCTTTGCACCAGAATCTTATGATCACAAGTTGTTGTGAGGATAAGACGTCTTGTTTCATTATCTTGCGTAAAACGTTTGAACGTTTGCAGGAAATTATTGCCGAGTAAGATGTCGGCTCCGGTATCGTGGAAATAAATTGGTGGTGTCTTGACTTTGTACCATGGGGTACCACCGGCTCCTCCAATTAATATTTCTGCTTGTTTTATTCCTCGTTTAAAGATTATTATCTTTTTCGAGAAATTCCTTCCGGCAATCGCTGATAAATCTTCTTCGATTTCTCCTGGAAAGACTCCTGGTTTAGCTGTGCAAATTCCTGTCAATTGTGCAATTTATCTTTCTCTTTGCAAATAATTATCTAAAAATCTCTCATATTTTTCTCTCAATTCTCAAAACTAAAATGGCGAGCAAGACTTCTTTAGACACTCTTGCAGATTTGGCCGTGAATGTCAAGCAAACAACAACACGCACTAGGGCTGCTGCGCGTGAGGATCAAGGACGGCCTACTGCTCAAGTTGCTGCAAAACGACCAACGATTCCTTATCAACGACGGGCAAAGCGAGCTAAGAATGTGGAATCTGAGTCGAATGTTGGCGCAACATCAGAACCTCATGCTCCTCAAACTAATGAATCTGAATCTGAGGTAAATGTGGCTAACCCTAAACCCCAAGTGAATAATGTTGATGATATAATTGAGGGGGAGGGATCTGGAGCTGGTTCTGGTAGAAAGGGAACACCTATTGGGTCTAGGCAAATGAGTAAAATAGCCTTGCAAAGAGCTGAGGCTAGAAGAGCTCTAAGAGAGAGACTTGAGAAGAAAAAGGCTGAGAATAAGGCTAAGGCTGAGGCTGAGAAAGTGAGGAAAGGGAAAAAGGTTGTGGATGAAGAAGTTGAGGTAGTTGATGTAGAAGAAGAGGAGAAAGAGGAAGAGGAATCTGATGCTGAAGAGTTTGAAGCTAGTGGTGATAATGATGATAATAATGAAGAAGAGTACTGTGACACTCTTGCGTTATCCTATTTTAGTAAGGAAGCTAGGTCTAGATACTATCTTAATAAGGAGATAGAGGACAAGGCTTATGACTTTAGAAAGAGGGATTTTCACAAAGAGAGGGTCATGGACATGGACATCTTTAAAAGAAACAGAGTTTTTGAATTGTTGAAAGCAAGAGGGTTTCAGAATTCAATGAAGAAGCATGGGGATTATGCTCCTGAGCTTGTACAAGAATTCTACCTGAATCTCTCAAAGTATATCACTTGTGAGTTGTCTCCCAAATATGGTCAAGCATAGGTAAGAGGACAAGTGTTTGACATTAGTCCTCAGAAGATAAATAAGATTTGGGGACTGCCACATGTTGAGGAATCTGAAGATCCAAAGCCAGATGAGGTGATTGAGGATATCACAGGTGGTCTAGAGAGAACCTGGGTTGAACAATTACCAACAACAAAGCTCACTGCCCTAAGTGCTGTTCTGCACAAATGTGCATCTTATAATTGGCTGCCTACTAAAAATTCTACTGTTTTGACTAAGGAGTCAGCTTACTTGGTCTACAAACTGAAGAATGGGCTTGCTGTGAATATTGGGGTGAGAATTTTAAAGGCTATGGAAGATACTGCTGGGAGGAAGCAAGGGATTCTACCATTTCCTTCCTTTATCACAACTCTGCTGCTAAAACAGAAGATGGACAAGAAAGAGTTTGGAGGAATGTCAGAGAACAAGGCTAGGTTCACCATCACTCAATCCTACTTATCTAGCACAAGAGTGAAGGACTTGTCTTGGAATCCTGAAGGTGGAGTTGCACCTGGAGAGGAAAAGGAGGCTCAACAATTTGTTGGAGCTTCAGTGCCTCAATCTGAGGAGGAAGAAACCAGGGTAACAACAAAATCTTTTGTTGATCAGCAGTTAACTTGGTATAGAAGTGCTTATGCCAATCTTTAGAGGGAAACTGCTTTCAAGGAAAAACAAATGCAGGAGCTGGATGTCTTGATTAAGAACATGGAGGAGCTTTCTTCACAAAAAGGGGGAGAGTGATCTAGTTTTTTATTTTTGATTTCTGGTTTTTATGTTTTTCTTTTTGATATATTTTGAACTGTTTCTATTTAGTTGCTAGTTCTTCTTATTTGTTTTGGTTTGTAATGGTAATGCTACTTAGCTTTAACTGCTCTTAATGCTTTTGCTTATGAAGATAGTCTATATCTGCTGTTTCTGCTGATAAACTGATGTGCAGGTACATTCTGGTCTTAATGTTGAGACAACATTGATGTGTTAAGTGTCTGAACAACTTTTTGAGTTGTGGTGATGACTTTAATGAATAATCTTTGTTATGCCAAGTTAATACTTGATAGTTTGCATTAAGGGGGAGCAGTTTTAGTAGGTTTAGATTATTATGCTTAATTGATATTTGGACATATTATCTGTTATGTGAACAGGTTGATTGGTTTTGTGAAGAAAGGCAAAAAAGGGGAGATTGAAAGTGTAAGATGTTCTGTTATCAATGTTGGATGGATGTTGTGTCAACATCCAGAGGACAACATTGAAACCCGAGAACAAGTCTTAATCTGAAACATGTTCTGTTATCAATGTTGGATGGATGTTGTGCCAACATCCAGAGGACAACATTGAAAACCGAGAACAGTCTTAACCTAAAACATGTTTCTGAAATTCCGAACATGAGTAAAGTATTCGGGTTTAAATGTTGGATGGATGTTGAGCCAACATTCACAGGACAACATTGAAACCAGTATATATTCTGTCAATCTGTCTTTAACTGCTTTATTTTAGTTTTGCCTTTATTCACCTATTAATCAAGTTCCACGATTTTAGTTGTCTTTGTTTATGTCCAGGAATATCTCTTAATCATAAGGAAGAACATTACAAGTTTCTTAAGTTGAAGTTTCCATAATTCAAGAGGAGGAGATCGGTCAAGTCAACACGGTTTCAAAGATGGAAAGTTTTGGAGTTCAAGTGCAACTAGGAATCTTTCCAAGATCAACTCTGAATTGAAGAAGGAGTATTTCCTTATTAGAACTCAATCTAATAAAGGGAACTATTATTCAAGAAGGAGATCGAGTTCAAGAAGGAAAGTAGAGTTCAACAAAGAAACAACATAAGTTACCAAAACTGTGTACAACACACCTTGGAGATCAAGTTTGAAGAAACCTATATATAAGGTGTGAAGTACATCAAGTTACATAGAGAAACAATAGAGCTTATAAATCCGTAGAGATTATATCTTAAGCATTGTTGCTATGTTTCTTGTTTTGCAAAGGTTGTGAGTTTTCGAGTTAAGTTTAGGATTAGATTCAAGGAGAAAATTCTTGTCTGCTTTGCTGAGTCCAATCTACAAAAGAGCGAGAGTGGTTTTGTGGTGAGGAACATCTTTGGTAAAACCTGCGTGGTTATTTTGCCGTAAGGCTAGATGGTTGATTATTTATAATAAACCATTGAAAATTTATCTTCTTGTGTTCTTTAATTCCGCTGCACATTATACTCTATCAAGAAGATTGTTTGAGATCAAGTTAAGGCAACGCCAGCTTCACTTGAGCTCTGAAACTTTGGAAAAGTTGTATCAATCCCGATCCAACAATTTCAGATTAATCTATTAATTCTTGCGATGTCAGCCATGAGACCATTAACAGCTATAAACTTAGCTCTAATGGCAGGGAGATTGTCTGGTTTGTGACTAGCAAGGTCAACTAACTTAGTCATAAAGAGTTGGAGCTCTTGTTCAAGTGTAATACCAGGCATTTTAGAGGCTTAGTATTGAACTCTGTTTATTAGCTTTTTCTAGGCTAACTTTTATCAGCTTGATTTGTTCAAGTCTGGTTCTCTGAATAGGACATATTTCTCCTAATTGTTCTAAGCTACATCGTAGAACATCATGGTTCTTTAATTCCCTTTCATGGAAATTAAGATATCTTGTTAAGGCAGTAATTCGCCTTTTGATGCTTGTACATGCATTTCCTTTCATAGGAAACCAAATTGCGAGATCCCAAATGTCATCCATAATTGGATTATCCATGTTTGTAAAAAACTCCTCTCATAAGGTATTTAAGAGTTGCAATAAATAAATAAATAACCACATAAAATAAATAAACCATGCTCTGATACCATTTTTTGCCCGAACCCCAACCCAGAGCCCCACGGGTTCGCCTCAGGGGATGGGAGCCACAATGGCGATTTACAGGGTGACGCCAAAAACGATACCTATCAGTTTGCAAACCCAGAGCACCACGGTTCGACCTTAGGTGATGGGTCATTCCCTACGGAGAGTCGCGCTTCGCGTCAGGTCACGCGATAGAGGCTCGGGACTTTTTATATGCTCTGATACCATTTTTCAAGTTTCGCAAAGGATTAAACAAAATAAAACTTGTTGGGCCAGAAATGTAATTTTCTAAAGTTAAAGACAAAAGTATCAAAAGCTTTTGGAATGATTCAGGTTCAAAAAGGATCCCCACTCTCATTCCTTGGCATGTGCATAACACTTTCGCAGAGGAAAGGGTATTTTGCTATGATTCTGAAAGCACAAGGGTTGTTTTTGCCTCTTTTCAAAACACGAAGGAGTTTCTTGCCTGTTTCCCAAATCACAGGGGTGCTGCTTGCCAAAAACCTAACAATATATGATGCATCTACAAATAGCTATTTGATATATAGGCGAACCAAATATAAACATGTATAACGGCATTTACTTGCATTTACATATAGTTGTGCTTAAATTGAAACATACAATCATCCAAGCCGAATACATAAACAAGACGAACACATTCTGCATGACCGAGGGGCGTTCACACAAGGAACCATCATCTCACTCACTAATCAAACTATATTTCCCAGTAAAATCCTCGATACTATTATTAAGGGCTAATCGGAACAGTATAAAGATCAGTTGACGTAATTGGACCCGTGTAAAGATCTTCGTTATCGTTCATCAAACCCAAAGATTCCTCACGAGCGGGTTGATTTATCCAAGGATGCGAAGAAAACTTCCTATAACTTTCAAGTTCCATCACTGCTTCCTTCATTGTTGGCCTATCTTCCCCCTTCAAATTCAGACATCTTTTTATAAGTTCCGCAATCGCCTGAATCTGATCTAACGAGCCTTCCCTTAAAATTTGTGGTTCAATAATTTGAAAAAGTTTATTTTCTTTCATTGACGTTATGAAATAAGTTGCCAAGTTCCGTTCCTGTTGGCTACGTTCCATATCGATGGTCTTCTTCCCTGTCATGAGTTCCAACAGCACAACACCAAAGCTATAAACGTCGCTTTTATCAGTCAATTGACTCGTGCTAAAATATTCATGATCCAAGTATCCTAGCGTTCCTTGCACCATTGTTGTGACCTCAGATTGGTCAAGAGATATTAGCCTGGATGCACCAAAATCTGATATCTTCACAGTGTAATATTCGTCTAGCAAAATATTGGCGGACTTCACGTCTCTGTGGATTACAGGCGTTGATGCAGCTGAATGAAGGTAGGAAAGTGCGTCAGCAGATTCTGATGCAATTCTCAGACGATTTTCCCATGATAACCCAGTTAATGCCCCTTTGTTGTGAATATGTTCAAATAATGTCCTGTTTGAGACATATTCGTAGACCAATAAAGGGACTGCTGCTTCTAAACAACATCCTAAAAGCTTGACAACGTTTGGATGGTTAACTTGAGTAAGAATGACTACTTCATTGATGAACTGTTCTATTTGGCTTTCATCCATTACTCTCGACTTTTCTATGGCAACTATGCGCTTGTCCGACAGAATTCCTTTGTAAACAGTCCCGTATCCACCTCTTCCAAGGATTCTATCATCAGCGTAGTTATCAGTGGCTTTCTCTAGCTCTTCGGCAGTGAATATTTTGTTTGATTCCGCGGTGCTTTCGGCTAAAGAGATTTGTTGTTGCAATAACAAACCACCATTTTGCTGGAAGAATTTTTCCCTGAGTTTCATGATCTTCCGTTTCTTTTGGCTAAAGTATAGCCAAGCCACACCAATAACTATGGTCAAAAACCCAAATCCTATACCTACAACATACATTCATCAAGAAAGTTTAATTAAAAAAGTGTAAAACTGATCAACAAGCTATAATTTGAACCACACAATATACAGAATACGGTAAAATATATAGAAATGGTACCATAAGACAAAGAATTACCTAAAGCTATCTTCATAACAGGAAACGCCGAGTTAAGAGCAATACAACCTTTACTCTCTTTTCTACCATCACCAATGTATCCATGCGGGCAAGAACAGATGAAATCCCCCGGTGTATTTTTGCAATCATTTACGCATGTATTGGTTCTTGGATCGTTACACTCGTTAATATCTGAAAATCCAAACAACAAAATTAATCCCATAGTCTTATCATAATGCACTAGAAGATCGAATAGTTAATTAGAACAAAACATGTGCACCCGAGATTAAGGTAAGGTTTACCCTCGTAGCCATCATCACAGGAGCAATGATATCCACCCGACTTAGAATCAACGCAACGGCTATGACTTTGGCAAGCATAACCTACCGAATTTTGAACTTCCGCGCAAATCGTATTCCCAATCGACCAATCTAGCACAATCGGGACAAAAGTAGTAATCTGCTCTCTGAAATTTGGGTCGGACAAATCTGAAACTCCGCGAAACTCGAACTCTGTGGGGTCACCCATGAACGCATAGCTACAAGGATCAAACACGTTTACCGTGGAGTCGTTGTTGCCTCTGTATAATAAGCTTTGGATGGACATGACAAAGCCTTTGTAGCCCTGAGGCATTGGAGTCTGGCAACATCCTCCCCCATTATACGTATTGCCTGGAGTTACATCATAGGCGGTCGCGCATACCGAGAGGCATCCACCCATAAATTCTTGACTGTCGGTGCCCAGGAAGAAGCCCAGGTCGCCGCAGCCAACAACTATGAACCTATTCATCTCCGAGTAGCTGAACGGCGTGCCTCTGATGTCGCTTGAAATGGGGTGTTTCGTGGTCACTGAGCCAGTTTTGTCGTAGCATTTGATCGCTACCATGTTAGAGACCCGTAGTCGTGCGTCAGAGATTTTGTAAATTTGGATTTTTCCAATGAAAGCGCGGGGTGGGTCAAACGCATTGCTGCAGTTTAGCTCGAACCCTTGTCCGATGCCACAGCCACTGCCTAGCCCGATGCCGAAGGGGTACGGAACTGTAAGGTTGCCGCATTGGCGGGGGCAGTCGGGCTTCGTTATGATGGCGCCTTCAGAAATTTTATATGTATCTACTGCCACGACGGTAGAGGAGTTGGTGGTCGCGGTTGCGCCAGTGCTCAGCCCGCGTATAATAATAAACAGAGCAAATTATTTTTTCTGCCCTTTAATTTTGGTCATATTTGTCTTTTGCCCTTTAACTTTTCGGGCTCCACTTTTGCCCTTTAATTCCTATTTTTTTGACAAAAAATGCCCTTTGGGCTTTTTCATAGGCTCGGTCCGATTTGTACGAGGGCAAAATAGTCATTTTATTTATTTATAATAAAAATTTAAAAAAAAAAAAAAAAAAAAGATTAAAAACAGACCTTCTTCCCCGTCGGCCCCCCCACCCCCACCTCACCCCCACCCCCACCCCCCACCCCGCCGCCGATTTGCAGCAACTTGCTGCAAATCGCGGTGAATCACCGCGATTCGCAGCGGTGTTGCTGCAAATCGCGGTGATTACCGCGATTTGCAGCCGTGGTGGCTGCAAATCGCGCCACCACTGCTGCAAATCGCGGTGGTGGCGCGATTTGCAGCCACCACGGCTGCAAATCGCGGTAATCACCGCGATTTGCAGCAACACCGCTGCGAATCGCGGTGATTCACCGCGATTTGCAGAGGTGTTGCTGCAAATCGCGCCACCACCGCGATTTGCAGCAGTGGTGGCGCGATTTGCAGCCGCCACGGCTGCAAATCGGGGAGGGAAGGGGGGGGGGGGGGCGACGTGGAAGGGAGGGGGGGGGGCGGTGCGACGGGGAAGGAGGGAGGGGGGGTGGGTGCGACGGGGAAGGAGGGAGGGGGGTGCGACGGGGATAGAGGGGGGGGGGGGGTGCGACGGGGATGGAGGGGTGGAGGGGCGCGACGGGGATGGAGGGTGGGGGGGGGGGGGGGGGGCGAGGAAGGAGGGTGGGGGGGGGGGTATTTTTAGATTTTTTAGTTTATTTTAAATTTTATTATAAATAAATGAAATTTAAAAAGACTTTTAAAAAAATTAAAGGGTCTTTTTGGTATTTAAATAGGTTCGGCCCTATGAAAAAGCCAATATGGCATTTTTGGTCAAAAAATAGGAGTTAAAGGGCAAAAGTGGAGCCCGAAAAGTTAAAGGGCAAAAGGCAAATATAGCCAAAATTAAAGGGCAGAAAAAGTAATTTGCTCTAATAAACAAGGCTACCAACAGAAAATGAAGCCTGTTATTTGGCATGGAGATCAATGCCACTGTCATATATAGGTGACTTAATAATAGAATTTGAGAACTATAGAGTAAATGTTGAGATTTGTAAAGACTATTTTGTCATGGAACTTACAAACATGTCTTAGTTAATCATATCATCATATGTCGATCGATCAATGTGTTTTAGTTGCAAGTGGTTATATAATCCATATTGACATGTGGTTACGTACTAACCTTAGCTTATGTGCCTTTATAATTATCCTTATAATTCGAGACATATTATGCTCTTATCAAAATAATATAACAAGTTGATAGATGCACAAGTCGTATGCTAGCTGTAATGATGTGAACGTTATCATTGACATGTAAAGGCTACATAATAGGTCATTTTGGCTATCCTAAATCCTCTCTGCTATATAATATTGAACAGGTTGCCAATTAACGATCTAATTAATTTATAATCCTTGTCAACGACGGCGACTTTCAAGAATTTTCCTTAAGGCCCCGTTTGTTTTCTCGAAAAATAGGGGAAAAGGAGAGAAAAGAAAAAGGTATGTGTTTGTTCTTTCTAAATTAAACAAAATATTTGAGTCTACATGACATGAAATCCTGATATATCTAGTTTTTTTATTTTTCTTCTTGATCGTCAAGAGCAAAGATTTTATTAAGGAATGGAGCATAAGACGTACTGATGAGAGGGAATTATATTTGAGCTTTAGGGAATAAAAATGACAGGCAGTTCGAACCAACAAAGAACCAGTCGTAGACCGTAAGAAAAGTTTTTGTCTCTCTATTTAAACCAACTCCATGACCCGATTTGATGTTTTTTTTCCATGCTTTGAATGGCTACCTCTTCTCTACTGAATACGGCTTTGTTTCTTACCGACCAAATCACTAGGTTATACACCAAATTGCCATCCACTTTTTTGATCTTGAAGAGCCTGTACAGACTCCACTGATGTGCAGAAAAAAAAACTTCCCAGATCATTAGGGAATGCGGTTTGCAAGCCGATCCAACCGTGAATGCGCATTAAAAGTTCATAAGAGACTTTGCATTCACAAAATAAATGTTTACTCGATTCCTCACTTGCTCTACAAAGAACGCAGTTCATGTTATTCTCGAATGCAATGATACCTATACTAAACTAAGAGTAAGACCGGCCCGTACTTACACATATATAATCGCACACAAAAGCTCTCAAGTCTATATTAAATCCATAAAATGTTGATTTCATCGGACAGTGTTTCTGTACATATTTTTTGACTCAAAGAAATAACATTCTATATACTATTCTGTGCAAATATTGTTGGATAATTATCTTGCTTTATAGATTTATGACATACATGATTAATTACAATAATATAATAATAGAATAATTTAGTACATGTATTAGAGTTAGAATGTATTTGGCTTTTGCTGAGACTCATATAATTAGGATAGGTTGAGTGTATGCAATTAAGTGATTTCTTAATTGTACACGCACCAGACTAACTTTATATATATTAAATAAATTAAATTCCATAAATACCTATGTAATTTGATTCATGTTATAAAAGGTCAATTGAGATTGAGCTGGAATCTCCCCCTCCATTTATTTGCGTGTCTGTTAGATTATTGTTTTATTCCCTTAAAAATATTTTCAACAAAATTGGTGTTTGTAAACTCTTAAAAGAAAGTTTTTGATTTAAACTAAGCAATTTTAGGTATTTGCAAATTTAGCTTATTTTGTTTGGAGACTTATTTTAAATTAAAATATTAAATCAGTATTGACATGCTTCTAGCTTCTATTTCATTTAAAAAATAATATATCTTTTTAATTTTCAAAAGCATATAATACGATATAGAGCTAAAGATAATTTTGCTATCCATGATTTAAGAAGTTTTCTTTAATGAAATGAATAATTTTTTAAATTACATTATGTAGTTTTTTAAAAAAACAATCATCAAATTAATTCCTTACATGGGTACCTTTAAAAGCTTGTGTGTATTCTTACAAATTTGAATATTGTTGAATCTTTTGTGGATAAAGTTATCACGTTATAATGATTCAAAAAATTGTATTAAATTAATAACATTATGAAGATGAGTATATTTGTGATAATCTTTTGTTTATAAATTAGCAACTTAGTTAATATTTCTTTAGTTGTAATAGTTTTATAGTCAAAAGGTAATAGTTAATATATAAGAGAGGGACACCGTAGTCAATTCATAAACCAATCTAAGAAAATCACTTTTCCTGCAAACAGTATACCATGAGAAAATGGGTTGAAATGGTTTGAAATGTTTAGTACATCCAACAGTAAAAAGAGCCTAGTCTTCCAGGTGAGAGCTGCCATGTTAGGTAATAATATCATAGCTGGAATTTGGAGATGCAAAAACCAAATGATCTTTGAGAAAAAGCTTATTCTTTCCACTAGACTATGCAAAGAGATTACACATGAGCTTCAGGTAAAAATCAGGTACAAATCTGGGAGAAAGGTTAACAGGCTCATAAAAAGTATAATATCTAATCTAGAGAGGATCCAAACAATGTGAAAATATTATATGGTGCAAAAAGTTTTTTTCGGGTTGTTTTACTTGTTTCTTAGCTGGTGGTCTAGAGAAGCAACAACACACATGACATATAGGACATTGGTGGCCGTAGAACAACAAGGTAGCTCATTATCCCTCATCTCCTCTCTCCTAAAAGAGTGGATGATCAGTACTGAGCAGCTGTCCTAAAAAGCAACTATTGTCTACTAGAGTATACCTAGAGAGTACAGTAGCAGGTGTGTCCTGGAGCTAGAATGAAGGAGATATATCTATAAGGTGTGGATCTGAGGGTCACATTTGTAGATATGGTAGGAGGCTTTACACGAATAATGATCCTAGGCCAGAGCTTTGTGCATTTCTCAACTTGACACTGTACTGATTTGTTGATATGTTAGATTGAGTGTCTTGTATTTGTATTTCACTTGGGGTATGCCCCTTGTATCGCTGTGTGACACTCTTTCAGATTCAATCATATATTTATCTTTCGGGCAAAAAAAATATACCACGAGAAAACCAGCTTCTAACTTATTTTTCAAAACACCTTCGACTTTAATTTAAAGCTGAATTTAAGTATTTTAACTTAAATTTTGAGCTTATGCTTTTTGCAAAGTGTTTTTCACAAAGTGTATTTTTTATCATATTGTACTTAACATTTGATATTTTTCATTCTATTTTACACAATATATATATATATATATATATATATATATATATATATATATAAGTTAATAACAACTCGGGGTCCGAAAAATCCTGGCTCCGCCCTTGTATGGGCGCACGCGCGCGTGTGTACATGCACAAATATAAACAAATGTTACAAAACAAAAGTAAAGAGCATATCATATTTAGGGATTGTATCTTCACTATTTGTATTTGTATGATACCTCACATTCGCCCTTGGACGAGCTTCAAATCAAACTTTCGTGCTAGATCGATTTTGAATTTGAGATTTAGCTTCATTGAATTAGGGAGACTTTTTTTCATCGCTTAGTTCTCTCTTGGAGACATTTTCTTAGGAGTGGAAATATGGATCTGGTTTTGTGGATCATCTATATTTGATCCAGATTTCTTAGGAAGTGGAATGATAGTTTTCCAACTACAAGGCTGACATCCTTAAGTGTTGTACTTCACAAGCTCTCTATCTACAACTGGCTGCCTTCTTCCAACACCACAGTGACGATAAAAGAATCTACAAAGTTGGTGTACAAACAGAAGAATGGGCTAAGTGTGAACATAGGGGAGAAAGTTTTGAGGCACATGAGGGAGGAGGTCACAACAAAGGCAAAGGGAATCATTCCATATCCCTCTCTGATATCCAACATTCTGGTGAAACAAGGCTTCAAGACTAAGAAGACAGAAGGCTGGATCAAGAACAAGGCCAAGATGATCATCACCATGAGCTACTTCACTCAAGTCAGGATCCAAGACTTGCCCTGGAATCCCAATGCAGAAGCTGGTCTAAGCAGGAAAAAGAAGAAGAAGACTATCAAATTTGCTGCCTCTTCTGTTCCAGTTGCAAGTGGTGATAGCTGCTCTATCATTGCTGATGCATTTGTGGAGGAGACACTGGTGTGGCTTAACAGAGAGTATAAAGATACCCAAAGAGAGATAGCAGACAAGCAAGTGAGGTTGCAGGAGATTGACAGCCTCAGGAAGCATTTGAAGGATCTGCATTCCTCACAAAAAGGGGGAGAGTAGATCAAATTCAAATTTTTTTGAGTTCTTTTAATTTTCTGTTTTCGATGGTAGTATGAACAATTCTATTTTCTTTGCATTTTTCTGTTTCATCAAGGAGTGTGTTCCTTGCTACTAAGTATGGTCTGTAATTAAGTACTTTTCTATACTGGTACTTAGTGTTTCTGCTTATGCTATTTGAACTGTGGTTACAAACTACTAACTCTGTTTTGCAGGTGTTAACTGTGTTCTCTGATGTTAAGTTAACATTGAGATGTTCAATGTTAGAACTTCGGTCTGGACTCAATGTTAGTTCAACATTGACAAAGATGGATGTTATGACAACATTGAAAGTATCACTGTTAGAATAACATTGAGTTGGTCCCTTCTGATATTTAGGGGGAGTGTACTTAGTTTTCCATTGTTGAAGATAGTGAAGTTTGTCTGAATAATTTGATCTGAGTAGAACATATTCTTAGGTTTTGTGATTAAGGCAAAAGGGGGGAGATTGAAAGTGCATGTATTCTGGCAATGTTAATTAACATTGAGAAGTCAATGTTAGAGTAACATTGCTGAAGCAGAATCCGATTTACAATCTTGTTTATATTTATTATTATTGTTTTGCCTTATTCATTTAACTAATTGAGTTCCACAATTGTGATTGTGTTTGATTATTATTCAGGAAACAAACTTGTCATAGGTTGGACGCTCAAAGTTTCCAAGAAGGAAAGTTTCCTTAATTAAGCAAACCGCTCTACAAGGAAAAAAGAGTTCGAGTGCAACTAGGAAAAGCTTTCCAAGTTGAAGTCCTGATTTGAAGGAGTCTATCCTTAGTTAGATCACTAACGAAGGAACTATTATTCAAGAAGGACTGCAAGAACAAGGAAGAGAAGTTCGAGAAGGAAACAAGGAGAATTACCAACCGTGTACAACTCACCTTGGAGTCCAAGTCAAGAACCTATATATAGGTGTAAAGTACATCAAGACAAACACAAGACAAGAGCCAATCAATCCGAGAGATTAATTTACAGTTGTTGAGTGTTGTCTTGCTTTAGCAAAGTTTGTGAGTTGTGAGAATAGATCAAAGAGTGAAGAGCTTTTAGAGATAGTCGAAGCAATTTTTGTGTGCTTTGCTTAGTTCGATTAATTTGAGAGTGAGGAGCTTGAAAATTGAGAGAACGACTTTTGTTAAAACCTTAACGGGTTATTTTTCCTACGGCTCGGAGGTTAATATAATCTTATATTCACTTCTTAAAACTTGGTGTTTGTTTATTCCACTCCACTATTACTCTGGTCTGTTGTTAAAGTAACATCGTTGAGTTAACAACATACCAATTTGCTGTTAACACTCCAGTGTTAAGTTAACAACAACAACGTATCAACCCGATCCACAATTTCAATTGGTATCAGAGCCAAGCACCAACTTCACCGGTGTTTGGCGTTGATACGACAAGATGGACAACTCCAACCCCAATACCAGCAGATTGCCAGTATTGGAGGGCCCCAAAAACTATGCATGTTGGAAGATCAGACTTAGAGTCCACATCAAATCCATCGACCTGAGAGCTTGGGATGCAGTACTAGAAGGCTACACCATCCCTTACTTGCCTAGAGATGGAGATGCTGATCTGGTACCTACGCCAAGAGGACAATGGACAGCTAATGAGATTGCTCTCTACAACTTCAATGAAAAGGCTCTCAATGCTATTTTTAGCTGGGTAGGTAACCATATGTTCAAACTTATTCAAACTTGTACAACTGCTAAAACTGCTTGGGAAGTTCTTGAACTACATTGTGAGGGTGATGTGGATGTGAGGGACTCTAAATATAGAAAACTTTTGAGGGACTTTGAGAAGATAGAGATGAGTGAGGATGAAAGCATTTATAGTTATTTTAAGAAACTTCTTGATATCTCTAATCAGTGTCAAAACTTAGGTTTTACCATCCCAAATCAAACCATGGTCTATAAAGCTTTTAGAACATTATCTTCTAAGTTCACTGTCAAAAGAATTGCTATGAATGAATCTAGAGATCTTGCCAACATGGACTTCCAAATATTAATGAACACTTTAAAAGAGTTTGAACTAGAATTCCTAGGAAAGTCCAGTAAACAACTTGCTTTAGCCTTACTGGGAACTAGCTTAGATTCTACAGGAAGTGGTGAGGATGAATATAAGTTGATCTCTTCTAACTATGGAAACATTACTAGGAAGTTTAGTAAATTAGGCTACAAAGATAAAAATAAAGAAAAACAAACTGGTAATACTGCCCTTGGTTATACGAAATTGCCCCCAAAATTTGTAAAGTACATGGCATCTAAGAGCACGCCTCAAGATGCTGAGAAATTGAAGGATGTCCAGTATTATGAATGTAAGGGGTATGGTCACTTTAAACATGAATGTGCTAACACCCTCAGACCAAGAGGGAATTCTCATTGGGTGTGTGTAGATGACTTCAATGATGCTGACTTCGAATCTGGAACAAATGCTGATGAACAATCAGAGGAAATCAACACTGTTGTGCTTTGCACTCAGATCACCTAGTCAGGAGAAGACTCCAGAAACTGCCAAAATTCTCAATGTTACTCTAACATTGGAGAACCAACAGCAAAGCTGAAAATCTTCTTTGGAGACTGGAACAACAATGATACACAGGTTATCTATGATGTGCTCTCTGATTATGATGATTCTAACTTCGATTGTTTTCATGGCTCAGTTGATCTAGAAGAAGAGTACTTCAATGATCTAGAAGAAGAGTACTTCAATGAAGAAGAATTGTCCCAGGAGGAAATCCTAGACGATCTACATACAACTTTTCTCAAACTTGAGAGAGAGAATGTCAAACTCATAAAGAGTAACAAAGCACTGAAGCATGACATTGAATGTTTGAAGAACATGTTGAAACTCTATGAGAGAGATCTTGATAAAGCTTAAGCTAAGCTGAAAGAGGTAAAGGAGAAACTCAAAAAGGATTCACAGATCATAGCCAAATGGAATGGAGGTACTTCTAAACTTGATGAGGTACTAAACATGAGTAATATAGGTACATGTGGGCTGGGATTTGTTGAGAAACCTTCCTCTTCTAATGGTAATTCTGCCTATTTAACTACAAGCTTTGTTAAAAAATCTGGTAATATGAGTTCTGGTACCATCAACACTGTAAAAAGCAAACCCACTTTTATCTGTCAGTACTGTTTTCAACTAGGCCACATTAAACCATTCTGTAGAAAATTCATAAAAGAATGTGGTAAGAAAATAGCCTATGTGCCCAATGTTAAAACTAAACAGATTCTGATGTTAGACCAACATTAGGTGCAGGACAGAAAAGTAGGACTTGGGTAGAAAAAGCGAAAACTCCTAAGATTAAAATTGTATGCAATGTTGTTTTCTCTGCTGTGTACTCTAACCTTTCAGGTAAGTGGTACTTCGACAGTGGATGCTCAAGAGACATAACAGGAAGCAAGGAGAATCTTAAGCAAATGATTCTTTTAAGTGCTAGAATAGTGACCTATGGAGGTGGCACCAAAGGAAAGATCATTGGCAAGGAGATACTAAATGTTGATGGGTTCCCACCCCTGAAGGATGTGTTGTTGGTAGATGGGTTAAAGGCAAATCTAATCAGTATCAGTCAACTGTGTGATGATGACTTACTAGTTAAATTTGACAGAGTTTCCTGTGATGTTTATGATAGTGATAATGTTCTTGTTATGACAGGTACTAGATCCAAAGATAACTGCTACCTAGCCCAAGAGGAAGCAGAGTGTTTCCATGCCAAAATAGATGAGGCTTCTATATTGCATAGGAAACTTGGACATGTTCACTACAGAAACCTTGAGAAACTGCAGAAAGTTGATGTTGTAAGAGGCTTACCGAAGTTGTTTTGTCTAGGTAAGCTTGTGTGTGGTGATTGCCTCAAAGGTAAGCAAACCAGAGCTATTCATACATCCCTACAAGTATGATTATAGGTTCATTCCATATCGTACCAGGCCGGAATAGGGTTATATACATTTTCAAGGGGTCATTCGAGCGTATCTAAATAGATACTATGTTTACATATGGATCCCTACGCCGTTCCATTCCATTTAGGATTACGAATAGGCCAAATCGGACCCGCTTTTTCCATATCTCTCGTTATTTTTGGGACAGAATGCTAATCTTAGATCTAGTAGGTGTTTTGAATTGCTGCACATGGACTTAATGGGTCCAATAGTCTCAGTGGTAAGAAATATGCCTTTGTGATTGTAGATGACTTCTCTAGATACACTTGGGTAAAATTTCTTAAAGAAAAGTCAGAAGCTTTTGATCAGTTCAAAATTCGTTGTGCTAGTATTAAAAACTTATATGGCTCCACTATGACTAAAATTAGGTCTATCATGGTAAAGAATTTGAAAATGCTAGTTTTGATAACTACTGCAATGCTAAAGGTATTTTCCATGAATATTCAACTCCTAAGACTCCTCAGCAGAATGGGATTGCTGAGAGAAAGAACATGACTCTTCAAGAGATGGCCAAAGTTATGCTCAATGCTAAAGATTTATTCAAAGGACTCTGGGTTGAAGCTTTAAATACTGCTTGTCACATTAGTAACAGGGTGTATCTTAGACCTGGAACTAACATGACTCCTTATGAACTCTTGAAGGGTGTGAAACCAAATATTGCATATTTTCATGAATTTGGATGTGATTGTTATCTACTTAATGACAGGGATTATCTGAGTAAATTTGATCCTAAAAGTGAAAAATACATCTTTGTAGGATACTCTTCCAATAGTCCTTCCTTTAGAGTCTACAATCTTAGATTGAAGACAATTCAGGAATCAGTGAATGTTGTGTTTGATGAGTTCTCTCTTGATACAGGTACTGATGGCATCTCAGTTCCCAATGTTGAACCAACAGTGGAAACCGAGAATGTTACTCCTGATAATGTTACACCAACATTGGAACTGGAAGCTGGAAACACTGAACATGAGTTAGGGAATGATGTTAGACTAACACCAGCGAGACCTGATGTTAGACTAACAACAAAGAACTCTGACTCGGAACATGAAGTCGCCTCTGAACCTAGAAGAGATCCCCCAGCTAGGATTCAGAAAGATCATCCAGCATCCCAGGTAATAGGCAAACTCACTGAATGGGTAAGGACACGCAACAGAGAAAGACTTGATTATAGAGATATGGTAAAATTGTGTGTCTGTATGAACTTCATTTGTACTGTTGATAATGCCTCTTGCTTTGTCTCCTCCATAGAACCTAAGAATGTGAATTAAGCCCTCCTTGATAACTTTTGGATTAATGCCATCCAGGATGAACTATTACAGTTTACTAAGAATAATGTCTGGAAACTGGTGCCTAGACCACCTAATGTTAATGCAATAGAGACAAAGAGGATATTTAAAAACAAGAGTAATGAGGAAATGGGTCATAGTTAGAAACAAAGCTAGACTAGTTGCTCAAGGGTACACATAGGTTGAAGGTGTAGATTTTGATGAGACCTTTGCTTCAGTTGCAAGGATTGAATCTATTAGGTTACTTCTAGCCATAACATGCTGTCTTAAGATAAAACTATACCAAATGGATGTAAAGGGTGTGCTCCTGAATGGGCTAATTGATAAAGAAGTATATGTTGAACAGCCTAAGGGATTCACAGATCCTAAGTACCCCAACCATGTGTATAAGCTTGAAAAAGCCATGTATGGACTTAAACAAGCACCTAGAGCATGGTATGAAAGACTTACAGAATTCCTCTCAAGTCTTGGCTTTGTTAGAGGTGAAGGAGATATGACACTGTTTGTTTTGAAGAAAGATTCTCATGCCTGTATAGCTCAAATATATGTGGATGACATTGTTTTTGGCTCAACTAACAACTCTATTTTAGATAAATTTGTTGAATCAATGATAGGGCAAATTGAGATGAGTATGATAGGAGAATTAAATTTCTTCTTTGGTCTCCAAGTAAAACAAACAGGTAATGGGATATTCCTAAGTCAGGAAAAGTATGCAAAGAATTTGGTGAAAATGTTTGAATTGGCAGATTCAAAGCCTTGCAAGACTCCTATGTCTTCATCAGTGAAGATATCCAGGGATGTTACTGGTGCAGATGTCAATCCAACATTGTACCGTTCAATGATAGGAAGCTTACTCTACTTGTCTGCTTCAAGACCTGATATAATGTTCTTTGTTTGTGTGTGTGCTAGGTACCAGGCATGTCCAAAGCAGTCACATCTAATTGTTGTGAAGAGAATCCTTAGATATATATCTGGCACTTTGGCCCTTGGAATCTGGTACTCTTATGACGCTAACACAAATCTTGTAGGTTTCAGTGACTCAGACTGGGTAGGTGACACTGATGATAGAAAAGTCTACAAGTGGAGGATGTTTTTATCTGGGGAACAAATTGGTCTCATGGTACAGTAGAAAGCAAAATTGTGTGTCACTCTCCACTGCTGAATCTGAATACATAGCAGCAGG
Organism: Linaria vulgaris; assembly: GCA_948329865.1. NCBI lineage: Eukaryota > Viridiplantae > Streptophyta > Magnoliopsida > Lamiales > Plantaginaceae > Linaria > Linaria vulgaris. The sequence goes on along the minus strand of OX415249.1, from coordinate 128,314,868 downwards.
CAGCTGTGTCACTCAGTTAGTATGGCTTAACCACGTGCTACTGGATTATGTGTTAGACAGTGATACCCTACTTATGTTATGTGATAATCTTAGTGCTATAAGCATTTCTAAGAACCCTGTGCAACACTCTAGAACTAAACATATTGATATAAGGCACCACTTTCGGAGAAACATGGTAGAAGATAAGCTCATTGACATTGAACACATTGAAACTAACAATCAGCTTGCTGATATGTTCACTAAACCCTTAGATACTGAGAGGTTCTTTAGTTTGAGGAATTCTCTTGGCATGTGCATTGTCTATGGATGTTAGTTCACCAGTGTTGACATAACACCACTGTCTAGCACTGGTTATTGGTTGTGGTGTATCTGTAATTCTTTTATGTTTTTTTTTTTTTTTTTGCATTCTTCTTTCTTGCATATTACTTCTTTATTAGAGATTCTATTGGGTTTTGTGGTTAATCTGTATAAATAGCCGAGTTGACTGGTGGACATGTGCATAGCAAGAGTTTTGTAAAGTAAGAACTCTGTTGTTAGTCTGTGAATGTTAACCTAACATCTGGGAGAAGCTGGGGTACACAGAGCTCACTACTCTGATGTTATTCATTTGTGACTTATCCATGTTAGGTTAGACAGAGCATGAAGAGAAGCTGGGGTACATGATGTTGAGAGCTTCATTGCCATTCAGTTGTGCTTATTTTTGTGTTTTTGTCTATGGCTAAGGTTATGCATGATAGTGATCCCTACTACTAGGGTGCTTTGAAGTTTCGACTGCTTGCATTCAGTAGCATTGTTCACTTGGTATTTCTCTTGTAAACAGGTTGGTAAAAAAGTATGCATGAGGAGTTGGGGTGGAGAAGTATATGATAAATATATTGTTTTCATTCAGTTTCTTTGTACTTGCCTAATCTGTAGCTGATGGTTAAGTTGATGGGGTGTGTGGAGTCTTGTGCTGCCCACATTCAGTGATGAAACTATCCTTTAACATTCACTAGTTTTTTTGTTCAAAAGAGTTAATGATTTTTGTAAAAGATAAATTGATATGTCCTGATCCCAGTCAGTAAAGCTGTGTATACTTGGTTACCATCACCTAATGTTGATCTAACATGGTTGCATTCATTCTAGTTCTGCATTTTTTTCTTTATGTCGGTTTGGGCTTAGGGGGAGTAGTAATCCTAGGAATCCTAGGAATCATGTGTTGAGGCATACTTCGTGGGTGACCAACTGCAGGTAAAACACTATGTTTTGTGATCTTCTATGTTGTGGGAACATCTTTTTCCTGGATATGTACATCCACTCTGTGTTTTTCTGTCTGATGTGTTACTTATTCATACTGATGATCTTAAACTGTGTCTTTGTACCTATGTACTTGGTTGAGGTTTCAGATCAGTATACAGGAATATCTCACGCTCTCACATGATGTTGCTTTGGATGAAGCCCTGCACCTACAACTTCCTTCCCTGATGTTAACCTGTCAATGTTAGTTCAACATTGTAACATTGTAACTTATAAGTTTTCAGGTTTGGAGACTGCTCTGGTTACGTGTTGATCTAACACTGACACGTGGTAAGGTAAACATGGGTATGATCATGTGACAATGGTCCGATTATTTTGGTAACATGTTACAACACCACTATCACTATTCTTCAGCTGATTATCTATATAATTTGCCCTAATCTCTTCTTACTATTTACGCGTTCAAAATTCTTGTGCAAATCAACATTCTCTGCAAATCAAGTTTCTTCTTTTCTTCTCTAAATCACTCTAACAATGGCACGAAAGTCTTCCATTGATGCTCTTGTAGATGCTGCTGAGCAGATTGAGCAACCAGTACGCCGCAGTACCAGACGAGCAACCACTGAAGCCGTCGCCGCCGCCACACCTAAGAGGAAATCCACCTATCAACGGCACAAGGGCAAGAAATCCGCAAAGGGTGATGTTGGTTGAACATCAAAAACTGCTGAGAAGACCTCCACTCCCACCAACGATGAAAACGAGGTAATGATGGCTAACCCTACTCAAGATATTACTGCTGAAATTGATATTGAGGGGGAAAAAGAGGCCCATGTTGTTGTTGTGGGTGAGTCTGAGGTCTTTCATGAGGTCCCTGAGGGTAATGGTGGGGATGAGTCTGTGGCTGTTACTGATGAAGGTGAAAACCTTGAGGTGAATGCTGAGCCATTTGAGGCTAATGCTGTTGAGCATGATGCTGCTATTGAGATGGATACTCTTCCTGAGGAAGATGATCAGGTTGAGGAGATTGTGGCTGAGGAGGTTACTACTGAGGGTAACCAAGATGTTGATGATGAGGGTGACAATCAACCTGAAGAGGTTGAGAGAGGAGAAAAAGAGAGCATGACTCTCTCTGCCTTAGCTACTGCTGCTAAGAAAAGAAAAGGGAAGCAGGTGGTTGTTGAAACTTCTGAGTCTGAGTCAGAAGACGAAACGGAGGAAGAAGATGATAAGGAGGAAGAGGAAGATGAGGAAGTTGAGGAAGAAGACCAACTGGTAGGTGATGACCCTGCTGATGTTACTCCAACATCAGGTAGTGATGAGTATTTTGATGTGCTTGATGAGGAGTACCCCAAGAAGCCTTATTCTGCCTTTTATGTGTCTGCTGAGGCAGAAGAACAGTGGGAGGCTTATCAATCCAGGGTTATTCACATGGAGAGGAACATTGATGAGGAGATTTTCAAGGAAAATAGGTTGTTTGAGTTGCTTGAAGCTAGGGGTGTGTTGGGCTCTGTGATGAACTAGTCATCATATGTCCCTGATGAGGTGATTACTGACCTCACCGGTGGACTCACAAGGAAGTGGAATGATAGTTTTCCAACTACAAAGTTGACATCCTTAAGTGTTGTACTTCACAAGCTCTCTACCTACTACTGGCTACCTTCTTCCAACACCACAGTTATGACAAAAGAATCTGCAAAGTTGGTGTAAAAACTGAAGAATGGGCTAAGTGTGAACATAGGGGAGAAAGTTCTGAGGCACATGAGGGAGGTCACAACAAAGGCAAAGGGAATCATTCCATATCCCTCTCTGATATCCAGCATTCTGGTGAAGCAAGGTTTCAAGACCAAGAAGACAGAAGGCTGGATCAAGAACAAGGCCAAGATGATCATCACCAGGAGCTACTTCACTCAAGTCGGGATCCAAGACTTGCCCTGGAATCCCAATGCAAGAGCTGGTCCAAGCAGGAAAAAGAAGAAGAAGACTATTAAATTTGCTGCCTCTTCTGTTCTAGTTGCAAGTGGTGATAGTTGTTCTGTCATTGCTGATGCATTTGTGGAGGAGACTCTGGTGTGGCTTGACAGAGAGTATAAATATACCCAAAGAGAGATAGCAGACAAGCAAGTGAGGTTGCAGGAGATTGACAGCCTCAGGAAGCATTTGAAGGATCTGCATTCCTCACAAAAAGGAGGATAGTAGATCAAATTCAAAAATTTCTGAGTTCTTTTAATTTTCTGTTTTCGATGGCAGTATGAACAATTCTATTTTCTTTGCATTTTTCTGTTTCATCAAGGAGTGTGTTCCTTGCTACTAAGTATGGTTTGTAATTAAGTACTTTTCTATACTGATACTTAGTGTTTCTGCTTATGCTATTTGAATTGTGATTACAAAGTACTAACTCTGTTTTGAAGGTGTTAACTGTTCTCTGATGTTAAGTTAACATTGAGATGTTCAATGTTAGAACTTCGGTCTGGACTCAATGTTAGTTCAACATTGACAAAGATGGATGTTATGACAACATTGAAAGTATCATTGTTAGAATAACATTGAGTTGGTCCCTTCTGATATTCAGGGGGAGTGCACTTAGTTTTCCATTGTTGAAGATAGTGAAGTTTGTATGAATAATTTGATCTGAGTAGAACATGCGCTTAGGTTTTGTGATTAAGGCAAAAAGGGGGAGATTGAAAGTGCATGTATTCTGGCAATGTTAGATTAACATTGAGAAGTCAATGTTAGAGTAACATTGCTGAAGCAGACTCCGATTTACAATCTTGTTTATATTTGTTATTATTGTTTTGCCTTATTCATTTAACTAATTGAGTTCCACAGTTGTGATTGTCTTTGATTATTATTCAGGAAACAAACTTGTCATAGGTTGGACGCTCAAAGTTTCCAAGAAGGAAAGTTTCCTTAATTAAGCAAACCGCTCTACAAGGAAAGAAGAGTTCGAGTGCAACTAGAAAAAACTTTCCAAGTTGAAGTCCTAATTTGAAGAAGGAGTCTATCCTTAGTTAGATCACTAACGAATGAACTATTATTCAAGAAGGACTGCGAGAACAAGGAAGAAAAGTTCGAGAAGGAAACAATGAGAATTACCAACCATGTACAACACACCTTGGAGTCCAAGTCAAGAATCTATATATAGGTGTGAAGTACATCAGGATAAACACAAGACAAGAACCAATCAATCCGAGAGATTAATTTACAGTTGTTGAGTGTTGTCTTGCTTTAGCAAAGTTTGTGAGTTGTGAGAATAGATTTAAGAGTGAGGAGCTTTTAGAGATAGTCGAAGCAATTCTTGTGTGCTTTGCTTAGTTCGATTAATTTGAGAGTGAGGGGCTTGAAAATTGAGAGAACGACTTTTTTGTTAAAACCTTAACGAGTTATTTTCCCTACGACTCGGAAGTTAATATAATCTTATATTCACTTCTTAAAACTTGGTGTTTGTTTATTCCGCTGCACTATTACTCTGGTCTGTTGTTAAAGTAACATCGTTGAGTTAATAACATACCAATCTGCTGTTAACACTCCATTGTTAAGTTAACAACAGCAACGTATCAATCCGATCCACAATTTCAGGGTTGATAATTTCAACCTGTGAAATTCTTTTTAGATTGAAAAAAAGTTGAGGTTGATTGAGATTGAGTTGAAGTTGATATAGGATCCATGTATGTGGATCCAATATAAACTCAATCATATCTCAACTCAACCTATTGGATCTCAACCAGATTCAACTAGTTAAACTATATTGACACCCCTACATTTTTCCATCGTCGTAGTTCACTCAATCTTCAAACCAATAGGAGCGTGGGTGCACTTACAGTAGTTTTCAACTACTATGTCATGATTTGTGATTTTTTGGGTTAATTTGTGAAATTACGAAGTACTTTAGGGTTAAGGTTCTTGAGAGTCTAATTTGGGGATGTTTAAGTGATTGAAGAAAAAAGAATGAAAGCATTATGCGATCCAATATAATTTTTTACTTTTTTGTTTTTTTTTTAGCCAAAAAATAAATACATGGAAAAACCATTCGAGTCCAAACCCCACTCACATTGTGAATCTTGTGCATAGACCATCAATGCTTTAACTGATTCATATCCGTCATGTACAATTGCAACCATTACCAGATTCCATATGGTTTATCACCATTATTTTCTGTCTCCAAAACAAAATCTTCTTGTGTGACCCTCGTTCTCACATTGATAGCACTTGAAACTCTCTTTTGTTGTGATTTTGACATACACTTATCACTCTTCCCTTCTTTTCTTTTTTTTTGAGTTTTATCGCACATTTTAATCCTTCACACTTGTAGAAGTTTTGGTGGTATTTTTCTCATTTTACTCTTTAGAATCTAGAGCAGATTGAACTATCTCAAGAATGTCTGCCATAAATAAGAATTTCTTTACAGTGACCATGAGATTTTTGCAAGGAAATTAACAACAGCAACACCTGATCCCCATCTTTAATTGTTACATCATCATATTCTCAAGATCAAAGATACCATTTTTTTAACACGTCAATTTGTTCCTCAATAGATTTGTCATCTTGCATTTGAAAAGTATATAAAGCTTGCTTAAGGTATAAGCGATTAAACGGTGATTTAGTCATCTATAGACTTTTTCAAATTGAGTATCTCGATAAAAGTAATTCTGTAAGTGTTGCAAGATTAAATAGAGGAAGTCTAGTTTGGATTAGATTTAAATCCTAAGATTGTAAATGTGTAATGCAAAACTTTATCTTTCCGAGATGATTCCTATTGGGGCTATCAGAATCTGGTACTGTAGTTACCACTTATCTATCATCAAATTCTGCTTGACGAGGCATGCTCCCTGTTGGACTGAATTAATTGTGCCCGTGCCCGTGACAGCAACCTCTCATCAGTTTTCTACGTACCTAAAAATCTTGACATAAGGACAAACTACAACATCCTATAAAGTCCACCATAGAATTTCTCATAATTCGATTAAGTCGCAATCACCTACGGCATATTTATCCGCGATTAATTAGTTTTTCTTGATTATATAAAAACATTAATGTTAAGATCAATGAATTACAAAAAGCTTCAGTCAAACATTTCTTAATTATTCCAAGGTCAATCTTTTTTTAGTCATCCCTGATTTTTCTCCATTACTGATAAGAGAAAGAAAGTATTTATTAAGTTTTTCGATTAATTCTAGCTGGCTCACTTGCTTCTTATAATGTGTAAACCTTGGCCTATAAACTTAAGTATTTCCAGTAGACAATTATCGAAAGAAATCAAGAATGTCTCTGAAAAGCATTTTCTCACATCTCTTTATATGTCTTCTTATTCCATTGGCTTTAAGCACAACCATCACAAAGCCTAATTGCCAAAGCATTTGTGGAAACTTAACTGTTCCATACCCTTTTGGTGTCGGAATGGAGTGTTCGATAGGTAAGTGGTTCGATGTCTACTGCAACACGTCTTTCGACCCCCCACGGCCCTTTGTTTCGTCAAGCACACTAGAAATCCTTGAAATCAGAGACGACACAATACGCGTCAAGAATCTTGTGGCCATCTCCTGCTACAACGAATTTGGCAACGTTACTCGTTCACAAGGATTCCGTATCAATCTAACAGTAACTCCATTTGCATTTTCAGATACAAATAGGTACTTAATTGTTGTCTCATTTAATAATTCATTAAACATTTGCATTATTGTAAATATTCCCCAACATGGGAGCCTCTCACGTTCAGACTTTTTTAATCCATTTTTTGTTATGCCTTACAGTAATATTTTTTGATCAGAGGATGATAGTGAGATTCAAGCACCAACAAGTTTTTGATCTGACTCTGATGTCATATTTAATTGTTATCTCATTTAAAAGCTCAAACTTGTAATGATACTAAACATTCATCTCTTTAGATATACTTTCTATATACGTCATTTCATGTGCAGGTTATAATCTTTTTTACTACGTCTTACCATTTTCCAACAACAGGTTTACCGTAGTGGGATGCGATGATTTCGCCTTGATCCGAGGATCATACGTCCGTAAGTTCGCCGGCGGATGTCTGGCGCTATGTCCAAGCACACGAAAGTTAATTGAAGGCGAATGTTCGGGAATCGGGTGTTGCCAAACTGGGATTCCAAAGGGTTTAAAGCAGTTTAGTTCGGGAATGGTCAGTCTAAATAATCACCTGAATGTTTCCTCGTTTAATCCATGCGCATATAACTTCCTTGGAGATGCCGGAAGCTACACATTTAGTTCATCGAATCTGAATGATCCAGGGTTCCAGAACTGGACAAGATATGCTGTTCCTATAGTTATTGATTGGAATATTGGGAGTGACAATTGTAGTGTTGCTCAAAGTTCTAAGGATTTCGCGTGTCTTCAAAATAGTAATTGTGTTGATTATGAAACTGGTCACGGAGGATACAGGTGTAAGTGTAGAGAAGGTTTTGAAGGGAATCCATATCTTAATCCAGGATGCACAGGTATTTGGTTTGATATACACTGACGAAATATTAAAAATGCCCGTTAACTTTACAGAAAAAGTTAAAATGCCCAATTTTTTTGGGTCTGTTCAAAATGCCCGTTATCTTTTATAAAATCTTGCAAAAATGCCCGATGACCTTATTCGGGGCTAAATATGTCTGCGTGGCGGTACAGTGGCTGCCACGTCAATAAAGAGCCCCGCCACGTCATATTTTCAGCCAAAAAATATTTTTAAAGAAACTCTTCTAATTTTAAATATTGTATTTGCACCCCAAAATAAATTGCACTTTTCTCCCAATATATATATATGAATAATAAACATATATATAGAAACATATATATAACTATTTTGTAAAAATAATAAATATATATAAATAATAATAATAATAAACACATATATATATAAATAATAATAAGAATAATAAACATACATATAAATATAATTAAAAAAGGGTCATATATATATAAACATATATGTAACTATTTTGTAAAAATAATATATATATATATATATATATATATTAATAATAATAATAGTAATAAACAAATGTATATATATGTTAATAATAATAAAGATATAAACATATATATATATAACTATTTTGTATAAATAATGAATAGATATAATAATAAACATTTATGTATAAATAATAATAATAAACATTTTAACAATATAAAAAAATAAAAAAAATCATCATCTTCATCACTCCCCCTATCCCCCACCCCGCGCCGGATCGCGACCACCACCACCCTGCAACCCCCACCACCGCTACAACTCGCGGTTGCAGTGGTGGCGGCGTCAATCGATGCCGCCACCACTGCAACTGCGAGTTGCAGCGGTGGAGGCGTCGATTGACGCCGTCACCTCTTGTATTCAGCTAATACGCCGCCGTTTCCATCCGAATAGTTCAAATTCTCACCGAAAATCTGATTCACCTCGAAGACGAGTTCGTCCACAGCAATTCCTCCGACAGATCTATCGTCTCCGATCAATTTCACGGCGTTGCTTTCCGCCGCCGACGAGAATTTCGGAGAAGCACTCGAAACCTTCGATTTCGCAAACTCGCCACCGACTTGCTGAATGACCTCTTTGTCGTGGTGGGTGGGGGGGGGGGGGGGGGGGTTACGGGGTGGGGGTGGTCTATATTTTTTTTTTTTTAAATTTCAGTATAAAAAATATTTTTATATATATTATGGATATAAATATATTTATGTTTTAAATATTAAGATTTAAGTTTTTATATATATATATATATATTTTTTTTTAAAATAGTTATATATATATATATATATGTTTGTTATTGTTTTTATATATATGTTTTATTTTTATAAATGGTTATATATGTAACACATATATATATATATATATATATTAGGGTGCAAAGTGCAATTTATTTTGGGTTCAAATATAATATTTAAAATTAGAAGGGTTACTTTAAAAAATATTTTTTGATTGAAAATATGACGTGGCTGGGCTCTTTATTGACGTGACAGTCACTGTACCGCCACGTAAGCACATTTAGCCCGAATAAGGCCATCAGGCATTTTTGCAAGATTTTATAAAAGATACCGGGCATTTTGGACAGGCCCGAAAAAATCGGGCATTTTAACTTTTTTTTTAAAGTTAACGGGCATTTTTAATATTTCGTCCCACTATTTCCTTTGTTACAAACTCATTGATAAGGACTAGTTAGCTCGCAAAAATCTCATGTTGTGACCAACTTGCTCTTTAATTTGTACACGAGAGCACAGTGTTGGATTCTAACACGTGAGTAGCTAGTAAGTAGGCAAACCTAGCTATGTCGTTGACTTAGAAGGCATTGATATACGCCATTACAGTGTGGGATTCCCTCATTATTCTCCTTAGGTGGTCTTAGTAATATATGTACAGAAGGCTAAAATTATTCCTAGGCCATGTCGGACATATTTCAGCTTGGCTTTTTTACATAAGTTATTTCCTGTTAGGGTTATTATATGCATGTATACTTTGCTATATATTAGTGCGTTCGTGTACCTTTGGAGTTTTCTTGTGCAGATGTTAATGAATGCAACAATAAACCATGTGATGCAAATGGGATTTGCACGAATTTTCCGGGTGGTTTTAACTGTACTTGCAAGAAGGGATACGTTGGCAATGGAACGGAGAAGGGCAGTGGATGCACTGCTAAGAATTCTGAGTTTCCAGTGATCAAGTTTTCATTAGGTACTCCTCTAATGAATTCACATGCCGCTATTTTAGTTCATCAAATATTCAGTTTGCACTAACTAATAAACGGGTTTGATCTTTACAGGTACAAGTTTTGGCTTTTTGGGCATAATAATTGCAGCCACAGTGTTATACTTTAGCTTCAAGAAAAGAAGGCTAATGAGACTCAGAGAAAAATTCTTCAAGCAAAACGGAGGAATGTCGTTAAAACAACTACTTTCTTCAAAAGACAGTTCGATGAAATCAACCACCATGATCTTTACTGCTGAAGAACTTGTAAAGGCCACCAACAAATACGCAGATGATCGCATCCTTGGCCGAGGAGGATATGGAACCGTGTACAAAGGAATCCTCCCTGATCAACAAATTGTCGCAATTAAAAAGTCCCGAGTAATGGATAAAAGTCAAATAGAACAATTCATCAACGAGCTGATTATTCTGACTCAAGTCAATCACCGCAACGTTGTAAAGATACTTGGATGTTGTCTGGAAACCGAAGTCCCTATGTTGGTATACGAATATGTGTCGAATGGGACACTCTTCCAACACATCCATAATAGTGGAGGGATGCCTTGGTTTTCTTGGGACAATCGGTTGAGAATTGCGACAGAAGCTGCTGGAGCATTAGCCTATCTCCACTCGGCAGCTGGAATGCCAATTATTCATAGAGACGTCAAATCTCCTAACATTTTACTAGACGAACACTACACCGCAAAAATTTCAGACTTTGGGGCATCAAGATTAGTCCCGATTGATCAATCACTAATATCCACTCTAGTCCAAGGAACTTTGGGCTACTTAGATCCAGAATATTTCCACACAAGCCAGTTAACAGAGAAAAGCGACGTCTATAGTTTTGGGGTCGTGCTTGCTGAACTTATGACGGGGAGGAAGCCCCTCTCCTCCGCTAAAACTGAAGATGAGAAGAGTTTAGCTACGTTTTTTGTAGTATCATTAAAAGAAAATCGTTTGTTCCAAATCTTGGATCCTCGAGTGAGGAAAGAAGGGAGTTTGGAGCAAATCCAGGCTGTCGGTGAGCTCGTGAAGAGATGCTTGAAGATACATAGTGAGGAGAGACCGAACATGAGAGAAGTAGCGATGGAAATTGAAGGTCTGATGAGAAAGTTTTCCAAACATCCTTGGGCCGAGGGAGACGTTCAACAAGAAGAAGTCATTGGGTTGATTAGTGAAGAGCCGACAGACTTGTACGCTGTGACAGTTAGTCCAGATTTGAGCACTGGGGAGTATACTGGACAACACAGTTTGGGGAGTACGCCTTCGATCTATCCGGTTCTGGGGCCTCGTTGATGAGTGACAAGTTTGTTTGTTTTTTTTCCATTTGAGAACAAATTAAGTTCCTTCTGTATTGATAAGTTGTGAAAAGTTCTGTATCCAGTATCCTGATTTTTGACTGAACTGTAATGAACCTGTTTTCTTGATTACGCAATTATGATTTTTTTTCTGTGATTAATGTTCTCACTATATTGAGAATCTGCATATTAAAATACTTTTTTTTTTTGCTCTCTTGCTGCACAAAAACCAAAAGCATTTGGTTAAGGAAACCTGCTGGAGCCAATCATTATGCATTTGCGTAACGCTATAGAAGGAAGAGGGGCAAAAATCCATTTGGGCCTTTATATTGGCTGCCTCACCAATTTCGTCCACTAACTTGGCAACCCGCCAATTTAGTCACAAAATCAAAACTTTCACTTCAAATTCGTCCATTTCACGGTCGATTGACAATTCCTGCCGGAAAAAGCTGACGTGGCACACATTTGACCGATTTCTTTCAATTTTGACCAAAAAAATTATTTTTTTATTTTATTTTGACACATAGATATGCCAACTCAACCAAAATTAAAAAATAAAAAATAATATTGTTGTTAAACATGTAATAAAAAAAACTTTTATTGTTAATTTATTATATAAATTAAAAAACTTATTATATAATTTTATTTTAAAATTTTTAAACTTTAATAACTGATAAAATGTTAAAGCACATGAAAAAAAAAGTGAAATCTTTATAATTTTACTTTATTATATAAATTATAAAACTTTATAATATATTTCTAATTTAAATAACTTATATTTTAATAACTAATATTTTTTTATAAAAAAATAAGTAAGTTAAATCTTTATAATTAACTTTATTATATAAAATATAAAATTTATAAAAAAGAAACAACTGAAAAATAACTTCACCCCCGCACCCCCCTCCCCCCCCCCCCCGGCCCAGCCCACCACCACCAGCACCGCCAACCCCTCCCCCCACCACCCACTCCACTGCCACTCACCACCACCACCACCACCAATTCGAATTCCCACCACCAATCAATCCTTCTCCATCAATCCTTCTCTCGATTTCGAATTTTTCCACTCCCAATTTTGAATCCTTTTCAATCCTTTTCCGATTTCGAATTTTTCCAATTTCGTCTCCATTTTCGATTTTGAATTTTTCGGATTTCCAATTTCGAATCCTTTTCAATCATCTTCCGATTCGATTTCAAAAATTCAATCCATGCTTGTCGCCGTGGGTGGGTGTCGACGGGGGGGGGGGGGGGGGGGGGGGAGGGGGGGTTGAGGGGGGGCGGTGAGAGTGGGGGGGGGGGGGGGTGGGGGTGGGGGTGAGGTGGAGTAATTTTCTGTTTTTTTTGTTTAACTTATTAGTTATAAAAATTAAGTTTTTTATATTAGAAATTATATTATAAATTCTATAACACATATAATAAAGTTAATTATAAAAATTTAACTTACTTATTTTCTGTTTTTCCTTTATTATAAATTTAGGTATTAAAAAATAAGTTATTTAAATTAGAATTATATATAAGATTTTATAATTTATATAATAACATATGCCTTTTAGTTTTAAAAATTAAGACATTAGCTTATAAGTTTATTAATTTATATAATAAATTTAATTTACTTATTAATTTACTTATTTACAAGAAATATATTATAAGAGGTTTCATAATTTATACAATAAAGTAAATTATAAACATTTTACTTTTTATTTTTGGGGTTTCTTTAAAAATTTATTAGTTATGTAAGTTTTTTAAAATAAAATTATATAATAAGTTTTTATAATTTATATAATAAAGTTAACAATAAAGATTTTTTTTTATTACATGTTTAAAAACAACTTTTTATATATTTTTCTTTAATTTTGGTTGAGTTGGCATATCTTTGTGTCAAAATAAAATAAAAAATAATTTTTTGGTCAAAATTGAAGGAAATCGGTCAATTGTGTGCCACGTCAGCTTTTTCCATCCAAAATTGTCAATCGACCGTGAAGTGGACTAACGTGAAGTAAATTGGCAAATTAGTGGACGAAATTGGTGGATTGCCAAGTTAGTGGATGAAATTGGCGATGTAGCCAATATAAAGGCCCAAATGGATTTTTGTCCCGAAGGAAGATGAGAAAACTTATTAGAAGTGAGCTCAAATATCATCTTATGTAAATGTAAAGAAAATCTTAGGTACAACATAAACATGCCCAAACAACGACGATAAGAACAAGAATACAACTAAGCTTTTAATCTCAATAAACTGGTTGAGGCTGTGTTGCATTAACGCAATTCGAATAAGTTAAAGTGCAGGACATCCGACCATTTGTTTCTCTTTATTTAATTTCTTCGAATACTGGGTTTTAGATCTTTGTTTTATTACGTTTAATTCAGGCTCGCTTTAAGGCTCGCTCTGAAGCAAAATCTCTCTAAAATACTTCAAGACTCACGTGCTAGGCTTAAATGTTAAGACGTACGCTTTGACTAAACCTTATCGTTAAGGGCTTAAGGCATGCACCTTAGTGCGCTTTTTACGCCTTGAGGAAAAAAAACCAATTGGCCAACAATGTATATAAATTTTAAATCTTCGAAGATAAAAGATAAAACTCTATTTCTTGACCAGTTTTTAAATTTAAATTAAAAAAGGAAGTGACAAAATCACTTTCACCTTGATTTTATTTACAATTTGTATACTACCTGAGACAAAAAAAAAATATAATTTATATTTCACTTAAAAGATGTATATAATATTAGTATTATTTTAATACTTTGAGTAGCAAATATGTTTAAAAAATATAAAATACCAAGATTCACAAAGCTTTTAAAACTCAAAAAGTGTGTTAGTTTACAGATTCATCAAAAATCCAATTGATAGGTTTTAAATTATTAGCAATGGATCGATTCGATTCAAAAAATTACAAAAATAAAATAAAAAAAACCAATTGATAGGTAATAAAATTTGTGAACCCTAAGTGAACCCGGCCGCCTCAACTCGCCAGACTCGTTTCTCTTTCCTCCCAATCAGAGTATGTATTTTGCAGCCACAGTTGAATAATCACCTTTAATTTTCGAGGTATATTACTTTCCTTTCATTAAATTAATATGCTTTGATTGTTAATTTTGTTTTGTTGCTAATTGCTATAGTTAGTAGTTGTATCCAATGTCAATTAATCTCGTGTCTTCAATATGAATTTGTTTTTTTTTTTTTGAAGAAGAAATTATCAAATTGATGTGAGCAAGTTTGATATATATATATATATATATATCACTGTTTTCTATTAGTTTTTATTCATTTTGCAGTTAGTGGTGGTTTTTTGAAATTTATTATCTCCATACAAAAATGTATATTCTGAATTTTGGTGGAATAATAATATTATGACTGCCATTAACTGCTTGCTATTGCAGTTTGATAATCAGTTAGGAGGATATATATATATATATATATGAGACATTCGAAAACTACTGGTGGGTAAGAACGCCAAATATGGCGTCGCTTCGCTCTTCTGGATATGTAGACCCCGGATGGGAGCACGGTGTCGCTCAAGACGAGAGGAAAAAGAAGGTTCGTTGCAACTACTGCGGGAAAGTAGTTAGTGGTGGAATCTACAGACTGAAGCAACATCTCGCACGCCTCTCTGGCGAAGTCACGTATTGCGAGAAGGCTCCGGAAGACGTCTACGTGAAAATGAGGGACAATTTAGAGGGATGCCGCATTGGCAAGAAAGCAAGGCTGATCGAGTATGAGGAGCAGTCGTATTTGAATTTTAATGGTAATGATGATTTGGAGGAGGAGGAAGAAGAGGTTGTTGTTGGGCATAGGAACAAAGGTAAGCAATTGGTTAATGACAAGGGTTTAGTGATAAATATGACTCCACTTCGTTCCTTGGGGTATGTTGACCCAGGTTGGGAACATGGTGTTCCTCAGGACGACAGGAAGAAGAAGGTCAAATGCAATTACTGTGAGAAGATAGTGAGTGGCGGTATTAATCGGTTCAAGCAACATCTCGCTAGGATACCTGGAGAAGTTGCTCCTTGTAAGAGTGCACCGGAGGAAGTTTATCTTAAAATAAAGGACAACATGAAATGGCATCGTTCTGGAAGGAGGCTAAGAAGACCGGAAACTAAGGAAGTGTCTTCCTTTTATATCAACTCGGATAATGAAGAGGACGATGACCAAGAAGAGGAAACCGCATATCCTATGAGCAATGATAAACTTTTGCTTTGTGATAGAAGACATGAAAGAGAATCGAAAAGAACTTTCAGATCGTTGTCTTCTTGTAATGGGTCCGAACAACCATCGAAGAGGTCAAGGTTTGATGGTAATCTTTTGAAGGCACCGAGAACTCAGATTCAAGCATGCACCAAACAAGTAAAACCAAGTTCCTCCAAGAAGTCCCGAAGAGAAGTTGTGTCTGCGATTTGCAAGTTTTTCTATCATGCGGGAGTGCCTCCCCATTTAGCCAACTCTCCTTATTTTCAGAAAATGCTAGAGGTTGTTGGTCAATGTGGGTCCGGTTTTGTTGGACCATCAAACCAGTTGCTATCTGGAAGGTATTTACAGGATGAGATTTTAACCATCAAAAGCCACCTTGAGGAGTACAAGTCTTCCTGGGTGATCACAGGATGCTCCATTTTAGCAGATAGTTGGAGAGATATTCAAGGTAGAACATTGATCAATATTTTGGTTTCTTGCCCTCGTGGAGTGTATTTTGTTCGTTCAGTTGATGCAACAGGTATAATGGGTGACGCAACCTATTTGTATAGATTGCTTGACAATGTGGTGGAGGAGATGGGGGAGGAAAATGTTGTGCAGGTAACGTTTCTGGCATCCAGAACCTAGTATTACATTTCCTTTTTCAGCTTTGGTTGTGTGCCAGCTGACTCGGTATTTCGTCCTCACCCTTTTATCCTCCACGGGGAATAATTCTTCATGTAGGTAATCACGCAAAATACACCCAGTTATCAGGCTGCCGGGAAGATGCTTGAAGAGAGAAGAACAAATTTATATTGGGCACCTTGTGCTGCATATTGCATCGAGCAAATGCTTGAAGAGTTTATGAAACTGAGTCAGGTTCAAGAATGCATAGAGAAGGGTCAAAAAATAACAAAATTTATTTACAACAGGATCTGGTTGCTGAACTTAATGAAAAATGAATTTACTGGAGGTGAGGAACTGTTAAGGCCGACGGTCACTCCGTGTTGTTCAAGTTTTACAACCTTGCAGAATTTGCTTGATCATAGGGTTGCTCTTAGGAGAATGTTTCAGTCGAGCAAATGGACTTCTTCTAGGTTTTCAAAATTGGAAGAGGGTAAAGAAGTGAGAAACATTGTACTGGATTCCTCATTTTGGAGGAAAGTACAGTTTGTTAGAAGATCAGTGAACCCCGTAATGGAAGTTCTTCAGAAAATCAATAATGATGAGAGCCTATCAATGCCATTTATCTACAATGACATGCATAGAGCAAAACTTGCCATCAAAATTAATCATAATGATGATCCACGTAAATATGAACAGTTTTGGAGTGTGATTGACAATCACTGCAGTACACTGTTCCATCACCCCCTTTACCTTGCTGCTTACTTCTTGAATCCTGCATACCGGTATCGTCCAGATTTTATTCTGGTAAGAGTTACTGCTCACTATCCATTGAAAATTATTACTTGAAGTAACTCAAAGTAGTCAAATTTTGAACTTCTCGCAAATTTATCAGCATAGCAATAATTCTGCGCATTGTGTAGCATCCAGATGTTGTACGTGGCCTGAATACCTGCATTGTTCGATTGGAACCAGACAGTGTGAGAAGAATTTCGGCATCTATGCAGGCAGGTGCTTTGTAGTTATTTCTCAGATTTTTAAGCGAGGGTTATGTTGTGCTTGAATGCATGTGTGCTTACTCTTCCAATATTGGATTTCTTTTTTCAGATTTCTGACTTTGGCTCTGCAAAAGCTGATTTTGGAACTGATTTGGCAATCAGTACCAGATCAGAACTTGATCCTGGTAATACCATCAAAGCTTTATGATCGGGTTATATATGAAATCTGTAATTTACTCTGAAAATGGTCTTGTTTTCTTTAGCTGCATGGTGGCAACAACATGGAATAAATTGTTTGGAGCTTCAGCGAATTGCTGTTCGTATACTGAGTCAGACTTGCTCGTCTTTTGGCTGTGAGCATAACTGGAGTATGCATGATCAGATCTATGGACAAAAGCACAACAGATTGGCACAGAAAAGATTAGACGAAGAAATATATGTTCATTACAATTTGAGGCTTAGGGAACGCCAAATGAGGAAAAGGTCTAGCAATTTTGTTTCTCTAGACAGTATTCTGCAAGAAAGTCTATTATACGACTGGATGGTAGAGTCAGAGAAACAAACCTTTCAAGAAGACGAGGTATGGCTTGAATGTTTATCTGTAAAGACTGAACTATATTTTCATCTGATGATTTACTTCTGAGTCATGAGTGCCAGGGAAAGGTGTCGATAGTTTAATATTTGAAGTCAAAGCATGATATATTTTCGACAAAACTTTATGCGTACATCATGTTTTTCCTTTATGAAAATGAACCGTGTATGTTTTAACTTTCAGTGAGCTACTTGTACCAGGGACCACGAACTGTTTTTCTTCTCTTTCTCAAAGTTCTTCTGTGTACTAAGGAATAATACTTATTTTGATTTAATACAACACGAGATATGAAATCTTACGATCATGTGGTAAAGCTGCAATTAACCAAATATGTCAATGTGAAGAATTGTGCAAGCAATATACTCTCTCTAGTTTAAGGTGTTCAATGCTTTACACAGTCTATTGTTTATACGCAAGTAGCAAGCTTTTTG
Organism: Linaria vulgaris; assembly: GCA_948329865.1. Taxonomy (NCBI): domain Eukaryota; kingdom Viridiplantae; phylum Streptophyta; class Magnoliopsida; order Lamiales; family Plantaginaceae; genus Linaria; species Linaria vulgaris. Next base: position 128,296,850 of record OX415249.1, on the reverse strand, counting down.
TGTTGAAATATGTCAACTATTTGTATAATAATGAGTGGCTTACAGTCGCTTTTTAGTGTATGCAGAAGATGTGCTATGGCCTTTTCCATATCATCTCACTGCAATGTTAGCATAATCCACTAGTCTTATAGTCTTGTCTTTTCCTCTCTTTTGCAAAGTAAATAAGTTTCATAGCGATCACAAAGGTATTGCCTGAGGACAGTTTTCTAGTTCTTAGGGAAACATGGATTTGATGTTATACATTGTCAGATCACCTTGTCATTTAGACTAGCAGATAAAATCCAGTAACATGGTCCCAGCCTCGCAGGTAGACAGAAAATTTTATACTTTACGTCTGCATCTTTTTCTTCTTCATGTTGGTGTAGGATGTGACTTAATATTTTTCCCCACAAGAACTTTACTTTCACGGTGTTAGTTAAATGATTCGCGTTCAATTTACAGGAAATCCTATACACCGACATAGAGCACAGGGATACATACGAGAACGAATTGTTAGAGTTCGATGATGGAAACGCCGACTCAAGAAAAGCACTGGTGGAGACCGGAGATGTCGTAGAACCTTTGGACGTCAATCCCTTAAACAGTGATGCAGCTTCAGATGATGACGACAACGATGACGATCAAGAGCTTAATTTTCTGGACGATGATATGACCGACTGACAGATATATTGCATGAACTAATTCTTCCTTAGTTATAACGCAGTATCGTTTGGTTTATGACCTTGTTGTACTGCGTTGTATGCTCTCACGACCTATGCTGCTCTGTAAATTGTAATATTGTAAATCAGACTCTGTACAAAAAGAAAAAAGAATGGTATAAGTACAGGTTCTTTATACATTTTAAAATGAAGTTTTACAAACTGATAAAGGTGGTGTTGTAAGAACGTAATAGTATTTTATTTTCCTCATAATATTATTTTTAAGAACTATGCACGGGTGTTTAAAAACCATTCCCTGCTAATTTTCCCATTTCTAAAAAGGGATGGGTCTTCCATTTTTTTTTTTCTTTCCCAGCATTTACTTTATTTCCATTAGACCCCCTTAAGGTTCAAATGACTACAGTAATGGCCCTTTGGAATTTGAAAAGCATTAAAAGTAACTTGTACACATTATTAAAGTTCGTGTCTTCATAGATTTTAATCAGTTAAGCAAACGTTTATGCAATAAAACCAAAGCTCACTTGGGGTAGCTACAATTTTTTTTTTAAACATTTTAATTTGTTTGTGTAATATTTAACTAAATCTTTAATAATTTCCACTAGTCCCCCACCACAGAGTTTATGAATCGTGTTGCAAATGATCATTTCATTCTGCACCTTATCTTCCCAAACAATACACATGCACTACATTTTCCTAAATTTGTACTTCCCTAAACTTGTTATTAATTGTGACAATTTGGGAACTAATTCTTCTCAATTTGATGGCGCCTACGAAGTCGATTTTTAACTTGCTTACGAGTAGATATAATGTAAAACAGATACACAAGTTTAGCAAAAAGTCGATCTACAGTGGATATATTTTCCACGAAGAATGATGAATTCTCTGACAAATCAATAACTACAAATGGAGGTGAGGCACAACCACACAACAAATTCGATGATAAAAATATAAGATTGGCAGATTGTTGAATTCACATATGTTGTGCTTCAGTAGTTGTATGAGGAGCACCAGATCGAGTATTCAACAAAGGCTGGAGCGCTTTTACTACAATGCTCATGTTTGGCCTGAAATCAGCTTCGTATTGCACGCACAAAGCAGCAACGGCAGCCATCTGTTAAAAAGCAAAAAACGCAGAGCAACCACTCAACATCGAATACATGATATCATAACATATTTCTAATAGGATAACAAAAACCGTCAAATCCTATGGGATACTATGTTTCGCGAAGTGTGGTTTGTGGTTTGTCGCTGCTCAACTTTCCGTCATCTTCCCATGATAACCCGCACGTTTTCTTTTTGAAACGTGAAACAAAAGAAAACACCTTGGAAAATTGGTATATCAAGTTGGTTTGATGTTTTTACCTTAATAAATAGCATAAATGGTGAATAATCAATACCTCGAATATACCCCCATATGTTTGGTTATTACAGAAACCTCTCCTAAGTATTTTAATAATTAATACCTGAGAGCTAGCTTTTTGACATAGCAAAAAATACGAAGGGGTCTCTGTAATTATTCAAACCTTAAGAGAGGACCTGTAATGTTCTTGTATACTACCAACGGGTGTTTCTATAATCATTCAAACAATAGGGAAGGTGTGTATAACAAGTCCAAGCCGCAAGAGGTCAAATGTAATTATTTTTATAATTTTGTAAATAATGAGAATCAAATTCATCTAAAAACTGGGTGAGTTACCTTTGCAACTGCTTTTGGAGGGTAGTCTCCACTGAGTCTAGCATCGACGCACTGTTTTACCTTATCTTCACTCAACTTTGGTGTCGCCTAGTTACATATACGAACATAGCATTCAAATATCAGTGAAATATACAACAAGATCAGCGTAAGTCAATAGTCAATAAAATGTGCTAAAGTGTATACCCATGTGACTAGACTCTGCTGTCCTCTTGGCAGTGTATGATCGACTGGCTTACGTCCGGTCAAGAGTTCCAGTAGTACCACACCGAAGCTGTAAACATCGCTCTTTGAGCTTAGCTGTCCAGTCATCGCATATCTATAACACAAAAGCAATCAAGGTTCATTTCCAGTAACATAAATCTGCGCTACTTACCTCTACACTCTAATTATGTAAACATGCCATAAGGTCTGAAAATACATTTATAACGCGTGCTTTTCAAAAAACTTAACCATGCAGGTTACTTAGAGCATTAGCTCTGTTGGTTTACTACTAAAGAATAAAAGAATCAAGAACATACTCAGGGGCATGATAACCAAAAGTCCCAAGAACACGAGTGGAGTGAAGGCGAGCTGCCATATCAGGGGCTTGATTTGATAAATCAAAATCTGCAATCTTAGCAACATCATCATCAAACAACAAAACATTGCTAGACTTGATATCTCGATGAGTAATGTGAGGCTGTGCCTTCTCGTGCAAGTATTCTAGTCCTCTTGCAGCACCAACAGCAATTTTAGCTCTTTGAGCCCACGACAGAACTGGACCTGGCTGTGAGCCTTTTACGCCTTTTCGTCCTGTATAATTGTATCAAGAGTTATTTGAGAGATAAAATTACAAGATATTCTAAACTTAGAAACTAATATAACTAGACAGATTTTTTGAAATCAAAACTAGATTTTTCGAGAATAGTCAACCATACACAGGTGCAGAACCCAGAGATACATTTAGATGAAAATGACGACATGCATAACCAACTTAACAAGTTTAAAGCCTAAAGCCTGTAATACCATGATTGCAACAACAGACTCATAGCTGAACGTTGATAAATTTAGGGTCTTAATTACATAGGGTCCGCCTATTTGGAATTAACAAACAGTGGAACACCTAAAAAGAAAGAAAATTGTAATTATGACCTTATGTAATTATCCTTAGACCTTACATGATGTAATTCTTGGTCAATTAATATGAGTGGTTTGATCATAATAGTACGATCAAATTTACCATGAAGGATGTCATGCAAAGATCCATTAGGAGCATACTCGTACGCGAGAACTCTGAGGCCACCATCCACACAATACCCAAGTAGCCCAACCACATTTTCATGTTTCAATCTCGAAACCATAGAAACCTGAAAAAAGAACCCACGAATTAAGTAACAAACATTTCAATATAAAGCTAGATAACATTATAATATGCATATGTTTTTTGCAAACCTGTGATAAGAATTCTTGGTCTGGTTGCTTGCTCGAGTCCAACTTCTTTATTGCTGCAGCCTGTCCACTCTTCAAGGATCCATGGTATACCCTACCGTATGATCCCTCACCAATCAACGACTTTGTACCGAAATTATCTGTCATGTCTTTTAGCTCATCTACTGGAATGGACGGCACTGCTATTGGCAGCATGGCAACGGCCTGTTTCTCCTTTTGGGCTGTGTCTGAGGCCCCATATCCACCAGGCTTGGCTGTAGAAAAAGCGCAGATATATTCAAATACACAATAGAATTGAAAATCGAAGATGGATTAAAGAATTACAGCTAAAGAAGGAACTAAGATTCAGCGCGTCATAATGAAAACAATAAGGTCCAAAGAAAGTTCAACATTGTATTGTTGGGTACATTCAATATTGAACTACTGATTAAAAACAGGAGTATGAACCAATAAAATTATGAAATAGAAGTAGTTCTAATAAGTATTCGCTTAATATCGGAATAAACTTTACCTGCCGACTGGGTTGTCATATACGGTCCATTATCAGCGATTTTATGCATGTCATCTTCCTCACAACAACTGAAGCACCCCATGATTTCGCCCAACTAAAAGTATCAATATTTAGAAACGATATCAGAACAGAATCGCAGAAAAATTCGCTTAGGCTCCCAGAACACACACACACACACACGGGCGCGCTTTCATAAATGATCGCCAATACTTATATATTTCCTTTTCGTGCTATTTCCTTTGATAACCAAGATTTACAATCCAACAAATCTATATATTCAATACACCAAGTGGAAAAGTAGATTTCCTTGGCCATTTTATTATAAAAAAAAAAAAATCGAACACAGCGTTGAGCAGCAAACCAATGCTGCATCCTGATAATCCTGGATTTTCAGCCTATTATATCATTCATGTTAAGCTTGTTAAATATGAAACAGCAAGTATAACCAGTACAAAATTGGTAAACAACCACTCATCTATTTCATGTAGTAGCTTAATCAATTAATGCAGCAAAATAACAACAAGTTAAGGCTAAATTGTTCCACAGTAAAATCACAACATACACAGTAAAAACCAAAATTAGTTCAATTTCACCACTTCACTCTCCATCATAAGAAAAACCCACGAATCTACAGAGCTCAATGCTCATAAAACACACACCAAAAAGTGTTCTTTTTGCGTTGTATGCATAAATTAATAAATAAATAAATAAAAAGCTCCAGTCTTTAGCTGCTACTTGCTTAATTTCAGACCAAAATCAAGAAACCCACAACAAAAAAAAAGAAAAAGAAAGATGATTTGTTCAATCAGTAACTGATAAAAGAGAAAAACTGACCAGAATTTCAAGAAACAGTTGCTCCTCTTTCTCTTGTTTTTCTTTTTAGTATGAAATGTGAAGCTGAGCAGAGTTTCTTATTTTTTTTCTTTATTAAAAAAATAAATAAAAATAAAAGCAGCGAGTTGAGTTTTCACTTTTCAATCAGATGTGAGAAGATAATTAATATAGGAGGAAGGGACCCAATTAAAACGCGTTGGATTAGTGTAATAATTATTATATATCTACCAACCTTTACAATGTAGTTTAACCATTAAAAGGAAGTTTCACTATATTTGTTAGCTTATTAATGAAACACTATTATAAAATTTTCATGACATACATAATAGAAGATTTATTTATATTACCTTTCAATTTCAAGAGACTTGTTTGTGATTTTTATAATATTAGAGATGTCATGTCACATATGCTTTATGAATTGGATACTAAATCCTGTATATATAACACAATTAAATATAACACACTTTCAGTATTTATATTATATTATACAAAATATACATTTGTAAAGAACATTGCAGTTGTGTATCCATATGTAAGAATTTAGTAGTTGCCTAGTTAGACCGTCTTCGTTTTTTGACTAGAAGGGTTGATTAAAAGTCTTCTTGTGAATTATTAAAATAAACAAATAAGAAAAGTCATTGTCTTATGTTAAAATATATTAAACGGTGATGGGTACAATTAGATAATGATGTAAATCGATGAATTATTAAATAAAACTTTGATCAAATGAAATGATAAAACAGAAGATGCGCTTCTTAAATAATGAGAGAATTTGAAAGTTTTATCTCACTCGTCCAACTTATTCTAATCTTCTAAGTAGGACATTTCAATAAATAAAAATAAAAAAACGAAATTCGAATATTTGTTGCTCGTTGATAGAAGAATACTATTACTAATATAGCATATTTTGTACCACCTGTTAATATTTCTTTCTCCTGTTGTTACTTGTTACTAAAGAGGTCACCTATTTAAGTACATCAAAATTGTTTTAAATGCATGTAATTAGTTTGTGACCGCGTCAAACAACTTCGGTTTGTCGTATTAGTGTGTTGTATTTTTCTTGGTAATAGTTAAAGTCGGCTAATATTTATATGCTTTGGTGTTAACCTTGTTTATGATAATTTATTATATAGTTTTAGTTCGGCGTCACATGGGTAGTAAGTTGACGAGGCAATGCTAAATATTTGCAATCTCAAATGCATGAATTTGTATAATTATGGAGCTGTTAATATTATAACAATATCGTATGCACATATATAAATAAGGAGAATTACACAAACTACCTCAACTATGGGGTAATTACACAAACTACTCCTCTTGTTTGGGAAATTATACAAACTACCCTTATAGGCGAAAAAATTAAAATAATTAAGACAACCTTTCAACTTCAAATCATAGCAGAGACTAAAATTCGCAGATATATTATCTTTTCTTTGAGGGTATTATTTGTTTTTAATTTTTTTTTGTCTTTTTGAACGAGATAAATGAGGTTTAATGCAATAATTTTGATTTAATTTTTATTTCTTTTGTAAACTAAATGAAGAGCATGAATTTACATTCAATAAAATGTAAAAAAGAAATTATGCAAAAAATCGGTCATAAGGGTAATTTGTGTAATTACGCCATAGTTGAGGGGTAGTTTGTGTAATTCTCCCTATAAATAAATAAATAATGATTAATGACTGAATTGCTATAGAAAAATATGTTCTGAACAAAATCTTTGATGCCTTCAGTCAATATGTTATTTTGAACTTCAAGCTCTCATTTAATAATATTATTTTCATTAATTATCAGTCAGACCCTATTGTTAGTTAAGCAGGAATTTTTGTATTAAAAAGGTTTTGTCGTATGGTACCAACCTATCTGATGATGTGCCAAGTTGGTTGAAGCCTGTAACCGGCTGGAACATGGAATTATCCTATCTGTCCCAATGATTGATCCACTTTGTTTGCTTTAATCTTGATTTTAAAATTAATTACACTTTTTAATTAATTGTCCTCGTTTCTTTTTATTATAAAGTTGTTGTTTTTTTCTCTTTTTTCTCACCGAAATAATGGTTTTGGGCCATGCCAGAGATACAAAAGTACATTGGGCTGCTGACATGGGCTTCCTAATAAGAGTCATAAACAAGATGTGAGGCAAACTTACAAGATATAGTTCAACTCTATTTCCTTAATTTCAACGGCCCTTTAAGGATTTTTTGTTTTGAACAGGAATATTATTTTATGAACATATTCATTGTGCATTGAATTCTTAGAAACATGAAAATCTTAATATTATAATTTAAAATTAACTAAGGCAAAAAAGAATCAGACTTCAATAAGATTCTATTGACGTGGCTTTAGAAAAATATGAAATTCTTAATATTATAATTTATACATTTGAGTGAATATACCATAATTTAAAAAAGCTTAACAAGTTCTAGTTAGTATTGTCAAGCACTTAATAACTATATCAAGTTAGTATTATAACTTCCACTCCTACTAAGTCTTTACTTGCCCAATGGATCTTCTTTAATAAAACATTCACCACTCTACACTACATGCATAACCACTTTTTTTCACGTGTCATCATCACAAGAAAATACCACAAAAATTAGCATTTAAAATTCTTGACTAGTTAAACACGAGTAAATATAACAGTCTACTCAATTACAATATTCCTAACATTAAATATTACTCACACCTTAAACGATAGATGATCATAAATAAAAGTTTATTTAACTATACTTACATCCATAGCAGCCACCATCGAATTACTATCCATCGTAAGGAACCACGATTGGTTGCTCTACTGATTTTGGTGCGTATCATTATTCACGCGTGGACTTCTTCTTTTGACATCTTCTACTTAATAATTATATTCGAACGTCCATTGCAAATCCGCAATAGAAGATGCTTTAAAAATAAACGGTTCACGTTTGGTTCTACAACCTAAGTACACATACTTGATTGTTGTTTATCAAGATTTGAATCGGATCCGACTCTTACGAGTCCTACTTCAACGTCGCACCAAAATATGGGTGCGACATATTTTATTATTCATCATTTAACAACTTGTTGTATATTTTGTTGAAGGTAAAATATATATTATACAAGTTCGAAATTATTTTTAACCATATGATGAAAGTGAAGATTTTGAGTATTATCTCTTATAATTATTAATTTATTATTATGCAGCTTGTTAGAAGGATGTCCAAAAGACTCAAATTGAACCTCTCCCACACATTATTATTATTATTATTATTATTATTATTATTATTATTATTCCAATCAATAAAAACAGAACAAAATAGAAACCAAAATTCACACAGTCACCACCACTGTCCAATGACCTGCAATTGAAGCTCTCTGCTACATATTTCGCACCAGGTAACTTGCTAATTAACTCCATTTTCTCCACCATTTTTGTTCCTCAATATTGTTAGCGAGATATTGTATTACCAAATTTCACATTTTAATTTATAGTTGTTATATTATTGTCTAAAATTAATAATCCCAATGCTCATTGTGAAGCCCTAAATTGCAGGTTCTTTAATGGGTGAAGCAAATAGCTTCCCATCAATTTCTCGTGATTTTACGAATTTCAGATTCTCAATACCTAAATTGATTATGCCCTTTCAGTTGATCGCTTTTAATCAGGTTTCGCCTCTTGCTGCCAACAAATTCAGGTCAAATACTCGAAAACCGGTTCGATAATTTTTTGAGCTACTTGTAACGTGAATGTGTAACTTTATTGTGTGATTGTAATGATATAGGAGGATGGAGTGGTCTGTAAGAAGTGCTGCTGATGGAAGTAGGCTGAATGCGTCTTCTTCGGCGGACAGTTCAAGTGGCGGAACGCGCTTAATCAGGGCGTTTCAGTCGCTTCAACGCAAGTTAGTTGCGAGATTCAACGAGTTGAGGAAAGATCTTCCGTTTAAATTGTTCTTTTTCTTGGTGGGGTTCTATTGCGCGACTGCCTTCGCGACTGTAATTGGACAAACCGGTGATTGGGACGTGTTGTCCGCTGCTTTGGCGGTGGCGGTAGTGGAAGGGATTGGGGCTGTTATGTATAGTGGTTCTTTGCCTTTGGTTCAGAAGTTGAGGAACTTGGTTGTAATGTTTAATTATTGGAAAGCAGGGTTGACACTTGGTCTTTTTTTGGATTCGTTCAAGTATTAGATAATATACATTGATCAATATTCACTTGAATGTGGTAGGAGAAAGTCTGAAATCCTAATGTCTGAGAATCATGGAGAAAAAGCACCGGAAAAAGAAAAAGAAGACGAGAGACGGCGTTGCATGGACTAATCCAGCCGTTGTTCAGGTTTAGTTCCTGTTCCCGATTTCTCCATATCTATAGTGATCTTGGTATTCATGTACGTTCTTTTACTTAATTTAATTGTTTAGTTAGTTTCTGACGAATGAAGCTATGCATATCTGAACAAAAGAAAGGGCATCCGAACGTCAATTCATTAGTATGAAACACTCCTTTAAGAAGTGATAATTCTAAGAGGAAACAAGGGCTTTATTTACTACATAGCTGTGCACTTTTCTTTTCATGCTCTTTTCGCACCAAAATTTGGAATGGCATTAATAGTGCAAATGTGCTGTAAAAAATCATCCATATGTCGTGTTTCCTAGAATGACCAATAGTTAATGGTTTGTGTTACACTAGAATTTTATGTGAATGTATGTTGAATTCAGTGATCTTAACCAAAATGCAGAATATGTGTCTTTCCTCGTTTAATTCGCTCTGTTTGTCTGTCATAATGTCACTCTGAGCCGATAATAATTTGATAACTTAACCAGCTTGCAAATTTTAGGTTCATGAGGTGGAGTGGCCATTTCGTTGTAAGGCACATGTACAAAGCCCCTTGTTCTTCTCAGAAGATGGTTGGCTGGGGCAGTTCCATCAGTTTTGAGTTTGAATGATTGGAGAACTAATAAAAGTGACCTCAGAATCTACATGGCTGTGCTTGTGGCTTGTTGGAGGAGCATCTATATTGATATAGTTCTTATCGTCTTCTTTATACGAGCCCACATTTATAACCTTCTATATGCCGATCACGGCTTTTGATGGATGCTCGTTGTTTTAACCAGTGAAATGGCATCTGATTCACTATTTGCAACTCCCTAATGAAGATTTATAGCTGAGTGCTTACTCAGAGATGATGAAGGTTTTTCTGAAGCTTAAGCATACTAAAAGAAAACTCGATATGTAAATAAAATTTTAGCTTGTTTGCCTACATGTTCGGATAAAAACTAGCATGAACTACAGCAAGTTTGAGACCATTCCAGAGAATAAGATGCATGTGTTACGAAGTTTCGTATGTGATGGACTGTTATGTTGACTTCATTTTCCTATATGGCATCAACCTACTACATTGTTATCGGTCTTTCTTGGATGCATGTGAGGCAAAACTTGTGAATTACATTGTTAATAGGATACGTGTTCATGGAGAAAAGGCAGACACCAATGCTACTTCTGTCTCATAAGATGGTAAGAACTGTTGGCCCTCTAATACGGTGATCAGCTGTGTAAGAGAAAAGATACTTCATAAGCACGCGTTACGTTTTTTGGTGCTGAAGAGCAGAAGACTTGGCAGAAATTAGAAGGGTCATCAAAAGGTGGTTATCATGAGTTGCATTCAACGTATGGGCATCATCCTGCATATTGGAGGTGGATGAATGAGCTGAAGCTGTTCTTTTGGTGCTCATGGATTTGATTTAGATGGTTGGAGTACCTTCAATATTTTGTTTTGTAACTTAATTTTATGTAAGTAATGTTTAGTTTTCCTTTTCTAATATTCCTCATTTTATCATCAAATAGAAAATAATAATTAAGGATTACGTTAGAACTTTGAAATAAACTTTAACGTTCACGCAAAATCCAGGGGCTTGAATGTAATTCTTTTCAAAGATGTTATAAAATAAAACCATAAATTTGTCCTTACTTATGAAAACTGATAAAACTTGTAGAGAGAGAATATACATCACTTAATTCATGTCAGTGCATATGAAAAGTACAAATATTTTTTTATCACATTTCAAGTGTATTATATGCTCGAAATAGAATAGGTTCAAACCATTTGCAAGCCCACAATCCGGTTTGAACAAGTATACCACTGTCAGTTTAATTGTTTTGGCGGCTTCACGAAACTAAGTACTAAAGTAGACTGCTAAACTAAACTAACTACTTTTAAATAATCTCTCCTCTCATGGAATTTTAAGACAAGCCCACAGATACGTCACATGAATCCGTTGCCCACCAAGCAAAAAACCATGTCTTACTATATTCTCATATGTATAAATACTCATGGTGATTAGTGCAACAAAAAATATCATCAAGTAATACAAAAGCATCTCAAATATTAGTATCTTCTAAAGGGAATTGAAAGATAGAAAAATGTCTGGGCTAGTTGATATTTGGACTACTGAGATAGCCAAGCTGAGGGAAAAGAGCCAGTGTAGTGGCTCGGCTAATGCAACCAGCCATGATGGTAATGGTCATATTGCTCCTCGCAGCGGCGATGAAAGGAGCAGCTCCATTTGGTGGCCATCCGGCTTGGCTCGAGCCATAGAAGTGAAAAAGTGGCCTAATTTAGTTTGTTCTGAAGCTTCAGTCTCCATGCTTGTGGAAAGCTTTAGTGCTTAAATAATGTCTGTGGTCTTTTCATATGCCTAATTTTCTTTTTCTTTTTCTTTTTTGTATCGTCCCTTAGTGCACGATAGTTTTGGTTGTTTACTTGTTTTAATGAAATAAAATTTGTGCAAATTAATAAGTGTAATGAAAATGGATGCTGTGTATATGGTGCTTTTCAGACTCAGGGAGTTCAACTACCGAACTTATATCATCTCAATGTTATAAAAAAGAAAACTTTACAAGAAGTAAGTTGCCACTTTGGAAATTAAGAAACTTACTTCTTGTAACTTTTGCGTATCAACAAGAAAAAGAATAAGAAAAAGACTTAAAACAAACTGTGAATTTTGTGTTCTAAAGCCTCTAACAATCTCGTTCAAAGGAGAAAAAAAGGTTAATGGAAGGCAACAGGAGGACTTCAATTGTCGTAAAGATTTTAGGCAAGGAAAGTGAACTATAGTGATTTTAAAAACTGTAAATAAGCCAAATCTAAAAATCAGAGTTACAAGCAGTTCTTGTAGTAAAGATACTAGGAAATCGTAGTTATATAAAGAAAGTGAATTAATGTGGCAGGTAAACAAAGGACATACCATTAGTGGAAGTACTAGATTTCGAAGTCAAAAAGCAGAGGTTTCATTGCCTTAAATATGTTTAAGGACTTCCTCCTTATGTATGTTACATGTTATAGTACATTGAAATGGTCTATTATTATTTGTGCACTTGAACCATATCTTAGTTTGAACTTTCGTGCCATGTTGAGCAGTACTTTTATCTCCAGATTATTATTTCAGTACCTTGTAACTATTTTATCCACAAAAAAGAACTTTGTTGAAAGGCCCATTGTGAAATAAAGAAACTCACTTCTTATAACTTCATTAAGAAAACGAAATGTATGAATGAGAAAAAGACTTAAAACATGTTCGAAAGCCTGTAACTATCTCATCCAAATGAAAAAGGCTTTAGGAAAGTGAATTGTAGAAGCAAAATAAAAGAAGAGGTACAAGCAGTTACTGTCGTAAAGATCTTTGGTTAAAGAAAGTGAAATAATATCGCAGGTGGTAAACCTAAGACATACCATTAGTGGAATACTAGGTTACAAAGTCTAAAAGCAGAGTTTCATTACCTGAACAAGGTTAAGAAAAGTCCACGAGATAACCTCGTATTGTTGTTGGTTAACATAACATGAATAGAAAAACTAGCCATTAATGAATGGTGGGAGAAGGTAATCTTTTGAAAAACATGATTCTCAGTTTTTTTCTTAACCTTCATATAGTTTTGTTTTGTAGTGGTTTGAGAATCCTACACCTTTATCTTCCTCTATATAAAGAACTGTTCACGAGCTCTTACAATTCACCACTTTCACTTCACTTTAAACTCTGAATTTCTGCAATTATCTCTAGTTCAAAGAATGGCTAAGCAACAAGGAATTCACGTGTTTCGTCTTCTCTGTGTCCTGTGTTTCATCACCATAGGTACATTACTGATTATTTTCAGTATCTGTTGGTTTATATTCTTATGCGTTTTTATCGTACAAAGGGAAAGAACAAGTCGTCCTTCCTTGAAAGATAATGTGGTGTTAGGACCTGTTTAACCGTTGATAGTTTTCCTTTGCAGGACTGATGGGCTTTTCTGTTGAAGGAATCAAGGTTTGTACACCCCCTACTGCATGTGATTGTTAGTTGTTACAATGAACAGATATTTTCATAATAATCTTGATTGCTTCATATTTTTCCTATACTCTTACGGCTCTTCACTACACCTCTCTTGACTTGTAATTATAAGAAACAAATTTGTGTTCATCTATCTTTAATCAGACAGAAAAACTGACTGTCAATCGTGTTTGCAGGTTCGGTCACTTTTGGTCGACACTGGAGCAATGTTGTCTCTTTCTAGTCCACCACAGTTAAGAGATGAGCCAATGTCTGTTAGTCCCCCACCTAAGCCGGTGTACCATTTGGTCGACACTGGAGACATGTTGTCTCTTTCTAGTCCACCACAAATAAGAGTTGAGCCAACGTGGGAGAGTCCCCCACCTAAGCCAGGTGACTATTCTGTTGACATTGGAGACATGTCTGTTGGTCCCTCTAGCAACAAGCCACTTAGCTATTCAAGTGACATTGGAGCAACTGTTACTTCCCCACAGATACATCACTCTATAGCTAGGTGAGTCAAGTCACATTTCCTAATACTTCTTTCCCTCCATACGAACAACTAACGCTTGTATCTGGGATTTCGAAATATTTTATGATCCAGCAGCCCTCAGGAGCCTGAGCACTCGAAGAACTTAAATGCTTCAGATTACGTCGTCGTTACCAAACAGGTAATATATACTTATACATCATATACTGCACCAAAGTCCTTTTTTCTTTATTGCATACTAATGCAAAGCTTTTTGTAATTGTATCATTATACAAAACGCAAAGACATGGTGCGTGGCAAAGCCCTCGACTTCAATAGAGGATCTAGACGACATCATTAACTACTGCTGCACTCAGCCTGGTGTTGACTGCAGCGTTATACAGATAGGAGGTCAGTGTTATTCCCCTCTTAACAAGATTTCTGGTGCATCAGTCGTCATGAACATCTACTACACCATCAACGGCAAATATCCCTGGGACTGCTACTTTAAAGGGAACGGAATGATTGTCACGGAGGATCCCTGTAAGTCTTTTCACAATTGCTTAAACAAACGCGAGGTGTTGCGTGTGTCGTGTAGATAAATGTACGTGTCACTGATAATTTGTTCGTGTTTTTTATTCGCAGCTTCTTGGAACTGCCCTTACTAAGGCTGAAGAATGCAAAGGAGTTATAATACTTAACATTCTATGATGTGTAAATAAATAAAAGGATTGACTTAGTTGTGTCTAGTACTGAAATCTAGGAAGGCGTTTGTTTACTTAGTTCAAATTCTACTACATATACTGTGTAGTGAATGTTGAAACCTACTTGCTTGTTAACAGTCGGCTGAAATGAAATATACTATTATTATAAAATATTGACAGTGTTGTGTGATTAGTGCTTTTATTTTCCTATACTTACTACTATGAATCTCCTCTATAGCCTCTGTATCAAGAAAATAGTAATCAACCAGCGGAGCTTAACAAAATTATAGAGCACGTTAACAAACCTTTATTCGTCCAATGCTAGCAAATGCTAAAATTACTAAAACCATATTATATTCCTTTAGAGAAAAACAAACATACATTTTCCAAACTGGAAAAATAAAAAAACAGAGTGAACAGTTGCTTTCTTGATCAACCCAAAAGAAAAACTCAACTGCATAAGGGAAAATTACTAAAAGAAACCAAAATCTGGCAAACATAAAAACATATTTTACCTATATAACTTAATACCATAATATATTATAGTCACCAAAGTGATTTAACTTTGCCATTAAGCCTGCTCTTTCTTCTCCCATTTAAGAGGCTTGACCACTTCCCAGGTGAAATCAGGGTCCTCTCTCCCAAAATGCCCATAAGCAGCAGTCTTCAAGAACCTATTCCCTGAACCCCTCTTCAAATCCAGATTGATGGAGATCATACCAGGCCTGAAATCGAAGTTCTCCTTCACAATCTCGAGAATCTCCTTGTCGGGGATCTTTCCCGTACCATAAGTGTCCACAAACACCGACAACGGCTCAGGCACACCAATGGCGTACGAGACCTGCACAATGCACCTCCTTGCCAATCCTCCGGCGACGATGCTCTTGGCAGCTTGCCTGACGATATAGGCGCCACTTCTGTCGACCTTGGTGGGGTCCTTTCCGGAGAAAGCACCACCTCCATGAGCTCCCCATCCACCATAGGTATCGATAATGATCTTGCGACCCGTGAGGCCAGCATCTCCATGAGGTCCACCAATGACAAACCGGCCTGAAGGGTTGAGATGGAAGATTGTCTTCTCGTCAAGGTACTTTTCGGGAACCACAGGCTTGATCACATGCTCCTTGAGGTCAGCAGCAATCTCGTCATTGGTAACAGTTTCATCATGCTGAGTCGAGATCAAAATGGTGTGAACCCGGATAGGAACCATGGCACCGTTCTCATTATAGTACTCAACCGTCACTTGGGTCTTACCGTCAGGTCTGAGCCAAGCACAGGTACCGTTCTTGCGAACCTCGGTCAGCTTAGCGCCAAGCTTAGTCGCGAGAACGTGACTAAGAGGCATCAATTCAGGAGTCTCATCCGTCGCGTACCCAAACATGTGCCCCTGATCACCCGCGCCAATATCCTCCGGCTTCTTCGTAAGATGTCCATGGACACCCTGAGCAATGTCAGGACTCTGCTGCTCAATGTTGACAAGAACCTTGCAGTTGTCCGCGTCTAGGCCGACATCATCAGATACAAACCCTATAGCACGGCAAGTGTCGCGAACGATCTTCTCGTAGTCCACATTCGCCTTAGTAGTGATCTCACCAAAGACCATGACCATGTTGGTCTTGGTGCAGGTCTCGCAAGCGACCTTGCTCTCGGGGTCCTGAGCGAGGCACGCGTCGAGAACAGCGTCGGAGATCTGGTCGCAGAGCTTGTCGGGGTGTCCCTCGTTGACGGATTCGGATGTGAACAAGAAGGTCTCCATCTCTTTGTCTCTTCAAAACTGAGTGGCAACACAAAATTTACAAACACAATCAATAAGAAACATAATTAATAACCTAAATAAACCAAAATTATAAGTTCTAATTAATGAAGTAGAATCAAATTAAAGCTAAATAATTGCTCCATAACTACACAACTTTACTCGTTGCAGATAATCACAGATCTACTCATTAAACACTAAATTAATCAGCAATCATTCAATCACTAACAGCACATCATACGTCACAGTGACGTCACACACAAAAAAACGACCGAATTAAAGCAAAAGCTCGAGATCTACACAAACGGCGTTCATTAGCACAAATTCATCCATCAAATTAAGTGATTTCAATTTCAAGTATAATGAACAAAAAAGGAGGACTCGTGTACATACGTAAACATATATATATATATATATATATATATATATATATATATATTATATACATATAGATACAGAAAAGAGGAAGACGAACCTTGAGTTGGAGTGAGGAAAGAGAGAAATGGGAAGGCAGTGAGGCGAGAGATGCGGTTGTTTAAAGTGTCGTATTTATAGGAGAAAAGTGTCGCAATTGTGGATGGGATTCGGGGCAGATACATTTTGAATCGACGGCTGAGGTTTGTTGTTGGGATTGATGTGGGCCGTTGGATTTGTGTTGGTCATGGAGTGGACTACAGTCAGCTCACCAACCCTGGCTGGCTTTTGGAAATCAATAAAGGATATTTTGATTGACTTTTGCTTTAAATTTTGGTAAATTTCTTTAATGGTAATTATGAGTAAATATCTTTTCTTTAATTTTACTTTATAATAATATTTCGAGAATAATTTAAAATCGGGAGGGGTATAAGTATAACCGTATAAGTTATCTCTGGACTAGTTGTGAAATAGTATATACGATAAATTATTACTTGTCGGTGAATTGAGTGTTTCTTTCTTATTAAATGACATTGCATGTGATATTTAAGGTATTTGCAACTCTTAGAATTATAAAATATATTGTAATCTAGTGAAGAGGTAATAAAATAAAGTTTTGAAATCTTGCAAGAGATCACCTTTAGTACTAAGATTTTATCTATAAGATACTTTGCAAGTTTGATGGTTTTGAGTACTTGGTACTTGTTAGTCTATGCGGGTTGACCTTACTCACTTAATATGCATTTCAATCATTGAGAGACTTTATTTAAAAAAAATGAAAACCTTTTTCCATTTTCCTTCGGTTATTCTTTTTTGAATAGAGAAAGTTTGTGAAATGCATAAGTAGCAGAGAAATAGGCATTTATGTACTACAAATTGAGACAATTTGAAAGTCAAAAAATAGCTTGTATGGTAAACAACTTTTGTAGCTATGTTCTGGAAACCACAGTTAATCTAGTCGAATTATATAGACCAGTGTTTTCAGACCCGGCCCGGTCACAGAACCGGTGAGGCTACTGGGCAACGGGTCAACAGGTCAGACCGGTTGGACCACTGGTTGAACCGGTTTGTTGACTTTAGTCAACGTTCCACAAAAATAAATATATTATGCTATTATATTAATATATTATCAC
The DNA here is from genome assembly GCA_948329865.1 of Linaria vulgaris. Classification (NCBI taxonomy): domain Eukaryota; kingdom Viridiplantae; phylum Streptophyta; class Magnoliopsida; order Lamiales; family Plantaginaceae; genus Linaria; species Linaria vulgaris. Next base: position 128,278,976 of record OX415249.1, on the reverse strand, counting down.
AAGTTCACAACTAAGAAATCCAAACTTAAGTTTCCGGATTCAAAGTTTTACCAAGCCAAAAAAAAACACAAATAACAAAGTAGCAACAAAATAAAGTACAATACATTCATCACGAGGCATCGTGATCATCCACATTCACACCAATATTTTGATAATTAGACACTCCTTCATAGGACCCATATTGTCGGAATCAACGAACACTCGTTAGAAATTTACAATAGGCTGCAAAAAAAACCATAGATTAGAAATATAGAAGTTAGAACTTAAAACAAAAAAATGAAAAATCGATAAAGATTAAAAAAAACAAAAAAGAGGCAGCGACTTATTGGAACTGCAGCTATGGCCGAGCTGTACGAGCAGCTTCGCGGTGGAGCAGACGACGCGGCGGTGGAGCACGTCCGGGGCGGCGGTGTAGTAGGCGAAGCGGCGGCAATTAGTGACCTAGTTTTTTTTCTCCTCTTTTTTCTATCTTATTTGTTATTTCAGTCGCAGGCAGTACAGAGGCTGAGAGAATTTTCTTTGTTTTGTTGAAAAGCTGCCAGGGCAAAAGTGTAATTTTTTGTAAAAAAATAAATAAATAAAAAAATGGTGTGACCGGTTCACTGGAAAACCCGCTTTTTTGGCAGACCCGGACCGGTGAAGGCACCGATTCCCGGCCAGACCGGTCGGACCGGCCGGTCCGATCCGGGTCTGAAAACACTGATATAGACCCACTTGTTATTACTAATATCAAAGTTTACTTCCAGCAATAGATATATCCAAGAATTGGTGCCGAACTAGTAGAAATCGAAGTGTATCATAAGTCACGTATAAAATTCCAAAAAAAAATTAATTATTCGCAATAATTCGGCAAAATTAAGGAGGATTATTTAAAGCAAGTTCAATGCATAATGAAGATGAAATAGCAGTTGGATGATTATGACGCCTTATCTTTTGAGATAAAAAAGGGCTCAATATATTTGTACATCGTATCTATTTTTTTATATAAATATTTCCAAATTTCTTACAAAATAAACTTATTAAGATAGGTTTTTGGATCTTGGCAATCTAATTCATTCTGCTTGTGATTGAATTCAAACTAGTTTGCTGCTTCAAAGATAATACTTCATAGTTTGAAGTCAGGTTTAAAAAAAAATTATAAAGCATCAATGAAGCCCTGCTAAAACATCTAATTTTGTTAAAAGGTTTTTCTTCAACCATATCTCACAACGCAACTATATTTTTTACTATTAAGTATTAAGAGATGAAAAATAAAAACTTTTAAGAATAAGAAGAATAACCAACTTAATGGTAGGATCGTCGTACTCACATCTAAAAATAGTAGTAAGTTGGTTGGTGAAACTGATTTTATTTTAATTTTGATTTAACTTTTATGATTTGGTAGGTGAAGATGGGTTGGTAGGTCAAAACTAGTACGATTCGACTCACTAAATTATTAGTTATCACTTATTAGTCAAACGGTCAAACCTATGAACACACAAAAAGTAAAATCTACTTCTACCAAAACAATCATGTTAACTTAAAAAAAAAACAATCGAGGTTCATCTGAATTCACTAAATCTAAATTTACCCCTGCTTTAAAAATGTGATAGATAGTGAGGATATTTGTATATAACATATTTTCACTTAAAATCTCAGAATGCTATAAACACAAGAAGTTTATCTATAAATATTTTTAAACTCTAGTAGAGTATTTTGTAAATAGTTTTCTTTTTTAATTAGACTACGATGCGGGGTAATTTCGTCTGCTGACTAAGTACTACTCGTCAGACTAATCCAAGCTCCGTACTGGTGCTAAGTTAGTTTTGACTTCGAAAAACCTGCACTGAAAAACAGGAAGAGTGAATACCTGAGTAAACTTGGAGAATGTTGATTTTGGACTGAACTTGGGTTAGGTCAAGCTGCCTACGTATCTCGTATAGGGAATTAAACCGAACGTAGTTCATTGTTATTCTGTGGCGGCCACTGTTGCGCGTTGGGCTAGTGGGCCGTGTTGAATGGGTATGTTGTATATTGGGCCAACATTGTTGGATGAGATGTAGTAACGGATCAGTGTGAGTCGGACGGGCCACCAATCCGTACTGAATGGTGTGTCGCACAAGAGCTTGATGGCTAATGGACCATATTGCATAAGACGTCCGCGGACCGAGCGCGTCGGACGGAACTTAGACTCTTGAAGTCTAGAGAGAGAAAGCTCTGACTTAAAGAGAGAAAGTTGAATCTCCATTCTATCTATTTTGCTTTCAGGAGATGGGGTATTTATAGATATCTCACGTGCCTAAGATGGGCTTGATCCATCTTGGAGGTCTGGTTCAAGTTCAAGCGTGCAACCTTGCTAGTGTCCAACCGTGTTACCTTGCTAGTATGCAATTGTGCTACTCCAGATTCAACCTTGTTACAACATGCAACCTTGCTAGATTGCTAGCATGCAACTATGTACATTGCTACATTGTTAGCTTGCAACCTTGCTAGCATGCAACCGTGTTACCTTGCTACCTAGCTATTGTGCAATCGTGTGCCTTGCTAGCGTGTAATGTTGTAACCTTGTTAGTATGCAACTATAACCACTTAATTCAAGTCTTCAATTACTTAGTACATTTTCGGCGGCAGAAATTCCTAATGCCATGCGTTGACGACTTGTAAGCATGTCATGTGTCGTTACCAAATTATGGCACGACAGACTAAGTTAATCTTAATTAGCCCCAAAAAATTATTTTGTCTACCAGCTTCAAGCATGCACGCGTACAACACTGTTGATAATTGTACGTGTGCTTGAAAATTACCACCCAGTATATAGGACTTATTCGATATACATGTATATTCCTTTTTTAAATTAGTTATAATTTAAATACAGTAGGGCCACAAATCATTTGAAGAATAGGATACTAATGATTCACTTTATCATAACCACGCCCCTCCAAATTCACAAAGTAAGAATGATTACATAATCATGCTCACTTTACAATTATTTCAATTAATTAATTGTTTTTTCCCTTCCCTTATGCTCATATGACATGTAAGACCAAGGTGATTACCCATTTTCTTCTAAGCACCTGGTGACGTAACTGACTCAAAATATTCTACTCAATTATATGAAGATTTTGAAATAGATTCTCCTCAATCGGGAGTATGTTGAAGCAAAACAATTGGTTATAACTTATAAGCGTCGATTCTGTTTTTAGTATACATGCAACTTGACACGGGATTCTCAGGTAAAACAAAATTCAAGTAAAATAAATAAATTAGTTATAAGTGTCGGTGCTGTAATTGTATTTGTGGCTTGATAAATATTATGTCGTTATGTGAAATCTGTGTCCAAGTTTTTGATTTTGTGCAAATGTGTCTTAGTCTTAGTGGTTGGGGGAGGTTAGCTTAATTTATAGAGGGTGGCTACTAATAAATATCCGATATTGTCAAATGACGTGTTTAATTTGATGGGAGCAATTAGGGAAAGAGAGGTTGGTAATTGGTATCATGCTGTTTTCAGAGATAATAAGGCTTTACTTTTATAATATTAAAGATTTTAGACTCCTCTTTATTTCCTCTCTATCTTCTCAAGGTTTATATTGACTTTACCTTGTGAGTTCCACACCCACTGCACCCGCACATATATTCTCTTTTAATAATGATATCAGAAGTAAATGAACGTTACACTTAAACCCATAATTGATAAAAAAAAACTAAATTAGTTACCCCTATGTATTAATCTGAAAGATGCACAGGATAATCTAAAAAAAAAGGGTAAATTCTTGCATTGTTATGCTAAATTCCACCTACGATAAGACGAAAGACAAGTTGTCTCCCTATTTTTTCGTCACACAATCTCCAACAACTTTTAAACGATTCCACAAAACCCTTTGACACGTATGAGAATACATATTTTACACTGTATAAAAATATAATGAGAGATAATGTAATACTCAACATAACATAATAGAATAATTTGTGTAAGATTTCAGCCAATGGAGGTTATTTTCCTATCTTTTTACATGGAGTAATAATGTTCTATTTTTCTTGTCATTTGGATTTTGAAAAAAAAATTGTTTTATGCATTTGCGACATTGCTGACGTGGACACACAAACTAGACAAATTTAACTTTTCCAAGACATATAGAAAACACTCACTCCTAGTACCACCTCATCCTAACTATGTAATTGCACTTTGTATATTAGTGGGCTTTCTTTTGGTACTATGGGCTATATGGCATGTAAACTTGTAAACTCTTGGGCCTTAAAAGAGAAAATAAAATTGGATTATAATTAAATCCATTAAAGCCCAAAATGAGAAGCACTAGAGAGGTTTGAAAATGGAGAGCAATGGAAGCGTCGCAATAGCGAGTGCGAGCATGGCAGATTTGAGTATGAGAGAGCAGGAGGATTCTGACGAGCGCGTGCAAGTCACGTGCTTCTCCGATTTCTCGGACGATTCTACCCTCCACTTTCAGATTATTCGTCTTCAAAAACAGGTTTGTCGAACAACTAACTCAACTCTGCTTGCTCAATTACTAATTTTAACTTTTGAATCTCAATTAAATTAGTAATTATTTGTGTTTTTTAAGTTTAATTTGCTCGTGCTTGTCGAATTTCGTGATTTTGATGTGCAGTGAATATTGGTGTTGATTTCTGTAGTGGCGAGCTCATGAATTGAAATATATATATATATATATATATATACACACACACATACATATATATGTTTAAATTGTGTTGAATGTGGTTTTTGTCAATTTTCTTTTCGAGCTGTGAATTTGAATCATTAGGTTAGAGAAGATCGGTTTTGGCTAGGATCCTTATCTGTTTGAGAGTTGAAGTGTACAGAGACGATATCGATAGGCTTGTTGAGGCGTTAAGTTTGAGTTTGTTAATGTGTGTGTGTGTATTGGCAATTGGAAAAGAATTAATTTCTGATTTCGGCTTTTGAATTCGAGTTTCTGTTGTTGCTTGTGTGTTCGTGTAGATTTATGTGTGGATAGGTTGCAACTCTACCAAGTTCGGTCATCTTTATGCGGCTGCTCCTACCCGACCTGTAAGTTTGCCTTCGGGATGGCTGATGTCTTGTTTGTTTACTTTATCTTCTAGTGATTATATAGAGAAAGTTGTTTTGTATATCGTAGGATATAATGCGGAAGAATAGTCTTGGCTGTTCTAATTACAAATGTTGGAGCCAACTAATCTTCTTTTGCATCATGAGCAGAGCAATACAGTGGGTGTGACTTCTTTGATTGGAGGGGCTTCTGATAACGCCGGATTGGGTATTGCACGTCGATTAGGTAATCTTTCATCTAAACAGTATGCTTCTCTAGATGATTAGCATGGTTGGGTTAATTTGCTCTTTTAATGTCAGTTCTAAGGACGGGTCTCAATATTGTACTGGCATGCGACATTCCAAAGAATAGCCCTTTGCTTGAGGTTAGCTATCTCTTCATTTCTCCCAGCACGCATGCAGACACACATCCAAGAGTCAATAATTGCATTTTTATGTCAAAGTTGCATAACTTTCTTCACTTGTCATCTTGCTTTGATCGAAATATAATTAAAGAACTGTTAGTTTCTACGATTTATCTTGTTATTGTCATAATGGTTTTGTTCTGCATGTCATTTTTCTGGTTCAGGCGAAGGCCGAGAAGAAGCTGATGGAAAAGTTAATTAGTCTTGGTTACACGAAGCGGAAACTATGAATGACTATCTTTGTAGACGTGAATTCTTTCCTTTGTGAGTTTCTTTCTTGTTGACATCAATGAGAATGAGATTTTATTATTGGATTCATTATCAGTTTCTTTGTGTATTATAGATGGTATGCTCGATAGTCATTATTCAAAGTATAGATAATCAGCATGTATCTTTTGTGTCAATAGACTTGTATGAGAATATCATTTACCTATGACTGATAAGTATATATCTGTCGTACATAAGTCTTTGTGGAGCATCTTAATATGTTGACTGATTAAGATTGTAATTCCATTTTGGTGCATCTTAACCAATAGTTAGCCGCGGGTTGATGCAAAAAGTTAAGTTTGTGGTGGATTGTGATTTGAGCTGTCCCCTAAGTGCAACAGCTCATGAATGGTTATAGAACTGGAACATTAAGCACTATGGCGTTGCTTGCAGAAGATAAGGTATCTTGTCATATACAGGGTAAAAAAGTTGCTGAGAAGTAGGTTAAGAGTCTATAAAATGTAAATTGTGCTGTAGATCGAATGCAGAAGAAGGTCCCTAGTTATAGTTAGATACAGAAATATACACCGGCTCTTCTTCGTGTGCGACTTTCTTGTTGTATCATCAAAGTACATATCTAGTGGCCAAATTTTGGGAGGCAGCCAGAGTTATAAACTTAGAATATGTTGTCATCTAGATACTTATTCTATTAAGTTTCTGTGTGTCAAAGTTCTGAGATTCTAGTGAGTCAATTGACACACTTTATACTTGTTATATTTCGCTTTTGTTTGAGCTTACTATTATGAGTTTTTCTCAGGCAGATGGGTAACAATCGAGAATCTTGTAAATTGATCTATCTTTCCTATTTCGGGACACGACTTTTTGTATGGCGTGGTCAGGAATCTTGTAAATTGATCTATCTCAAAACGAGAGGGGTCCGTCATTTCCAGTAAGGAAGACCTGGTTTTAAGGCATGTTAATCAAAGCTAATATAAATACTATTCAACCCATTATATATTGCATATTAGGCTCTATAATAAGCAACCAAACTAGCCCTAACTGTCCACTCGTCCGACCATTGATTCAAAGTCTTTCTCACGATTAACTAACTATTTCTTGACATGAATAAATAATAATAGTTATTAATATATTATTATCAACCTATACTTATATTTAACCAACAATGGCATTTAGCATTGAACTAATAGCATCTCATTAAAAGATTCATGGAGACTTGTAAGGGCATCTGCTTGTGTTTTTGGTACATTTTTTGATATTTATTTTGAGGGACATTTTTAAATATTTGACTCATGACACTAATAAAAATGAATAGAAATATTTCCAAAGAAAAAACCAAGGAGTAAAAGTTTTGAAAGAAAGCGCTTTCTACATTATTAAATCATAGAGTTTTATTGTTTTAACAAAACTAATAGATTTTAATAGAAAAACTATCAAACATATTTCAAAAAAAAGAATCATTGAATAAAAACATAATTGATTTTATGGTGACACCAATGTTGTCACAACCCAAACATTTGTGTCATGACTTATTTTAGATGAAACAATTGACTCAAAAGATCTTAGCGCTGATAGGGATTTCTTTGCGCATTTTGCAACAAAGTAAAAACTTTGAAACTTTCCTTCGGCGAAATAGCAGCATATCGTCACAAAAATTATTTGTGTTGTGAAGATATTATATTTTGTCTCTAGATCTACGTACACTAGCTGTGCTTCTTTTATATTCGTCATATAAAACTAGATTTGATGAAACAGCTACATTTAGCAAAAAAAATTATTTTTTCAACAGATACTGAGTATTGAAATATTCATTAACAACACTTAATGACATATACAAATCCATCATATGCCGGTATATCACTTTACAACTCTATAGTTAATTATTTATTTACTTTCATCAAAGAAAATTCTGTTGTGCATTAGAATCTTAAAAAATATGATATCCAATTACTATAAATTATCAACAAATTATTATTATTAATTAATATGATTTCTATACATTACTATTACAATGACCTTATATTCTTACTCTTCTCCCCAACATTGGAACACTCAGATTACATCCAAATTGAGTCTCAAATTCCTGATTACGTTTTTTGCAATAATTTTGAAACATACCAATAATTTTGAATCCATGCTATTTGGTATATTTGGAAATTGAGAAACGGTGTGATTTTTAAGGGACTTCAAAAGAACATTAGCAAGACGGTGGATCTCATCAAGTTGAAAAGTTGGAGTTCGATTAGTACTAGATCAATAAGCTTTTTGTACTCTTCATTCGATTGGTTGAATTTTCCGCTTGATTGCATGTAATTTTTTCTTTTTTCTCTTCGTATGTTCTTTCATTCTTCTTAATAAAACTTATTTTTGCCGATCAAAAAAAGTACCAAACTCGGGTGAGCCAGACACGTTTTCCAGAATAATTTTGAAACATCCCAAACTAGGGGTGAGCCAACGAGATTGTTGAAAATACATCCAAACGTGGTTTAAAAGTTCAGTATTATAATATTTTTTATATATAATAATATAGAGAGTGATATATATTAAATAAATATATATGTAATTATTATAAATGTTTAGAACTCAAAGGAAAATAAAAGAGTGTAATATTGTTTACTAAACTCTTTCTTATTCCATTATCAAAAGTGTGTTACAAAGGTAAAGAACCTTTTTATTTCTAGAAAGGCTTGGAGGAAAGCCTTAAAGCTTTCCTATGTGGGATAAAGAAAATAAGACATTCACTATATATTAATTTACAAGTTACAACACTCCCCCTTGAATGTCTATTGATACATGCCTCGTTAAAACCTTACTAGATAAAACCCTATGGGATAAAAATCATAGTTAAGGAAAAAAAGTACATGTTTCTAAACCAAAAATATGCTAGAAGAAACTGCCTCGTTAAAAACCTTGCTAAGAAATACCCAGTGGAAAAAACCTTAGCGAAGGGAAAAAAAAAGTGCAGTGCATATTTACTCCCCCTGATCATTGCTTCCATTGATATCTTTGAAGCGCCGCATTCCAATCTTGTGCACCACTTTCTCAAATGTTGTTGTAGGTAGGGATTTAGTGAATAAATCTGCTAAGTTGTCACTTGAACGGATTTGTTGGACATTGATTTCGCCTTTCTCGTAAAGATCGTGAGTGAAGAAGAACTTGGGCGAAATGTGCTTTATTCTATCCTCTTTAATAAATCATTCATTCAATTGTGCTATACATGTTGCGTTGTCTTCATAAAAGGTTGTTGGAACTTCTCGCTTGGTCGGCAAACCACATGCTCCAAGAATATGTTGCGTCATAGATCGTAACCAAACACATTCGCGACTAGCTTCATGAATTGCTAATAATTTTGCATGGTTAGTTGATGTAGTGACCAATGTTTGTTTTACTGATCTCCATGAAATAGCTGTTTCACCACAAGTGAAAACATATCATGTCTAAGATCGTGCTTTAATTTGTGTGGAACTGATAAATATCCTGCATCTGCATAACCAGTTAGATCCGATTTGGATGAAGATGCATAATACAATCCTAAATCGATTGTCCCTTGAAGATAACGAAAAATGTGCTTAATGTCATTCCAATGCCTTCTGGTTGTGGTAGGACTGTACCTTGCTAATAAATTCACCTCAAATGATATATCATGCCTCGTATTATTAGCAAGATACATTAGCGCTCCGATTGCACTAAAGTATGGTACTTCTGCACCGAGTAGTTCTTCATCATTTTCAGATGGTCGGAATGGATCCTTTTTCACATCAAGAGATCTCACAATCATATGTGTACTTAATGGATATGCTTTATCCATATAAAACTGCTTAAGTACTTTTGAGGTATAATTAGATTGATGAATAAATATTCCATCTTTTAAGTGCTCAATTTGAAGACCTAAACAAAATTTATTTTTCCAAGGTCTTTCATTTCAAACCCCCTTTTCAAAGAATTCATAAATTTTGATAACTCTTCATGAGTTCCAATAATATTTAAATCATCAACAATGATAGCATATTCAGATCCGCATCTTTTAATAAAAACACAAGGGCACATAGGATCATTTTTATAACCTTCTTTCAACAAAAATGTACTCAAGCGATTGTACCACATTCTCCCAGATTGCTTTAATCCATATAAAGATTTATTTAGTTTAACTGAATAAATCTCGTTACGATTTGAAGCTTGTACTTCAGGCAACTTAAATCCTTCAGGGATTTTCATATAAATATCATTTTCCAAGGATCCATAGAGATAAGCTGTAACGACATCCATTAATCGCATCTCAAGTTTCTTACGTACTGCCAAATAAATCAAATACCTTATTTCAGGTCAAGCTCAATGCTATTAGTGAAAAGGTCACCTCTAATACATTTAGATTGTTGGGGGAGTATGGTAGGCAACAACTACCCATACTTGTAGATTGTGGAGCTGATAAGAGGTTTTTAGATATTGATTTAGCAAAGAAATCTGGGTGTGTCATTGAGGAAGCAACTCCTATTCTGCTCAAGGTAGTTGATAATAGAAGAGTGGTTAGCGACAAGCAGGTGAATGGGTTTCACTTGACTATGCAGGGTAAGGCCTTCAAGTTTACTATAAGGTTATTCAACATGGGCAGTGGACACATGATCCTAGGGGGTGATTGGTTGAAACAATTCTCTCCTATTGAATTGGACTATCATGGCTCCTGTGTGGGCCTCACTATGGGAGGTGAGAAGGTATCTTTTCAAACTATTATCCCTGGAGCAGAATGCTAGTTGATCTCAAGTGAAGCTATGTCTAAGCTACTTTACCAGAATAGTGATACAGTGGAGCATGTGGTTTATGATATCACTATTGTTGATGAGGACACTCTGGTTAACCCAAACTTGAAGGAGTTACTGAGTAATTATGCTCATGTATTTGCAGAACCAGATGGTTTACCACCTATCAGGCATATTGAACACCAGATCCAGTTGAAGGTTGGTAGTATCCCTAAGATGCAATATCCATACAAATACTCTCACTCAGCGAAAGATGAGATTGAGAACATTGTTAAGACAATGTTCAAGGAGGGTGTGATACAGCACATCAAAAGTCCTTTTGCTTCTCCTATGTTGTTGGTTAAGAAGAAGGACAATACCTGGCGCTTGTGTGTTGACTACAGGTATTTGAACTCTCTCACAGTGAAGCATGACTACCCTATACCAGTAATTGATGAGCTACTTGATGAGCTCCATGGGTCAATTTTTTTTTTCTTTCTAAAATTGATATGAGGTCTGGCTACTTCCAGATCAGAATGAGGGAAGCAGATAGGCCACTCACAGCTTTTAAAACCCATGAAGGACACTATGAGTTCCTAGTCATGCCTTTTGGGCTTTGTAATGCACCAGCTACCTTCCAAAGTTTGATGAATCAAGTGTTTGCTGACCATCTAAGGAAGTTTGTGCTTGTGTTTTTTGATGATATCCTTGCTTACAGTAAGGATTGGGACACTCATTTGAGTGATTTGTCTGAAGTGTTGGCACTGTTGAGTAAACACCAGCTCTATGCTAAGTCCTCTAAGTGTACTTTTGGTCAACCCCAAGTGGAATACTTGGGGCACATTATTGGGCAACCCCACTAAGATTGAGAGTATGGTCAATTGGCCCAAACCCACCTCTGTGAAAGGATTGAGGGGTTTCTTGGGATTGACTGGATACTATAGAAAGTTCATTAAGAACTATGACTTGGTGATCAAGCCCCTCACTCAGATGTTGAGAAAAGATGATTTTCAGTAGAGTGAAGAGTTTGAAGTTTCTTTTAACCAACTCAAGGAGTTGATGACTAAGGCCCATGTTCTAGCATTTCCAGACTTCTCAAAATCCTTTGTAGTTGAGACTGATGCTAGTGGTAAGGGGATTGGAACTGTCCTAATGCAAGAGGGCAGCCTATTGCCTTCTTGAGTAAGGTTCTTTGTCCAAAGAATCAGGCATTATTTATCTATGAGAGGGAGTTTCTGGCTGTTCTATTAGCTGTGCAGAAATGGAAGCATTACTTACAGGGCTCTCACTTCATTATAAGGACTGATCAACAAAGCCTTAAGTACTTACTTGAGCAAAAGATTACTTCTGCTTTACAACATAAGTGGGTGTCTAAGTTGCTGGGACTTAACTATGAAATTCATTACAAGAAAGGAGTGGAGAATAGAGTGGTTGATGCTCTATCGAGGGAGTTCAGTGACATTACTGAGTGTCTTGCTATTTATGTGGTAAAACCTATGTGGCTGGAGCAGGTTGTAGAGAGCTACAAGGAGGATGATTTTTTTCTTAACATATTGGCTGTCAAGACTATTGACCCCACTGCTTACTCTGACTTTGAGGTGACAGCAGGGGTGTTGAGGTTCAAGAAGATGTTATGTGTGGGAAATGATCTACAATTGAGGCAGCAACTTATTGCTACTCTTCATGACTCTCCCTTAGGGGGTCAATAAGGGAACCAAGGTACTTATGTGAGGGTGAGCTCACTGTTCTTTTGGCCCCACTTGAAGACTGATGTGCACAAGTTTGTGCAAATGTGTGATGTTTGCAAAATGACCAAGGCTGAGCACACTCCCTACCCTGGGTTGCTCCAACCTTTACCCATTCCAGAGAAATGTTGGACTCACATTGCCTTAGACTTTATTGAGGGATTACCTAAATCTGAAGGAAAAGAGGTTATTTTGGTGGTGGTTGATAGATTTAGCAAATATGGTCATTTTATTGCTTTAAAGCATCCATTTTCTGCTAAGGACATTGGTAGAGTGTTTATGGATAACATCTACAGGTCACATGGGCTCCCTATCAGCATTGTGAGTGACAGGGACATAATTTTTACCAGTCATTTCTGGCAAGAACTATTTAAAATTCTTGGTGTGAGCTTGGATATGGGCTCTGCATATCACCCCCAGTCTGATGGACAGACTGAGAGGCTCAACCAGTGCCTGGAAAACTATCTTAAAGGGATGGTGTTTGACAACCCTACTAAGTGGCACTCATTCCTACCTCAAGCTGAATACTAGTACAACACTAATTTTCACTCTAGTTTGAAGATGAGCCTTTTTCAAACTCTGTATGGAGTTGCACCAGATACACTCACTATTGGACCCTATTTAGACTCTCCTAATGAGAGTGCTAAGGATGTGATCACTGAAAGGCTCAGGCTAAATTCTTTACTAAAGAATCATCTGGTAAATGCCCAGGAGCGCATGAAGTTCTTTGCTGATAAGCACCAGACTGAAAGAGAATTTTCAGTGGGTGAGGAAGTCTTTCTCAAATTTCAGCCATTTCGACAGAATTCGGTGGCTTTGAGGCGCAATTTGAAGTTGAGTTGCAGGTCTTATGGACCCTATAATATTCTGGAGCGCATTGGCTCAGTAGCATAGAAAGTATCACTCCCACCAGGGTCACAAATTCACATTGTATTCCATGTTTCATTGCTAAAAAAGAAACTCAGCCCTAATCTAATTCCTAGCCCTCAACTACCATTCACCAATCCTAATGGTTCTTTTCAAATTTACCCCCTTTACACACTGGATAAGAGATTTATCAAGAGAGGTAATGTAGGAGTACCTCAAATTTTGATTCACTGGATTAATGGTGACTCCGATTTAGCTACTTGGGAGGATTTCAGCTCAATCCGCTCCCGTTTTCCTGATTTTGATCCTTGGGGACAAGGATCTACTACGCCCGGGGGTAATGTAATGATCCTGCACAAAATTAAGGGGAATCAGTACAACAATGATGAAGGATTTGACGAAGAAGTGAGTAGGAAAAAGATGGCACCTTTGAATGAAGAAGAAATGATAAATTGTGAATTCGATTCAGATTTAACTGCTGGAGTTCGATATGGCGTCGCAGCAGGAGAAGACGAGGAAGGCCAGGATGGCGACATATGGGCAAAATCGGACCGCCTATCATGGGACACACTTTAGCACTTTTAACCATTAGTCTGTTAGCTTAAATTGTCTTATTAGAACTGTAGCAACTGCATGCATTACTGCATGGAATTGATTTGCTATTTGTAGCCCGTTGGAACAGTGGAGAGAGTATTTTGAGAATTTGCAACTCAATTCTTCTTCTTCTTCTTCTTCTTCCTCTCTCTCTCTCTCTCTCTCTCTCTCTCTCTCTCTCTCTCTCTCTCTCTCTCTCTCTCTCTCTCTCTCTCTCTCTCTCTCTCTCTCTCTCTCTCTCTCTCTCTCTCTCTCTCTCTCTCTCTCTCTCTCTCTCTCTTCTATTCTATCATATTCCCCTCCTATTTCTTATCTTCCTGCATAAGAAATAAAAATATATCAAAAAACATAACACATTGCAAGAAAGACGGACGCCCACAATGCAAATGTTTCGAACTCGTTGGCTATCCGGAGTGGTGGCCGTCAAAAGGCAAACGCCAAAGCACCGCCGCTGCCGTAAAAAATGTTTCCACCGTCGTTGTGCCTCCCGCATAAAGCTCTCTCCGCTCGGCAACAAACATCATCCCTGGACTCACTACCGAGCAACATTCTCGACTCCTCAAATTATTTAATCCTCCGGCTCTTCAATTCCAAGGTGAAAACGAAAAAAATTTGGGTTTCTAAAAATAAACAAGATCTAGCTTTTAACAGTAAAAAGAATCCAATTTCTGAAAATTCGTTTTTTGAAAGTAATAGAGCAAGAAATTTGAAGCTTGATTGTGAAACTCTCAACTCCTTTGAAAGTGAAGATAAGCCTATCTCTTTTACCAAAAAAAAAAGAAAGATAAGCCTGTTTCCCCAAATTTTTGTCGAGGAAAGAGAAAAGAGTGTTTTGAAAATGAAAGTCATCATTTTTTAAAAGAAAATTCTGAATATTTTAATAAAAGAGAGAAAAGTCACGGTTGTGACAATCCTAATTTTAGTCAAAGCAAATCCTTTTATGTTAATGACTCAAATTTGAAAGAATGGATAATAGATACCGGCACTACACACCATATTACTGGATTGAAACCGACTTTCTCAAAAGAAAATAATTTTCCTTCTTTTGTTTCTCTTCCTAATGGCTCACAAATACTCGTTTCGAGCACTGGTGATGTATCTCTTACTTCAGATGTTCATTTAAATAATGTCATTTTTTCTGAATTTAAATTTATTTTATTATCAATTAGCAAACTCACTAAATCCTTGAATTGTTTTGTTTCGTTTTTTTCCTAACTTTTGTGTTTTTCAGGACCTAACAACGAAGAAATTGATTGGAATGGATAAAGAGCGTAATGGATTATACTATTTCACTCATGTTCCCGCTATTGCTTTTCAATCATCTCGCGTAATTTTTTTTGAAACATGGCATCAACGATTGGGTCATCCTTCTTTGAATAGTATTCCACAATCTATCCTCATTCCTCTAATTTTGATCATTGTAGTGTTTGTGCTCATGGAAAATATACTCGATTACCTTTTCAAGAAAATTTAAATAAAAGTACTACGCCTTTTGAACGTATTTTTTGTGAATACACTAGAGTAACATGGCTTTATTTTATGCGTTTTAAGTCAGAAACTTTGTCTTGCCTTCATACTTTTTCTGCTATAATTAAGAACCAATTCAATAAGAAAATTAGACATATACGCACTGATAATAGTCAAGAGTTTCTTAGCCATAATACACTTTTTTTTTTCTGTTTGAAAATGGCATTATTCATGAACGAACTTGTGTAGAAATTCCTCAACAAAATGGTGTTGCTGAACGCAAACACCGCCACATCTTAAATGTGACCAGATGCTTACGTTTTCAAGCTAATCTCCCCATTAAGTTTTGGGGTGAATGTGTTCTCACCGCTATTTATTTGATAAATCGCACTCCTTTACAATCACTAAACAATATATCACCTTTTCAACACCTTTACAACACTCCTCCTCGATATGATCATTTACGTGTTTTTGGTTGCTTATGCTATGCACAAACCTTATCTGCTCACCGTGATAAATTTCAGCAACGTGCTCATCCATGCATCTTTTTAGGATACCCTTTAACTCATAGTGCTTACCGTATTTACGACCTTGAGTCCAAAAATTTCCATATATCACGTGACGTTACTTTTGTAGAAAATACATTTCCCTTTTACATAACACCTCAAGAACAACCATCACGTGTGGTTTTACCGCTCCCTATACCCGAACCACCAACATTCCCTTCTAACTTATCGTCACCAACTCCTTCAACTTCTCAAAACATTCGTCCTCGATGAACAACCAAAATGCCTACTCATCTCAACGACTATGTATGCCCTACAATTCAACTTACCTCTACTACTTCTATCCCACCTACTCAACATAAGTGTTCAAGTACAAGTCATCCCTTGTCTAACTTTATTTCTTACGAAAAAATTCCTCCCAAGCATTTTGCTTTTCTTTCTTCTTTATCCCGCACAGTTGATCCCACTCGATTTTCTCAAGCTGTAAAGCACGCTCATTGGCGTGCCGCTATGGAAAATAAAATTACAGCACTTGAAATTAATAATACCTGGATACTCACTAAATTACCACCAGGAAAGAAAAGTATTGGTTGCAAATGGATTTTTAAAACAAAACTAAAAGCATATGGTTCTATTGAATGTTATAAAGCTAGGTTAGTAGCTAAGGGATACACACAAATTGAAGGACTTGATTACCACGATACTTTTTCTCATGTAGCCAAATTGGTTACTGTTCGATGTGTCTTAGCCATTGCTGCTGCCAGTAACTGACACCTTCATCAACTTGATGTGAATAATGCATTTTTGCACGGTGACTTAAATGAGAAAGTTTACATGAATCTTCCTCAAGGGTATGGCAAACAGGGGGAGACACGCGCATGTCGTTTATTAAAGTCCATATATGGACTAAAACAAGCATCGAGAAACCGGTATCATAAGTTATCATCGGTCATTTTGTCTGATGGTTTCTCTCAATCAGCTGCTGATCACTCTCTATTTACTCGCATTATTGGTTCATCTTTCACTCTTGTTCTTGTCTATGTTGATGATATTTTGGATGTAGGTAATGATCTCTCCGCTATTGATAGTCTTAAAAAGTTTCTTGACACCAAATTCAAGATTAAGGACTTGGGCCCTATGAAATACTTCCTTGGCATAGGCCATAGAGGTAGCACGGTCTAATGATGATATCTTTATTAATCAAAGAAAGTACACCTTGGATATTTTGGAAGATTCAGGCAATTTGGGATCTAGGCCTTCTTCTTTTCCTATGGAGCATAATCTGAAACTTACTAATTCATATTGCACCCTACTATCAGACCCAAGTGATTATAGAAGATTAGTTGGACGACTTTTGTATCTCACCATCACTCGTCCAGATATATCTTTCAATGTTAACATGTTGAGCCAATTCATGCAGAGTCCTCGTGACACTCATCTCCAAGCAGCACACCGCATCCTCCGCTATTTAAAAGGATCTCCCAGACATGGTTTATTTTATCCACAAAATTGTGATCTTCGGCTTTCCGCATCCTCTGACTCTGATTGGGCCGATTGCCTTATGACTCGTCGTTCGACAACCGTTTTTTTATTTCACTTGGCAGTAGTCCTATTTCATGGCGTACAAAGAAACAACATGCTGTTTCACGTTCTTCTGTTGAAGCTGAGTATAGTGCTATGGCTGCTACTACTTGCGAACTTGTTTGGCTCAAATCCCTCCTCAATGATCTTGCCGTCTCTCACCACCAACGCATCTCACTTTTTTGCGACAATGAGGCTGCCATTCACATTACACGAAATTCCGTATTTCATGAGCGCACTAAACACATTGAGATTGACTGTCATGTCACACGTGAAAAATATCTTTGTGGACTGATACAACCGACTCCTATTCCGACTAAACTTCAATTGGCCGACATTTTTACGAAAGCTCTCAGCAAAGATCTTTTTCTGTTTCTAACTCGCAAGTTAGGCATGAAAAATCTTCACGCTCAATCTTGATGGGGAGTATTGGGCGTAATTCTAGTGATTACTCAATCACACAAATCATTCTAATTGTATAGATTGCACTAATCAAGGAATTAACTTAATCTTAGGGATTCATACAACATTATATATGCAGAATATATTCTGCATTTCAATTTCTTCCTAGAATAGACATTCTACCTTTTTTATTTAAACACGTGTATGTATTGTATTCAAACACACAAGAAATCAATGAATATTTTACTTTCTTACAGATATTAACAGCTCGCGGTCCAAAAATATTCTGGCTCCGCCTTTGCCTCCGATCTCTCAGATCCAAAAATTGCACATCGACGCTCTTAACATAACACAAGATATTGATTTATCTATTCTTCTTTACGTGGAAACAATATGCATATTTTCTATATCACATGATGAGGTGTTGAAGAAAATAAAAAGATATCCGGTAAACTGCCATTTTCCCGTCGTGACTCATGAAACTAAATGGGCAAAATGGCTTACATGTCATTTTTATAGAATACAAAATATTCAATTTTTATATGTGGTGTTGACGAAAGCAATTGAATTGTAATCATGTGCGATAATTGGATCAACGATAGCCACACATATTAAATACTTAGTAACATAAATTGAGTTTAGAAGTGTATATGAGAAATGAATCTATAATATTTTTTTCCTATTTTACAGGTCTTCAGAACTAAACAGTAGTATTGTGCATTATTAGAGAGCACCCAAATGCCTAAACTTGGAAATTGGAATGAAGATTAGTTTCTTCTACTTATTGACGTAATAGAGCATAATTCTTTGACTAATTAGGACTTTTGGTTTAGAGCATTCATCATCTTATAGACTCTTGGACCTTATTTTACATTATTACAAGAAAAACGGGTCAATAGGAACCGCACTTTGGTCGCTACTGACCTCGGTCGCTTCCCATCAGCGACCGAATTTAGGTCGCTACTGAGGGTCAGTACCGATCGCGAATCAGTGACCGCAAGGGAGTCCCTATTGCCTTAACAGCAATACAGACTGCTCTGCGGTCGCTACTGATGGAGCAATAGGGACCGTCGAGCGGTCCCTACTAATATTCATATAGTATCTATGAATATTAGTAGGAACCGCCGAGCAGTCCCTAATAGTCTGCGAAGAAAATAAAAAAAACAATAATATTCTAGAAATTTTCTGAAATATTATTATTTTTTTTGTACAAATATTATTATAAAAAGATCAAAACAATAAAATAATAAAGATAATGAAATAATAGTATTAATAAATGTAAACATATGAAGAAAAATGACTAACAATAGATGAAAAGCAAAAAATAGATGAACAAAAATTGAAGAAAAACAAAAAATACATGAATAAAAAAACAAGTGAACGATAAAAAATAAAATGTGTAGATCCAAAATAATAGAAAAGAAAGATTGTGTAGTTAAAAGAAAAAAAAAACAAAGTTTGTGTTGGTGATTTATGTTTTGGATTTGGAAAAAGAGAAGAAGAAAATAGTGTTTTGTGTTGGTGATTTATGTTTTGGATTTGGAAAAAGAGAAGAAGAAAAGTTTTTTTGTTGGGTGTTTGTTGGAGAAGAAGATAAGAAGAAAAGTTTTTTTGTTGGGTGTTTTTTGGAGACTAATGAAATAGGATGTAAGAGTGGTGAGTATATACATAGTGGGAAGGGTGAAATTTTTAAGTTTTTGCAAAATTCAAATTTTTCCCCAATCTCGCCTAAAATTTTTGCCAAATTTTCAAATTTTCGGATTTTTGTGACCGCTGGGCGGTCACAAATATGCAATAGTGACAGCAAGGCAGTCACTAATATTTAATAGTGACCGCACTGCAGTCACTATTATGTTATTAGGGACCACCAAGCGGTCCCTAATAATATTCATCATTCAAATTTGAATTTTTTTGAATGATGTTGCTGTGTTTGTGATTCTTAGCAACCAACCTCATTATAACATGTGAATTAAACTAATACATGATTACAAAACTAGTAGTTTAGTTGTGCAATAATAGATTGAATGAGATTGAGCGAGTTATTAACATTCAACATATATTTCATGTTCTACAACTAATCATCACTAATTAGTTGTAGTTGTTATTCGCTTTTATGCTTACTTCATTAATGTTAACATAGATATGATTATGAGGTTCAATCATTAGATCAACTAATCATTATGCTTACGTGTATATATGAGTTGTAAGCATTAGGATATTTGTCGTTCAAAACAGTAAAATAATCTTCAGAGCGGACCGCTCCCTCTATATAATGTTTGGATTTACAATGCAACGTTGTAATTATTGTTATTTTAACTATTACTATGGTAATTATGAACTAAACAATAACGCGACACCTCAAATCATCATAAAATCATTATTTTAAAGTATGAATATTAGTAGGGACTCCCCGACGGACATAATTGGGTCAATAGGCACCGCCAGACGGTCACAATTGGGTCATTTGCGACCGCTAGGCGGTCACAATTGGGCTAGTTGCAACCGCTTTGCGGTTCCTACTAATATTCGTACTTTAGAATCGTGATTTTATGGAAAGATTTCGATGTGTTTGTGATTTTTAGCAACAACCTCAAAACTAAATGTGAAATGAAGTAATTAATGGTTACAAAACAAGTGATTGAGTTATTCAATATTAGATATTGAATGTGATCGAGCGAGTTATTAATTTTAAACCTATTTTATTATCTACAACTAATCATCATATACACCCTAGTTGTTATTGGTTATTATGCTTTAACTTCACAAATTAAAGTATATACATTCTTACGCGGTTCAATTAAAGTATAAATATATGTACGTAGGCATTCTATATATATATATATATATGATCGTTGTCGTTGTATATATATTAAGAATTTTCAAAACGGGTCGTCCCCTATATAATGTTTGGATTTGCAATGAAATATGCGTAATCATGGTTGGTTTAACAATGAATAGGATAATTATCAACTACACAAACAACGCGTCACCTCAAATCTTCGGGAGAACCACATTTTTAAATATAAGTATTAGTAGGGACCGCCCAACGGTCATAAATATGGGCAATAGGGACCGCCGTTGACAACGGCTAGTATCAAGAGGGACCGCCTGGCGGTCGCTGTTGAAAAATTGGGCCAAAATGTGTGGCCCATTGGCGGATATTCCCTCCAATGGGCCCAACGACTGCATTGCGGTCGCTGAATATTACCAGCGAATGCAATGCAGTCGTTGTTGCCTTCAGCTGTCGTTGAAGGCTAGCGACTGCATTGCTGTTGCTACTGGACCGCCCAGTCTTGTAGTGCATGAAATTCCGTAAAAGGATTGATTAATATTTCTTTTTTGCTTTCTAAATTATTTTAAACATGAGCAATGCTCAATGTAAACTGTTACTATTGTAGACGGCCTTCCGTTTTTTCATTATGAAAAAGCGTCTTAAAAGGATTGAATAATGTTTTTATATTACAACATAATCCCTTCGTAGGTTGAGGTAAGCATGTTGCTAATCTTTGCTAGCACGATAATTAAGTTATGGCGATTATAGATTAGTGCGATTTTGACGTGGATTTTACCAATTTATACAACCCGAAAGCTAAGCAGGCCTAAAAAATGATTTTTATGAACTTTAGTTAGCCACTTGAAGTTAATTCATGGCCAACTTTTGATTGATGCCCACTAGTTACCAAATACCGATTGATAATTGATAGTAACTTGTGTATAACTGTATATCATAGTTGCCTTTGATAAGATAATTATGACTAGAACTAATCATGAGAATATTGAAAGTCTATTACAGGTGTCAAACGTAGATCAAGTTCTATTCCACAAATGTTTCGGATTAATTAACGACAACGGAATACTAGAAACATTTTGTAGTGTTTTTATTTCAACAGGCTTGTTAATGTCGTAATTAATTGTAAATGACATTGAAAATACTATGATATTTTGATTCTATAGAGTTAAAAATACAAATGCATTAATATTCTTTACAATGTTTGTGAAACTGTTTTCATCTATAAACTAATACTAGAGGTTTAATTACTAAGCCAAGCAGCCAAACTTGTAGACATGAATAATCCCTTCAAATAATCAATCAAATTGGCTTCTCTTTCGTTTAATGACTAAATCGAGTGAAATGTCAAAATAACGCTATCTACAAAACTATTTGTCAAAACAACACTCTTTTAAAAGTATTCGTCAAAATAACACTCTCTTGCTACATATGCACAAAACTATTTGTCAAAATAACACTCTTCTTAAAATAATTTGTCAAAATAGCATCATCTTGAGCATGTACTGCCATGTGTACAAAATGTACTTAATTATTTTTATATTATGTTCATTTAAGTCAAGCATATATATATATATATATATATATTCATTCATTCATTATAATTGTAGCATATTTTGTTAATAAGTATTATAGTAAGAAAATATCATTTTTCTTTAAAAATAATGTTAAGGCACACAAATATAATATATGCATATTTAAATCATTGTTTCTGCATTTCCAATTAAAAAAAATGTCTAGAAGTGTATGTATATTCTGAGCATTAAACCCCCTTTTAAAAATTAAACTAAAAAATAACGTTAAAAATCCATACTTTCTTATGGATTGGTTTAAACTCCAAATTAAAGTAGAATATATACATCATTCGTTATCAATATATACATATATATATATATATGTATATATATATTATCATCAAAATTTATATGTATAACTTGTTGAAAAATGTAATAATGCAACTAATCGCAAGAATAACTATGACATTAACGATTAATAGAATGGCCACCTGAAATAAATTATTAATAAAATAAAATAAACTTGATCTAATAAGCATTTGATGGTACTAATAAACAACTGCATATAGTATATTACGACCTTATAACTGGTAATTAAATAAAGTAGTTAATCACTTCATTCAGTTTTTTTTGCTTTTTGGTTATGATTTTTCACCCAGAACTTAATCCTTGTAATATTTTGTTGCCTAATTATATAAAGATTTTTTTTTTATCTGTGGTATGTTTAAGAACTTTTTCAAATGACGTTATCTATTTGGACTTGAAGCAGCTGTCTCATTTGTGTTTTTTTTATAAGAAATAAAAATTTTCCTCAATCAATGTTTATGGAATATCATTCTCGTACATTTTAATCATTCTTCTTTTCTTCTTTTTAGCTTGAAAATGAAAAAAATAATTACTAAATGTTTTTAGTTATAGAAAAAAATTAAAAGACAATCTGCTATCATCACAAGAGAAAATATCCCAAGATTTTAAATTCCTATAGTTAAGGCGAAATAATTTATCTAGTAGAAGTTTAAAAAGGAACACTCTTGGTCGGGACCACAATTAAATGGTGAAAATAGTATTTTCCTTGTTTTAGTATTTGCAAATATTTTTTAAATATTAACCTTTTGAAAGAAAAAAAAAATTGTACGCATGGTAGTACATGTGTCTAAGATGATGCTATTTCGACAAATTATTTTAAAAGAGTGTTATTTTGACAAATAGTTTTACGCACATGTGGTAAGAGAGTGTTATTTTGACAAATACTTTTATGAGAGAGGTATTTTAATAAATAATTTTATAAATAGTGTTATTTTGACAATTCACACGACTAAATCTAGTTATGGACTGTATAATATCCGTACAAATATGTATACATATATCTTCATGGATGATCATGAGGTTGAATGATAATGGTGGGTACTAGTACTACTAACATAAAGTCATTTTTCCACTCATACGGTGATAATTAATAAGAGAAAGAGTAAAGGAATTATTAGGGTTACATCCTCCATAATCTAGTTTATTGCAAAACATAGTCTTCAAATTTGAACTATATATTGCAAAGTCTCTCTAAAGTTATTAACCACGAAGACATTAGCGGGGCTATTAATAAGTCATCTAACTTTAGGTATCTCAATAATGTTTAACAATAACCAATTATTTTATTTCAAATAGTTGGAAACTTGGGCAATACAATTAATGTGAACCAAAACAAGAATCACATCTAGCAGTACACATGCCGGTTGAGCAACATGTCTTTATTGAGGCTTCTATTCTTTCGCATGACATTCATCCATGTTCTTTTCACCCTTACTCGTCTTTGTCCTAGAGGCTGAGTTTCAACATCGTACAAGTGTGTAAGTTGGTCCCTTTCACATAGTCAAACCATCACTATTCACTAGCATCTTCTTGTCGTGGATAGGGTGGGTTCGATATATTGCGATGTTATCATTTCTTGCCTTATCTAAAGTATCCAAATCTAAGAAAAGTCTATCCATAATATTCTTAAAAGTTTATGCAATATTTTTACAACTATATAAATTGAAAGGTAGATAGTTACGATTTGACCAAACATCAAGGGGTTAAAATATAATTATTCCAAAAAAAATCAAATGTTGGCACTCCGGCGCATAAAAAATATATTGTAGACCAAACATGTTTCTGACACAACACAATCAACCACTTACTTAGTGCACCTTTTCGATCCCAAGATTTTCTAAGAGCTAATTGCAATTCACCCCTTCATTATGTAATAAAGGCACATGGGTTTAGCAAAAATAAATCAACTTGTGTTATGTCATATGTGAATAAGCACATGCATTACTTTGTGTAATATAAATCGATAACTATCCCGTGTTATCTATACTATTATATAAAGAAAGGCAAACTGTGACACCAAACTTTTGATTTCCGGTTTTAGCCTTATAATTTTATTGTTAGCACAATAGTTTAATTATTGAGTTCCTAATTTAGCCTTATAATTTAAGTAGAATCAATAACTATAGTAATTATTGTGATTGAATATTTAGTTTCCTAAAATTTGAAACTTTCTATATATTTAATCTTTACTTATTCAAATTATTTTTTTACCATATAAATTAAAATAAATTCTTAATCACGCGGGGACCGCGTGCCAGCGTTTCTAGTATATTATAATAGGCACACTGTCTACTATAATATACAAGTAATCCAATTATCCTCCGATAATTTTAAAAAGCTGCACGCTACCAATTTTATGCTTGCACATAAATAAAGTATTTTACATCGTATAAAAGTACGGAAAAAATATAATTTTTGCATTTATTTTTCACAACAAATTTGTGTGTTTTGGCCTAGAACATTGGGATATTTTTGTTAATTTACTTTCGAAAGGGGCTAATATGCCTATCCCACATAACGCATGGATTCGGGGCCAACAATCTCTTTTGTATTAATATTCAATATCAAAAAGTGATGAACATTTTTCTTTTTGTATAACTAGCTAGTATCCAGGTCAGAGGCTTTTGTCATCTACAAGTAATTCTAAAAATATTTTTCTAATTAATCTTTTTTTTTCAGGTGGCAGTCACTATGATTTAATGGGGATAAAGTGTGACAAAGTATGAATTTTTTATTTAGCTAAGAATCTGAATATCGCAATCTCCACCCACTAAGCCAAAATTTTAAGATCATTATGTTAAAAGAAGGATCTACCTATAATTATGTAACTGTTTAAAAAAGAAAGTGCACTTGCTTTTGTCTTCTCGCAATCCTAAATAGTTAAAGCCTACCATAAGTATACATATCTAGACCCCTAGTGGGAAATAGGCCGACCTGAAATAATTATTGATCTAATAATGTAAATTATTGCTATATTTTTTTAAGTTGGTGTTTGAAAACATTAAAAAAAAGATATAATCAGTTTTTTATGTGAACAAGTGATTTTGGGGTGTTTGAAAATCTAGCTTTTTCGGTTACAAAACTTTTTTTTAAGCTGAAAATTAAACCCCCACAATCTTAAAGCTGATGTGGTGGCGCTTTTGGCTTAACTTAAAATTGTAAACTTCTACTTTTCCACTAGAGTTTTGAAACACCACCTAAGTAACTTTTCACCAGCTTTCGTCCGCTGACAGTAGAATTCTTTGGAGTTTTAGTTTTTTTCTTTGAACAAAACATGTTTAATTCGGGCGGGCAACTCGGCACGTAAGGGTGTCTGTATAGGGCCATCCACTTTGGAGGATTAGTTTGTTTTGAAATTTGAAACAAAAACAACGGAGTTCATATATATTGCTCTAACCTAAAATTTAATTAAATTGTCTCTTTTCTCCTCAATTCTTTGTCAATACTCAACGAATACTTTGAATGTTCGGATATTTTCAAGTGAACGTCGGGATAAATTGTGTGATTAGACTTTACTAATGTATAATGAATTATTTTTCAATGCATTATATATTCAATTACTTAGATTAATTCACAATATTATTTAAGTAAATGGCGGGATTCATGCGAACTCTATAGCTTTCAAGATTATTTATGTGACCAGAGAAAACCCTTCTGTACTTATAGTTGAATTCGTATCAGTGCCAATCTGTTTAATGCGAGTCAAGACACAATTTTATCCTTAAACTCTTTCTGTCAAATGATTTACCTTTTACCTATCAAACCAAATTAAAGCAATAATTGTTGATCTCGTCATTAATTACTTTCAAGGATTTAATGTATTAATTAAGCTGAATGATTAACAAATGGGACCTTGACATTTAGTGGGATTTGTCCCATCTCACAAAAATTAAGAATATATGGTTTGATCTTCAAAAGTTCTTTCCAGGCTTATTGTGCACTTCTTTATTACTAAAGTTGAATTATACTATTGCACGCTTTATGTTGCGCAAATATCCTCCAATGTAAACCAACTCTCATAAATACATGATCTATTCTTGCACAATAAAAATCTCATCTATATTTCTTCATCTCTTTTAGACAGACAATTTGCAACTCTGTTCAAATTTTTTGTTTAGTTAAATTAAGTAAAATATTAATGAGTTCTATTCACGAGTCTCCTCCTCACCAATATCCTCAAGAAATTCAACTTAAGCTTTACCAAGCATTTATATTCTCTATTCCCATACTATTTTCGATCATTCTTTTTCTGTTGTTCTACTTGTTTTACCTCAAGAGAAGAGCTTATGCCATATCGTCGACTTCACCGATTCTTCCGACGACCATTAACGACGTTGCTTCGATCGCAAGTGTAAGCTCTCACCACCTTTTTCTCAATTGCAAATAAAACTAATAGGAGTTAAATGAATTGTACTATATGCTATTATATACATAATAATAATTTTGAGTATCTCGCTGAAAGCTTGAGTTTGTAGACGTTGCTTCGATCGCAAGTGTAAGCTCCCACCACCTTTCTCTCTGTTGTAAATAAAACTTATAGGAGTTACATGAATTGTACTATATATATATACATAATAATAATTTTGAGTATCTCTAAAAGCTTGAGTTTAATTTTTAGACGTGACGACAACTCCATATAGTATCAGGAGAGCTAATGCAAAAGACAAGTTCTTGGCCTCAATTCCTCTTGTCATCCAATTATCAAAAAAAATATACGTGTTAGGTATAACAAACAGATTTA
The DNA here is from genome assembly GCA_948329865.1 of Linaria vulgaris. NCBI lineage: Eukaryota > Viridiplantae > Streptophyta > Magnoliopsida > Lamiales > Plantaginaceae > Linaria > Linaria vulgaris. The sequence goes on along the minus strand of OX415249.1, from coordinate 128,251,999 downwards.
AAGCCTACGAGTGTAAAGGAACATATTTTAGATTATATAAATTAATGAAAATATTAAATAATATAAGCTTAAGATAGTTGGAAGTATAGAAACCTTCGTTAAAGTAACTAGCCCTTGTTATGCTTAATTCGTTAAATATATATTACAACTTTTTTCAAAGAGTAACTTAATACAGCACTACACACTAGTCACTACAAGATAATTCTAACTTTTCTTAACTATATCTTTTGCAGCCTGTCAATTCGGATTTGAAAAACGAGTTGAACAACAAGCTGTGCACGGTGGTGTTTGACGAATATATCGAAGCAAGGGATTCGCTGTACGTTTTTCTTTTTCTCCCTACAAGTACTTAAATTTTTTAATTTTTTTTAATATTCCATAATATATGGTGCAACAAACAATCATTGTTTGGCATGCATAAATGATAAGAAAATAGATATTGCTAGCTGGGCCATGGTGATGGTCCAAATGGTCGATTCAGGTTGAATGTTGGAGGAATTTTACTTTAAGCATGAAGATAGATACTCATGGTATTAAGTGCTTTTGGACAACGACTTATGCCTAGAAACCACTAAGGAGCACAATCTTTCTGTCTTGTCAATGATTTGCAATTTAATTAAAAATATATGATGCAACTTGTGTGGTATTTGAAAACTCTTCTATAAAAGTAGAGGTTCAGAATTTATGTTAAGCTGCAAAAGTACTCCAATTCATAACTTTGTGATATATATATAGAAGGTTGAAAACTTAAATTCATTTTGTTTGAATGAGTATGCCATAGCTTTTTGGCTTAGAAAAAGGCTTTTTAACTGAAAAGGATGGATTTGGAAATTATCCCAATATCACTTATCTAACTAAAATTTTCGATTTTAGTTATTTTAGGAGTATGCCAATATCACCTAATTAGTATGTTTGTCACTGAAACGTGAATATCTTTGACATTATATTGGGTTATAACTTATAAATAAGAAGCATGAGGTCAAAAAAATTATATGGCCTTTCGTGATTAAGTGTTTTTGGCAGGACATCCTTGTGATATTATTAGGACGAATTATCAAAAAATGCCCGCTAACTTTTAGCTTTAATCCTAAATGCCAGTTATTTCTAAACCTGCTGAAAATGCCCGTTAAGTTTTAAATTTTCTAACAAAAATACCCGATTTTAAAAATTCGAACTTTTTATCCGACGTGGCATCCGAATCAAAGAGACGCACTGCTGAATCAAAAAGTCGCGTTTTAAAATTCGAGCATTTTTTGTAGAATTTTAAAAGATACAGGGCATTTTTAGCATTTTTTTTTCAGACAAAATAAGTTTTTTTGTGCTTATTTTTCATTTCGGGCATTTTTAGTAAAAATTTTAAAAGATACAGGCCATTTTTAGAATGTTGGGAAAGGGCATTTTTAGAATGTTTGGAAACAACGGGGATTTAGGATTAAATGCAAAAGTTAGCGGCCATTTTTTATAATTCGTCCTATTATTTATTACCCTCTATAAAAAATAAATAAGCAAAATATTACTTCTTTCTTTAAATGTCGTAAAATAACCCCTTTATCTTTATGTATGAAGTTCTTCTGGGTGGTGTACAGAGTTTTTTACTTTAAACCACAGAGATTTGCATAATTACCTTTTATAAGAGAATCTGCTTACTTTTACACAAGACGGGGCTAAACTGCCATTAGGCGCTCCAATATTATCTATGCATGGTTTCAGAAGAGATTGATTTATTTATATAGTTAGAGCTTGACTTTTATGTTACACGCTGGAAAAAAAGGGAAACAGGGAAAGAAAAGAAAAAACTGGAAAGAACTTTTGACTATCGGACATATTTGCACACACTAGATTTACTTCACCATCATCACTTATATAAATACCCTCCACTCTTTCAGAACATGCATATACAAATGAAGAATAAAGAGTGCAAGTAAGAAAATACCAAATACTTACTTTTTGCATAAAGTGGAAATATATTCATACACTTTCCACTTGGCCGTATTGAAATAAAAAAGATACATGACCATGTATGATCATTCTATTGCAACCATTGAAAGGGAATCCAAGTTAAAATTGTGTATGCAATGCATGCATATTCTTTGATGACCTAGCTGGTTACATCTATTTATATTTCGATTCACATTATTTTAAACAAAATATGTAAAGTGGGAAGTTGAAATATAGCAAAGCGTAAAACAAAAAGTTTCCCACTACATAGGTGTGAACACGAACGTTCAATTATATTACTGTTAATCTAAAGCAGAATATATATTGCATTCGCAAAAAATGTATCTTAAGAATTTCGTATTTGAATCTTTTCGATTGTCCATTATATTTTCAATTGTTTTATTTTTTGAAATTATTTTTCTTAACATGTTTTGTAAATTTAATATTGACCTATGTAATTGGATGAACAGGTGTTGTGTTTGCTTGGGAGAATTTGAGGATAAAGAAGAGTTGGTTGAAGTGGCATCATGCAAGCACATATTCCATGCAGACTGTATTCGCCACTGGCTACACAACAATGCAACTTGCCCACTTTGTAGAGCCTCTATTCTCTCCTCTGATCATAATCACACCAAATCTCACCAACACCCTCAACCTCCATCTAACCATCGTCAGGTGGTGGTGCCACCGTCTCAGTCACCGACGCTGCCCCCACCTGCACAGCTTGTGGAATTGCAGCAGTGCATACTTATGTCTGAGGGTTCATCGAGTAGTAGTGGTGAAGGCAGCATATGTTGATGTAGGTGTAATGTACATATATAAGCATGCACAAAATGTGTAAAATTTATAAAGTATCATTTGATAGAGACAAATTATAGCTCATATTTAAATAGGCTTAAGTTGTATCTCTCAAATGTATTTTTGGTCAGTGAAATATGAGCTACAAGCTTAATTAGCAGTTCGGGAGCTAAGCAAAGAGACTTTGAAAATCTTCTTAGGAATTAGAACTCCACTTGTCCGTGCATCAAGCAAAGTGAGTCAAGTGACACGAAGCATATGTTCCATACCTGAAGATACTGTTTATGGTTGATGCAACCTTTTTCTATGGCTCATTTTCTAGATCACTTAGCTATCGTATTGACATTTGACGCACTATCTTTTAGGATTTGAAGGCCTTCTCAGCATCATTAGGCCCCTAATATAGAACAATAAGAGTGTTTCTGAAAGTGATAAGCTTGCTATTTTTGATCAGATAATGTTTTTGCATAAGCCTCACTCACTTGAATCTATAGAGCTATTTATAGGAGGATCAAACATTCTTCATCTCCAATGTAGTATTTTACAAACCAAAATTAAATTTACATTATACTTTGGTGTAAGGAAAAAAAGATGTACTAGCTTTGAGCTGTACAGCAGATTTTGATGAGCAACTCGTACAAAAGATATACACAACACGACAAGAAATATGAGACGCAATTCTAAGAATAAAAAATTGCCAATGAATCTACGTCAACTTGCTTATTTACAATCACTTCCATAAGGGTAGTTGCGACCTTGATATTCACCGGAAGAGAAGACTTCTTCACAATTATCAAAAGAGAATTACTTCAATGTCAATTACAAGGCTCAGAGTGTGCGCAATTACAGCTACTGCTTCCTGCAAAATATTTGTATAATCTCGTAATTGACAAAATTGTGCCATAAAGTTATCACATGAAAATTACTCAGCTAACTAAGCTCACCTCAACCTTGGTTCTTTGCCATGCACGTTCAGTTTCTCACCATTAGATCTACGATATTGAGCAAGTTGGCCGTTGACTCTTGAAAGAATTTTCTGTGAATGCACCAATCTTTGACTATGGTCTGACTCAAACGGCCTCAACGAGCTAGCTGATCCTGGTTGATTGAGTGATTGGGAATCTTGCATCTTGAATAGCTTTTTCACCATGTCGTCCAGTTCCACAACCCTCGTCTGTAGGTTAGACTTGTCCATCTACATATAAGAATCAACCAGTAAATGTGAAACATATGCTTTTATTTTTGTGATTTGATATTTCACTCTATTTCACGTCCTTACCTTAAGCATTTCATTTTGTGCAAGCAACAACTGATCTCGCTCTTGAACTTGTTCCAGGATTATTTGTGTCTCAATTTGGTCTGCTTGGTATTTATTGATTTCAGACATACATCTGCAAAACAATAGTATGAGTCTGCGTTTCAACGCCTTGATCAAGTAGAGACCAAGTCAGCCTTGCAAATATACTAAGAAATCAGCAAACACGAAATTTATTCAAGAGGTGTCTGTAAGAAGTACTAAATGTAATAATGCCAATAATGTACTGATGTTAGTAGTTCGAGAGTGACTTGTAAATTTCAGCATTATATTGAGTACTTTAATATCATTGTCTAATTGAGATGGGAACCAATGGAAATCACCTTTCTCTTTCTTCAAGTAGATCATCAACTTGACTCCGCAGGTTGGCTATTTCTTGCTCCTAGTGACAATAAATGTGTGTAAGCTAGATCACACAAATGATAAAGACAGTTTATTATAAAAACTCACCATTGCCGAAGATTTTTGTCTGTGATATTGAGCCTCCTCAAGTAACTTTTGAAGTTGCTCCTGGTCAATTATATTCTACACAAAATTCACAAGGCATTTCCAAATTAGAACATAACAAGCAAAAACACTGAAGTTACAGCTTATTTGGGTGTCCAATTGACATTGAGTTAGATCGCTATCAATTTATGCGAGCGTAAACTTACAGCGTAATTCGAGATGTCCAATTTCACACTTAGTAAATCACGTATGACATCATGGGTCATGTTTTCTGCAGTAGCAAGTCTCGTGTTCAAGATGCAGACCTGATGCAATATAGATGAGTACATATTAAGTCATTTGGAAACTTAAGTGGGAAAACAAAAAAAAAATATTAAGACAAAGAAAAAAAACATGTCTCCTTTACAAAACAATAAGTAATGGCAGAAAATAAAATTATTGCCCCAAAAGAGAAGTGTGATGGAATAGAACAGAATTCAACTTATAATCAAAACTGCAACTAAAAAGATAGTTTTACTACATGAAACTGACAACATGACATGTGAAAATCCAAATGAGTTTTGAAAAAATTAGTAGAGACAAGATAACTTTTTGGTTTTATTCTTCATTGTGAAAAGTAGGTACCATATTCGGTATGAAGTTCAGAAGAAACATTTTATGATTGGAAAAAGCCTTTTTACCTCTTTATGCTTACTAGCTACCACTGCTTCCAACTCTTCGATACGAAGCCTAGCAATTGAGAGTTCCTGATCCTTCTCATGATTCATCTGCTGGACCAAACCAGCAATGCATCTGAATGGTGAACTAGAACACCGTGCCCTTGTCGAATTTTTTTCACCCCTTTCTGAGGTTGACACTGCAGACACGTTTGATAAATCTGTTTTAACTTCATGAAGCATTGCTTCTAATGTCTTGTACTGTTCCATAAAAAAGAATAATTGTCAGAGAAGGCTTTGATTAATCTAAGTGTAGATTTTTCTCTGCATGGATGGAATTCACTGAACAATTACTGATTATTCTCCTCTCTGCAGTTCTATTATTTTCCAGAACTATTTAAAGCTTAATATAATTGAGAGTCAGAAACTTGTGAAACTGTAGTGCTGGGTTATGTATTTAAAATAACCAATTGGAGCAGCAACAAGTCAAAAGCTTGTGGTCTCAAAACAAATAGACTCAAAACACAAAGTATCTTTGGATCTATTCCAATTTCATAAAAGCAAGCTAGCAAAGCAAAACTGATGACTTTACCTTCTGCTGGTACTGTGATGCCTGTGCTTCAGCATGCAATATGAGTTCCGAGACATAATTTTTGAATAGTTTGATCTGCAAATTATTTCAAACAATTTAATTACGATAATGTACATTATAAATTTTTAGCTAACTTTGAATAGTTCTTATTGTTATAAATCTCACCAAAAAAAAAAAAGAAATACGAATTACCTCCTTAGATTGTCTAGCATTCTCATCTTCCAGAAATCTTATTCTGCCACGGGCCTCATTTATTTTTGCAGATTTCTTCTGCAACTTCCTGAAACCCAAAAGATTGTCCAGGTCAAGGAGCTATATAAGGTAATGAATCCTGAAACAAAATGGACTTTAACCTTCTAAATGGTTCAAAGGTTATAATGTACAGTATTCTAGATGAAGAAGATTCGTCTACCTGACAAATTGGTCTTCAGGTACTGCTGTATATGAGTTCTCAGATGTCATACTTTCAGTGAGGTCTTCGACAGATAATAATCTGTGTTTAAGTGCTTGAAGCTCAAACTCTAAATCATCCCTCATTAGCTTGTGTTTTTCTACGTCTTCTTCCATTTCATCTACCTAAAAAAACGGGGAGGGACAGATAATAATTTTCAGTTTACATATTCTTTAAAGGAAGGTAATGTACCTAGTCACTTATGAGAAGTCTAAAACATAAAGGAAACACTATAAAAAGGAGATAGAAAAAGAAGGAAAACTGCGGCTACTCAACAGCTATCTAAAATTTTCCCTTGAAAGATAGAGAAGAAAACGAGCTTACTTTCTTCTCCAGTACATTTATTGTGCACTCAAGCTCCTCAACAGAATGTTCTAAAATCTTGACCTCCTCTTCCTTTTGCTCAGCATAAAATTTACTGGCCTCTGACTCCTAAATATACATGGAGTTTATTTAAGGAGAAGTAAATTTCTGACTTCAAAATTTTCAAAAAGCTTCAATATGACATACCTGACGGGCTTCGACAGCCATTGCTTGATTCTCATCAGCTAAAGCGCATGCCATATCAAGTTTATCTTGCAAAGAGATAATCTTTTCAAAAAAGTCGTCTCTCTCTGCAGTCACCCTTTTTAGAGCATCCCCAGTATCATCCACCATAGGATTTAATGTTTTCTCTGGCAACGAAGATACACGGATGATTTCCTTCTCCAAACATCTGATCACTTCCTTTTCCTCTTGTAGAAGATGCTCTGCCTCTGAGTTTTTCAGATAGAGATCTCTCAGAAGACCCTTCAATTCAACATTTTTCTCTGACAATGTATTTAATTTTCTTTTAGCCTGATCTAGTTCAGTGTTCGAATCAAACAAGGCTTGTTCAGTTGCAGCCAAGCAGCCTTCCAGGTTGGCATTTTGAACAAGTACATCATCGAGTTGAACTGTTTTATGCTGTAGCTCATGCTGAACTTTGCTCAAAGCCACGACTAACTTTTCAAGTTCATCCTTAATGTCCTTCCTGGTGGAAGCTAATTCTTGCAGCAAGCTAAAATCAAAGAGTAACCCTTTCAGTAAATTATTTTTTCGTTCCAGCTCTTTCTGGAGTTCGAAATTCTTATCCTCAGTGCCGATGTGGACTAAATCCAACTCGTTATTTTCTGTTCTTGCCCCATACCCTATATGATCTCTTTCAGTTTCACATTTCTCAGCATGAAAAGCAGAATTATCTTCGTCACTTGCATGACATAGTTCAAGGACATTTGTCGGTAGACTATGCTCTCGAATTGCAGATCTATCAGATTTTGAAGTTGAGTTCGGCCTTCCAAGTTTGTGAAAGCATTCGATCATCTGGCCCTGTAACACAAATATGACAATATCATTCTGCATTGCTTTGCATAATGAGTCTTCCATGGATGATCTCATGCTACAAAAGAAAGCCTGTGTCTCTTCAATGGCATCTTTGTGTGCTGCCTCAAACATCTTTTCCACATCCGTTTGCATCTGGATAAAACAGTCTTCGAGCAAAGACAACATATTAGATATTTCTTCCTGATCCTGCATTACTTCTTTTTCTCTATTTCTTGATTCAATAGAGGATTTCAGCTGTTTAATCTCTTCACTCATGGTTGCTTTATCTGCAATTAGTTCCTCCCCAACTTGTTTCCACATCGTTGTTAACGTATTTGCATTTTCATTGGCCTTGAGCATTGCTTGTAACGTGTAATCAGCCTCTTTGATGGTTGCATAAGCCTCTTCATATTTGGCAAAGAAGCTCATAGGAGGAAACTGTGTCTCAACTAGCTGCACATTAAATCATATGATGGAGTTACAAATTCAGAGCATGAAAAGATCAACAGCTGTTGCCTTACAGCACAGCCTTACGATAAATCATATTGGAGAAAGAAAAACAATACTAGTTTTCGTATATGCTAAAAAAACTTATTGTCTTACCTTTCCCAAGTTTTTGCTGCCTGCTTCAAATCTCTGACTGGTAGATCGATCATGCACATCTTTGCTTTGCTCCTTGGGGTTTTCTAATGCACTTGGATCAGAAGATAATATGTCATGCATACAACTCTGATTTGGTACACCGTTACAAATGTCCATCAAGTGATCTGTTAACTTGACAAAGACATCATATGCTTTCTTGAGTTCCTCAACATAAAGGCTTAAATTTGACCCTTCATCGCAGTTAAAGTCCAGTTTTTGTTCAGTTAATTTGCTTGTGCATCTATATATTTCATTTGAAGATTTTACATCACTATCACTTTCGGCCAAAGAAATTGAGCATGAACTTGAACAATCACTAGTACTTTCAATTGACTCGGTGCAACCCCTATTTGCATCAGGATGGCGATGCATATCCACGAAACTGTAAAACAATGCACTTAAAGAACTCAATCTAAGTTTTACTTCAACAAGTTCATGTCTGATTTTTTCTGGCGCTTGGAACTGATTTTCATGCTTATGCAATGGAATTAAATCATTAGAAAATGGAATATTTTCCTGATTCCTCCTGGACAGCTGGATTTCCTTCCGGCAAGAAGATATTCCGAGCTGCTGAGATTCAGTGAGCGCTAATGTTGCACCCTTCAAGGAGTATAGTTTCTGTTCCATTTGCGTCACAGTCTTTTGTGCATCTTTCAAGCTACTTTGCAGTAGGAGAATAGTTTCTTCTTTTTCAAAACATACCTTCATAGCCTTCGCAACATGCTCATTGATCCATTCATTAACATCTGGAAATGAAGAGGAAATACTTTTTATTTGACAAGAGGCGTCTCCTAGGGATCTACACCCATCAATGAGGAATGTTGTAAGCTCCAAAGTTGCCCTTTCCCATTCTGAACGCATCATTTTTAACTCATCCTCTTTAACTGCCACACTGTTTGTAAGACTTAAATTCTGTTCAGCTAAGGATAACAAGTGCACTTGAAATTCTGACTGAAGTCTATCAATCTCGTCCTGTAAATGAGTGATTGTTTTGGTTGTTTCCATCTCAACTTCATCGCGGACTGACTCAGCTTGATGATCTTGAGATAATCTTATGGCCTGATCATTTGTATATTGTATATTTGCCATCTGTGCCTCCTTGAGATCACAAGATAATTTGTCCAACTTAGCTTGGAGAGCCATAAAGCTAGAGCCTTCACTGACTTCAATAGCTACAGTTGGATCATGATTCCTTGAACCATCTTGGTTTCTGTAATAGTCCTCATGCCTGTGCTCAACCTCGCTCCGTTGAATTTCCTTACCATCCACCATTCCTGCCAGGCGCTGATTCTCAGCCTGGACAGACTCTAGCTCTCTGATTAACTGACACTGCTTCATTTCCAGGTTCACAATAGAAATTTGAGCATTTATCAGCTGTTTGTGGACATCATCAAGCTGCAGATTCAAGACATCTTTGCTCTGCAGATTACTGTTGTCCTCAGTAATTTCAACCCCTGAAAGATTGTTTGATGTTGCTTCATCGACTGAATCACTTCTGAGTAACCCGATTTCAAACCCTGAAAGATTGTTTGATGTTACTTCATCTATTGAATCACTTCTGAGTAACCCGTTCTCAATCTGCAAAGTAGTTGGAAGAGTCACGGAGTCGCATAAAAATGTAATGGTACAATAACATTCATTTTTCTGCGGAAAAGGCAGAAGTTTATGATGAGCTTTTAAGTACTTTGCATGTTGCTTGATACCGTCCTTCCGGGTTTCACTAGTTAATAACTTATGTTCAGATATTTATACCTACAAGAGCATATGTTTTAAGGAAATTGAGTAAGCATATAACTTGTTCTTACTGAGTTGGATGTCTCTGGGTCAAAGTTCATTCCATTTGCCAGTTGGTGTCTTAATGAATCAACTTCCCTGCAAAGCATAACATGCAAAAATAAGAAATGTGAAACAAATAGAAACTACCCAAGACCAGCCAACATTAAATCAACTTGAATCTGCTCTGATTGAATATAGCTGCATATGAAAACAAAATTGACAAATTCAAATCCGAAAACCATTCTAATGTATGAAATGGAATTGGAAAAGCAGACAAAATTGACTGCATTCATCAACAAAAGGTCGACGAAGAGTAACAAGAGGAGATACTAGTGCGCAAAAAACTAGTGCTTCTCCACCTTAGAGAACTTGTCTAGATTTATAAGCTTCAACAGGTATATATTCACCTGATTAATTTGGAATTCATGTCTCTGCAGTGTTCCACCTCTTTTGCAACTTCAAATTCCTGTAGTTATTAGGAAAACAGGCATAAATTCTAGACTGGAATTATTTAAAAATAATGAAATGGGCATGTACTCTACTTAGTGAACCTGTTTTCCTTTCATTGGAGTGGACTGATGGTGTACATAGCTATTCTCAACTTCAAACAGTTCCAAAAGCTTTGTTGTGTAGGACAATGAAGTAAATAGGTCATCATGGGCTTAGGTGAAATGAGGTTCAAAAGTAGTTATAGAAGCCAAACCTGATTCCGTAATTCTGATATTTCAGAAACCAATTTTTCTCTCTCTCCTTGTTCATTGAAATATTGATACCTGTGAACCATGAAAGGAGGGAACTTTAAAAGGTGAAACCAGAGGCCACCAAAACATTAATGATGAATTCAAAATTATTACACTCGGATTTGCTCTAGCAGTCTGATATTTTCTGATGCAAATCGAATGACTTCGGGATTTCTATCAATCTTTTCCTGAAGCAACTTATTTTCCTCTCTTAAAGAACTGTTTTCATCCCGGTAGAACTTATCAGCAGAGAGTGATCCATCTAAAAGTGATTCCAAGCGTTTTATTTTTTCCTCACGCAATCTGAGCATCATGTTACTACTCTGAGATTCCTTTTCTCGTTGGTGAGTCTGCAGTCAAATTTACATTTTTTATTTATCTGGAAACACAACCATTATACCAACAAATTTCTAAAATATGGAAACAAAAATACCAGACTAGTCAAATGTTCAATTTCTGCTCTCAGTCTTTTGGTTTCGGTTTCAGCCAACTTCTCTCGCCGCAGGGCACCACGCAATATAGCATTGAATTTTGTCTGCCATGAACAGTTATAGTTATGAATGGGTATACACCCTTTACGTTCAAGGGAAGAAACAGAATAGAAATTGAATAGTACCTTTAAATTTGCGGCCTTCGGAGTCGTATGCTCGCCATATGCTTCAACTTCCTCAGATGACTCACACCTGGCAGAATAGTATCCTGAGCTAGATTGATTGGGACTGGGAGGAAGATCTAAAAGTTTCATTGAGTCATGCTGATTCTTCATGAGGAATGACAGTTGACCCTGCTAGTAGCATAAAATACTAAGTGACAAGGTCTCCAGTGTCAAAATTAGGTGTATATACTTGCGCGAGATTTCCTACCTTTAATTTTTGGATTTGCTGCTGCAATACAATGACATCGCCCGACGCATCTTCATTAATCTTAGCCTGAAATTAATAGAAGAAACCAATAAAAACAAAGATGTAAAAGGTATGGAATTCAACGAGACTAAGTTGGGATCTGTACATTATTTTGAATAAGCTTGGCTCGCTGTGCAAACTTCAAAGTGCTCAGAGTCTCATTTGCAGAGCTTCAAAGCAAGAATTGAAACGAGTCACATGACATTCTTGCATAAATTCCATTAAAGTTGTCAGTTTAATATTGCAAATCATAATTGTACCGAGTAGATGGGCTGACATTTGCAATAATTGTTGTTTTGGAATTTCCACCAAGAGAGTCCTGCATTCAAAAAAGTTTGTAACAAAGCCTTTGTATGAAGACAAACTCGGTGTATAGAATTTACTGTGATACACTAAGGCATTTAGCCCCCCAAATTTATGAATCTCACCTGAAGAAGAAATGTTAACCTGGAGTCTCTATATGGTACATGTCGATGTTTCCCTTGCGCTAAATCCACTAGCGACATTATTACCAATCTAAAGCCATTAATGGAACATAGATTCAGCCCACTGTAATAGAAAAGAAAAACAATCTTTGTTTGGCCAATACAAGATTGTATAGTCCACTAGTTTGAAATTTGAAAGTGTACTACAATTGTCAAGTCCTCTTAAGAAGTTGCTGCCCGCAATAAGTCATTAACATGATAAATCCACCAAGTGATACTCGCAGAAGTAACATCCAGTAGTGGCACCAAGAATATACAACGTATCATAGAGGAAAAAACAGAATGTTAAAACAAGTTAGTACAAGCATCAAGATGACATAGCCTAGAGATATTTAAGAGATGCCTACCCAAGAGTTGACAGAGACTTGTTGATATTTGCAGCTTCTTTCAGACGATCTCCTTCTGCCCCGGAGCTCTTCTGCCTATCAAGAAGAATATTTTAATCCAATGCACCATTTATGAACGAAATTACTGTCACTAAACCAGCAATACCTTTCAGAACCAGCCAGGTCTACTAAATTCAACCTTCCAAACCTAAAATGAGACATGGAATCCTTCTCCCAACGGCTCTCAACGGTGCAAGTGAAGACACTATGGGATCTACTGCTCTCACCGTTCATGTATGTTGCAGCTATCTTCCTATTTGCAGCCCCCTACGGAAGACACAGTCAATCAAATCAAGCTTGCAATGATTAAAAAGTTATAATCAAGTTTATTCAACTTCATGCGCCACCTGTTGCAAAAGTTTGACGACGTCATTCACTGTACTGACACTGTGCTCCGTAAGGTTTTCAACATATACCCCTTTCTTTAAGTCTTCCCTGAGCTAAATTAACCAATAGGACAAGAGAGAAGTATATGTTAACTCTTTTGCTGCAAGTTGCCAGTAGATCCATTGTGTCCATCAAAGTAATACCTGTAAATTAGTGGATGAAGGCTCGAGAAGGTCTGTTATTTGCTCGTTATATATCTCCAAGAAAGAACATTTGCAGCTGTACATCAATCTCTCATGCTTCCTACTCTCTTCTTCCTTAAAAAGATTGGAATAAGGATCAGCACCAACAAGACAACAACAGGTAAATGGTATTGTCATCCTAAGAGCAGATACAATCTATGCAACCTTAGTGATCCTAGTGAAGAGGTACTCAAATATGCGAGGAGTAATGCCAGAATCATCACTGAGCTTCCCATCCATGTTATCAATTTCACCCATCATAGTATATGTCTTTCCACTGCCTGTCTGTAGCAAGTTATCGATCATTTACTAAGTATCTTAAAAACTAACAAATAAATGTAGCCAAATAACGAACCGCCTCAAAACACCTACTTGTCCATAAGCAAACATGCAGCTGTTATATCCAGACATGCAATTATCCACCATGGGCAATCCTGCAACTCCAAAAAGCTTCTCCTACACAATGCTCAACAGAGTCAAAAAAATGAATCGCACAAAAACCTGTCTACCTAATTTTCTTATAGCATGCAACACAAGAGCACCTGTGATGTACTTTCACAAGCTATATGATCGAACGTAAATCTGGTTTCAGGGTGGCCTAGCCAAACTACAGTCTGCGCGCTCTCTTGATTCAAGCACCTCCCATACCCTTGCGACATCAGTTCACCATCATCCAACGGCCTAATTCGAATCAAAACCTATACGTAGAAGGACAAAAAAAAATACCTAAACATCAATAAAAACCAATCAGTCTTTCACACAAGAAGGCCTGCTAAATACAAGAAATCAACCTGCACGTTATGATCCTTCCAGAATGCAGGATCCTCTTCAAGCTCAAAACACGGAACGTCAGCTAACAATTGTCGTGGAACCGCCAGAGAAGCCCCTCCACAAACCCGAGGCAAAGCCCCTGCTGCTCTCCCTCCTCCACCGCTCATTTGAAACGGAAACCTAAACACAGAAGCCGAGCTCCCCGACGCATTAGCCACATTGTACAAACTACTGTGTCCACTTCTAATCGGAGCTGAATTGGACTCATAATGAGGCGATTTCCCTCGACCATAAACCCTAGAACCAGGAGTCCTGAGCAACGACGACATCAGCTGAGACGTCGATTGCGGCTTTCCTTTAGCGTGATGGTGAAGGTTCGGCAAAAGAGATTTGGATTGGTATTGTGAGGGATCAGGTATCGAAGTCAGTGGAGATCTCGACGAAGGAATCGGATTCGATGAGCTCTCGAATTCGTTCTTGTTAGCGTTATCGGCTTCCCTCGACTGCGGTGGCCTTCGAGAGGAAGTACTACCGTCTCTCGACATTGTTGGAGGTTTGGATTCGTGAAATTGGAGGTAATTTAATGGTGAATTGCTGAATTTAGGGGAATTTGTGATGGATTAATGAAGTGGAATTGATGGTGAAGGTGCTTTTATTTGGGGGTTTGTGAAGTAAATGGAAGTGGTAGAGAGAGGAATCGCCATTGAAATGAATGTTAGAGAGAGAAAGTGACTGGAGATGATGATGATGATGATAATATATTAAAATATTAATTGCGAAAAATAAAGCCCGCCTCAAATTCAAATTTCAGTAGTGGGTATTAGCGTGTGAATCCCTGTAGTCTGGATATTCATGAACTGACCCCAATTCTTGCTTTAGTTAATTGTACAGAGTTTCTAATTGGCAATGACCCTTGTGATGTCTTTTTTCACAAATAAACTTGCAAAATTTGAAGATTTTGAGAAAATGTGTCATTATAATTTTAAGTTTTTTTTTCTTTTTAAGTTGATTATATCGTTAACTAATGACTTAATACTTACTAAATAGAGATCATGGCACGTGTTACCCTAATGCATTTAACGTAATATGAAAAAAAAAAAATTACTATGTAGAAACGATGTCTACATAAATATGAGAGAGCTTATGGAGACATAATATGAAACTTCTAAATGGAATAAACAATTTAGTTATTGTGGTGTAGTTAAGGTTACATTTGGAAATTAATTATTTGATGTTATGGTGTAATAATATAGATATAGTGGATATTTTACTATATGCGAGTGTTTTCAATTAAACTTTGGTTCTCATTATTTTTTAAATCTTTATAAAGTTATTCACATTTTAATTTGTAAGTTGTGACAATCAATGTGTATCTGGTAACATTTTAAGATATGAGTTGTACGATGAGTTTCACCAAAACGTTCCTTGCAAAGCTACATGATCATCACTTCGACGTGATTTTGTAATTCATATAGTTTACAAATATGTTGTTTTTTATTAGACCTTAAATGAAGTAAAGATGAATTGTGGATTTGTAGTTTAATATCTTAAAGTTATGGTTGTTACGGCAATCATGGTAGGTATTAATTTAATCATGCAATCATCAAAATGCTTTAATCCGTTGGCGAAGGCAAAATCCATGAGTTTGGTAGGAACTCAAATTGAATTTTGAATTTAAATTCTATCGGGACCCGAATTCTCTGAAAATTATTAAATGACTGAACAATATAGCACGTTAATTTCAAATATCAATCATAACTCATAAGCTATTCCATAAAGATAAAAATAGAACAAAATTATTATCGATGTTAGTGGACTGGCATCACGCATTGGACAAGCAGAAAAGCACGTGAGCAATAATGAATTGAATAAGAAATTACGCGAGAAAGTTCAAAAAATAATCATCTACAAGTTGATTAATAGATTATATTTTGTTCAATGTCATAGTAACTCTTTAGTCTTCACTAACTATTTCATGAATGATACAAAAATTGCAAATAAATAACACAAAATTAACAAGAATTTGAGCAACGGATTAGGTTTAACAACGTGTTACAGAGTGACCAAGTACTCATGAGTCATGACCTACCTCACGAACTCATAAGAGAACAATAAATTGACCCCAACAAATAAAATAATTACTCCTAGTAACATTGTTGAAGGTGCTGTATAACTCTTTCCTGCGTTCATGCCACTTCCTGCAGCTGAACCATGCAAAAAGGAAACAAGCCAAAATTAGTAATTAGCATCAGTAGATAGTTGATTATCAATATTAAACCATAACTGAAAAACTACGAAAATATTTACTAAGAAACCACACAAGACCCCTCTTAATCATTTTGGATAAAATAACGGACTATAACATTTGTTAATGCAATTAATTGACCATAACTATCGCATACTTACCACACTCTATCGTCGCATTGGCAGTAGTAGAACAAATGCAGACGAACCCTTCCGTCTCAACATCAAATCCACAAGTTCCCCCTGATCTACGACACCTCTCGCATCCAGAATCAGGCAAATTGTACGATAACTTGATCCCGTACAACCAGTCCAATGGACCAACTCCCTTCAATTCGTCCACATTATAAACACTAGTATAGTGAGTGCAATCCAATATATTCATGCTCATGAACTTCACCGTGTCGTATGTTGTGAAACAACAGGGCGGTGTGGTGTTGGAGAGGATGTGGAAGAGCTTAAACGAGGTGCAGCCGCCATAGAGCTCGTCGCAAGAGTGGCCGGAGAAATTGAAGCACAAATTTCTATCACATAAAAATTGCAAAACCATTGTGGTTTATTTACATGTACATGAGTACATCGTGGATATTCCAAATTAGCACATAATAGCTACTGATAATATTTTATATTAATTTTTGTCTCAAATTACACTTATAAAAAAATGTAAATCATACAATATGTTGTGTGAAACATTGGCATAGCTCTTTTTTCCAAAAATTAATAGGAAAATCTTCCATCTAAAAATATGAGAATTAGAAATTTTGCTCGTTTTTTTTTTATGTAAGTCGCAAATATTAAGGGGTGAGTTGTATTTCAATCATTAGGGACAATTTACCTATTTATTCTCTATAAATTTTATATGAAATCCGAATTAACTTATTTGTATTTTCATAAACAATTTTGTTAATTACATTACAAACGATAAATTGCCATTAAATTAGGGTCATTATCAAGAATAAACTTAGGGCCATTTAACACAAAATAGAAAGAAAATAAAAATATACTGATTAATTAGGTAATTAACAAACCTGTAGTGGTTAAGAACAGGGGAGTCAACAGAGCAGTTCATGAGCGCGAAAACAGTATCCGGCGACGGCGGAATCACGGCGGACTGAACCTCCGTCATCGTAAAATCCCGGTGGGGCTGAAGAATGGCGCACGTCGACATCCCCGGGTCGAAAACAACGACGTTTCTCTCGTCATAATCAATTTTCTGCACTTTGTAGCTTCCGGAAGGAGTCAGAAAGAATAAATCAGCAGCGGAGCAGTTCAGCATGCGGCGGAGCTGCGGCGCTCCGCATCCGTCGTCGATGCCGAACGGGTAGTTTATTTGAATGTTGTTGCAGAAATTGCGGCAAAGTGAGGAACACAGTATAACATTTGTGGATAAAATTGAGATTGTAATGGCCAATGTATAAATTAATTTTGTGTTGTGATGAATCATAATTAGAAAAAATAAAATTGGTTGGTTGGTTTTATTTTAGAGTTTATGAGTTGAAAAAAAAAACATGAGATTTGAAAAAAGATTGCAATGTGAATTGAGAAAACAGGGGGGACCCTGTTTCTTGTTACAAGTATTCGAGTATGGGGATCTGTGTAACTGGGTTACAGCTCACCGTGAATTGCTCAATCATGCTGCTTTCTTGATTGACTATTGAGTGCAAGAGGTCAAAAAAGTTTCAAGCTTTTACACTAATTTAATCAGAGTGAGAAGGACCCAGATTTCAGTTTTTTGTCTCACTATTAAGTTTCATCATATACCGAGCTAACTAAATGACTTCATTTCGATTGAGAGCAAGATAGTTTCAGTTAGGTTTCTAAGCCTTATATCGTTCTATATATGACATCTTTCATCTGACATTTTCTTTGATCGTGTCCTTTTGGGGATTTTCAACGTTTTGATCCCTTAATTTGGCTTAACCGCGATTTTGGTCTCATAAGTTGACTGACCTCGATTTTGATCCCATAACTTGGCTTAAGGACTCGATTTTGGTCCCATGATCAACATTTTTAAAATTCTAGCCGTTAAAACCTTACGTGATAACTTATGACCGACTGCGTGACAATTTTGACCAGTAAAATCTCGCTTCTCTTCATCATTCGCTTGCCCAAAAATTTTCATAGCACAACACAATTCGTCCTGCAATTCGAAAGTAAATCCCCAATTTTGGTGTCGTATGAAGCATTTTCGTGTTCAAATTGCTAGATGTATTCTATTCAATTTTGTGTTTTTGTACTACTGTTTTTTTAAGGTTTAGAGATTGCTAATTATGTGTTAATATGTCACAATTACCTGTTAAAATCATGAATCGCATGCAAAATTAGGGTTTGTTGTGTTGTTCAAATGTCTTTGTCGTTTGTGGTATTTGTAGATGGCTCACCCTCGCCAAATCCAGTGTGTTTGTGGTCGAGGAATAATGATGTATTGTAAGGCTAGTAGCCACGCATCTCGCCCCGATAGTTTTTCCCTTACCACATTGTCCTCTTCAACATCCATGGTGTTACCAAATAGGAGATCATCTAAATCATCTGCATACTGATCTTCAGGTTGATTTTCATCAACTTCTTCTACGTACGATTTTACCGGTCAAAATTGCCACACAGTCGGTCATAAGTTTCCACGTAAGGTTTTAACGGCTAGAATTTTAAAAATGTTGACCAAGGGACCAAAATCGAGTCCTTAAGCCAAGTTATGGGACCAAAATCGAGGCCTGCCAACTTATGGGACCAAAATCACGGTTAAGTCAACTTAAGGGACCAAAACGTTGAAAATCCCGTCCTTTTGCCTAAGGTTTTATTGGATCGTACTATTTTGTGTTTGTTCAGTCTTGTTTAATATGACTCAACCATCAATAAAAATAAAAATAAAAATTCTTAAATATTTTCACAAATAGATGTTGCATTTAATTTAGGGTCGAGTGCAAGTAGGTATGACTGCGCGACGAAACATAACTTATGAACTTACTAGGGCTCATTTGGTTGGCCCTATAAGGTCTTGTAAGGCCCAAATAATCTGGATTGAACAGTGCCATTATCACCTTTGGTTGCAGCTAATATATATATATATATATATATATATATATATATATATATATATATATATATATATAAACCGGGTCATCAATATTGTGTATGACTAACCCGGGACTTATCAGCAATTATAGCCGTCGCTGACGAGGCCTTTTGGCGAATATGACATCAACAGTGTGTTTTAAACTTGCTGCTGGAAATCCTAAAAAACAACGTCTCTCCTCTCCTTTACATCTTCCAGCATTTGTTAATTAAAAAACAGAAGCCCTGTTGCAATGCAAAGCTCTAATTCTATCAGCAGATTCATCATAGGTCATGATAAAGGCAAGGATTCTATAATCCCAAAATGATAAAACGAAAAATTCTTGTGAAGACAATTTGTTTTCATTGTAAAGTGTGTCAAAAGTTATGGAAACAAAGTAAATTTTATGATTTGCTCTTCTTTTCCATCTTTTTACATGAATTTTCATCTCATATCTTTCATTTCCTAATCCTAATGTAGGTGGTGTGCCATAATATGTCATGTCAAGAAGAAGCCACGTAGGCACGAAACTGACCAATGAATGTCGAGAATGCTTAAAGGTAAAGCTACCTTAGCCGTATTTGGATCACCATTATATCTTTATAGCTAGTTAGACATTGAGTAATATGTCATTAGAAAGCCACATGAGTCTAGGTCGCAACGCAACAAGCGGAATGCGATTTGGAGGTTTAGAGAGAAACTTATGCCCAAAATAGTAAAGTTGCGCAGATCAGTGTAAAATGACCTTTTAGCCCTCGAATCATGCCTATATATACCCCCTCACTCCTCACAAGAGAGAGAGAGAGAGAGAGAGAGAGAGAGAGAAAGAGAGATGTCACGCATCGAACCGAGCCAATTCGATGCGCCCCAATTCGATGCGCCCCAATTCGATGCGTCCCAATTCGATGCGCCCCTATTCGATGCGCCCCAATTCGATGCGTCCCAATTCGATGCGCCCCAATTTGATGCGCCCCAATTCGATGCGCCCCTATTCGATGCGCCCCAATTCGATGCGTCCCAATTCGATGCGCCCCAATTCGATGCCCCTATTCGATGCCCCTATTCGATGCCCCTATTCGATGCCCCTATTCGATGCCTTATATGCCCAGAAAGCCACGTGAGTCAGGGTTCTAAATCAAGAAGCGGAATGAGGTTTCGATCATCCTACAAAGAGATATGATCGAAACCGTGCAGTCGCTCCAATGCTGAACCAATTGAACCAAGTGGCCCTATCAGGGGTCGACCTAATAGAGGTAGCTCGAAAGAGACAAATGAACTACGTTCGGCTTGATTCCCTTAATGGGATACGTAGGCAGCTTGGCAAGTTCCCAAGTTCAGTCCGATATCATGAGAACCTAACGCCTGCAAGTCAACAATCAAATAGTACCAAATCTCCCACGTTCGACTGTTCCCTCAACTTGGCTATTTAGGGATTATTTCCTGTAACCTTATATTTCTTTATGTGTAATAGGTGTTCCGAACCAAGCTAGTCCATTCAATGTAATAGGATAGCATTATTTTGGTTAAGTCAGGCCCCACTGTATCGATTTCTCGGTGTATTGTAACCTAGACGAAATAAGACCAAAATATTGGCGCCATCTGTGGGAACACCATTTCGCTTATGTTTAAGAGTATGTTTAGGTAAATGGCAAATAAATGGAATGGACCAACGGGAAAATAACCGCGAAGAGTCTAAGTAGCTATATCGAGATCAGGAAACAACTACGGAGTTGACAATATAGAATTCGATCCCAAACAAACAAAGAGTGGTGCTAAGAGCAATAAACAAATCCGCAATTCAACCAAGAAAACTAACATTATTGGAGAATGATTAAGGATTCTTCAATCCCAATCCTATACGGACAAATGACTACACCCCGAATAGTGTCATGATTTGTCTTACCCTAAGGTGGTATCGAAGGTCGGATTGCATTGGTTATCAGACCAAACATGGATACTACATACAGATGGAATCCAACAACAAGACATCGAAGAATTACCTCGAGAAGAGGATGAAAGACACAGAAAAAAACCTGGCAAGAGGAGCTCCAATGAATTTTATGGGCGTGTAGGACAACCACAAGAACATTGACGGGCGAAACACTTTTCGTTCTTGTTTACGGCACTGAGGCTGTTCTACCTGACGGAATGGGAATCCCAACACGCAAGATTCACGACTATGATCCCGAATAATCAGTCCGCTTACGTCAGATGGATCTGGACATGATAGGCACAACAAGGGAAGATGCGTACCAATGCACTGTAGCTTTCAAAGCAACAAATGCTAAAAGCTACGACAACAGAGTCCAATTATGAAATTTTGAGGTAGGAGATCTAGTACTCAGAAGTATATCAACAAAACAGCACATTGAAAAATTCGACCCAACATGGAGGGGCCCTTCAAGATCATACAAGCGACCTTGGAATGTGCAACATCTTAGGCGTTATTATGCAAAGGAGTAGAAACAATTGCGATCAGGAGCTAATAACCTGTATGACCTGCGAAGGCTTGAGTCCCGTGCAAAGACTGGGAAACATAAACCCCTCGATAAGTAATTGAGGCCAACCTTTTCCAAATTATTAAATGTATCTATCTACGTGAACGGCGCAGGTGGAGTCTTATAGAAATGATACTAAAATCCCCAAATGAGGACCCAAGGAGTTCAGAGACAAAACAAACACGAGAAGAACGGAAACTCTGTCCAAAGTGGCACGAGATACCGAAAATCCCTAGGACAACGAGAAGAACGGAAACTCTGTCCAAAGTGGCACGAGATACCGAAAAAAGCCAGAGGCAACGAAAGGGACGGAAACTCTGTCCAAAGTGGCACGAGATACCGAAAATCCATAGGACAACGAGAAGAACGGAAACTCTGTCCAAAGTGACACGAGATACCGAAAAAAGCCAGAGGCAACGAAAGGGACGGAAACTCTGTCCATCATGGCACGAGACACCAAGAATCTTACCCTTATGAGGTATCAATGAATCTTACCCGTATGAAGTATCGAAGAATCTTACCCGTAGGTGGTATCAAAGAATCATACCCGTATGAGGTATCAAATAATCTTACCCGTATGAGGTATCAAAGAATCTTACCCTTATGAGGTATCAAAGAATCTTACCGTTACACAGGAGAAGTTTTATTCACATGATCCTGGAAACCCTTCATGCACGACACGAGCGTCATGACTGAGGTCCATCGACCCAAAGAGGTCAAAAGTAAAATACACTCCTCATACAAGGCTTAAACGTAATAACGGAGATCCATCGACCCAAAGAGGTCAAAAGCAAAATTCACCCCTCATGCACGACATAAGCGTCACAACAAAAGTATATATACGAACGAGCAGAAACCAAAAACTATGATGTCAGGCCACAAAATCGATTTCATAAAGAACCGTTGCGGAAGCGACAAGCAAGAATGTCAATAAACAAAGTGTCCTAATATCATCAAAATGGTATTCAAGTATGTCTACTCGGCAAACGACTGAGGGAACTTGGAACGAAGGACCAGACTCATGGAACTAGCGAAATTGACACAATTTCCCTGAATCTGGTCCTTCGTAAGCATAGTTCATCCGCTTTCACCCAACGTTCGAACAATACAATTTCATTTCCTTTCGATACAAAACTAACAACATCAAATCATCTACCCCAAGCGGTACGTCAAACGTGTCTAGAGTGGCAACAAGAACGTCCACACAAAGCGACACGGTGCAAACCTATCCGAAACGGTACGAAGCAAACTTGTCCAAAGCGACACCAAAGCATTAGCCCGACAAGATAAATGTAAACCTAAAATCTCAAAAATGAAATATCGGCCCAGAGCGGCCAGATGAAGAATAAAATAATGGCCCGAAGTGGTCAGATGAATATATGGAATATATCAAAAATGGGCATCAGCCCATCATGGTGAGAAATAAATTAAACATCACAAAGGATAGACATCCGCTCATAGAAGCATGATGCAAACAACATATCCGTATGCCTGAAAGGCTGGATATGGCAATAGACTTCACGTGGCAAATTAGTTACATCTGTTCACAATGGAACGATGTTTGTCTGCCCAGATGAGTGCATATTTAAACTAATATAGAAGGCTTATCACCTCAAGAAGTAAGAATACCCAGATGCCAAATTAACAGTCACCGTCGACGAGTAATAACATGTAAAAGCACAAAGTGCGAGAAACAAAATGCGAGGGTCATCGAATACGAATGTAACAAAGTATCCGAACAAAGGCGACACAATATCCAAATAGACAAAGATCTCTACCAAGCGTAAATTGCAAGATCAATGCAAGAAGCTTGAGAAATTTAGCACTAGATCGCTTTAGACCCATCACTTATATATCATTTCTATCATAGTCGAATGTCTCCATCAAGTCGATCTCTCGCTCGATCGAGGCGCTTAGCAACATAACCTACGTGTTATTTAAGCTGTGTTTTTCTCAAAGACAACAACGATTAACTCAAAAAATAACTGCAAAATCGTATTGGGCGAATAAACGTCGTGCCTTCACACGATCTAACAATACTAATGTAGCAACTGGGACGCACAATCAAAAATTATCAAAAATCTATACACGAGTGAGGCCATAATCCTCAAAACACAAATTGTACAAGGTTAAGCAACGATGGAAACACTGTCTCACAAATGTCGCAAAAGCAAAACCACCCATTGTGAAGTTATTTGCATGAAAATAACACCATCCATGATCTAAAGGGGACCTGTGATGAGAAGGAAAAGGGACGGACACTCTATCTCAAATGACAAGTGATAACCATTAAATCCCTAAAAACAAAGCAACGAGATGAGGAAGTCTGTCTCAAGAGACAAGTGTCTAGGAAAAATCTGATGAAATTGGTTACGCCAACATAAAAAATGTCCGATGCGACAGAAAGAAATGAAACACGCGCGATACCCCACGATGCAATATGGCATATGAATTGCCAAAATTAAAGTAAATTGCGAAAGCGCTAACAACAAGTTCGCTAAAATAAAGACAAACGGGATATACACTCTGCCCACAAGTGGCAAGTGCACCCAAAGAAATCCTGCAGGATGGAAAACTTCAGAACAATGAGGTGAACATGAGTTAACTTAGCAAAAGATGCCATAGCAGCTCTGCAACATGACGTGGCATAGAGTTGGCAAGTAATATAGGAATAGTAAAAAATACCGCTGAAAGAAAATAACCGCAAAAAGAAAGTAGCATAGACCCATTGAAAAATAATGTTCAAAGCAGCAGGGTGACGCAACGTCGAAACAGACATAACAAATTGTTCATTAAATCAGATCTGTCAGAGTGTCGATCGAATCCAAACACATTCGATCGATTGTGATCATCCAAACTTCAATTTTTAATTACTTTCAAAATCGAATTAAGATGAGATTGCGCAGTGACGATCGAATTCCATAAGTCTAACCAATCGAATTAGGATGAGGCATGCCATAAGTCAAACCAATCCAATTCCAAGATATGGTGAAGTAATACTATCGATTTGTTTCCGATTCAATCATGAAATGGCTATCAAATAGTCTCAATATGGATGATTTAGAGATTCATTAGATTCGATCTAGCATTGATCTAACAGCTCAGATTCGGCCTATCATGTAGAGCCTTCGCCCTCAATGAAGGCAATGAATCCCATAAAGTCTCACGACTATAGATAAAGATTCCAAACCAAACATAATTGCAAAATCAGCGCACAACACCGAAACAGAGGATAACCAACTCAGAGTTCATTATGCTTGTCACCTTGTTATCAACAACATTGTCGAAATAGCGAAAACATCAAAATTGGAGGTAAAACCCCGTATGATAATACAACAACTAACTGGCACACCCAGGGTCGAGTTTTATTATGACCAGCAACGAGGCAGAATACAAAGATATTCTCGCTGGAACCTCAATGGCAAGCTCATTATGAGTACAATGCCTGGTGGTCTTTACAGATTAGCAACTTATGAAATCATTTCACAATCTTAACTATTGCCAAATCCCCGAAGACAGAAATGTAACTAAGTGCGTTGTCATAATTCGCAACAAAACCACGATATTCGTAGAGATGAGAGTCGTCCTATTGGCGGCAAAAGAATATGTCATAAGAATGACAAGATGCATTAGAACAATGAAAAGAATCGATCAGATTAGGCCTATATACATAAACAAACTGGAACCACGAGTTATTTGCATGAAACTAACGCCATGTAAGACCTAAAGGGGACTCACAATAACTAAAAAGGAACGGATACTCTATCTAAGACGACACGAGATACCGCAACTCCCTAAATAACTAAAAAGGGACGAAGACTCTATCTAAAATGACACGTGATACAGCAAATTCCTAAACACCTAACAGCAACGAAAACTTTCCGTGATTATGGAAGAATGCTCGAGTTGTCAAAATAAAGTAAAAAGCAATGATAGCAATTGAAATAAAAAGCAACGATTACGAGCCTTCGATCAAATAAACAAACCGTGAGATTAAATAAAATGGCGACGCAGCGCCACAAAAACAGCAAACTAGAAATTGTTTATTGAAGAGAAAAATAAATATGAGGATCGAACCACCTGATTTGGTGCAACCTAGATCGAATTCCCTCGATTCGATGCACTCTAAATTCGATATAGGCCAATTCGAGATACCTTGTATCGAATCCACCCGATTCGATCGTCGTTAGACTCGACCTATCGTGGACATTTAGTCAAAACAATACCTCGAGGTAAATGCAAACTAGATCACTACCCATGGCACGACATTTATAAAGCAGATCACTAGCACACAAGTGCGTGCATAGCATGAAGCGTGCATCGCATCAAGTTCGATAAAAGTGATTTGGCAACCGATCCTTCAAATCACGACTCCTAGATAAGAGGCGTATTTTCAAGCCATGCAAAATTTTTATAATTTGGCACCCGCTCTTGAATCAAGACCGCCTCCCAAATGGGGGGACTATAATATGATGTGGGCTTATTCAGTAAGCTACACTAGTGCATAATGGCATAAATCACCCAAAAAATGAGGCGAAATGACTCTAGCACTTCATTATAGTTTGAAGTATGCTTATGTACCAAAATCACACTCCAAACTGGGGGAGTAAATGGTGTGCCATAATATGCCATGTCAAGAAGAAGCCACGTAGGCGCGAAACTGACCAATGAATGTCGAGAAGGCTTAAAGGTAAATCTACCTTAGACGTATTTGGATCACCATTATATCTTTATAGCTAGTTAGATATTGAGTAATATGTCATTGGAAAGCCACATGAGTCTAGGTCGCAACGCAACAAGCGGAATGCGATTCGGAGGTTCACAGAGAAAGTTATGCCCAAAATAGTAAAGCTGCGCAGATCAGTGTAAAATGACCTTTTAGCCCTCGAATCATGCCTATATATATCCCCTCACTCCTCACAAGAGAGAGAGAGAGAGAGAAAGAGAGATGTCACTCATCGAACCGAGCCAATTCGATGCGCCCCAATTTGATGCGTCCCAATTCGATGCGCCCCTATTCGATGCATCCCAATTCGATGCGTCTCAATTTGATGCGGCCCAATTCGATGCGTCCCAATTCGATGCGCCCCAATTCGATGCGCCCCAATTCGATGCCCCTATTCAATGCCCCTATTCGATGCCTTATATGCCCAGAAAGCCACGCGAGTCAGGGTTCTGAATCAAGAAGCAGAATGAGGTTTCGATCATCCTACAAAGAGATATGATCGAAACCGTGCAGTCGCTCCAATGCTGAACCAAGTGAACCAAGCGGCCCTATCAGGGGTCGACCTAATAGAGGCAGCTCAAAAGAGACAAATGAACTACGTTCGGCTTGATTCCCTTAATGGGATACGTAGGCAGCTTGGCAAGTTCCCAAGTTCAGTCCGATATCACGAGAACCTAACGCCTGCAAGTCAACAATCAAAGAGTATCAAATCTCTCACGCTCGACTGTTCCCTCAACTTGGCAATTTAGGGATTATTTCCTGTAACCTTATATTTCTTTATGTGTAATAGGTGTTGCGAACCAAGCTAGTCCATTCAATGTAATAGGATATCATTATTTTGGTTAAGTCATGCCCCACTGTATCGATTTCTCGGTGTATTGTAACCTAGACGAAATAAGACCAAAATAGTAGGGAGATTAAATTCAGATGAATGATTTTATTTTTATATGGGTATATTAATAATCATCATCTTTTCTGTGGGATTCCATTTTCCATGTTGTAATAACTTTGCATTTGTTTCATTAGCCATTGGATGAGTGAATTTGACTCTTTCTGATTAGATGTATATGGGGAAAATTAGTTCACATATTATCATAGGGAGCTTTCTTGTTCTGTATATTATTGTTTCTGCCAATCAATACAGTTAGTTGTACCTAAAAGTAATTATTTAACAAATGTCATCAGAACCAGAAGACTTGCATGTATCTGAAGCATTTGGTGTATGTATATAATTTATTTTT
Source organism: Linaria vulgaris (assembly GCA_948329865.1). Taxonomy (NCBI): domain Eukaryota; kingdom Viridiplantae; phylum Streptophyta; class Magnoliopsida; order Lamiales; family Plantaginaceae; genus Linaria; species Linaria vulgaris. The sequence goes on along the minus strand of OX415249.1, from coordinate 128,224,429 downwards.
GTACAGGAATTATTGAGCAGTTTGATTGTCTTTTCTTTTTCTTTCCTGAATTTATAACAAAGAAATAAAGGTAGTTTGATCAATGCCAAGCATTTCTTACAGTCTTTCACTCCCTATTTTCCTACTGGCCGGATTATCGAAATATTTGATGAATATTCATTACATTTTTAGATACTTATAAAAATTCAATTATGCTGAGGTTTTAACATATTACACCCAAGTTATAGATGTATGCATAATTCTTGCTCTTTTGTTTATTGTCTCATATTTGTAATAAAAATACGCTTATATTATATAGGTCTTGTGAAAATTTCCAGAGTACTTGCACATTGTAATGACTTAGTACTGTTTGGTACATGTAATTAGGTAACAGTCCAAACCAGCTGTCAAAATGGTGTTAGGAAAATGAGTGTGTCGTTACATTTTTAAGGTGGTCTAGACCTATCAATGTTGGCTTTATACACACTTCTACCATACAGCCACAGGTCTGCTTTTTACTCACTTATAACAAAAAAGAGTTCTTCTGGCCTTTTCTTCGTGGCTTTCGCCTGATTTAAAGACAATAAAACTTACCAAATAATGTTTTAATTTGGTGCAATGATCAAATGGCGTGATTGCTCGGTTATAATTGGATTTAGAATTAAGTTTATTGGAATGTTTTCCTAACGATACAGCAGAAGCAATAATCACGTTCATGGTCTCAAGCGTGCAACGACAAAACTGCATTATTGGATAGGATATATAAAAATGGAAATCAGTTTTGTTTCTTGTTATCAAAATAGACAATGATATCGTTTTTCGATATCTTAAAGCTGTGTGCTGAATGTTGATTAACACAGAAAAATATATTGACTCTTCAATCAAGGGGGTGGGGAGTTGAAATTGCAGTAAATACAAGATTATGTTCATATGCCACATATGCGTTCACTTTGTTCCTTTTTGCTGATGTTATGAGGCTGCATGCTTCTTTTTTCCATTATGCACACTTTTAGAGAAGTAATAAGTACTCAGATTTTACTTTCCTATTATGAAAGATTCCACAATGATAACATTTATTGGCCTTCAGATTCTGGTGCGGAAATATGGTAATATATGCCAAATTTGTTTTCTATGAATATTAGGACAGCAGATTGAGGGCCTAAATCTGTACATCCAAGAGAAATTTTCTGTCAAGACTTTCACAATTTTTTTTTTTTTTTTTTGAAGAGAAAATATGCATTCAACGAAACCCAAATGTTCAAACAAAGCAAACACAACATCGCCAACAGAAAGATTAAAACATAGCAAAAACAAGAGGGGATGGACCCTCGGCACTGAGCGTCGCATTACGTGCAAGCGTATGAGCCTCCATGTTAACCTCCCGAGGAACCCAATTAAACGAAAAATCGTCATGCAATTTCATAGCCGTAATCACCCCCATCAATAATAGAAGCTTGAAGTGCGTCACTCGATTGTCCCGCAATAATGTCGTGCACAACACTCAAGCAATCCCCCTCAATGATAACCCGTGACCACTTCATCCCGATAGCTAACCTTAACGCCCACTTTTCCGCGATCGCCTCGACACATGCGGGAGAAAGATTGGACTCCCATCGACGCTGCGCCCACGCAATCACCGCCCCGCTCGAGTCCCGAGCTATTATACCGATCCCAACAGCTCTCTCGTCCCCGAACAAAGCCCCGTCGAAGTTGATTTTAATGGTATTAATCGGGGGGGCTGTCCACACCTTCCCTCGTTCAGCCGCCGTGAGGGGAACGACGCCAAAGGCGTCTCTCCAACCGTGTGCACACAAAACAGCAAAAGTAGCGATCTCCCCTGGCTCACGCGCGTGATTCCCCGCAAGAATGGAGTTTCAGTTATTCCACAACTCCCAACACAAAGTAATAGCCAGCCCCGCCATCTCCGTTGTCAATGCACCCGCAATACGCACCACCCAATCAAGAATCTCCTCATTCGCGCCAAGCATCAAGGTGAGTGGAAAATTTGCAAGAGCCTAACACTGTCTCGCCACATGACAATCAAAAAAACAGTGGCGACAACTCTCTTCCCCTTCTAAGCACACCACGCACGCTACCTCGCCACAAATGCGCCGCTTCCTAAGGTTACACTTTGTTGGTAGAATATTCAAGCAAACCCGCCAAAGAAACACCTTAATTTTATTCGGACAATGAATACGCCAAATGAGCTTCCACACCTTATGAATATGAGAAGTCGCACCCTCCAAAGAGTTAGACCGCACCAACCCCTGTGACACAATAAGATGGTACGCGCTCCTCACCGTGCATACCCCTTTTCGCTCATAATGCCAAACCCACGTATCCTCTTGATTCGCCCCTCCAACCGGAATTTTCAAAATTTCTTGCACATCCACTTCCCAAAACAGGCCGCGCAACCTCTCCACGTCCCACCATCCCGAAGCTTGATCAATCAACTCACTAACCCTAACAAACGGGTCATCTTGACTCTGTGGTGTGATAGGACGGAAAGAAATTGGCCGAGGAATCCATGCATCCTCCCATGCAAAAATTGACGCCCCATTTCCCACTCGAAGGCGTAAGCCCCTCTTTAAAACCGGAATAGTCTCCCAAATACATCTCCACGAAAACGACGGTGTGCTTCCAATCCTAGCGTCCAACAACGAGCATAAAGGGAAATACCTCGCCTTATATATCCGTCCCAACAAACTATCCGGGTTATTAAAAAGACGCCAGGCTTATTTAGCAAGAAGCGCCATATTAAACGCCTTCAAATTCCGGAACCCCATCCCACATTCTTCCTTCCGACGACACAACTTGTTCCATGCTATCCAATGAATCCTATTCCTTTCCCCGCTGCCCCACCAAAAGTTACTGATTATTGATTCAATCTCCTTAATTAAGGTATCAGGAAGACGGAAGCAACTCATAGCAAATGTCGAAATAGCTTGCATCACCGATTTAATCATAATTTCTTTCCCAGCACTCGATAATGTCTTTCCCTTAAACCCCTGTGCGCGTTTCCACACCCTTTCCCGAATATACGCAAATAGCTCCTTTTTCGACCTACCAACAACTGATGGGAGACCCAAATATTTCTCATGACGGTCAGCCAACGCCACCCCCAGAATGCCGCTGATTTCCCCCCCGAGATTCGAGTTCATATTCCGACTCAGGACCACCACTGATTTTTGCAAATTGATTTGTTGCCCCGACGCCGTCTCATAAATTTGAAGTTCACCACAGGGTTCAATATACGATCATTCAAGAAAGCCAGAACAAAAGCAATAACGTCATGCCTCACAATATCCCAAATTTTTTTATAAAATAGCACAGAAAAGCCATTCGGCCCCGGGGATTTATATGAATACATATCAGTCAAAGCTTTAGTTACCTCGTCAGTAGTAAAAGGCTGAATAAGGCGCTCATTCGTCTTCGGGCTCACGCGCACTCCCACCTCCTGCAACACCTCGTCGACCGCATCATCCGACGGATTGGAAGAAGTGAAAATTTGCCGAAAATAATCAATTGCAATCGAGTCGATCTCCGCTGGAGAATGGCGGAGTAAACCCACGCTGTCCCTAAGGCCCGTAATCTCATTTTTCCTTCTCCGTTCACTCGCCCTATTATGAAAATAAGTCGTATTCCGATCCCCCTCCTTAAGCCACTGAACCTTTGCTCGCTGCTTCCAGTACAACTCCTCTGACGCATATAGGTCCTCAAGTTCCCCCATAAGAATCTTCTCCTCCTCTTTTGTTCTCACGGAAATCGGCCTCGCTCGCAATTCCTGTATCCGTGCATTCAGTTTTTTAATTTTCCTTCGCATATCCGCCCCGCTAACTTTATTCCACTGGAGTAAACCTAGACTACACCCTGCCAATTTACCAATAAGCTGATGTCCGTCCTCGTTACCCCCAACCTCAGTCCACAACTGCGCAATTACCGCCTCACACTCAGCCTTACGAACCCCCGAGGCTTCGAACCGAAACCGACCAGCCCCCCGACCAGCCCCCGTTCTATGTTGCTGCCATAATGAGACAACAATAGCTGCATGATCAGACCTACATAGCGGGACGTGTTCCACTTTCGCCGATGAAAACAGCGAAGTCCAAGCCAAATCTGCGCATGCACGGTCCAAACGAGCCCAAACCGTATGTGGAGAAGGTCGCCCATTGCACCATGTAAATTCTGGCCCCACGTACGGCAACGAACTCAGCCCCGAGTCTAATAACGCGTCACAGAAGTTACGGATCTGCCAATTCGCTCGACACGGACCACCCTTTTTCTCCGACTGATTAAGGATTTCATTAAAATCTCCCACACAAAGCCAAGGTCGATGAGACTCCCCCTTAAGCCTACGAAGCAAGTTCCATGTTCTTATCTGCTACGCCGCGTCGGGTTCTCCATAAAGCCCTGTGAGTCTCCACACCTCGCTCCCCTCCCCAACCACAACATCTATATGATTCACCGACATGCTAACCAACCGCACCTCAAGAGTCTTATCCCATAATAAAGCCAAGCCTCCAGACAGACCATGAACCTCAACAAAAACACCAAACATATCCAAACGAACCTTGATCGCCTCTAGTTTCCTCTTATTGCATTTTGTTTCCGAGAGAAAAATGAGAGGGGGGTGAAAACGAGAAACCAAGTTTCTCAACTCGCGAACTGTCCAAGGGTTCCCCAAGCCCTGACAGTTCCAACTGAGGACATTCATTAGGAGCAGCGGGGTTGCGTCGCAACCTCCGCCAAAACGTGTGTATCCATATCATTCATCAAAGTATCCTCCCCTTTGTGTCACTTTTCAATACGAGAATTACCAGCACTAGTACTAGCGCGTTTTTGCCGCTGCTGTCCCCCATCTGACTGCGTAGCATTTGCACTTCGCCGACGAATTTTGACTATTCTGAGTTGGTTACCTTTACTGCCACTCTGCGCACTTAACTCCCCCGAAACAGTCGCCTCCGAATCATACCCAGCATTATGCTCACTGTCCCTCTCCTTCCCGGTGACCTGGTCTGCCTTTGCAACCTGTTCACGCTCCCTTTCCCGCGCGAAGTTCGCATTTCCATTATCAAAAATCTGCACCTGCCGATCAGAATTCCTTGCTGCCAAACCTGCACGTCCCTCAGGCCTGCTCTCGGCTGAACTGTTGGACGGAGTTCCCTTGTTCAAATTCCAATGCTGGTCGAAGTTCCGTGGCCTGTGGGACTGCTGCTCGCTGAACCATCTGGTATTTGAGTTAACCCGAGGATTTCTATCAGAGAATCGCTGCCTTGCGCCTGCTCTAAATGACGGTTCTCGAAGCCACGACCCATACGGTAAATTATTTTCGTCTATCTCATTCCCCTGTTCATAGCATGCATCACAATCATTAATAATATGGCCCAAGAGTCCGCAAGCGTAGCAAAAGTTTGGGAGGCGCTCATATTTAAAGGACACCATCAGCTCTTGACCATCCGACCCACGGATTTTTAGGAAACGAAGAAGGGGTTTAGACACGTCAATTTTCACGCGAATGCGCATACTAACCCCCCATGATTCAGCCATGTCCACCTCCTCAAAGAACCCCAGCTTCTGCCCAATAAAAGTAGCCATCCCATTTGTCTGTTTCGAAATGGGAAGATCGTAGATACGGACATAAAAGCTACAGAAATTCAGACTGACATTAGCGGGATTCTCATCCATCTCAACATCGCGTAAAACGAGCACGTGTTTGCCAAACGACCAAGGACACCCCTCCAACGCCTTGCGCTTATTAATGATGTGAAAAAATTTAAAAAGGAGGCGGTCCCCTTCAATTTGGCTGATCTCAATCCCCTTTTGCGCATTAAACAGATTTCGGAGCAGCGCGCAGCATGCATTGAAGTTGTATGATCGACTTGTTAACAATTTCCCGACCAACATTAGCCCAGACGCATCGTTGGTTTGCTGTCACGACTCCTCAGGAACCACGTGAGTCGACTCCTCCTCCTCTGTTAGAGAAAGACGCTTACGCAACTGATCACTAACCTCTTCCATAGCCAAAGGCTGGGCGGCGTCGCGAGATATTGCAGGAAGTGGTGCGTGCGAAAGCAAGAGACGGCGAGCCCCTGTCTTCAGCAATCTGTACCAACACCAGCAGCCAAAAACCAAGAACAATACGTGAGAAAGAAAGAAGGAAAAACAAACCCTAGCGGCAAGGCGCGCAGGAAAGAGAAAAAAAAAACGACTAAAAACCCTAGCAACACAAATTAGAGGCAAGACGTATAAAGAATTAAACAAGAGGACAGAGAAACTAGGAGATCGCCATTGTTGATTGCCATGAACGGTACGCCGAGATCGAAAGAGCCTTGTCGGATGGTAAACACTCAACTCTCACGTAAGAGACGGCTAATCCTCATGCAGAGAGACAAAAAAGATAGTAGACTTTCACAATTTTTTATTTGCTCCTATTCTGAACCTTCCCTCATTGTTCATACTGTTTCCTTACAAAGTACTAAAATATATTGTTTTCCCCATTGCGAAAAGGAAACTTTACATTGTTTATCAGTAATTGTCCTCAAAATGCATGGTTTATTAGATAACATTATTATTATAATATATTCTTTTCTTTATTTGTAATTATCCTTTCCTTAGTTCTTAGTTAGAATATATTCTTTTCCTTATTTGTAATTATTCTTTCCTTAGTTCTTAGATAGCATGTATTCTTTTCCTTATTTGTAATTATTCTTTCTTAGTTCTTTTTGTAACCTATATATATGTTGTACTCTTGACTAATCCGACGGAATCCGCCACCTCCCCATCCGACTCCAACACCCGCAACCCCATCATGGATGGCTCTTCGTCGGCGATTCAGTCGCGCCCGCTTCCCATTGCGGCAGGCACCTCCGTGGGCACTCAGGCGTTGATTCCGATCAATGCTCACCAACAACTCCCGGTTTAACTTATCGGGAGTAACTACGCCTCATGGCGTTCACAAGTCCGTCATCTCCTCTTTGGCTACGGACTATTTGGTTTCTTGGATGGCACGACTCCATGTCCTCCTCCGGGTTCCACATCGGAGAGCTTGGCAGCTCATTCTTACTGGTTGCGACAAGACTCGCTTCTCATCTCCGCCCTATTTGGTTCGGTTTCGCTGGAAATCGTTCAACTCATCTCCAACGCCAAATCATCGGCTGATGCGTGGGGTATTCTTCAACGTACCTACGCTAATCGCTCTCGCTCGAGAGTCATGCAATTGAAGGATGACTTGAACTCCCTCAAATTGGGTTCAAAATCAGTCTCGGAGTTCCTCCACTTGGTGAAATAAAAAACGGACGAACTCTCCATCATCGATGGTCCATTGAAAGACGACGATATCACTCTCTACATTCTAAACGGCCTCGGATCTACCTATAGGGATATTGCCGGCTCTATTCGCGCACGGGAAACCTTTATTCAATTTTCGGAGCTTCACGACTTGTTGGTGGGTCATGAAACCTATTTGTGTCGACTGGAATCCTACGCGGCAACCCTTGTCGCCACCGCTAATATGGCATTCGTGCAGCAGCGCTCGGGTCGGAACCGTGGGCAATAACACAGCCACGGCCGTGGCTTCTCTCAGCATTCCCGTGGACCGTCCCGCGGACAGCTTCGACCCTCCGGTTCCAACAACAATAGGCCTCCGATCACCTGCCAACTTTGTGGTATTTATGGGCACGGTGCGCGCACGTGCAGAAAATTCCCGAATTCGAGTGCCAACTTTGCCGCTTCGCCCTCGGCCCCGACCGTATCCAACAACGAGTGGCTCATTGATTCCGGGGCATCTCACTCGCTAACATCCGATCTTAACAATCTTTCGGTTCATTCCGAATATGAGGGGCCCGATGAGGTTAACACTGCCGATGGCACAGGTTTGCGTATATCCCACACATGCACTTCTCGTTTTGTTTATGCCAATATAACGTTCAAACTTGATAATATATTATGTGTGCCTCGCTCGCGGCGAAATCTCTTATATGTTCATCAATTTACTAAGGTAAATGATGTTTCTATTGAATTTTACTCGTCATATTTTATTGTTAAGGATCGCAGTTCGGGGGCTAAACTGATGCGTGGTGATTGTGTGGATGGGGTGTATTGTGTTCGTATTCCACGCAACTTGCGCCCGCCTATGATAGCATTAGTTGGAGAATGGGTTCGTAAAAAGTGTTGGCACGAGCGATTTGCTCATCCCTCCTTGAAGATTAGTTCTTTGATATTGCACAAGTACAATTTACTTTTTTTCCGTCGAATAATATGGACTTTGAGCATTGTAGTTCATGTTTTTTGAACAAGAGTCAACAATTGATTTTTAATAGCTCGTCACTTATTTCGGATCATGTGTTGCATTATATTTATGGTGATGTTTGGGGTCCGTCTCCTATGGTATCTATCTCTGGTGCTCGCTATTATCTGATACTTGTTGACAACTTTACGAAATACTGTTGAGTTTATATGCTATCTGCAAAATCTGATGTGTGCAGGATTTGTATACAATTTCGTTCTCTTGTTGAAAAGCAATTTGGCATGCCAATTAAAAAATTTTATTTTGATAATGGTGGAGAATTTTTGGCACTTCGTACATATTTATCAATGAATGGCATAAGTTGGTTAACTACGGCACCACATACACCTCAACAAAACGGTATAAGTGAGCGTCGCCATCGCCACATCGTCACTATAGGCCGCACCCTTCTCACGCGTGCAAACTTATCTCCTAATTATTGGGATCATGCATTTCTTACGGCCGCTTACTTATACAACAGACTTCCTACTCCTGTATTGCATAATAAGTCACCTTTTGAGGTGCTTCATGGTCGTGCGCCTAATTATCCTTGGCTTCGGATGTTTGCTTGCCTCTGTAATCCTTATTTACGTCCATATTATTTGAGCAAATTAATTCCACCATCTCGGGCCTGCATCTTCATCGGTTATTCCACCTCACATGCGGCTTATAAGTGTCTTGATCAACGTTCTGGCCGAATTTTTATTTCTCGATATGTTCGCTTCGTGGAAACTATTTTTCCAGGAACTCTGCCCTTGGCCTCTCCCACCATCAGTCCTACCACTGCCGTGTTATCACTTCCGATGCCCTCATCGCGACCTGTCACTGTTCCCACGATGCCTGCCCCGCCTCCGGTTGATCCGCCACCTGCCTCATCGGTGCATTCGGCCCCTGCTGAGTCTGAACCTCCGTCGGAGCCACCATCACCGGATCTTGATGTACCATCCTCTATTGCGGACGCCCCTCCTCCACTGACCCACACTCATTCTATGGTCACTCGGTCTCGCAATAATATATTCAAGCCTAAGGTTCTTCACCTCGTCACCAAACATCCGGTAGTTGGTCCCATTGAACCAACTTATGCGACTCAGGCTATGACTGGTCCGAAGTGGCGAGCAGCCATGGCAGAGGAAATCATTATGCTCACAAAGCATGGCACCTGGTCCTTAGTTGCGCCACCTGCTGATCGTGGAATTATTGGCTCCAAATGGGTGTTTCGCATCAAACAACATCATGATGGGACTATTGACAAGTACAAAGCACGCCTTGTGGCGAAAGGCTTTCATCAGCGCCCTGGCATCGACTATAAGGAAACGTTCAGCCCGGTCATCAAACCGGTAACTATTCGCACCATACTTTCCTTATCTACTATGAATCAGTGGTCTCTTCGTCAGTTGGATGTTAGTAATGCATTTTTACATGGTGATCTATCTGAGACTGTTTACATGCGCCAACCATCCGTCTTTGTTGATAAGGCCTTTCCCGATCATGTTTGTCTTCTTCATAAGACTATATATGGCCTTAAGCAGGCCCCACGGGCCTGGTATCTCGCCCCCAGTGCTGCACTCATCTCATTTGGTTTTGTTCAAACCAAATCTGATACATCATTGTTCGTGTTCTCTCGTGCCTCTGTTCGCCTCTTTGTGCTTGTATATGTGGACGACATTATTGTGACTGGCTCTTGTGATTCTACGATAGCTTCTCTTGTGTCACAATTTTCCACCAAGCTTGTGGTTAAGGATATGGGTGCTCTTTCCTATTTCTTGGGCGTTGAGGTTATACGATGTCGTGAAGGATTGTTTCTATCTCAGACAAAAGTACATTCACGACTTGCTCTCCTGCCACAAGATGGATAGTGCTAAGCCACTCGCCACACCTATGGCGACCAATCCTGCTACCTCGTTGTCCTCATGCCACCGAATTTCGGCAAGTTATCGGGGGTCTACAGTATCTTGCTATTACACGCCATGACATTGCATTTTCCGTTAACCACTTGGCTCAACGTATGACTTCTCTGTCTGACGCGGATTGGACCGCTCTCAAACGTGTCCTTCTGTCTTTGGGGTTCAATACACAAGTGTTTGTTACGATTCGTTTTCTTTGAAGTTTTCAAATAAAATGGAACTTGTCTTTTAGCTCCAACTTTTTGGCTCGGTTCTGCAGATGACGAAGTGGTGAGGCTGTCTGAATAATTGTAGCTTAGTGATTTTGTTTGGGAATGATCTTTGTGTTTATATTGTAATGTTCATTTATTTATGAATTTTGCAGTGGAAAAAGAAGCGTATGAGGAGGTTTAAGAGGAAGCGCCGAAAGACGAGACGACGATCCAAGCAAACGGATAGACGAGGATGGCGAGATCGCTTTTTGCTTGGATCTTTGTTCTGTTTGTTGAGTGCCTGCTGGTCTTGACTGATTGAAGGAGGTTGTGTGATGAGAGTTGCCTTTTTCGCCTAGTCTGTTACTCTATAGGGTTATATCGCCTTATCTCGTTGGAGTCGAGTTTAGTTTGAGTGTCTTAGTTTTGACTACGGCTACTCAGTTTATTTAAAGAATACACTTTTGTTGGACAAATATTTTGTGATGTTTGCTCATTCTGACAATGATATGAATGGAGTAATTTTTTGTTTATTTGTTTCTTACATCTGCATATTTTCTCATCATCTTCACTTGTGGTTCTTGTGGGTGATGAGGCGCTGGCTTAATAACCAAATGAGTTGCATCCTTGATCGGTTCATGTTTCTTAGTTATGCATTAAAACTAGTCAATTGTTGCAGGACAAGATTTTGACAAATTGCTTTCAGGGAAACATGTGCTTTTGATTTATTTGCTTAGTCTTCATACTAATCAAGTTAGAATTTCTTTCTTTAGCTGAAAAATAAGCACAATCCCAAAAGCTGGGTAAATGGTGCTTCTATAAGGACCTTTAATTATTATTATTTTTTAAATGTTTCTCTTTCCGAATTCCCCCAAAATATCTATTTATACCCTTAGAATTAGAAAAAAGATATTCTCCAATATTTGAAAAATAATGAGAATACAAAAATATTAAACAATACTTTTAAGTAATAAAGATATAAATATTATCCCGGACCTCAATTCACTTAACCACAACATATAAAATATTAAAAAAATTAACATCTCTAAATAACATTGATTTTATTTAGAATATAGAATATTTGAGTTGTAATTATGCATTTTTATGTAATAATCATAAATATTGTTACATTATATCAAAGCAGTTTATTTGTTATATTTTTAAATATATTTTTTAGAACGTATACTGGTCTAAATTATCGGCATGTTAATTATTTGTATGCTTGAAAATAAGGGTAGTTAAATTTTATTGTCCTATAAAACTTGCTCCTAACTTAAACAACTTTAAGTTGTTTTTAAAGAAGATTTGCAAACACTCCTTGCTTTGCGTCAAAATGAGCTTTAAATGACTTTAAGTAAAAGCTTGGAAGAAGGAGTTTATATAAGCTTTTGCAAACACCCCCTATGTTAAACAAAACACGGGTCTACTTTAAAATTAACACATTATCCTTCAAGGTGTGCTGGATAGGTTGAATCGTTTAAAAACCGATCAAATGATTTGATTCAAAATCAAATTGAATATTTTATTCAATTTTTTATTTTTGTTCTGAGATTGATTGATCTTTAATTAGATCGAATAATCATCTTTTTTTTTTAAAAAAAAATAGTATATCAAATTCAGTTAATAATAAAAAAATAAAAAATAATGAAGTACTAATTAACTGTTTAAGTTGAATTATGTTTAAATATAACACAACCGAATAGTCATCTTTAATTTATATTTTCTCTAGTTTTGATGTAAAAAATGTTATATAACATATTTGTTCTTCATAACTAAAATTGAATCGAACGAAATAAAAATCGATTGATTTTGGATCGAGTTAGATCGTTCTAATTTAATAATTCCGATCCTTGTTTTGCAAAGATCAAAATTTAATTCTAATGTTGATCCGGGTCTATTCAATCCTATTCAACCCAAATGCACAACTCTACTTCGTGTCACTGTCATGTAAAATATGATGCACACCCGTTATAATTTTATAAAATTGCACATCACTCGCCTTAACATTTGTATAACGAGGCGGTATTCAGTATATAAATATACATATATTGGAAGGTAATGTGTCTATTTAACTTGACGCATAAGAAAATTTGCCTATTTTTTGTTATTTGGAGGCATTATTAGCCCATATTTAGTATAAAACAGAGGGATGGTTTGTCTTTTCTTTTTCTCACATTTCGGTAACGTGCCTATATATTTTTATATGATTATATCACAAGAGATGTGCAGAAAATCCTCAATTCAAATGTAGTAGAGATATTTTGGTAAATTTCGAACTTACAAGTTATAAGGTATATCTGCAAGTAAAAATTAAATATTATACAGGGGTAGGAAGCTTAATTTAATAATCCCAGTGTCACCTCCCAATCTTGACTTTTCCAAGCTCAATGTTTGTGTGCTTATTATTCATGTTTTAGAATCTATATTAAAGAATTTCGTACCTAAATTTTAAATCCTCGGTAATTCTATTTTTTACCGGTGTTGTGCCCGTTTTTAATAAATTTGCTAATTTGCTGATAAAAAAAAAAAAAATCAATACACTTGCGGCTTTTGTACTTAATTATCACTTTCGTCAACCGTTTTAAAAGGAAGAATCATTTTAAGAGCAATAGCATATGGCGAGAAAAGTTCAGACGTATACGATGTAAGAACTATAATATTTTGTAATTATTGAAGAAAAATAAACACGTAAGAATATATAATATACAATACTACCAACTTCAATATATCTATATTCTAGACTCTATTACATTATTGGTTTATTCATGTCAAGTGTACAACACGCATATAAAATAACTTAGCTTATTACTTAGAAGATACGTATGTCAAGTGTACTAACGTATAAAATAATTCTTTAAACAGACGGTCAAAAAACGTATGTCCATAAATTGAACATGATTATTAGCCCTCTTAGGCATTTTATTCCAAAGAAATTAATTTCGGAATTTTGGATCAACTCTATATATGAGGTGTTTGCAAGAGCTTATGAAAGTAGCTTTTCATAACTTTTACTTAAAGTTACTTAAAACCGCATTTGACTTAAAGCAGTGAGTGTTTGCAAATATATTTTTAAAAGTTACTTAAAGCAGTTAAAATAGTTTCGTGGTGTTTGCAATATCTAGTGAAAAACAACTTTTGAGTATTGATTAAAATGCAATAAGATTTATTTACCCATATTTAAAGTAGACTTAATATTAATATTTCACTCACACATACACAATGATTGTTATATTTAAAAATGAAATCATTAAAATTTTAATATATTTGAATTAATATGTTTATTACATCACATTGCACAATTTATTTGGTGTGTTTATTTTTAGAAAGTATAACTTTATCTGAAAGTTGTTAATATAAATATGTTGTTGTTAATTGAAAAAATTAAGATTTTTTTCTATTCTTTTTCACTATTACTTTTTCTTTAATTATTTTTATTATTAATTTATTACTCTTAAAAACACCACGATTTAAAATTATAGAGAATATCACATAAATGAGGAAAGAGAGAATTCATGAGATTTATTTCTAATTAATTAAGACTTAAATAAGATATTCAGAGAAATTTAAGGAATATATAAGTAGAAGTGTCTCTATTTTAGAGGGAACCTCAAAGTGTCTCTATTTCATTATATTCCATCCATATCCCAATATATAAACATGAGAAATTTATCAAAACATGTGATAAGGAATGTTCATTATGATAATAATATTATTTGTGGTTAGGTCATGAAGTGGCAAGAATAATCTTGTAAGATTTATGAAAGTAGTATGTTAAACATGGTAAATCTACCATTTAAATGCTATAAATAAAATCACAAAAATGCCAATTCATGATTATAAATTATAATAATCTAATTATAACTAATACTATACCATGTTAAATTCATGTGTGTGATAAGTACTTGAATTATGATTGTGATTTAACTTATAAACTAAGAAAATAAAGGTTGTGCCAAATTAACTGAAAAATCTCTACAGTTTCAATTTTATCTTTGATTGGACATCTAAATGAACTTGGTTTTCAAATCATTTTACGGTTTCTGATTTCTAGTGTCTTGATGAATGTGTGTACCCAAGATTTTGTGAAAGTATAAAAGTTTGTTATGCTAAATAATTCTTGCAACATAAGAGCTGCTATAGAATTTCTTGGCAAGTAGTTTACAATTTTTGTATTACGGCCTCCTAGATCATATTATTTGGGAAATATGTCTTCATATAAAATATAGAAGACACCGAGGAGAGTATATAGCCAAAGACAAATAGCAAAAATAGTTTTCTACTATTTGTTATGATTTTTCAAAGGTGCAGGGCATACTCGACATTTCTTGCGCAGTGCAAGTTTTGACGTCTTTTTGGGTAGAAAATAACGAGATACAAATCTGGAAGAATTTTTTTTTTCGAACCAAAATACAAAAAAGGAACAACTCGTATTTCAGAGAAATTTTGCAGAATCGAATTATTTTGGGCTGTAAAAATTGTTGAAGAATGGGTGATTATTTATAGGCGGAAATTCAAGTTAATCATTACTATTTATGTCCCACCATGATTATTTTATAATAAATCACATTTCAAAATTATTTTTCAATCATGCTCTTACGGATGTCATGGTTTACCTCATCAATTAGTTAATTGCATATCGAGTCCCTCAATTATTTATAATTAATTCAAACATGTATAATAAGATTTCTTTGTTACATACATATTTACTTATATAATTTTTCTAGGTAATTCGATCGTCTTGATTAATATTTGAAATTTAAATATATGTTTGAGGATTAGAGACCTATAAAAATAGTAAATGATCAACTTTTACGTTCAGGGACTAAAAGACACTTTTTTCTAAATGTTTAGGGTTTACAAATAAAATTTTCAAAATTTCAAGGACTAAAGTATAAAATTATTTTCTTCTTAATTTTTGGGGTGTTACAATCCCCCCTCCTTAAAGGAATCTGGTCCCCAGATTCTTACCTGAATTGCTTTGAAGATGAAGGATTACGATTTCACCTCTTCTTTTCTTACTTCATCGGACTTTCTTTAACTAGTGATCCTTCCTAATAAAACCTGCATCATAAAACTTTTTGGTTCTTCTGAAATATGTGATCATAAATTCTTAGTACTTATGTTAACCCAATAAACTTATTCCATAAATATTTCCATCTTCTCAAACTTATTATAAATTCCACCTCAAATAATTAATTTCCTCTGTAACCATTGTCCCAAGAATTCCTCGCATCTTTAATTGAATTATTACTTTGACAATGAACATATCCATAACTTGACCCGAACTCTAAATATCAAGTTTATAATGTCTCGCCCAGAAAATTATCAATCCACTCTCAACATGTGAATATCTAATAACCTCAAAATCACCTAAATAATTCTTCGCTTAAGGTTTTAATTCATTCCCTATGTCTCAAATTTACCTTTAATCTTCAAATTGTCAGTCTAGTATCCACTCCTTAAATCTAACAAACTTATATCCATTAACTAGATCATATAGTCCATATATATATATATCCTTAAGTGAATATCTCTTTGTAATTGATACTTAACAATCCATCTTATTTTTTGGCACAAACAAGACTAATGTATCCCAAAATAGAATTATTTCTAACCACTATCTCGATTAATTTTATTCTTAAGAACTAACACTGAACGCCACAGGAAGTTGTAATATTTTTTTTCGAAAGAATTAAAATTAAAGTCTTATGATTCTTGTCTAATATTATGCGAGAGTTTAGTACTTTTTTTTTAGCTAAAAAAATTATGCAAATCAAGTTTTGATGTTTCACATATTATAATAACTATATCTATGAAAGAAGACTACTCAAATAAATGTCTTATTATCCAAGATGCAATATTTCAATTAGACTTACATAATAGTAGTAAACTCATACCAAAAGCAAGAAATAAGAAATGTATTGCAAACCCTAAAAATACAATAGCAAGTTTAAATGATATTTCTTCACATTTAGGTATGCCTTTGCAGATATCAATCCAATAATAGACGACAAGATTTCCTTTGAATTTAATGCTGCAAATAAATACTAAGATAAGAGTGTTAAACATAATGAGCATTGGGGTAAAAATCACAGAACTCAAAACATTGAGGGGCTGGATGACAAAAAATGATATAATTTAATAGTTAGAGGACTACAACTGAAAATGAGTTAATTAAAGGACTAAAGTTTTAATGACCTATAGATAAAGGACGTTTTTTTTTTTATATATTCTAAAAAGTGAAAAAAGCCCCGGCCCCAATGGGTTCTCTCCTCTTCAAGCATTTTTAGGATATTGTAGGGAAGGACATGCGCTCTGCGGTTGAATTTCTTTTAAAGGACATTCTTTCTTTCCCTTAGGATCACGATCATACCTTTATTGTGCTCAGTTGATAAATTTTTCCTGATAAGTCTTTGCAACATATTGTATAAAGCGTTTTTTTTAAAAATAATAATTACATTTACATGAAACTTTCAAAAGTCATCAAACCATTACAATTTGCATTCGTGAAGGGTAGGCAAATCCATGATAATAATACTATCACCCATAAAATTATGACTATTTAATTGTAAAAAAAGAAAAAAAAAGGATTTATGGCCTTTAAAGCGGATTTACCCGATAGCCTACCATCACGTTGGGTGGCCCCTTCTTTAATAAATTCTTATTAATTTCGGCGTTTGTCACAAATTTTTAGAATGGATCATGATGAGTGCTTATCAGACATTATTTAAGTGTCTGTTTTCTTGTACTTGATTAATCCTTGAAGCATTTTTATTGGTTCATGTCTTGTTTTACTATTTTGTAGTTTAACGTCGAGCCGGAGCAAAACGAGTCATAATTGAGGTGAATTGAGCATGAAAAAGCACAAAAGGTCAACACGGGCATTTCGATGGAGTCCATGACCTAGCAGCTAACAAATCGTGGCCAGGTGACCAACGTAGCTCGCGACTTGGGCCAGGCAAGGCGTGCGACTCACGCTGCTAAGGAAGTGACCGGTTATGGATTAGATAAATAATTTTATTAATCCAGCTGCATGTTAATGAGAAATGGAAAATTATATAACTTCACCAGACTTCTTCTTTTTCTTTTCCATGCCTTGCTAGAGCATTAAAATTTCCATGGTATATACTACATAAAATACAGTTTTCACCAACGCATTATTAGGCATTTGCCAGCATCCTTTTGCGCTGGGGAAGACTTTTGCCAGCACTGCCTAGCGCTTGTGTTGTTTGCGCTGGGGATCCATACACCATCGCTGTTTTTTAAGGTTATTTTAATAACATGGCGCTGGGGTATTGTGTGTTGAACGTTTTTACGAGCACTTACAAGAGGTGCTGGGAAAATCAAGGCACTGGTGATGGTCAAATTTCTTGTAATGTACACAAAGTGAACTTCATGTTTTAATAACCTTCATACACTCAATTAAATTCATTTCAAAAGAAAAGCATATCATTTATTCTTCAATATTTTGGCACGCACATGAAATATTTTAGGAAGTTTGTTAATGTTTGTTTTAACCTCAATTTTGTGGTAAGCATATATTATTTTGATATTTTTTCAAGTCTCTTGGAAAGATAAGTATTTGTTTTCTATTAACGCATGTTCCCTTACGCGGTAGTAAACTCTTCGCCGGCCGCCAGCAGCTTCTTATTTCTATAAAACTAATTGATTGATACTATTGGAGCAATAATTGATTACTAATCAATTATATCAATGATCTGGCTTGACGTTACATCAAGGCATCAAGCATGTTGAGTTGACTTGAAAAATCATGTCACATGTAGTTAGCTAGCTACTTAAACTTGTCTAAAATTTTGCGGCACCAAAGTATATGCAGTTCTTAACTCCACCTGCACCAGCTCTTCGGAGTTTCGAAGTAAGTTCTCTCCGTAAGCAATTACATGCAGACATGTACGATAATTATATTAGGATCAATCAACCATATAATTTATCGTGTTTGGACAAACCTGTCATAGGAATTGTTTATACAATTGCTGAAACACTGTTAGGAATTCATAACCAGAGGCAAAATCACTGATTTCTCCCTTTTGAACCTGTCATAGGATAACGCCATGCTTTATGAGGGAACGCAACGACCTGTTATGTGGAGGGAGGACCAATTTTCTACGTTGGTATAGACATAACCGCGACTATCCATCTACTGGACGTTTGTCTTCCAAACTTTCCGTCTTTGCGATTCTGCATGCTATGGAATATATTTTACACTCTCCTGGATGGAATATATAATGCTTCATTCTCTATTCTCAAGGTAAGTTCCCTCTTCCCGATTTTCCTTGTTTTGTAATAACCGAGGTGTTATTTCTTTTAGGAGAATTACACAAACTACTTCTGAAGTATGAGATAATTACACAAATCCCTCCTCATATTTTTTTAATTATATAGAAAAAATTAAAATAACCTTACAACTTCGAATCATAAAAGAGACCAAAACTTACAAATAATTTATTTTAACTTTCAAGATATTATTTATTATATTTTGAATTTTAAACGAAATAAAAAAAGTTTAATGTCTGAGCAATTTTTGAGCATATAAAGTGATCTGCACGCTTCTCTATCACAGAGAAAATAATTCCATTAAATGAATAATTGTTATAACTCTTATAAGTGCTTAATATGCATGTGTCAGACTCCATTTTATGTAAACTTGTTGGAACATCTATATCAAAAACATAATAATTCGATTGGAACTTCACTATAGCTTATAGATTACATTTTACATTAGTAAAAATATTGTACGAAATAAAGAGTAGTTCTTTATTAGAAAATTTACAATATAATTCGTTATCATGACGCGTAGAAACGTTATGGAAAATCACGGAGAATCCTCTTCGCAAGTGTGGGTGAGCAATTTACGGGTCTTACAATTGAAATAACTAATATTATAAGGATAGAATGAGAAGAATGAAGATAAACGGGAAAACCATTTATCTCCTTAAAAACCTCTTGGCAGTTGTGGAAATTTTAGAGTTTTATGGGATCCTTTCTATTTTTTAAGGATGTGAGGTGTTTGCGGAATTGTTCAACTTTCTTATGGTTTATGTGGTATTTAATAATTTTGTTGTGGCTTGTACGCAATTTGTAAATCCCCAAAGGGCACGGCAGAGAGAAAAGAGCTCTTTTGTTGTAGAGCCCACTGTTAAACAATCAAAAATTGGATTATTGCAAAAGTCAATAAACCAGCTGGAATGCCATTTTTGGATTAGACAAAGTAAAAATAAATATATTAAGTATGTAAATTAACATATAACAGAAAAAGGGTAGAATAGGAACACGAAATAATACACTCGCTCCAAACTTGACACTTATTATATAGGACGAATTATTAAAAATGGCGTAATTTTTTTTTTTAAAATTAAAATGTCTGTTTTTTTTGTGTCTTGCTAAAATGGCACATATGTTTAAAATAAGTTATCAAAAATGCCATCGGCATTTATTCGGGCCAAAATTGCCTACGTGGCGATATAGTCAACAAGTTGTCAATGCCACGTCATATTTTTCAGCCAAAACACGTTTTTACACAAACCCTTGTAATTTTAAATATTGTATTTGCACCCCAAACTAAATTGCACTTAGCCCCTCAATATATATATATATAACCATTTGTAAAAGTAAAACATATATATAAATAATAATACAAACATATATATATAACTATTTATAAAATAATAAAAAACTTTAACAATATATAAAAATAAATAAATAAAAAGATTAAAAAAAATAAAAAAATCATCATCTTCATCCCGTACCCCCCCCCCATTCCGCCACCGAGCACCACCACCAACATCTATTTCGCCGAGCACCACCGCCAACATCGATTCCATCGCCGAGCACACCATCAACATCGATTCTGCCGCCGAGCACCACCACCAACATAGATTCTCCATTGCGAATTGATTCCGCCGTCGAGCACCACCACCAACATGATTCTGCCATCGAGCACCACCACCAACATAGATTCTCCACTGCGATTCGTATAGATTCCACTGAGAAACCTTCCGCCATTTTCAGTTGTTAATTAAGGCTAGCGCCGACTGGGGTGGGTGGGATGGGGGGTTACGGGTAGGTTTTTTATTTCTTATTTTTTAATGTATTTTATTGTTATTTTATTTTGCATTTTTAATAAATTATTAAAGTATTTATTTATTAAAGTGTATATATATGTGTTTATTATTATGTTATATATATGTTTATTATTATTTATATATATATATATGTTTATTATTATTAGTATATATATATGTTTATTATTATTATTATTATTTATATATATGTTTATTATTATTACTTTTTATATATTTGTTTATTATTATTATTTATATATATATGTTTATTATTATTATTTATTTGTATATATGTTTATTATTATTATTTATTTATATATATGTTTATTATTATTATTTATATATATTTATTATTTTTACAAATAGTTATATATAAATATCTTTATTATTACTTTTATGTATATATATTTTTTGGGGTGCAAAGTGTAATTTACTATGGGTTCTAAGTACAATTTTTAAAATTACAAGGGTTTGTGTAAAAAACACTTTTTTGCTGAAAATATGACGTGGCATATCAATTTATTGATGTGGCATTGACTGTACCGCCACGTAGATAGTTTTAGCTCGAATAAGGGTCACGGACATTTTTAAAAGTTTTTTTTAAACATACGGGGCATTTTGGCAAGGCTCGCAAAAAACGGGCATTTTAACTTTTTAGAAAAAGTTAGCGGTCATTTTTTATATTTCGTCTTGTTATATATATATGAAAGAATCAATGAGACCGGAATAACTTTGAAAAAGTGAATCTAGGGGAGAAAATAAAGATGAGAAAACCAAATAAAATATTATATTTGTATTCATGAAAGAATCGGCAACTTCTCAGAATGGGGAGATTATATTCCCAAGTTATAAGTAGGAAATAAGATATTATTGTTAAATTTTGATTAAATTTGTAATAGTGAGTGACATGCATATGAAGGAAAGAAATTTTGATTTATTAATGTCCAAAGGGCATATTAGCTGGCAGATCGAATAAAATTGTTCCTTTATAATCTGAGGAACGGGTTGATGGTTATAACTGGAATAGTTGTAACTTGAGTTTACCTGAATAAGTTTTTGATTGATGGTGGAACAATCCAAAGGAATTCAGGGCAGCGCTTCTCACGCGGTCTTCTAGTGCTGCGGTGCGGGTCGCGTGCCTGTCTGGCATATGCCGCGGCGGTCACTGCCTTAGCATTGCGAGTCGCACGCCTTGACTGGCACAAGTCACGAGCTACGTTGGTTGCTTGGCGGCAATTTGTCCGCTGCTAGGTCATGGACTCCATTGAAATGTCCGTGTGGACCTTTTGTGCCTTTCCATGCTCAATTCACCTCAATTATACCTTGTTTTGTTCCGACTCGACTTTAAACTACAAAATAATAAAACAAGACATGAACCAATAAAAATGCTTCAAGGGTTAATCAAAAGTATAAAAAAAAGACACTTAAATAACGTTTAATAAGCGCTTCCAATCCAGAAATTTGTGACAAACGTCGTGATAAGTAAGAATTTATTAAAGAGACCACTCAATGTGATCGTAAGCTCTCGGTAAATCCGCTTTAAAGGCCATAATTCCTTCTTTTTTTCAATCTAAATAGTCAAAATTTAGGAGTGATAGTATTATTATCATGAATTTGCCTACCCTTCACGAATGCAAATTATAATGGATTGATGAATTTCGAAAGTTTCATGTAGTATGCAATTATTTTAGAAACGCTTCATACAATATGTTGCAAAGGCTTATCGGAAAAAATTATCAATTTTGCATGTTAGTTTCTTTAAGGATAAGCACAATAAAGGTACGATCGTAGTCCTAAGGGAGAGAATTTTTCTTTAAAAAAATTCAACCGCATAGCGCATGTCATTTTCTACAATATCCATTGGGACCCGAGCACAAAGGAGAGCACCCATTGGAGCCAAAGTTTTTTTTTTTTTTTTTATCATTCTTTGAGAATATATAAAAATCGTCCTTTATCTATAGGTCATTCCGATTTTAGTCATTTAATTAAGCCTCTTCAATTTTAATTTTCTAACTATCAAATTTTATCAAATTTCGTCATCCCAAACCTCAATGTTTTGAGTTTTGTGATTCTTACCCTTAATCCTATTTATGTTTAACACTTTTATCTCAGTAATTGTCAACAACATTAAATTGAAAGGGATTCTTGTCGTATTTTATTGGATTGATCTGCACAAGCAGGCCTAATTAAATCTAACATTATTATTTTGGGACACGTTATTCATCCTCATACACCTCTTATGGCATCCAAAATTTCCCCTATCTATCCAGAAACGGCGAACATGCCTACTAAGGTATCCAAAATTTCCCCTATCTATCCAGATACGGTGGACATACTTCATAAGGTATCCAAAATTCCATTATCTATCCAGATACGACATACATACTTCCTAAATTATCCCAAAATCCCCCTATATATTCAAATACGACAGACATGCTTCCTAAGGTATCCAAAATCTCGCCTATCTATCCACATACGGAGGACATACCTCTTAAATTATCCAGAATCTCCCCTTATATATCTAGATATGGAGGACATACCTCCTAAGGTACCCAAAATCTCCCCTATATACCTAGACAAACAGGGCATACATCTTAAGGTATCCTATATTATCCCTATCCACATGGATACGGTTAAGTACAATGCTTCAGAGACTTGGAGTGTCACATATATACCATGGTACCACACACCATACCTTTCAACTCTCATACTTGCTCACTATCTTCGGTAAGGGGGGAAAAACATACCCCTTTATGGTACCCAAATACATAATAAATCGTCAAAGTCAGACATTAACATGGCGCCCACGAACGTGTGTGCCCTCGTGGGACTTATTAGGTGTTTATCTACTATTGACTGCAATATTTTTCTTTAAGGATAAACGAATTTTGCATATTTTATCGAAAGAGGTAAATGTAACGACACATGGAGCTACAAGGATCTTGAATTTTCGTCATCGTTCGAGGGGTTCTTCATTTTTGGACTTCTTTTTTTGCCCTTGCTTTTGCGTCGAGGCTCGTGACCCTCGTCTTATAGTGCGTATAACCTACAATTTCATGCTTTCTTTTCGTTTCCCCTTACTTTGCTTATTCCTGCTTCAGTTGGGAATTTTAATTTCAAGGGGATCGGAGACGCGATTGCCTCGAAGCTATGTATTGTGGGTTGCCCAGAGATAATGTTGTACGGCCAGACAAGAACATCAATGATGCAGAAGTTGATGGCCTTAGTTCGTCTATCCGGGTATGGCCTCAAGAAATCGGCATTCCCACGTGAGAATTCGCCCGTGGGAATCTAAAAAGATCGAATTTTGGTAGGCATGTGTTCCCACGTGACATTTTCAATTGAGATTTCTCTGGGAGGACCAAAATCGTAATGAAATGCACAATAAAAGACCAAGAAAAAAAGGACACAATAAAAGACAATAACTATAACTTGGACACAATAAAGAACAATTTTTGATTTTTCCCACCAAACAGTTTTTGTTTTTTTGGAAAGGCCACCAAACTATTATTTAGAAGAGATAATCTGATCAAATTCTCTGAACTAGGGTATGATTATGAAAGTGCTCCATAAACTACCAAAAAGTGAAAATAGTACCTCCTAAATTATTAAAACTCTCCTAAGGCCAAATTCAACGGATGAAAATGCAAAAAATCAGTGGTTGGTCTACGGTCTAGGGAAAATCGCACATTATATAAAAGTTCGAGAAGCAAGTTTCGCTCTTTTATAATTCATGAACACTTTGCGAATCACTGTAAGTTCATGGGGTTTGCCATTATTATCCATACTTAAAAATTGCAATAGCAAAGAATTGCTAACGAACATATGTCTTGTTTTAACACTAGTTTCTCAACTTGAGTCCTTCGAACATAAATAAAACTAATTACAATAATGAGGTGAACTTGTTTATTTGTAAGCTGTAATATTACACATTTGCTGCGATATATAGGACCTGCAGCACAGCACGAGTTCACGTCTTTGCAGCCAACTATTGGTCATGAAACTGGACATACTTTCCAGCAAAATCTAACAACCAAGAAACCATACCAATGGCAAAGCACACACTCAGTAACTTCCAATTGAGCCATGGGCGGGCCCAAAAATATATCTCCGCCACCAAAAACAATCCTTGTAACACCACGAAGATAACCAATGCCAAAAAGAACATTATTCGCTTTTTGATCTCAAACAAACCCCTGAATATGTTCTTCTTTACAGGCTCTCGTGCAAGAAACACGTTGAAGAATTGGCAGAAGCAGAATCCTATATAGATCATGGATTTAATGGTCTCCTGCTCACTTATTCCTAGGATATCTTGTGCTTTATTACTCTGTAGGCTCACAAAAACAACAGTCTGATAAGAAGCTTGGATCACTATGTTCCTCCATATGGCCTTGGTTACAAATACTCGGGATAGGTTAGTAGGCACTCCGTTGGTCGGAGGCCCAATCAACAACGCAGAACCGCCCACGACCACAAGCACCAAGTTCGACCAGAACAACTCGACCGTGGTTATGGCGGCATCTCCAAAGAATATGGTCGCGAGAAAACTAATAAATGAGCTCGAAACAGAGAAGATCGTCTGGAGCTGGACGAAGTTTTGTATATTTTCGTGAAACTGCTTTCCCTCGTTGATCATAGATACGAGGAAACTGAAATCGGTGTCTGCGACATGGATTTGGGAATTCTGTCTTGCTACCTCGGAACTCCAACTTCCCCAAGTTAGCCCAATGTCGGCTTCTTTTAGTGCCGGAGCATCTATAGTTCGCTGCCCCAGCATTGCGACCACTTGGCCGTTTTGTTTCAGAGATCTCAAGAAATCAATCTTGTCTGATGGACGACAGTTCCCCATAATGCAAATCTTTTCGATCCTCATTTTCTTTTGTTCGCCATTCCAGCCTCTAAATTCTTCACCGGTAATCACAAGGTCATCTGAACCGGGCGCAAGTATTCCGGTATCTTGGCCTATTCTTTCAAGGTCGGCAACATCATCTTTTGAGACAAGAATAACTCTAGCCCCACCTTCCCTCAATTTTAACACTGCTCTTCTTGTTTCTTCCCTTTTCGTGGATTTCAGGCCAATCATACCTAAAAGGATTATGGGATTCGATTCTACTAATGAAGTAGTAGTGCAAGCAAAGGCCATGGCTTCGCCTTCACCTAGATTACCTCGAATGACATCCTCGAGCATACTTCTCTTCAAATCATCTATTACCTGTATTTCCCCGTCCCTGGCGTGGTAATGAGAGCACAAGCTCAGTACGTCTCGTGGAGGTCCTCTGTAGTGCAAATACTCTGTTCTCCCTTCGCGACCATTTTTCGTCATTTGAATCTGACTACGTTCCATGAATGGGTTCTTCCCAACTTCATTTTGCAATCCAACGCAATATTGTTCATTAGGTGGACCTTCCTTTAGACCAATTTTTGCCTCAGCCCACGAGACGATTGCTTTGACTCTTGAGCCACACACAACTTGAGGTATCAGATGTAGCGTATTTATACTATCACATAGATCTTCAAGAACGTCGGAGGGGGAGGAAAGTTGAGAGTCATCACTAAAAATTTCTCCACCAATTATAAACACATCGACCTCCTCCTCTTGCTCCGTCAGCCCTCCAAGCTTTTCGGTACAAATGGTTGTAACTGATGCCATCTTAAGACAAGCTAAGAAGTTCGATTCCGAAGCCTTATGTGCTAGTGTTTTATGGTTCCAGTAAACAGCTGCTAGTGATATGACTACAGGTATTCCCTCCACTGCCCCTACCAATGAGACACTTAATAAAGTTAAAACTTTTTTCGTCCCAAATCTTGATCCTGAGATGGAGATCCACTTGATGGCATTCAATATGGGTTTAAGTGGCGTCGGTTCTCCCTTGGGGTCTGTTTTGAACCCACCATCGTCGTCTACTGTCCCAAGTGCGTACCGAATAAACAACGCTACGTTGATAAGGATAGATACGACAATCCCCGTAGTTTGTATGCAAGAGTTCACCTTATTAAGGGAAGCTTCAAACTTGCATGATACTATGCCCTGACTCATCATCTCACCCAACTCTGTTTCCATACGGACAGAAGTGACAATCATTGATCCATTTCCAGCAATCACTCTCCATCCACAAAGCAAGAATGGACTAGTTTCATCAACAAGTGTCGATTTGGAATCTCCTTCTACTTCAAGACCTTCACCTGATACGTATATTCCCTCAGCAGGAAGCAAGCTTCCCCTGTTCAAAACCACTATATCCCCAACCTGGAGAGCCACGGCAGGAACATTTTCTCGGTTACCGCCTCGAATTACATGTGAGTTTCCTCTCCAAAAAGAAAGCCAGCTTGCTTGAAACTTGTTAAGTGACGATTTTTTTTGGAAATAATTGCGCAAGGTATTGACGACAACAAGTGCAAAGGCGGTTATCATTAAGATAGCTCCGCTAACCCAACCATTAGCCCATCCTTGCTTCTTGGTTTCAAAGGCTATTGAAAGAGTGGATGCTGCAACCAGGAGAATGATGATGTAATTGCTCCAAGCTTTTAGAAAGCAACGGAAGAAGAGTATGGAAAGATGTGGTTGCTGATCCGTAAGGAAGTAGTTATGATTTTCTTGAACGGTACTACTAGGGATTCCATGTTTGAGATCGGTGTTCAACGCATGCGCGACTCCGCTGACACCGCCAAACATATTTTCAAGTTCTCGCACATTTCTCGACTTTACAATCTGTGAGATGGCCTTTCTCTGGCTGACTATTTCATCATCAGAGCTTATACTTAATCTAATCTCTCCATCTGAATCTGCAGAAATCTCAGGAAGTATTGCAACTCCTTCATCCTAAAAAAGAAAGTATTATTATTAGTCTCTCATGCATAGATCAGAATATCTAAAAGTATTCATCCTTGTGTTGCTTAATGTTCTTTAGATAGCTATTTTTACATTTATCAATGATTTTTACACTATTGTGAGTAATTGAGGGCTGATCAATTATTTTCACACCATTGTGAGTATATTGAAGGCTTAGTAATGAAGAGTGATGATTATTTTGGTTTAATCTAATTAAATGTAGAATTCGGAACACTTCATAGGTAAATCCAAAAATTCTATATTTTAGTAATTAAAAGCGAAATATAGTGAAGAGTTTAGAGAACTCCTCAATAAACGCATTAGATACTTTCTCCGAGAGTTTTCAAGAATAGATGTAACTGTAGGAAATAAACCTTGTCTATTTCATTCATTACTTAGGAAGGTAAGATACCTAGTCTAGTTTAGTCTACCACAATTAGGAAGGTAAGATACCTAGTCTAGTCTAGCACAATAAGGAAGGTAAGATATCTAGTCTAGTCTAGCACAATAAGGACTATAATTATATACAATAATTACTTAGTCTAATACACCCCCACAGTCGAAGCGGGAGGTTCACGAACGCTAAGACTCGATCTAAATTCGTCAAATAAAACCCGAGGCAATCCCTTTGTGAAGATGTCCGCAACTTGGAAACGGGAGAGGACGTGAAGAATGAGGGCTTGATCGCGCACGACCTTTTCTCGAGCAAAATGGATGTCAAGTTCAATGTTCTTAGTGCGTTGATGCTGAACCGGATTTTTCGATAAATAGATAGCACTAACATTTTCACAATGAACAACCGTGGCCGTGGAAAGGGGAATTTGAAGCTTCAATAGAAGATTTCTTAACCAACAAGCTTCAGAAACCACATTAGCAACTGCTCGATATTCGGCCTCAGCACTGGAACGAGATAATGTCGCTTGCCGTTTAGAAGACCAAGAGATTAAGTTATCCCCCCAAAAGACACAATATCCCGATATAGACCGACGAGTATCCAGGCATTTCTCCGATATGTAGATGCATTTCTAGAAATTATAATACAATATGAAGACGGGTTTTTGTCATGATATAAAATTATTGAGATAAAAAATATGAGTAGTAAATTAGTATTATTTCTCTACTTACCAATCACAAGGAAAATAATATTAAATTTGCTGAAAATCAAAAAGAATGAAGAGATGCGTGTTTAATTGGGTTAATTATGTAGAAATATGATTTACCTTAATACTATTCTCTTTCCTTTAATAAAAAAAAAACCTTGGGTGCACATATTTAGAAATTATGCCCCAATTCAGTTACATAAATCTTTTAATCTTGGTAAGGAAAGAAATCATATGGATGTAATTGTGAATAATGAATAAAAAAAGCATTAGAAGGTTTTTAACTATTTCCACATGGTCTTCATCTAAACAGTGTAGTAGAAGATGTAGCACTATTTTGTAGGAGATGATCAAAGACGCTCGTTTAGGGCTACGTGATATCCTTTCTTCTTGCCAACAATTAACAAAAAATATATGCATTTCTTAATATTCTAGACTAATTTAAATAAGTGGGTGTTTGTAAAATAAAGACAATTCTAGAGTTTTTTACTACACTAACTAAAGAACATACTAGAAATATTCTACGACTCTATCTAGAGAATTATTGTAAAGTATCTAGAAGTGATGCATTGCTAGGATTCAAGAAAGCTCATGACACACCTATAAATACACTCATTTGGTGAATCTGGTAAGCCAACTCACAATATTTGATCAATACAAAATATAGATTTTGGAGGTATGTACTATATTCTCTAAACACAATAAATTCCGCATTCTCCACATAATCTCAAATAGATTCCTCTCAATTACTATATAAACATCAATACATCATCCTCTATTTTTTAACAAGTGGCATCCGAGTTTGTTCGATCTAGAAAGAACGTCATGGCTAAGCTTCTCATGATGGAATCAGCTCCACTATTCAATGAAGAAAACTATGAATATCAGAGCATTTCGATGAAGACATACCATGAATCTCAAGATTCTATGAGATGTTGTTGAAGGAAGCACTACTATTCATAATGGGGTTGAGTCTCCTACAAGTGAGATAATTTTCAAGAAACTAAAACGACAAAATATTAGAGCTCTTTCTATTACTCAACAAGCTATTAATGAATCTATATTTTTAAGGTAAGAAATGCCACCATGGCAAAGAAAGCTTCACATTTTAAAGGAAGAGCTCTAAGGTAAGACTAAGGTGAAAACTATCAATTTACAAGGTTTGAGAAGAGATTTAGAAAATATTCAAATGAAGGAGTCAGAGCTTGACAAACACTATTGTTACATGCGTTATGAAATAAGAGCTTATGGAGACAACATATTTGATTAAAAATTATCGAGAAAATCGTGACCAGTCTGCCGGAGAAGTATGATCTAATTGTAGTTCCTATTGAACAATCGAAAGACCTTTCAACTTTGTCGATTACAAAGTTAATGGGCTCCCTACAAGCACTTAAGCTAATGCTGAATAGGCGACACGAAGGCTCACTTGAGAGTGCCTTCAATCAAAGTTTAACATAAAAAACAAGAAGCCAAGAGATGAAGGAGGCTCACGAGGATGGCACGAGGAAGAAAAGTGTGGGTAGACCAAAGGCGAGTACTCTTTTTTACGAGTATGTAAGAAAACAAATCAACTAAAAAAGGGTTGCTACAATCAAGGAAAGCCACAATGTAAAAACTCTAAGAAGTTGGGCATGTGGAAAGAAATTTTCCATTGAATAAGAACCATTAAGCGTACTACTCAGAAGATCAAAACGAGAAGAAATATATCTTCTATGCATGTCAATCTGCAACAAAGGACAAAGAGAAAGAGTGGTACATCGATAGCGGATGTAGCAATCACATGACATCCAACGAGACACCACAACGAAGACGAAAGTTAAGATGGGCAATGGAGAATTAGTGGAGACAATACAAAAGGGGATTGCCATTCAAACAAATAAAGGTATGCGTATTATTAAAGATGTTGAGTGTTGGCCAAATGATGGAGAATGGATATTATCTACACTTTGAGGGGGAGTTAAGTCGAATCCATGATTTAAAGAATAATGTGAAAGTTTTTGAAGTGAAGATTGGAAGAAACAAAAACTTTCACTAGAAATATCCAAAACAAAAAGCTATGGTAGCAAAACTTGACGACAAAAGCTTATGGCATTGGAGGTTCCGAAATCTTAATCTCAATGCCATACGACTATTTCATTAGAAATATGTGATGATGACCTCCCTCTTATAAAAAAGAAGGAGAATGTTTGCGAAGGATGTATGCTTGGAAAGTAACAACAACAACCATTACCAATAGCGAAAGCATGCTGAGTATCAAAAATACTAGAACTTGTTCACGCTAACTTTTGTGGTCCATTGCAAACGCTTTCTCTAAGTAAAAAAAGTACTCCATCCTCTTCATAGAAGATTATACAAGAATTACTTGGGTATATTTCCTTGAAGAAAAATCAAAAGTGTTTGGAATCTTTAACAGGTACTAGGACTTTGTGGAAGAACAAAGTGGTCACAAAATTAAAAAATTTAAGAAGTGATCGAGGTACGAATACAACTCTAAAGAGTTCAACAAGTTATGTAAAGACAAGGGCATGGGGCACCAGCTAACAGTCGCCTATACTCCACCAAAAAATGACATTTTGGAAATGAAGAATCAGAAGGTGATGGAGAGGCAAGATCCATGGAAAGTATTACTGAAATGTTTTGGGCAGAGGTCGTGTACGGTCTATCTACTTAGTAAATGTCAAATAAAAACATTTCCCAACAAGACACCAACCAAAGCTTGGTCTGGAAAAAAGCCTTCAACAAAACATCTTGGGGTTTTTGGATGTATATGCTACATTCACATTCCATCAGAAAAGAGACACAAGCTAGAAGACAAGACGAAGAAGGGTATCTTCCTCGACTATAGCTCTCAGTTAAAAGGTTGCATAATTTACAATTTAGAGACCAGGAAACTTGTCACGAGTCGAGATGTAGAGTTTGACGAGTAAGCCGCGTGGAATTGGAAGACATGGAATATAGAGAAAAGATAGATATCAACAACAATGGTAGAGGAAGTGCCAAGAGATAATGACAAGTATGATGAACAAAGTCCAAGTACAACTAAGAAAAATAAATTCTTCTTAGAGACTAGTACTCTAAGAAAAATAAATTCTTCAAATCCTCCTTAGAGACTAGTACTCTAAGAAAAATAAATTCTTCACCAAAATATCCACCACTAAGAATGAGATCTTTAAGAGACATATATTGAAACCACCCAACCATGAAGAAGAATCTAAAGAAAGAGTTTGGTTAGAATCTATGGAGGAGGTGATAACTAAGGAAAGAATAAAGCTGAGGAGTTGGTTGATCCTCCAAGAAACAATGAAGTACTTTGAGTTAAATATTGCTACAAGACAAAGCTGAATCTGGATGGTTCTATACAAAAGCACGAGGCAAGGCTTGTAGCAAATAGACACACTCAACTACTCGGGATGAAGGACACAGAGACATTCACCCAAGTTGCTCAGTTGGATACAACAAGAGCAGTTATTGCCACACAAAAGTAATGGAAAATCTTCCCACTTGATGTGCAGTCAGCTTTTCTGAATGAAGAGATAGAAGAAAAGGTATTTGTCGAGCAACATTACAGTTGAAGAAAGTACTATACGAGCTTAAACAAGTACCTGAAGCTTGGTATAACAAGATCGATGTATATTTTACTGACTAAGAACTTATGAGGAGGAAAAATGAGCCAACTCTCTACATCAAATTCCAAGGTAACACCGATATTCTCATCATCTCTTTATGTTGATGACTTAATTGTCACATGGGACAATACAAAGCTAATTGAATAATTTCAGAAAGGCGTGATGAACACATTGCAGATGAGTGACTTGGGATTGATGCGCTATTTTTTTGGGTATGGAGATAAGTCAAGAAGAAGATGGTATCTTCTTATCCTAGAATAAGTATATTAAAGATGTTGAAGAAATTCAGGATGGATGTGTGTAAGTCTGTTGCTACTCCACTAGTTCCATACGAGAAGTTAAATGAGAAAGATGGAACAAAGACCGCATTTGCTTCCATATATCACAACCTAATTGGAAGCCTGCGTTACTTAATGATATAAGGCTCGACATCGTGTACGCGAACAGTTTGCTATCAAGACTCATGCAGAGCGCAAGCCAAACAAATTTTCAGGTTTTAACAATAATGAGTGGATACAATTTGTGGATGACAATACGAGCATGTCTGGCTACGCATTTAAGATTGGTGCATGAGTAATATCATGAGGGTCAAAGAAACAAGAGACTGTTGCACCATCTTCAGTTGAGGCAGAATATGTTGCATTAGCATGAGTAACTTGTTAAGCTATATGGCTAAGAAGAATACTAGATGACATGGATCAACAACAAGAATGGCATACGAAGATCTCATGTGATAGTAAATTAGCTATAGCAATGGCCTAAAATCTAGTACTGCATAATCAAACGAAGCACATTATTATCAAGTATCACTTCATCAGTGAAGTCGAAGAAAGTGGAGATGTTGAGATGAAGTAATGTCCGATGGAAGAACAAGTCGATATCTCCACCAACACACTTCCAAGAGTTCGATTTCAACAGTTGCAAATATGCTAGGAGTATTAGAAAAAATGCATAAAGGGGGAGTATTGAAATATATGATGCGTTCTTAAATATTCTAGGCTGATCTAAATGAATGTGGTTGTAAAATAAAAACAATTCTAGAGTTTTCTTTACTTCAAAAGAATGTGTTAGAAATATTTTAAGAATATATCTATATAGAGTTCTTGTAAAGTATCTAGCTTGAATAATCTAAAAATGATGCATTAAAAGTACTAAAGATCTCTTCTCACACCAATAAAACCCATTTGGTTGAATCTTGTAAACTACCCCATTAGAACATTTAAATAATACAAACTATTGATGAGGTACTCCATTGTCTAAATACTATTTCTCCACACCATTCAAAATGTCAAATACATTCCACCTTTACTATCACGTCAACATCAACAAAATATATCATCCTATATTTTCTAACAACCATAAAGTCTTGGTCTGCTAATATCCCAATTAATAATAAGGGTTCATTTAGCAACTTCATATTTACGACGTCTAAAGTTTTATGTTCTTTAAATAGTGAAGAGTTTTATCGAAGTTGTCAGGTAATTTGATAATATAATAAAATAAACTTTGTAATTTGAGTTTCAAGTTTCAATTCTATTGGTTATTAAGCTACACAATTTACTGGTCGAACAAAAAATGCACATGATATTAACATTAGTAAGTTAGATCGAAATAAATATTTGTGTTCTATTTTATTTATTTTGGGTAATATATATAACTTTTTCATTCATTATTCTATATTCTAAATTTAAATTGAGATCGATAACTTAATTCAACATTGTTTACTTAAAAATAACAACCAATACGCCGATGGTAAACAAAATATCTATAATTGTTGGTAAATATATGATGTGAACTATGAATGCTAATAATACAGAAATATAATGGAGTTGAAACTTTGGAATCACACTACAAGCTTTTACTCTTTTTATCATCGTATTAGATTATTTAACATGTTTCATAAAGCTTTTGACAATTGAAAAAAACTATTATATACATGTATATATATAGATTGACTATCTAAATGGGGAAAATGAATTGATTGCATGAAAACTGTTGAAAGGGATTGGTAACTTAAAATTAATAACTTTAATATTGTTTAGTACGTACAAAACCTCTCCATCACGTTCATTTAACCCAAATGAAAGAGACATTTGCCAAAATACGAGACTTTGCAGGGAAGGTATAGATAGAAAAATACCCTCTATTTCCTAAGAGAAATGATATATATATATATATATATATATATATATATATAAAAGAAACGGCAGGGGTTTATCATTGATCAGTACGTACTAGCTAGACTCACCGGTGAATCTTTTGTTTACAATAATTTGATCACTAGACCAAGCTATCAAATCTATAATGATGATAAAACCTATTATTTTTGTTCTCCATTATATCCTATTAATTGCACTACAAACCAAGAAATGAAAGAAAATCAGTAATGATTACCTGATGAGTAGCCATGATCAGCTCTTCGATCTCTTCTTCTTCGTGGATTACAGTACTAGCAGCAGTCGCCTTCATGAAGAGTCGAGCCGAATGGAAAATGAGAAAGAGCCGCCTCCACGGATCTAGTCCAGTATTAGCTCCTCCTTTTTGTTCTTCCTCCTCGTCTACAAGGTGTGATTGTTGCATTTCCAGATCAACACCATCGTCGTCGTAACTACTTCTTCTCACAACCACCGATTTCGACTCCGACATGTTATTTGGAATCTGTTACTCAGTTACGAATTAACGTTAGTGAAAATCAGACCTAAAGCTTGCCAAAGGAACATCAGCCTCCCGAAAAAGAAAAAAAGGAAAGAAAAGAATAAGAGAAAGAGAGAGACAAGAAAGGGGTTTAAATTTTGATAATTGATTAGTAATACAAAACCCAGTATTGTTGTTCCCTATTAAATCCTATTTTTGAAAACTCTTACAAAAGGAGAGTACCAGAAATTAGTAGTAAAAATGTGAGTAATGCTATGTATGTGTATGTATATAACAGATCTGTAGCATTACGTACTAATTACCTGAGTGAGCAGCTGTACTTGGACGATCGCTTGTTCGTCGTCTATAGGCGCAGCAGTAGTAGTGGATGTAGTAGAACTGTAATCATGGTCGAGTGGTGTTTCATGGTCGTCGTGGTTGAATTCAGTGGAAGTGTAATCAGCCTCAGTAGTAGTCATAAAGAGTTGAGCAGAATGAAAAAACAAAAATAGTACCCTCCGCAAACTTAGTGCAGATCCTCCTCCTCCTCCTCCTTCCTCCTCCTCCTCCTCCTCCACAAGGTGTGATTGTTGCATTTCCACATCATCGTAACTACTAATCCTCGCTAACACCGATTCCGACTCCAACATGTTCTTTGGTATCTGTTAATTATAATCAGCTTCAGCAAAAAGCAGATTTACCTAGTATATTTAACTTAAACACTGTACAATATAATATTAACGGTTACAGAACTTAACCTGCAGGAGAAGCGGCTGCTACTGATCGAAGGATTTGCCCGTGAAATTTGACTCAAGAGTTGATCTTGGGGTTGCTGGGAACAAATGAGAAATTTGACTTAAGAGTTGATCGTGGGGTTGCTGGGAACAAATGATAGCTCTATATATACATGTGTGGGTGTGTGTTTTTGAGTGCGTGTGGAAGAAAATTCATAAAAGCCCCCGCCCGTGTGTCATTTGGTTACCATGTCATCTTTTTTTTATTTTTTTATTTTTATATAATTAACTATATTATAAAAATAAAAAAATATATATATATTAAATAACAAAATATTATAATTTTGATTGAAAAATATTAACTTTTAATAACTAATAAAATTTAAACAAAACTGAAAAATAAAAAAAAAGTAAATACACACCCCCCCCCCCCACCTTTTTATATTTTTGTGTTATATATAATTTTAAATTTTAATAAAATTAATTTTTAATAACTTATAAATTAAAAAAAACATATATTAAAAAATAAAATATTAAAAAACTTTTTAAAAATAAAAAAATGAAAAAAAAGAAAAAGAAAAAAGGAAACCCACCACCACCACCCCATCACTACCCCTACCCCCACCCAGCCCACCACCACCACCGCCCGGTCTCCTGCTCCCTCTCCTTTCTCCGTCCACCCCCCACCCCATCTCCTGCTCCCGTTCCCGTTGTCGTTGCCATCTCCGCCCACCCCGTCTCCACCTCCAAGTTTTGCGCCGCCGTTGTCGTCGATTTTTTTGATCGATTTGGTGATGGATTTTAGGGATTAGGTGATGGTGCCCCGTTTTGGGGATTTGGTGATGGGCTTTGGTGATGGTGGTGCAGGTGGAGGCCGTGGTGGGCTATGGGGCTGAGGAGGGGGACTGGGTTGTGGAAGTGACGACCTATTTTTTTTTTTTAATTCTTAAAAAATTAAGTAATTGAAATTAGATTTATATATAAAGTTTTTATAATTTGAATGAATAAAGTTTATTATATTAAAAGAATATATTATAGAGTAAGTTTTTAAAATTTAAATAATAAAGTTAATTATATAGATTTAACTTTTTTATTTTCAGTTTTTTTAAAAAAAATAGTTATTAAAATTTTAAAATAGAATTATAAAATGAGTTTTATAATTTATATAATAAAGATAATTAATAATTATACATTTTATGATATGGTGGCCACATTTTGACCACATATGCCAAAATTTGATGACATGGCTGTCACTAGGCGTCAAATAGTGTTTCGGACATTTTTGACAAAGTTACAGGACATAAACGACGGCTAAAAAAGATATCGGGCAAAAACTAAAATTGGCAAAAAATATAGGGCATTTTTGACATTTACAGAACTTAACCTGCAGAAGAAGCGGCTGCTACTGATCGAAGGATTTGCCCGTACAATTTGACTCAAGAGTTGATCTTGGGGTTGCTGGGAACAAATGATAGCTCTATAAATACATGTGCGTGTGTGTTTGAGTGTGGAAGAAATGCATAAAAGGCCCCCTGTGTTATTTGGTGCAGCAGATTTTTGATAACTATTTGGGTTGTCGTTCTTACGCACTTTTTCTTGTGTAACAAAAATAATCTTTCAAAAGAAAAAAAAAAAAAACCTGCCTTCTAGGAAGCTACTGGTTTTACCATTCCTACGTATTTTCTAATTTAATTGGGGGGTTGTATTATTTATATTCTCAATGAAAGTTAAATATAAGCATTATACTTTAGAGCAGATGCAAATATATATATAAACGCTTAAAGATAGAATTATTAATAATGTTATGCCTCCAACTAATTATTTTTTTACTTTATAAGATAAATGTCACATTTAGACAATAACAATGGATTTTTAAAGAAATGTAAGGGATTGATAAGTCTAAATAAGATATTCACCAAGATTTGGAGAGAAACTCCTTATGGAAACACATCATGACATGCTTCTGGGTTTCACATTTTTTTTTTTTTACTTTTTTTAAGAGAAGGAGAAGCAAAAGCAGTTACAAACATTCATTAAATATTTTTCAGTGACTTAAATCATATAATGAACTTTTAAAAGCTCTTGCAAATACCCCCTAAATGTCACATTTAGACAATAACAAAGATAAGTAATGGCAGTGAAAAATACTAGGTACTAAAATTTTTATATTCAATCTAATACTGGGTAACATTAAAAGTTGGATGAGCATATAACTTTTCTAAGTTAGTTTTGATGTAAATTAGGTAGTTATTTTTATTTCCTTATATAAAATTAATTAAATACAAATAAGTTAAGTAAAAAAATTGGAGTTATATATTATAATATTAGTACGTAAGACTATTTTAGGTTGAGCTCAAAAACTTGGGGATATAAATAGTCTTATTTGCAATTGCGATCGAGGACACGTCAAATTAAATAAAAAAAACAATTTAAAGTAAAACTGTTACACGGTTAAGCCACGGTGTTGATTAATTTGGCTTTTTGGTATATATACTATATAGCTAAGCTCAGTTAAGCTTTTTGACCGCCTTGATTAATTAGCTGCTCAAGCTCGTAACTTTATACTCATTATTTAAGTAACAGACATCAGATATTTTCTTCTGTCGATCTCATCTTAAAGCCAACAACGGCTTACACTTCTTCAAGTCTTTCTGTCCCGATGAGCATAATATGAAATTCGATAGTTTATCTCATTAAAAATGGGTAAATTGCAAAAAATACCCTCGTGTTATCCCTAATTGACAAATAATTCCATGTGTTATTTTAATTGGCAAACACCCCCTGTGTTATTCCATAATTAGCAAAATTTCGCACTTACTGAGATTGATCTCAAAATATGATTTTCATTGTATTTCTTTGATACATATGGAGTAATGGAACTAATGATGTTCAAATTAAATTGTATATATGAATATTTTTGTTTATTTATTTTGAAAAAATATTAGTTTTTTGTTCTATAAAATTATAAGTACGATACCGAATACTTTTATTATGTTTTTATACAATTTTAAGAAAATTTAAAAAATTTATAACACGATTTATAATATTTATTGTAATAAATAAATAAATATATATATATATATATATGTGTGTGTGTTTATTATAAAATTATAGTACTTATTAATCCTTTATTATTGGTACTGTCATTATATATTTTTTCATGAAGAGGGGTTTTCCTAAGTTTTGAATAACACTACGAGGTTTTTGCCAATTAAAATAACACATGGAATTATTTGCCAATTAGAGATAACACATGGGTAGTTTTTGCTAATAGCTCCATTAAAAATCAATGAAAGATAGATCACTACGTATCAATAAGAAGGCACGACCTCGCTTACTCGAACTCGACTCATAAACCCAACAACAGTAAGAATTTGACATTATTGGTTTAAAACGCAAGTAGCCATTGCAAATTAATAATCAACCATTATATTACAAACTGATTACATTGTATCATGTTTTGATACATAAACATTGCCGGACATTTTGAAAATTACTGCCGGAGGATCTTTCATTTTTAGCGATTTAAAAGCTACGGATGATTATGGGGTGTTTGCAAGAGCTTATGAAAGCCACTTCTTCATAATTTTTACTTAAATTTACTTAAAGCCGTGTTTGACTTAAAGCAGTGAGTGTTTGCATATGTATTTTTAAAAGTTACTCAAAGCGATTAAAATAATTTTGTGGTGTTTGCAATAACTAGCGGAAAGCCGCCTTTGAATATTAATAAAAATACAATAAGATCTAATTACTCTTATTTAAAATATACAAAAGATTAATGTTTCACTCTCACAATGATGCCTATATTTAAAAATAAGTAATTAAAATTTTAATATAATTAAATTAATATATACGCTATTACATTACATTACACAGTTTATTTGGTGTAAGCATTTATTTTTAAAAAATATAACTTTATCTGAATGATGTTAATATAATTATGTCGTACGAGTTGTTGTTAAGTAAAAAAAAAAAGAAAGAGAATTTGTTTCTCTTCATTTTCATTATTAACTTTTCTTTCATTGTTCTTCATTATTAATTTACTGCTCTTAAAAATATCACAATTTAAATTATAAAGATTATCATGTAAATGAGGATAGAGAGAAATAGTTAATTAAGGCTAAAATATGATGTTTAGAAAAATTTAAGGAATATATAAGTTGAAACAATTTATGGAAGCACCTCATGACATGTTTCTAGGTTTCTGTTTTTTTTTTTTTGACTTTTTTTAAAAGAATGCGAGAAGCAAAAGTCTGCATTGCAAACACTAAATTAATGCTTCTCAGTGACTTAACGCTCATAAGCTACTTTTAAAAGCTCTTGCAAACACCCATATGTTGGTCAAAACTAAAATTCAAAAAAAAAAGAAAAAGAAAAGAAAAACTGTATGGTAATGTCACTGTAACTATATACATTTTTTTTCCTATAAACATTGCAACGACTAACGAGCCATGTTTTTGTTGCTGTTTTTAAAGTTTTCTAGGGCCTGCACATAGTGTATTTATATATTATAGAATAGTGTTGAAAGTAAAAATTATGAAGTCTTATAAGGAATAAAATATCATGACATATATATATATATATATATATATATATATATATATTTATATTTGTAAAAGGTATTTGGTAATTTTAAAGCGCGTAAAACATTACAAGATGAGATCAGCCATGTAAAAGTCGTGTTCAAAAAGAATAAAATAAGAAAACAAAAAGCTCCCGGGGTGAATGTCAACTACTTTTATTTTAAGATTTTTTTAAATAATCTTTATTTTATTTAATTTTGAAAGAAACCCATATATTATTTTGTAGATATTTATATTTGGATAAACAAAATTTATCCATCTTAGAAACACATAAGGACCATTATTTAATACTTTAGAATTTCACACCTACATATATTTGAAAACAAAATATGGTATATCTAAAAAAACCACTATAAGGATGGATGACCAGCTGTCATACTCGGAAGCAATTTCGAGGAAATTCTTGTACCATTCATGTAAGTTTTATTCCAAAATTCATTTATGTTCGTGAAAAAAGTGAGTAAAAAGGATTCAAACTCTAACTTTTTTTGTTAAGTTGTATGCTCTTGTTTCTTTTCGAGTAAGAAACTAACTCCAAGAATAAAAATAGAGAGAAAAAGAGTTTAACTAAATAATTTGATTAATATTTTGCTCCTTGAAAATGAAATTACATGACATGCATATTTATAATAAATAAATCTAAACTAATTCCCTAAAATCACTCTAAGTGGACTCACCCATAACTAGATCATGCTAAGAAAGATAAACATGAAGTTAGACTCCACTCACTACTTATTAACGTTTGATCATTAAATCCTACATATAATATTAATAAACTAATAATTAACAATAATATTACTATTGCATAAATACATCTTATAAGTTATAACTAATAATTAGACCCGTAACATTCCTTTCCCCTTGAAAATGGCCTTGTCCTCAAGGCCAAATGAGCTTCCAACGACAATCTTCGAACATTTGACTCGTCTTTTGAAACAGTACTCATCGTAGATTTTCTTTCTTCCGCTTCTTCCAATTAAAGTTTTTCTTTCCAATCCTTGCTCTGTCGATACTAGTGCTAAATATATTCGTGCCAAATTTTGTAAAGTTAACATTGAGAAGGTGAACGAATGTGCTAGGGAACATCTGAAGTGCATGTTTCGCCACCAACTTTGACAAAACGTGGCAACATAATTGTGGTACTAGTTCGAGTTTGGCATGGAAAAATACTTTGGTGGGAATTTCTTTGAGATTTGGGAGATATGGTGGACGAGGAGGTGGTTGCAGCGTCGGTGATGGTGGAGGCAACATTTGTGGTGAGGGAGGAACTAGAATTTGTGGCCACGGTTTCAATGAACGTGAACGTAGATTTTTCTCGATCTTTGATAGTTGGGAAGAGATCCTACCAAGGTCACGAGAAACACTTTTATTTTGGATCTTCATTTCTTCCAAAACTTCTATCATCTTGCAAAACAACATATCCATGCGTTGTTTCACAATTAACTCCATTTGAGAAGGCGGTAGAGTTCAAGAATGAAAGCACCAAATTGTTATGCTCTTGTTTCTTTTCGAGTAAGAAACTAACTCCAAGAATAAAAATAGAGAGAAAAAGAGTTTAACTAAATAATTTGATTAATATTTTGCTCCTTGAAAATGAAATTACATGACATGCATATTTATAATAAATAAATCTAAACTAATTCCCTAAAATCACTCTAAGTGGACTCACCCATAACTAGATCATGCTAAGAAAGATAAACATGAAGTTAGACTCCACTCACTACTTATTAACGTTTGATCATTAAATCCTACATATAATATTAATAAACTAATAATTAACAATAATATTACTATTGCATAAATACATCTTATAAGTTATAACTAATAATTAGACCCGTAACATTGTATATAATTTGGCGAGGGCAAAATTTGGAACTCATTAAGAAACTTCACAGAAGCCCTTTCTCCCGCGGCATTTAAATAGTGTATTCATGGGAGGGATTTATGCTTGGCCGGGACCAATTTTTTCAAAGTTATTTTGAACCTATGTATAAAGATTTTTCTTAAAATTTTGAGGTTCAAGTATAATATGTACAAAGTATAAGTCTATAAACACCAATTACACATGAACTTGTCGGCCCTAACTTCAATAAAGTTTAAACAAGAAAATTGCAACAATAACCCATATAATATGCTTAATTCTCAAATAACTCTATATTATTTTAATTAACAAAAAAATATTCTTGATGTTAAAAATTAGCAAACAAAACCTCTACCATTTAATTGATTTCAATGAGATAAAGTCACAAAGGTTAATTTAACTGCTTTATTTGATACATGAAAAATTATTGTTGTTCAAACTTAGTTATATGCCTTTCTTTTTATTTTTACTAGGTATTTATTTCCAAATCTATAAAATATAAGTATGGTTTAGATTTGTTTTATGATGCTTTTATTCAATTTCAAACAAATATTAAAAGCTCAAACACAGTTTTATTTTATTTATTTTTATAAATATATGTTTGATAAAATTGTAATAGTGTAAAAAAATAGTGCTTTGCTATCGAATATAGCGATTGTGAATTTATTATTGATGGAGTTTTCTCTTGGAACTACGAGTTAAAATAAAACAGACCTCCGTGAGCATTTCTTCTTCAAATAAGCCCCATAAAATCATTTCAAGGTTCTTGCCTAATGCTCTTTCCAAAAAAAAATTGTTCCCACAATACTTAAATCTTGAATATGCTACTGGAGTGTATCGGTGCAATTGATAAAGTTTTATCAAAAAAATCCAAAACAAAATGTAGAGAATTAAAGTCTATCCATTACGTACCTAAACACTACAAAAAAATTGGGTCTTTCCCGACCGCAAAATCGGTCGGGAATAACCCATTTGCGGTCGGGAAAGACCCTTTCCCGACCGCATTGCGGTCGGAAAATCGCGGTCGGTGTTGCTTCGGTCGGGAAAAATTTTCCGACCGCATTCCGGTCGGCACCGACCTTTCCCGACCGCATTTTCCGACCGAATACTGGTCGGAAAATTACCGACCAAGTATTCCGACCGCAAAACGGTCGGAATATTTTCCGACCGCGTAACGGTCGGGAAATGATTGAATGTTATTCCCGACCGCTTTGCGGTCGGGATCATATGATTTTTTGTCCCGACCGGCCCGCGGTCGGGACTTTTCCCAATTTCCCGACCGGGTAACGGTCGGGATGTCTTGCGCCAATTCCCGACCAACCGGCGGTCGGTATTAGTCCCGACCGCTGGCCGGTCGGAATTACTTTAAATCTTAGTCCCGACCGCGGGCCGGTCGGGACTAATATTCATATTCATCTCGACCGGCCAGCGGTCGGAACTAATATTCAAAGTACTTCCGACCGCTGGCCGGACGGGACTAATATTTAAAGTACTTCCGACCGGGCCGCGGTCGGGAATAATAATCATCAGAACAAAAAAAATAATATTCCGATAATAAATTACCGGAATATTATTTTTTTAATATATTGTAATATTTTAAAAACATTATTTAGTATTTTTGTGTTTTAGATGAGCAATTAAATCTTTCATTCATTCCTCAGTCTCAAACACAAAAAAATTAAATAAGTTTTTGATTATTGAGAATTTGAATAAATAAGTGTAAAATTTTAATTTTGAAGTTGAAAGAAAGAAGGTTTTGAAAAAGTGTTTGAAAATGTAAAAAGTGTTTGAAAAAATTGTGTGGAGATGAAAAAAAGAGTAGAATAATGAAGTGTATTTATAGAAAAAGTTGAATTTTTTTGAATTTTCGTCAAATTTGGTTTCCCGCCAAGTTTTTCGATTATTCCCGACCGATTATCGGTCGGGAATGTGTATTTTTTTTAAAAATTTCAAAAAACCGCCAAATTTTCAAAACTTTAGCGACCGCTTGCCGGTCGGGAAAAACATTTAAACGTATTCCCGACCGCATGTCGGTCGGGAATTACTATGAACATTATTCCCGACCGCGATACGGTCGGGAATAACTTTAAATATTATTGCCGACCGCTCCGCGGTCGGGAATAAGTTTAAATATTATTCCCGGCCGGTATGCGGTCGGCAATAATGGTCAATGGCGACCGCAATGCGGTCGGGAATGTGGTTGAATATTATTCCCTACCGCATATCGGTCGGGAAAAATAGTAAATTTTACCTTTTTTCAATCTTTTAGAAAATCTTGATGTGTTTGTTAAGAGAATCTCATTAAATTCATGAATTGCACTATTAGTTAGTTAGTTTAATGAACTTTTAATTATTAAATAATTAGTATAGTTTATCGGAGTATAGGTTAAGTTAGTTTGGAGTGTTACATTTAATAATCATACGTAGTATATAGGAGTTCACAATTGGTCATTCAAAATTTGTTACGAACGTTAGTATAGAGAGGCTAATTGTGATATATATATATTAACATGTGTTTAACATGTGTTTAACATAATCGTAAGTAGTTACATTATTAGCTATACTAATCTATTTATAAGTGACAAAATGAATAGACGCTTCAAACGATTCATCAACGGGCAACTACATTTATTGTTTTTTTGAGATTTTTAGTAATATATAACTAATACT
This sequence comes from Linaria vulgaris, assembly GCA_948329865.1. Lineage (NCBI taxonomy): Eukaryota > Viridiplantae > Streptophyta > Magnoliopsida > Lamiales > Plantaginaceae > Linaria > Linaria vulgaris. The sequence continues at coordinate 128,179,946 of OX415249.1, read as the reverse complement.
GTTTTACTTGATCATTAAATGAACGATTTATCTAAAATTGAGAGCGAAATTGTGAAATTAAGAATATGAATATTATTCCCGACCGCGGGTCGGTCGCCAATAAGTCTAAACCCTAAACCCTAAACCCTAAACCCTAATAGTCCCGACCGCGTGGCGGTCGGGAATAACAACGGTAATTATTATTCCCGACCGCGCTGCGGTCGGGAATAACAACGGTTAGTATTATTCCCGACCGCATTGCGGTCGGGAATAATTGTTACCTTTGTTTTTCCCGACCGCAGCGCGGTCGGTAATAATAATTACCGTTGTTATTCCCGACCGCCACGCGGTCGGGAATAACTGTCAGCCCCCCTATAAATACCCCTCCCTATTCCACTTGAGAAATCATTCCAACATTCATCCCTTGTTAAGGTATACACGATTTCCTCTTGTTATAACTGTTTTAGTTAGTTTTTGTCAATGAAGATCGTTTTTATTAACTTTTTTTTAATGTTTCTTTGTTTTAGATATTGCGGTTAATGCAGCGAGGGGCGTGTGTTTGCAAAGAATACTTGATCTAAGTATTTTCTACGCTACAACAAGTAAGTATTAATTTCCTTGGCCTCGTCGTACTCGAGTTTTAAAATTTTTCTATAAATGATAAATATATTGATTGGTGAAATTAATTGTAACAATTTAATTTGTTTTTAATTTTCTTAGATTAGAAATGGATTATCGCCCCGATAGATCTTGGATGTACGATAGGATAGATAGTAACACTGGTTATTTGAATCAACATTACGTGGTTGGGGTTCGTGAATTCATACAATACGCATCACAACAGACAGATTACGTAGATCTAAGAAATCGTATTAGGTGCCCGTGCCAGAGATGCAATAATTTAAAGTTTTTGGATCGAAACGTAGTACGGGATCATCTTCATAAGTGGGGGTTTGTGTATCAATATTGGATATGGGTGTTGCATGGAGAGATGGAGAGCGAGGCAGCTACATCATATGTACATGAATCACCGTCTACTAGTATTCACGTTGATAGTCCGGTTCATGCCGATACTTCGTTTAGAGAATTGGTTGTGGATGCATATGGGGGTCGATTTGTTGAGGGAGAGGTGCGCAACGAAGATCCAAGTCCCGAGGCAAAGGAGTTCTACAAATTGATGCAGATGGGAGACATGAAAATGAAGTGAGTACATAAAGCCAAAGGCAAAATATTGTCTTACGAGGGATCAAAAGAAGATGGTGCTTGATTGGCTGACTGAACTGAAGTTTCCTGATGGATATGCATCGGACTTGGGACGATGTGTGCAAAAACAACAAGGAAAATTGTATGGAATGAAGAGTCATGATTGTCACGTCTTCATTCAGAGATTGATCCCCATAGCATTTCGCGAATTCTTGGAACCCGAGATTTGGGGGACCTTAGTAGAGATTAGCCTTTTTTTTAAGGCGATTTGCGCGTCAGAGGTGTCGGCCGAAGATATGGAGCGATTGGAGGAATCGTTTATTGTTACCATGTGCAAGATGGAAATGATATTTCCCCCTTCATTTTTCGACTCTATGGAGCATTTAGCCATACACCTTCCGTATGAGGCTAGAGTTGGTGGTCCAGTTCATTATAGATGGATGTATCCATTCGAGAGGTGCGATCTTATATTTATAATAACAATTAGCTTTTAAAAATATCTATTCTTTGCCTAATCTTTGATTTATATGAACTAGGCGGATGTTCGACATGAAGGGTTCAGTAAAGAACAAGGCGAGGGTGGAGGGATCCATAGCCAATCAATACCTACTTGCTGAGCTCTCCAATATGTGTTCTCAATATTTGGATGTTTCTTTTCAGACTAAATATAAAAAACTCAACAGGAACGAGACACTAGATAGCACGGAGTGGGATGATGAGCTTACAATATTTCAAAAGAAAGGGGCGCCAATAGGGGCACTAAACAAAAGGCGATACTTGACTTCCGAAGAGATGGAGCAAATAGAGCTTTACGCGCTTCTAAACTGTCCAGAGCTTGACGAATGGGTGGAGTAAGTGGTAGTTAATTATTCTTAATAACAAAATGATTAAGCGCTTTAAAGACCACTAACTTATGATGATTTTTCTATGCAGACTGTTTGTAGAAGAGGAGTGCGGTGGACTAAGTCCAATGGAGATACAATCCAAGAGGAACCAAGAGTACGTAGCATGGTTCAAGCAGACATATTCAAGTGGGAAATACGAGACCGATATACGAATAGATCCTCTAATCACATGTCCTATGTATTCAGTGACAACCTACGAGGGATACATTGTGAATGGGTTCAGATTTCACACTGATATGGTCTTGGGCCCGAAGAAGAGTGATTGTAGCGGTGTTTATGTGAAGGGAGACATGGGAGGATCCGATGCTACCAACTTCTACGGAACGTTGAAAGACATTATACAGGTGGAATATTGGGGCAGAATCCGGCCCTTATACATTGTCTTGTTCAAATGTGTTTGGTATGATATAAACGCAGGTACGCAGGAGCATTCAACGTACAAGTTGGTTGACATCAACCCGAGGCGTGCCCTCAAGACTATTCCTGCTAGACACATAATCGATATGTCATCAGTTGCAGGATCAAAAGATGTCGACCCAGGGATGCCAAACCAAGTGCTACAAGAGAATGCGTCTGAAGGGTTTAACTTATGCGTGGACCTTTCCTCATTCAATATGAATATCCAATTGGCCAACGAGGGATTTGATGTGGTTGTCGAGGAGGCAGCAACAGTGGGCAACGAGGTAGAGGAGGGCTACGAGGAAGACGAGGGCAATGAGGAAGAGGAAGACGAGGGCAATGAGGAAGAGGAAGAGGAAGAGATAATGAGTGACTCAGAATCTGAGGATAGTATGTATGACTAGCATCGAGACTGGTTTAGTAGGTCGAATTTTATTTTATAAAAAAATTTGATTCACGTTGTTTAATTTCATATTATAGGCATGATTACCAATAAACAAACAACTAACACAATGTTCAATACTTAGATTAAACGAACAAATAATACACAACATAATGACAGAATAAATACAAAACTAGTTTAACATTACATAATCGGTCCGAGCATCAAACAAATTACATAAATACAAACAACTAACACAATATTCAATACTAAAATATCCCTAAAATAAATTAAACTACTACTACTACTCATAGTCCTCGTCATGAAACCCAAATGTATCAGGAGCTGTGGCGGGTCCAGCACCATCATCACCATCACCGGCAAGATCGGCTGCATCACCACCGAGAGTGTCATCCTCGGGGTCCTCATCGGGGACAGCCTCGTACTCATCATCATACAGCGTGCAATCTGGAGCACCATATGCAAAAGGATCAAGAGTAGGTGGCGAGGAACGCTGGTCGGCTCGACGAGCATCACGCATGAGTCCCCCTGTAGGCATGGGTCGAGATGGAGGAGTACCTGTAGTCTGGGTGATGTGCTGGGTCAAGAAATCTACCTGAGTAGCAAGCTCGTCAATCCTCGCATCAGTAACAGTCCTAATACGATGGTTCTCCCTCTCCAACACCCTCGCATAATCATGTGTCGTGTCTCGAGGCCTCTTCGTCGAGAAACCAAACCCATCGTGACGTGCATCCGAAGGGAGACCCGCAGCCTTCCCCTTCTTCAAGCCTCCTATCGCCTGCCTCCACAGCTCCTGATCTAGTGGTGGCCACGTAGAACGATTCTCCTCGTACCTCTCGGTCATAAGGCGCATGTACTCCTCCTGTTAATTTTGTCATAATTGTTAGTACGTAATTAAGGAAGACATATATTAATACAATAATCAAAGAATGCTATATAAGTTAAATACTTACGTAGATAGCCCTATACTTGGGGTGAACCCAAACACGGCGACGTGGAGCTCCCTCTGGCAGACCACTCGGCACATGTGTGTGCTGATAACGATATGCCTCATCGTGCCGAGGTGGAGGGGCCCCTGGAGGTCTAGAAGCAGCCTGCATATTGATATACATTTGTTATTATAGATATTTAAATTTAAGACATTTATATTATTTTTATAGAAACTCAATTTAATAAGACATACCATCCTACGTCGAATAGCTGTGTAGCTCTGGGACCCACTAGCATGAGTAGCTCGTGCAGGACGATCAGGGTCTGGTGCCTCTCCAGATCGCCTGTTCTTCTGGCCTGCCACGGATTTCTTTGCATGGCCCTCCGACTCCCAATGCGTCACCCACATTTTTTCTAACTTGTCGCTCATCCAACTGTTCTTCGGACGCGACGCCCACATCGGATCATCGAGCCTGTCGTAATAGTTCTTCTTTGCATTGTGCACGATTTCCTTGTAGCACTTCTTAACCTTCCCATCGTATGCGGAATGTGCACGAAGCATGTCATCCGGAGGAATGTAGTATATGCTCTACAATTAAATAAGGTTTTTAATTAAGGCTTCGTTAAAAAATTCTTACTATATATATTTAGTAAACTTTCTAAATCTCACCTTAAACTTAGCCCACATCTGTCCCTGGACTATCGGATCGACCTCGGTGTATGAAGGAACACACGTCTTCATAAACTCCCTAATGATCGAGGTAATCGCCGTCGATATCTTTCTCCCATCCATAAATACGCCGTGCTCATCCAGCTCGATCCTACGACGGGCACTACGGTCGGCCGGAACCTGCGGCCCTCTCGATACACCTCGGCCCGGTCTCTGCTGCGTCGCTGAAGATGGTCCTGCACCGGCAACGTCTGCAGGGGAAGAAGTACTAGGACCAGCCGGTGTAGACTCTGTAGAACGTGGTGTAGGTGCCGTAGGTCTCGATGATGACGGTGGCCTCGATGAAGACGATGGCCTAGATGATGACGATGGTGTCGATGCTACGTGATCATCATCAAGTCGAAATGGTACTACTAGATCTGGTGGAGTACCGCCGCTCGATCCGATACGCCTATGTGGATGTGAAGAAGTAGGGGACTCGCCAAGATCGAGATCAGGTGCAACGACAGGAGTGGGTGGTGCACCGCCAGAATGAATGATCCGTAGACGAGGACCTAACCTCTGTGGACCAGTCGTAGGTGGAGTACTCGATGGAGTGCTCGATGGACCACTACGCCCTCTCTTCGAGGGCTGGCCACGATCGCTATCATGGGACGACATGTCGTCGAGGAGGAGTGCTACGAACTAAGTAAAAGCATCTAAGTTAAAAATTTTCTAATTGTAGAGATGACCTAAGTTTAATCAATACTAAGTTATTCCTAAAGGTATAAATATTTCACAAAGCCCAATAATTTCTAAAGGAATTTACAAATTAAATCCTAACAATTTCTACAATATCTAATAATTCATATTAAAACATTAAATATAACATTAATAATTAATATCAAAACATTAAATCTAACATAAATAACTCCATAATTAACGTCCAAATAAATAAATTAACACATATAAAAATCATATATAGTTTTCCTAAAGTCATAAATAATTCCTAAACTGTAACATTCGTAAAGCCTAACAATTCCTAAAGGTATAAATAATTACTAAAATCATAAAATTATAACATTCCCTAAAGGCATAAATAATTACTAAAATCATACAACTATAACATTTCCTAAAATCTAACAATTCCTAAAAGCATAAAAGTCTAACATTTCCCAAAGCCTAACAATTCCAAAAGACATTTCCTAATTAAAACTATACTATTTCCTAAAGCCTAACGATTCCTAAAGGCATAAAAATCAAATATTTTCCAAAGCCTAACAATTCCTAAAGGCATAAAAATCTAATATTTTTCCAAAGCCTAACAATTCCTAAAAGCATTTCTTAATTAAATCCTAACAATTTCTACAATATCTAACAATTAAACATAAAAAATATATATTAAAACATTAAATATAACCTAAAAAACAAGAAAAAGCGAAAAAAATTACCGATTTTGCAGTGCCGACGGAACTGCGGTCGCCAAAGGGCTCCTGGCGGTCGGGAAAAAGAGGAGGGAGAGAGAAATTGAGGGTGTGAGAATGAAGAGATGGAGGGAGGTATTTATAGAAATACCTCCCTCTTTCCCGACCGCCGTGCGGTCGGGAATAAGGGTATTCCCGACCGCAATGCGGTCGGGAGATCTCGGCCCAGCTGCGCGGCCCAGCTGGGCCGAGATTAGGGCGACACTGGGCGGGAATATTTCCCGCCCAGAGTTGTCCCGACCGCAACGCGGTCGGGATTAATATTCCCGACCGCAATGCGGTCGGGAATGTTTTTTTAGAACGTGCCGACCGCAATGCGGTCGGGAAAAGTTTTTCCGACCGCATTGCAGTCGGGAATGCTCCCGACCGCATGCCGGTCGGGATTTTCCGGTCGGGAAAGGGCGAAAAATCTTGTAGTGAAATTAAACCCTAAACTCAGAATTAATTTGACTGTAAAACGCTAAGAGAGAACTATTTGGAACATAATTTTTATTGGGTTTACGTCCAGAGCACAAAGGCAAGGATTTTACGTCCACAAAATATTGAACTTACCCTACAATCTCAATACACAAATATAGTAATAGTTATATAATTTAAATTTTTTATGACATGGATATACAAGAATGATAGTTTGACGATCAATTTCGCTTTAGTTACGAATCGTATTTATAACTAATTAAGATACACTCGTACCCACCCTTGTCACATATACTCCTATACTTGTCAAAACTCACCAACAAGTAGCATCACCTCTTCTTTTACCTATCACATCCCATTTATCAAAAAAGTGGCATCACTTCCCAAACACTTGTCACGACACACATGAAAAAGACCTAGAAATAACATTTTAGGAGTTTTTCCCACTTGTCTTCCAATGGTAAAATCAATTCTGCATATTTTTAGGCTTCCTTGATATCTACCCAGAAAATGTTTGTCTTTAGGTAATATAAGGATAACACGTGACGGTATCAATAGGCGGTTTGATTGAGCATCCTATGAATGAGACTATCATGAGTCTGAGTTTCTAACTAGTGTTTTTGTTTAACGCTAGTTGATCTCTTACGATCATATCCAGCTCGTGGATATGTGGTAATAAATCAAAAATCTTCGATTTACCCGCATGGACCACTCTATAAGATCCCTGGTATCTCCACAAAATATTTTCTTTAAAAAATATCAGAATTATGAGTATTAGAGAGGGCATATGAAATATGGTCAGTGATGGAGTATATCCTATTCTCTTCTTTCATCAACTTCTTGTTTTTGAAATCCTGATGGAGGCTAATTATAACCCCTTTGAAATCTCGATTTGCTAGATTTTAGGCAATATTTAGGTAGATGAATGTTGTCATTTTTCAGGAAATAGGTTTCCTATATTCTTCCAAGATAGGCGTCTTATAAGTTCTGTATTTTCCCTTAGCGATACCAATTGGAAAATTGATCATTTTTTAGAACACTGCCTTGATCAAGATTCTTGTGGCTTCGATGTGGATACATGACATCTTTAGAGCAACATGTCTATTGTGTCGACCTAGTTCCTTCTTAATTTCATCCATAGAAACCAACTGCATTTCCACGGATCTTTAACATAAATTAAATCCTCGACCAGCATCCTCCTGAACTCATAAACCGAACCCATTAAACTTCTCGATTTGCCTTTTACCTCTGTCCATCATATAATTCTCACATAATTATATTGTCCCTTAGAACTTAGCTCTGATACCACTTGTTGCACTGCGGATAATACAAAACCACAACATGAATAGAGAAATATGCACAATCGAAAGCGAGTAAATAACAATTAGCACACAAGACACAATTTATTTACCCAGTTCGTCTATGACTACTTCTTGGGGCGATCTAAGTCAGGACTTTCACTATGATGATGATGAGTGATTTATGATTACTAATAAGATACAATTATATCTCACATATCTAGATCGATCTCTCACAATGACTCTCATATATCACGAGTATTTCTCTCTATTATTTTTATCTATCAATTTTTGCGACACTCATACACACGTATGAAGATACACACACACACACACACACACACACATATATATATATATAGCTGCTAGTGCGTCAGAATTTAGGCCTAAATTGGGCCGAAATGGAGAACGCGCGACCTGACATGTTGCGCGACCCGTGCAACTCCCTCTAGGGGCCGTGTCGTTTGTGTTTTTCTCTTTTCTCTTCTCTTCCCGTTTTCACATTCTACTATGTTGTTAGAACCCTGGTCTTCAATTTAAGTACACCGTATTCACAGTTCAGGCTCAACAATCATAACATTCTCCAACACCTAGGAGAAGGCGAATATGTTTTAAGAAAAACGAAAAGTCCTCAACTTCATGTTTCTTCATTCATTCGATTGAGGTTATTTGATAACGGTAATTTTGATTAATTACTGTAATTTTTGTTTTTCAATTTTTGTCAATAATATATTTTCTTTGTTCGTTTCTGTTATGTTTATTATGGTGCATTGCTACTAACAATATTCTCTATAGCTTGAAAAAAAAAAGGTTTTGAGCAAGACGTGGACTAATATACTCTATAATATATACTCTGGCATTTTTTCAAAATGTCCACCAATGTTTATGCATCATAATCATAACAAAATAAAATACACTTAGTTTGTGATATAGTGGTTGATTATCGATTTTGCAAATTAATTAAGGCCGTGCAAACTGCAAAGAAACAATATAATGTGAAATTCTATAGAAGATTAAAAAAATAATTTGTGTGCTATATAACAGACAAAGTCGAGTGGGTCTCGACGAGACAGTTGAAAATCTTCGTACCCTATTGGCCCATCAAATTCAAGTGTGACATTTTTAGTGCGTAGATTTCATCTGATGGGGCGACAGCACAGGGGTTCAAGATCTTCTCCTTCTCTCTCCTCGACACTTACCATTGTGGCGACATGTAAAGTAAAGTATAGGGTGTATGTAGTATATTAATATTCTAATAATGTGACTTGCATATTAAAAACTTGCAAACGGAAAATTCTTACATGGGCTGGGTGTATAAGAAAGTATGCACCTTCTGGTCCACAATCAACCACTAGCTTATTTAATAATAAAAAAAAAAGGTAAAAATATCAGTTCAAGTGTTTACTTCCACGTACCTGTACCTTTCAAAAACAAAATAAATAAAGAATTACTCCAATCCCAATAAACTGTAACTCTCCTAATCAAAACAAAAAAAAAAAGGAAAATCCCTTACAATCTCTTGCTCATTCACGCCATTCCTCTGCTTGCTGTAGCTCTCCTAAGCAAAATAAAAAAAGAATTCCTCAAAATATTACATTATGACCATATTAATTATTTTGACCAACCCAAACAAGATTTCTCATCATTTTGACCCAATTCCTTTTATTTAAATGTAAAAATGAGATAAGAATAAGAATCTAGGTTGCACGGATACGGATACGAGTATCGGTATTCGCCGAATATGAATACGTGGATACGTTTTTTTTAAAATTTATAAGATACGATACGTATGTGATACGTCAAATATTTAATATTAATAATTATATATAAGGATATAACTTAAATAAAAATATCAAATAACAGTATATCTAATCACTTGCACAATCATTAGTCACATACTATTTTGAAGAATATCAAACCTTTGTGTGTTGCTTTTTATTTTGATTTGAAATAGAGGATTTTCACGATTTTATATTTAATTTTCTGAAAAGATATTGTAAGTTGGTTTTTGTTGGGCCTTTTCAAGTTTAAGAAAACTACCACGCTACTTTTATAAATTGTTGATACGTATCGAATACTCCTCGAATACGCTTCACATGGTATCCGATACGTGTATCCGTCTTTTTAAATTTTTTTAATGCAGGATACGCCACGTGACGTATTCGATACGTATCTGGAGAGTATCGATATCCGATACGTATCCGACACTGACCGGCCATTTTTTTGGAGTATCCGTGCATCATAGATAAGAACAGAAATACATAGCAGATAATAATGTATTAAGCTATTCATGTTCTGTGATTTTCTGTGATTTCTCGTGGCTTTCTGGTTTATTCAAATTTAGCCATTAAGGTTGGCAAAGAGGATTTCAAGAGATATGAGCACAATTTAATGGCTAAATTTGAACAAACCAGAAAGCCACGAGAAATCACAGAAAATCACAGAACATGAATAGCTTATTACATTATTATCTGCTATGTATTTCTGTTCTTATTCTTATCTCATTTTTACATTTAAATAAAAGGAATTGGGTCAAAATGATGAGAAATCTTGTTTGGTTGGTCAAAATAATTAATATGGTCATAATGTAATATTTTGAGGAATTCTTTTTTTATTTTGCTTAGGAGAGCTACAGCAAGCAGAGGAATGGCGTGAATGAGCAAGAGATTGTAAGGAATTTTCCCTTTTCTTTTGTTTTGATTAGGAGAATTACAGTTAATTGGGATTGGAGTAATTCTTTATTTATTTTGTTTTTGAAAGGTACAGGTACGTGGAAGTAAACACTTGAACTGATATTTTTACCTTTTTGTTTATTATTAAATAAGCTAGTGGTTGATTGTGGACCAGAAGGTGCATACACCCAGCCCATGTAAGAATTTTCCCAAACAAGCAAATTTGCAAGTCACATCATACGATCAACAACTCGTATGATGTGACTTGCATATTGAAGACTTGCAAACTCTTATGATGTGACTTGCATATTGAAGACTTGTAAATTTGCAAGTCTTCAAGTCTTCAATATGCAAGTCACATCAGAATATTAACCCTTACTTTACCTTACACGTGGCAAATTATGAAACAATTATGAAGCAAATTTAGTTTAATTAAGGAATATATATCTTTTTTCTTTTCTCAAAGAACATATATCTTGTTTACCAATTCCGTTATCAGACAGTGGATTTTACCGTACAACTTAATTATAGAAATTAAGGAATATATATATATATATATACACATATATATGTTGTTTAATATCTTTTTTAAAAAAGAAAAATAAAAAGCTTAGACACTCAATTTGAATGGACATAATCGGATCTATAACAAATTTACAATATGAAGATTTCCATACTCTCATTTAATTTTTCTATATAACCGACGATACATGAGTAGTAATCAATAAAATAAGTTTTCCTTTCAAAAATAAAAAATAAAAAATAATAAAATTAGAGCGAATAGTGTTATATTTAGTTGGATAAACGTTAAAGTATGCATTACATTTGAAATTCTATAAATAAAATTCGTGAAGTTACAGTCAATAGAAAGGATATAGTTCCACCCAAAAATTAATATGTTTACTTTTCAAAAGGTAATTAGTGGACAATAAAGGATATTTTTTCGGATAAATAATTTACTTTGTCTAAATGATTAGTTTTGAAAGTTTTTTTGGATCCATAAACAAAAACATTTAAATTTTACGGCATCTAAATATAATTTTTGTAAGCAGGAGAAATTTGTTTTTTAAGAAACGTAAGCAGGAGAATATTTAAGAGATTGGATTTGGAGATGGATAATTTGAGAAATAGAATATGCAATTCTCTTTCTCAGGCTTTCTTTTAAATTTAATTGGTATTACACAACTATACAATGCAAGTTACATAATAATATTTATATGATACTTTACACCTCTACTTTAGTTCTGGAGTGCAGGAGTGGAGGAGAGATTAGAGGAGAAGATCTGGTATGTATCAGCGGGTGCAACCTGCCCCAGTTACAGAGAGGTGGCCCAACACCCAGGATTGTGCCCCTGATGCATAACAGTTACCCCAAAATTCACTGATACTTTGATTGTTAAAGTTGTCCACTCATTTTTTATAGTTATCAAAAAAACAATCGGCGAGTTTAAGAAATTCCGACGACATGGGATTGAGAGTTTTCGCCAATTTACAGGGCTAATTAAAAGAGGGCGGGTGACAAATTACGTGATCAAACGCGTGAGCATGCTAACTTATTGGACCAAACATATTTTTAACCCAATAAGATCTCACATGGAATTTTGGTACGTAACTTTTCACCCGTCCAAACTCTTCTTTGCCTATCTGACATGGGCCTCATATTATCTTCTTCGTTTGTTTCCTCGTAAAAATTCAGGAATATTTAAAGAGAGTCGTGAATTTATATTATGTCAGAACTCAAAACACTACAAGATTCTCGGGTCTACAGTAACCGAGAATCAGCAACCGCATCGCGGTTGCGGGGGCAACAGCAACCGCACCGCAACCGCAATGCGGTTGCAAACTTTCAGGGACCGCAACGCGGTCTCTGAAAGAAATCAGGCACCGCAACGCGGTGCCGAGCCCATTGGCTGGGCTTTTCCAGCCAATGGGCCGGAACTTTTGTCCCAAAATGGGCCAAATGTTCCGCCCAAAATTAGGGATTATAAGCCCTAATTTTGAAAGTCTCCCTCGGCACCGCCGAGGGAGACTTTCAGGGACCGTGTTGTGGTCCCTGACTTTCAGTATATTATAAAAAAATCATTATTCTTATCGTTTCCTTCTCTCTCCATCGCGCCTCCTCTCTCAATTGGGACTGACACTAGGTTACAAGTCCTCAACCCGCTACCGCGCCGCCGTCCCCTCCACCTCCAAGCTACCGCGCCGTCGTCCCTTCTTCCTCCACCGCATAGATCTGCCATTCTCATCATCTTCTCACCACCGCGACCTCCATCTCCACCCACCACCGCCACCTCCATCTCCACCCACCACCGCGTCCTCGACCTCCATCTCCACCCGCCACCACCATCTTCTTCCCCGCCCTCCACCACCACCGAAATTTCATCCCCACCCTCCACCTTCACCGCCATCGCGAGCCTCATCCCCACCCGCCACCACCATCGTCGCCACGTCCTTCTCATCGATCTGACCCAACCCGAACCTGATCCATTAGGATCTGAACTCTGTGTCCTTCTCGCGCCGTACGTTCTCCACTTCACTCCTCCACCGCCGCTCGTAGCTTTGTCGGAACATTGTTAGTTTAGTTGTTTAATTGTTAATTTATTTGTTTAATTGTTAGTTTAGTTGTTTAATTGTTAGTTTTGTTGTTTAATTGTTAGTGTGGTTATATTGTTAAATTGTCAATTTAGTGATTAATTATAGTGATGATGATTAGTTACTAAATGTTAGTTTAATTGTTAGATTTTGTTGAAGATTGTTTAGTTTATAGTGGGAAGTTGTTAGTTTAGTTGTTTAATTGTTAAATGTTAGTTTAGATGTTAATTAAGGAGTTAGTTTAGTTTAATTAAAGTGTTATTTTAGTTTAATTAAATTGATTACTTAGGTGGTGTTTGCAAACTCTTAAAAAAGCTATAATCAGCTTTTTATTTGAACAAGTGATTTTGGGGTGTATGCAAATCTAGCTTTTTCGGTTACAAAACTTTTTTTAAGCTAAAAAAACTCACAATCTTCAAGCTGGTGTGAGGGTGCTTTTGGCTTAACTAAAAATTGTGAACTTCTACTTTTCCACTAGAGTTTGCAAACACCACCTTAGTAACGATAAATACTTTTAGGAAATCTTTATTACGTTAGTTTACTTTTGTAAGTTAGACGTAATGTTATTTTTAGGAAAATTTATTACTTAGTAACGATAAATATTTTTAGGAAATCTTTATTACTTAGTAATGATAAATACTTTTAGGAAATGTTTATTGTAAACCTATGGAGAAAATATCAACCCTCGGAATTCAGAGCCATCGGGGAATGAACTAACGATGGCAGTCGAGAGGTAAGTAAAACCTTCCCTATCGGGGGAAGGTATAACGTTCATCGTTGAAAGATAATATTGCCTCTCCGCAAACATTGTCTTCGATGACATACGGATTACTACACTCCCAGAGCATCCGATGCTAAAGGCACTACCAGTCTTGGATGACTCTACGATGCCTAATAATCGCCGATGCTTTAGTTAGTGAACAATCTTCTAAACGAGATACCTTAAATATGCTCTTCCCGAGGGAAAACCCCTATAACGGCATATCAAAGAATGTGGTTTATAAGCCTCGGAGGAAAACCTCCCGAAGGCATAATAGTACTCGATGGTATCACCAGGGATGCATCCCGATGGCATCATTAGGAAGACAACCCGATAACACGATATCATCAAAGTTACCCGATGGCACTATTACAAATGAACATTTCGGGGGCAATTAAACTGAAGTGTCATAAGAGTTCATCCAAATACCAACAAGAGGAAGCATTTTTAGAAAAAGAACCAGGTGTCACCAGATACAACTGTTGGGCAAAGGCTAGGTGTCATTATGCACAGCAGGAATCAGCTACAAATCAACCAAGTGTCATATTCGCCTATGATACTTCAGCACCAGAGGTGATGAATATTCACTTGGTTAGTTGCTGAGTTAGCATATGAAAGTCAAGGTGTCTGCAGTCTAGCGGAAAGAATGTAGTCCCAAAAGTACTATAAATACTCGGGTAGAAGGAAGATGAAAGGCAGATCGAAAGGGGGGGGGGGGGGGGGGGGGGAGAAAAAGAAAGAGTAAAAAATTCATTCTGCAAACCCAGGAAATTAGTAGAAATCTATCTTTATTTATCCTTTTGATAAGACTCTTTTACTGGCTATTTGGGCAAGGCGTTCCTAAAAATTGAAAACTATACAAATCCCACCCCAGAGTTAACATTTATTACATTAGTTTACTTTAGTAACTTAGACGTAATGTTATTTTTAGGAAAACTTCATTACTTAGTAACGATAAATACTTTTAGGAAATCGTAAACGTATCAATGATCTAACTTAGAAATTTGTCCTTAGTTTCGTAGTACATCATGTCAGACCCCCAGAACCACAACCTATACAACCCTATGGAGAGAGGTATCGAGTGGAAGAGCAGGGCTCAAGAATGACGCCGACCCCGCAGCGAGTACCACCACCACAGCCAGGGTATCGGCCAGAACGATATCCCGGCGTGATACCTCCCCCTGGCAATATTGTCGAAGACAGAGTACCTCCTTACCGCCCCAACGTGTTTCCTCATTCAAGTAATGAACCCGCTCTTTGGGAAATGTTGAATCATCTCCGACGCGAGATGCTCAGCATGAAAAGAGCCATCACACCGGAAGATGAGCTCGTCTATCATGGATCACCGTTTGTACCGGATGTAGCACAAGCTACAATTCCAGCCTATATAAGAGCAGTCAACCTACCCATGTATTCCGGAGAAAAAGATGGGAAAGACCCACAGGATCACATTAATCAATATATCGCAACGATGGATCTGCAATCAGCCCCGGATTTCGCGTTATGCCGAATCTTTCGAGCTACACTAACAGGAAGGGCACAATCCTGGTTCACCCAGATACCCCCTGGCACAGTTTCTAACTTCTCCCAGTTGGCTGGTTTGTTTGTAAGGCAGTTTGCCTGTAACCGACGCTATCCCAAATCACCATGTCATCTGTTTACCATAAAACAGCAAAAGGACGATTCTTTAAGAGATTTCATGAAACGCTTTTCAGACGAAGTGTTGGACGTCCCCAATATAGATCCAACCATGCTATCAGACATTCTTGCTCAAGGATTGCGATCGGGGAATTTCTTCCGATACCTGGTAGGAAATCGAGTAAAGGACATGAATGAGTTAATGCAGAAAGCAGAGACATATATTATGATGGAGGAAGCAGAAAAGTCCAAGTTGAAGACAGAAACCGCCGATGCCCATGCAGGACCAAAAGAAAATGAGGAATCTAAGAATCATCCCCCTCGAAGAGATAATCCTGGAGTAGTGAAAAGGCATCTTCAGCCCATACCGCTACCAACTCTAACCATCACCCAGTCAGAGGTATTGAACGTAATGAGGGGAAACAAGGATTTCTCTTGGCCTATGCCAGTAAGACAACCATACAAGAAGAAAGACTCGGGAAAGTTTTGCAAATACCACAAGTCGTATGGCCATACAACCGATGGTTGCAAGAATTTGAGAAATGAAATTCACAGGCTGCTAGACTTGGGTTATTTAAGAGACTACTTGAGCAGCAACAAGGAAGATCATTCGAAGGAGCAGAAGAAAGCCCGGAATGAAGATGGAGAAGTGGTTGTTGAAACCCCCTCGAGGAATGATGAACAGGAGGAATTCAACCAGCAGTTACCGCCACCCCCAGGTACATACAGAGATAACCCTCCATCGGGAAGAACCATCAACATGATTGAGGGAGGAGATATATCCTCATCTCCAGCTGGTAGAAAGAAGAAATATCTCAAAGAAGCCAGGAAAGTGGGACAAGGACTATCGGTTTGTACAGTGCAGGGAATGAAGCTACCCGCCATATCTTTCGGACCTGAAGATCTTCAGGGAATTGTATATCCTCATGAAGATCCGTTAGTAATTAAGGCGACCATAATGGGGATTGATATACAACGGGTTCTCATAGATACGGGAAGCTCGGTGGATGTGTTATTTACCCCAACCTTCGGAGCCATGGGGCTAAAAAGAATACATCTCGATCCCACAGAGATACCCTTGATAGGCTTTTCCGGAGAAACCAGGCCGAACATTGGGAACTGTCATACTTCCGATGTCTTGGGGTGAAGGGGCATTCAGGCGCACCGAGCATGTGAAGTTCTGGGTCGTTGAAGCATCTGCACGAACTTATAATGCTATCTGTGGAAGGCCATCGATTCACGCCTTTGAAGCCATACCCTCTTCTCTTCACCTCAAGGTGAAGTTCCCCACGATGTCAGGCATATGAGAAGTCCGAGGCAACCAGATCAAGGCTAGGGAGTGTCGTATGAATGCCTTACCAACAAGCGTGGAAGAAGAACTTAACCATCCCGGGAAGAAGCAGAAAATGGAGGAAATACGAGTCCATCCGGTGGAAGAATTGAAACTAATAGAATTGGAAGATGGTGAGAAGAAAGTGAAAATAGGAACAGGAATGGGTTTAAGGGTAGAAGAAGAAATTGTTTCCATTCTGAAAGAATACAGGCATCTATTTGCTTGGGAAGGAGGTCCGCCTGGAAGAATCAGCCCGAAGGTGTGTCAACATCATCTCAACGTTAATCCCGCATGTAAACCCATCCGACAGAAGAAAAGAAACATGGGTCCAGAAAAGAATGGGATCATCAAGTCAGAAATATTGCGACTCCTCGGATTGCAGCAAATAAGGGAGGTTATATACCCTGAATGGTTATCCAATGTAGTATTGGTACCTAAGTCAGGGGGACGATGGCGAATGTGTGTGGACTTCACTAATTTGAACGATGCCTGCCCGAAGGATTGTTATCCATTACCTAGCATTGACCAGTTGGTAGATTCGACAGCAGGATGCGCACTGTTGTCTACAATGGACGGTGACCAGGGATACAATCAGATTCCGATGGCCGAAGAAGATCAGGAGAAAACTAGCTTCATTACTGACGTGGGCACATTTTGCTACATGGTCATGCCGTTTGGACTCAAGAACGCTGGTGCCACCTACCAGAGGTTAGTGAATCTAATGTTTTCCGATGTCATTGGGGATACGATGGAAGCATATGTGGACGATATGATTGTAAAAAGCAAAAGAGCAGAAAATCATCCGAGGGATTTAAGACAAGCTCTAGCCATCATGGACAAGTTTGGAATGAAAATAAATCCCAAGAAATGCTCTTTCGGAATTAGGGGAGGAAAGTTTTTAGGATATATGGTAACGGA
The DNA here is from genome assembly GCA_948329865.1 of Linaria vulgaris. NCBI lineage: Eukaryota > Viridiplantae > Streptophyta > Magnoliopsida > Lamiales > Plantaginaceae > Linaria > Linaria vulgaris. The sequence continues at coordinate 128,162,366 of OX415249.1, read as the reverse complement.
GAAAGAAATAGAAGTCAATCCAGAAAAGGCTAAAGCTATCATAGAAATGAAGTCCCCCAGAACAATCAAAGAGGTACAAAGGTTAACAGGAAAAATGGCATCTACTTCGCGCCATATAGCAGGGATGATTTTGGGAACCTAAAAAGATGCGAAAAGAAAATTTATGATTATGAAAACTAGTAATCATGACAAAAAAGGATAAGTAAGAAAAAAGGGGTCTTACCATAGCAACCATCAACTCGGAGAAAAACCTGGCGGTATGCTCATCGTGAGGAGTAGCCGCTGAGGTGGTATTCAGGTAATGGGTGATCACCTCGAGGGCTGAGCCTAGATCAGAACTACTTGGCTTCACGCTAGACTCGGCGTTGGCCCCCGTGGTGTGAATGAAAAAAGGTGAGCCCGTTGGAGTAAACCGGCTAGAAAATGGCATTCCCTCGAAGTGAGGCCTCGTAGAGGTACCAGCATGAATTTCAGAAGGGGCATTCCATACGTGTTGCTTCACCAGCGAAGGCAGCAGTTCGTCCAAAAGCTCTAAGTTAACAGGACGAGGGTGAGCAGAGGAAGGAAGGTCGAGAGCCTCACTTGGAAAAACTCGATCTTCGGAAGAAAAAAGATCGTCAAGAGACAGATCCCGATGGGCCGAAGATGGGTGCTTCTGGACATCTGATGGGGAGTTACCTGCTCGGAATTAGATAATGATAATGAATGCGAAAACTAGAGTATAGAAAATAAAAGTGACGCAAAGGTTACAGAAAGAAGGATTAACCTGAGCGAATGTCTTCATCCCCACTTTCTATCAGAATAACCTTCTCTTGGTGGGCTGCAGAATAGTAAAGGAGTTAAAACACACTACATAATAAGCAATCAGCGAAAGTATTTAACACATACCTAGAGGAGGAGAAACCGCAGGGGGATCGATCCTCTCTTGGGTATTGACAGCGCGAAGAGGTGAGTGTGGAAGCATGAGTGGTATTTCCGTTGTTTGTTCTGGATGAACAGAAAGGGGAAGCGAAGGGTTTAAGGCCTCAGAATCAGTAGGAGCCTCATGCACCTCATGAGTAGTGACAGCAATAGGAACATCCTTCGAGAGGTTCTCACCCTCGGTACAAGGCAATACATGGGAGTCCGTTGGAGACTGGTGTACCTCTTGAACCACGTTGGTGTCGGGAGCATTCATTTGAAAGTTCTCATCATCGGAACCTGGCTCCGCGGATTTTTGAGATTTGGCCTCGTGTGAACCCTCGGAGTCAGAACCGGTATTGGAGGTTCGGGAATCACTGTTGGAAGACATCATGATCTTCTTAGATCCTTTACCCTTAACACGTGAAGCCGTAGGACGGGAAATGTCGCTCATATCCTTCTCGTGTTCCTCCAAGTAAGAAACCGCGCAAGAAAAAATCGAGTGAGAAAAGTACAGCGTGTCAATGGGAAGAATATAAATGAAGAAGTAGTGCTATAACTCACCAAACGAAGTGCGCCCTTCATCGGAAAGGTGTAGGAGGTTCTTCCCTATGAGGGAAGCATCCAATGGAGCCGGAGTGTTCAGCCCCGCGATCTCATACAGAGGCAAGTAGTGGGCCGACTTTAACAAGGCAGAAGCATCAAGCGCAAGATTAAAGGAGAGATAGGGGTCCACTTTGTAAGAAGGGGCCTCGGGGCGGCTCCAGGAGTAGGGAAAGTCCCACTTGCCATCGGTAGGCTTAATAAAGATGAACTTATCCTTCCAGCTGCTATAGGATAAGGTGGTTCCGATGACTACTTTCTTCTCAGGATCCCGATGCGAGAAGAAGTAAGACGGATGGCCGGAAGACGAAACATTAACCGTGAAGATAGAAAAAAATCTCCTAACTGTGCATTCTAACCTCCTCGACAGACACCAGAAGACGAAAGAAGCTAAGATAGTAAAGCTATTGGGAGTCAGCTGGCTAGGGCACACCTCACAGGCTTTGAATACCTCGCAGTAAAAGGGAGGATAAAAAGATCGAAGGCCTGCTCGTACCTGAACCAAATAAAGGGTAACGTAACCCTCGGGGGGAGTATGTCCCCTATCGTCCTGGGTAGGAAACTCCCGACGGATGTTCAGAGACGACACCCCAAAGTCATGGAAGAGTTGGTTAACTTCTTCCTCGGTAGCCGTGCTAACCACTTGCTCCACCTCTTTATAGCGACGAGTGCTATTCGTCTTCACATGAGCAGTTGGAACGACAGCAGTAGCGGAAGATCTCCTTGACTTTTTTGAAACTTGTGCAGGTTCATCTCCCTTGGCCTTAGAAGCTTTACCTTTCCTTTTACGTCGATAAGTTTCCAGGCTAGCGGGGTTAACCTCCGGCAGCGTAGCCACAGTAACGGTGACGGCGTCCATCTCCGCCGTCAAAGGAGCAGGAGGGAGAGCAGCGGAATTCGTAAGAAGGGCAGGAGGAGCGCCAGAAACATCTACCAAAGCAGCGGCTAGAGAAGAAGGGGCGGAGGAAGCGTCACCGGCCATGATGCAGAAGGAAGAAAGTAAAAAGATGTTTAGGGTTTTTTTGCTGCAAAAGAAGGAGAAGCTTGAGAGAGAAAATTAATGAAGTGGTGAAGAAGAGTGGGAAGAAGAAAGGCGTTTTAAAGGGTTTAATCTGAAAAAAGGGAGAAGTTAATGCACGCCCGTATTAAAGAGCACGACTCCCCGTAAATAATGGCCGTTACAAACCCTTGAAATTCTCCCATTAATGCGAAACCAATCTGTTCCCCACGATCTCCGATGGCTATACTCCCAAAGACCAATTCACTATAAGTTCCTGTTGATTACCTATAATACACCAGGAACTGGGGGGACTGGTGTAAACCTATGGAGAAAATATCAACCCTCGGAATTCAGAGCCATCGGGGAATGAACTAACGATGGCAGTCGAGAGGTAAGTAAAACCTTCCCTATCGGGGGAAGGTATAACGTTCATCGTTGAAAGATAATATTGCCTCTCCGCAAACATTGTCTTCGATGACATACGGATTACTACACTCCCAGAGCATCCGATGCTAAAGGCACTACCAGTCTTGGATGACTCTACGATGCCTAATAATCGCCGATGCTTTAGTTAGTGAACAATCTTCTAAACGAGATACCTTAAATATGCTCTTCCCGAGGGAAAACCCCTATAACGGCATATCAAAGAATGTGGTTTATAAGCCTCGGAGGAAAACCTCCCGAAGGCATAATAGTACTCGATGGTATCACCAGGGATGCATCCCGATGGCATCATTAGGAAGACAACCCGATAACACGATATCATCAAAGTTACCCGATGGCACTATTACAAATGAACATTTCGGGGGCAATTAAACTGAAGTGTCATAAGAGTTCATCCAAATACCAACAAGAGGAAGCATTTTTAGAAAAAGAACCAGGTGTCACCAGATACAACTGTTGGGCAAAGGCTAGGTGTCATTATGCACAGCAGGAATCAGCTACAAATCAACCAAGTGTCATATTCGCCTATGATACTTCAGCACCAGAGGTGATGAATATTCACTTGGTTAGTTGCTGAGTTAGCATATGAAAGTCAAGGTGTCTGCAGTCTAGCGGAAAGAATGTAGTCCCAAAAGTACTATAAATACTCGGGTAGAAGGAAGATGAAAGGCAGATCGAAAGGGGGGGGGGGGGGGGGAGAAAAAGAAAGAGTAAAAAATTCATTCTGCAAACCCAGGAAATTAGTAGAAATCTATCTTTATTTATCCTTTTGATAAGACTCTTTTACTGGCTATTTGGGCAAGGCGTTCCTAAAAATTGAAAACTATACAAATCCCACCCCAGAGTTAACATTTATTACATTAGTTTACTTTAGTAACTTAGACGTAATGTTATTTTTAGGAAAACTTCATTACTTAGTAACGATAAATACTTTTAGGAAATCGTAAACGTATCAATGATCTAACTTAGAAATTTGTCCTTAGTTTCGTAGTACATCATGTCAGACGCTCCTCCGCGCCGGCCACGTACGTCTTGTGGTGTTCCTCCTTCAGGAGGTGGTCGTGGTCGTGGTCGAGGTAGTGGACCTGGAGGCCGTAGTGCTGATAGTCAGGGTAGTGGACCTGGAGGCCGTAGCACCAAGAGTGGTCGAGGTAGTTGTAGGCTGGTGGTGCGTATTATCCACTTGGGTCGTGGTCCAACGACTAGTGCTCCAGTCGAGCCATCCTTCCCGCCATTGTCTCCTGCCATACCACGGTTGCTTACGTTTGACAATGACGAGTCCCCTCATGCAGATGTGGCGCGCCCGATACACCGTACATCGTTTGCATCTGAGGTTAGACCACGATCATCAGAGTCAACCGGAGCCCATCGACCGCTCCTGTCGAGTCTAGCGGAGCATAGAGAACACCACCCACAAGAGCTGGACCGAGCCAGAGGTCGGTCGAGATTCCAACCACCAGAGTTGGATCGAGCCAGAGAACGATAGGGATTCCAGCCATCGGAGCTGGATCGTGCCAGAGGTCGATAGGGATTCCAGCCATCGGAGCTAGATCGATCCAGAGGTCGACAGGGATTCTAGCCACTAGAGCTGGATCGAGCCAGAGGTCAACACAGATTCCAGCCACCAGAGCTAGATCGAGTCAGAGGTCGACAGAGTATCCAGTCACAGACACGCAGCGCCGCCCTGTTAGGGTACCTACTCTAGGACTTATAGCACCCCGAGCGATGAAGGTCATGGAGGTCGTCACATTGAGGCGCGAATGTTTTTTTACCCCTAGTCGCGAGGTAGCGAAGACGATCACTTCCCTCATCAGACAGTTTATGAGTGAGTTTTAGCCCTCCTACTTGGCGATGCCGGAGACTGTAAGAGGGGCGATGTGGACCCGATTTACGGTGAGAAATTATTTGATAATAATATTATATAAATTTATGTATTAATAAATAAATAATGAAAATATCAAAATACTCATAATTTTGTTGTTATAATTCAATTGTTGTAAATCTATGGGGTCCGTTACTTGGAGTTGGGCGATGAGGAGAAGGCCTTCACCACGAAGGCGAAGGGGTGCTATAAGCGGAATTTGAGCAACGCGAAGGCTCAATACTTTTCTAGATTAGAGAGCCCAGCGTATGCGGGGAAGACGAAGACGTGGATGAACGATTCGTTGGAGGAGGCGGCACTCATTCATTCGGGGACCTAGGCTCATCGGGACTTTTCCACTCAGACACGGATTGCTAGGCGAGGAGGACGCGATCCAGCCGGTTGTCCTAAAGCCCCGCCCACTTTTTTTGGAAGATTTGTCGATTACGAGGAGATCAAGCGCCGGATGGTATTTTTTTTAATCAACAATATAATATAGTTGTGCAATTTAGGATTCTTATTATTAACGTAATTATTCTTAAAATTTGTTGGCTAGGAATCAGCTGAACCGATGTACCCCTATTCGACACGATGAGGTGTACAAGGTTGGACATACGCAGAAGGTGCCTAGGACTGGCGGAGATACATGTGTCCCATTGAGGTGGCAGTGGATAGATGACGCTTCCAGACTTAGTTACGTAAGTGTTTTCCACTTTTTACTCTTTAGTTTTTGTAAATTCAATCATTTTTATAATCTAGATACTGATTCTAATCTTCAACTCTAATTTCTTTTCTTATATCAACAGAAGAAATACATGAGGGAGCTGACTGTTGGAAGAATGCGATAGGTAAGGTGAAGAAGGGGAAGGCGAAGGGGCTACCGAGTGATGGTGATCCGATGAACTTCGATATCCCTTACAGGAGGGAGACTGACCACACGCCAGAGTTGGTTAGACAGTTGGCGAGGGAGAACCACGAGCTGAGAGGGACCCAGGATCCGAGAGTGGACATGCTTCTTGACTTCCCCAAGGACTTTCGCGCGGATGTGGCTACGAGTATTGATAGACCGATACGCGAGCTACCTAAGGAGCTATTCATGGGCTCGACTATTAAGACCGAATCGGGGTTCAGGGTTTAGAGATCGTTCGACATGAGATCATTTTGTTCCTATTTCTTCCACAGTGGCAGAGTTTGTTTACGACACCGATGATGATGATGAGGATGTAGACGACGACATGATGGACGCCGATCCCTCACACGATTTATGTGGTGACGAAGAGAGGTGGTGATGATGAGGGGGCAGCGGATGCAGATCCCTAGGCGACCGTGAATGATACATATGTTGTTGGGCTGAGTTCGGGTGATGAGGATGTTGAGTATCCGGACAGTGATCATTAGAGCGAGTTTATTTTAATTATGTTGGACTTTTATTAATTATGTTTTTTTTCTTATTTTATTTGTTTATGTTTTAGTGTAAGTTGAATGTTTAATCAAACTAATTTATTTTCTGTGTAATGTTGGTAAATTTTTTGGTTAATTGATATTTGTATGTTCGGTAATTTTCTTCGAGTATAGATAAAGAAATATAGATAAAATTAAGGGATTACAATCAAAGAATTGGAACTCTTCATGCAATCAAAGAAAAGAAAGAAAGAAATTGGAACTCTTCATGCAATCAAAGATAAGAAAGAAGTATAGATAAAATTAAGGGATTACAATCAAATTAAGGGATTACAATATTAAGTGATAAAAATTAACGACGATCAAATTGAAAAGATAAGTTTTAAAACTGATTTGAACGATTTCTTGTCGTGTTAAAGATAGTTTAATGTTCAATTTTAAACAAATTTAAAGATAAGTTTTAACGATTTGTTAAATAAGTGTAAAAAGTTTAGGAGGAGTTGTTAAAATATAGCTCAATTACAAATCGAAGCTCAAACTTAGATTTTAGTATAGATTAGGTTATTGCAACCGCAAAGCGGTCTCAGAATCCAAATACTATAAATTGCAACCGCATTGCGGTCTCAGATACCAACAGAGTCAATTGCAACTGCAATGCGGTCTCAGATACCAATGGAGTCAGTTGCAACCGCATTGCGGTCTTAGATACCACCGGAGTCAATTGCAACCACATTGCGGTCTCAACTAATCCCAATTGGGACCGCCTAGCGGTTGCAATTGAGTGTATTTGTAACCGAATTGCGGTTACAACTAATATTCATACTTCAAAATGACATCATTTTGATAATTTGAGGTACCACTTTGTTAGTTTAAACGTAATGTGAAGGATTATCCATTAATTAAACTGATTAATCATATTATTAGCGAAGCAAATCATAATAACAAATCAACAAGAATAAATATGATAATCAGTAGTAGATATAACATACAATAAGTTCAAGGTCTAATAATATCTCCTTCGATCATTTCACATTCAATCTACTCTTTCATTCCTCAATTACTTGTGTTGTAACCATTTATCAGTTTATTTCACATGTAGCATTGATGTTTGTTGCTAAAAATCAGAAACGCATTGAGATAGTTCCATAAAATTGTGATTTTGATGTATGAATATTAGTTGCAACCGCAAAGCGGTCTCAAAAAGGGTCTATTGAGACAGCATCACAGTTGCAAAAACTAGATTTCGAGACCGCGTTGCGGTTGCTGAAAATATTCATACTTTCTGCAACCGCAACGCGGTCCCTATTAATATTTATACTTTCTGCAATTGCAATAGCACCTATTGAGACGGCCTTGCAGTTGCAATTGGTAGTATTTGTAACCAATTTGCGGTTGTTGAAAATATTCATACTTCAAAATGATGTTTAGTGATGATTTGAGGTACCACGTTGTTAGTTTAGTTGATAACTATCCCAATAATGGTAAAAATAACCATAATTTCAATTTTTCATAACAATTTCAAGCGTTATATATGCGGGACAAGCCGTGATGAAGATTCTTATGATTTAAACTATAACGTTCATATACATATATATATATATATATATCATGGCTAGATACATATAAAAATAAACGTAATGGAGGCATGTAAGAAAGGAAAGTACAATACTGGCAGAGTTTACAGGGGGTTTAAAGAATCCAAACAGATAGTAGCTTGGAAGAAGTTGTTCCATGGGAACTTGGCCAGACCTAGAGCCTTATTCACTTAATGGATGGGATGTCTGCAAAGATTGGCAACTAAAGACAAACTGATGAAGTTTGGGATTAATACAGATGGGAAGTGCAGTCTGTGTGGGAGCCAAGAAAGCATGGAACACCTGTTTTACAGATGCAAAGAGACCAACAAAGTTTGGAGAGAGGTCTTAAAGTGGCAAAAAAATACAGCACACACCAGGGGGATGGGATGAAGAAATGAAATGGACTATACAGAACTGCAAGAGGAACATGAAGGCTAAAATGCTGAAGATTGCAATTGCTGAAACTCTATATGAAGTGTGGTGCAGCGGGAATGCAGTTGTGTTTGATCAAAAAACAGTTAGTAAAGAGCTAGCAGATCATGTTATTCAAGTTATTAGAGGTAGAGCTCAACTGCAAGAGGGGCTCAACATGTACTGCTCCAAACTGTAATGTCCATGGGGTGTTGAAATGTTAGTTAGATCTGCTTGTGTTTAGTGTAGTCAGTTGGTTAGTCTGGATCGTTTGGATCGACTTATGTACTGATATTGAGTATTGGAATGAAAATTTATTCTTGCTCCAAAAAAAAAAAACGTAATGTGAAAGATTATCTACTAATTCAACCGATGAATTATATTATTAGTGAAGCAAATCATAATAACAAATCAACAAGAAGAAATATGATGATGAGTAGTAGATATAACATACAATAAGTTCATGGTCTAATAACTCCTTCGATCATTTCACATTCAATCTACTCTTTCATTCCTCAATTACTTGTTTTTTAACCATTTATTAGTTTGTTTCACATGTTGTAGCATTGATGTTTGTTGCTAAAAATCAGAAATGCATTGAGAAAGTTCCATAAAATTGTGATTTTGATGTATGAATATTAGTTGCAACCGCAATGCGGTCTCAAAAAGAGGCTATTGAGACCGCATTGCGGTTGCAAAAGCTAGCTTTAGAGATCGCGTTGCGGTTGCAACAAATATTCATACTTTCTGCAACCGCAACGCGGTCCATATAAATATTCATACTTTCTGCAACTGCAACGCGGTCTCAATAGCCATTATTTCAAAATTTTAAAACTTTTAGCAACTGCTTTGCGGTTGCAATTTGTTCAAAATTTTTAAAATTTTAGGCGGGCTAGGGGGAGAAATTTGAATTTTTGCGAAAATTAAAATTTTCACCCCATTTTCTATATATACCCTCTACTACCCTCTCATTTTTTTTCAAAGTCTTACAATAAACTCTTCTTTTCTTTTACAAATCTAAAAAAAAACACCCAACACTTCTCTTCTTTTCTTTTTCAAATTCAAAAAAAAAAAAATACACCCAACACTTCTCTTCTTTTCTTTTCCAAATCCAAAAAAAAAACACCCAACACTTCTCTTCTTTTCTTTTCCAAATCCAAAACAAATAACACCTAACACTTCCCTTTTTTGCTTTTTTATTTCTCTTCTTCTTTATGCTTTTTTGTTCAACTTTTTATCCTTTTTCATTTCATTTTATTCATTGTTTTTCACTATTTAATTATATTTGTTCTTGTATATTCACTATATTGATTTGTTGCCATTATTATCTATATGTAATTTTAACAAAAACCAATAATATTTCGGTAATTACGGGAATATTATTGATTTTTTTTTATTTCGTTCGCATGTCAATTGCAACCGCAAAGCGGTCTCTGTTAATATGCATACTATCTGAGACCGCGTTGCGGTTGCTGAAAGTTGCATATCAACAGAGACTGTGTTGCAGTTGCAACCGCATTGCGGTCTCAGACAGTGTGAATATTATCTAAGACCGCTTTGCGATTTCTGAAACCGCGATGCGGTTGCAGAATTTTTGGTCGCAGTTGGCCTCAACAGCAACTGCGACGCGGTCTCTGATGTGAAGCGACTGAGGCTTTACGCGACCGAACGTTCTGCAACCGCGTTGCGGTTGCAGATGACTTTTAGCAACCGGATCAGGGCTTTCTGCAACCACAAATGCGGTTGCAGTAGACCCTGAAATCTTGTAGTGGAACAAACTTTATATTTCAACCAAGAAATTTCTTTTTATATCGCAACATGCTATGAAGACTTGGAATTTTCTTTTCACAACATTCAACATGATCCAACAAAGAGGAAAATTACATCATGAATTACATGCTAATTATGATCGCTCAGTGACACATAAATTAAATCGCATTGCGGTTGCAGATGACTTTTAGCAACCGGATCAGGGCTTTCTGCAACCACAAATGCGGTTGCAGTAGACCCGGAAATCTTGTAGTGGAACAAACTTTATATTTCAACCAAGAAATTTCTTTTTATATCGCAACATGCTATGAAGACTTGGAATTTTCTTTTCACAACATTCAACATGATCCAACAAAGAGGAAAATTACATCATGAATTACATGCTAATTATGATCGCTCAGTGACACATAAATTAAATCGCATTGCAGGTTGTAATTCGTTCCATCAATACAGTTTTCTTATTTATTATATTGTATTACATTCTCGATCTGCACTCTCTGTCCTTTCTCTTTCAGCTAATTGACTTGTTCCTCTTTCTAATCTCGAAAATTAGGCTGGGATGGGTTTATATATGTATATATAAGAACAATGAGGTATTTCTTTGTTTTTGATATAAGTTCAAATTAAGTGAAACTTTAAATGCCGATCAAAAATAAAATAAAATAAACACACTTTAAATGCTAAATTCACGAGATAACATTTTACACCAATTAAACTAGTATCCACACGTATTGCTTTTATTAACAAAATATAGAGCAAGATGTAAGATAAATATTTATAGTATTTATCTTTCCATAATTGTGGTCTAAGGAATCCTAGTTTTCTAGAAATATATGTTAATTCTATATTTTAGTTGCCTAACTATATTATGATTAATTAATAGAGTTGTTTTCAATTAAGGCTCTTCTGTGATAGACAGTCGAGATTAAGTCCTAATTAAACACTAACTGGAACTTGGTCTTCTCTTCACCTATATACACTATGACTTTACCTATCATAAATCATACTCAAGAAACACATAAATAAGGTGTATAGGGAGAAGAAAGAAATCAAGAGTTTCTATCAATTATTTGTTGACGGTTCGTGCTCACGCCTAGCTGCTTTCTACCACGACATGATGAACGGAGGTATTTCTCATTTTCTATTTACGTGTGAATCTATTTGTGACGTCATGTAGTTCAAAACGATTAAAGTCATGTAAAATTATATTTAACATGTGGTATCAGAGCTTAGGTTGGTGAACGCATGATTGTCCTTTAAATATATAGATTCAAGTTATCACGAAGAATTGAAATTATTACGTGAATTTCATTGAAGGAAAATTTCGGATTAATTTTGTTTTTTGTATGCACCTCGCCTAGTCAATATGAGACCTGGAACATGTATAAACCTTTGGAGATTATGTTTTGTTTTGACGGTATTATGAATAGAATAATCTTGTTTCTGTTCCTTAATTGTGTCGAGCATGCATATGTAATTAAATTTTCATGTATGCTATTTTTTTTAATCACAAAACTTTCATAGAACCTCATAAAAACCTCATAAAAACCTCATTCGGGGCACAGTCATTACAAAACCAAAATATAAAAAAACCAAATAAAGCCAAAACAAGTACTACGACTAAAAGAATTTATGCAATGTCGAACTCATCCGCGTCCTCAATGGCGTTTCTAGCAAGTGCGTGAGCGAACACATTAGATTCACGTCCAACCCATCTAAAATAAAACCCCTTGTGGTCACGCATCATCCTCCACACGTCATTCAAAATATTCACGACCCTCACATCCTCGATAGTACCATAGATAATGTCATGAACTATACTTAAGCAATTCCCTTTAAATACCACATTATGCCACCCCTTCTCTAATGCCCAACGAACCGCGTGCGATGCAGCTAAGGCCTCAAAACATACCGCCTCCATCAATGAGGTGTAATGTCGTTGTCTCCAAGCGATCAACTCCCCATGTCTATCGTGTGCAACTAGCCCAACTCCCACTTCTCCTACCTCAACAAATTGCGCCCCATCAAAATTGATTTTAATGAGATCACCCATTGGTTTTTGCCAACCCTCCTCTTCATCACACCGCAACCGTCGCCCCTTTTTCCCATTATGAGTATCCGACCCACGTCCGTGAATATACTTGTGCAAACATAGCCATCTCCATCGACCCCCGTTCCTTTTCCCTAGCGAGCACACCGTTCCTATTCCCCCAAATCGTCCCTATAAGGCTACAATCTCGCGTCGTTGCTGCTGAGACTACACGCACCAACCAGTCACATAAAGTCTCCGACCCCTGAATCCAAAGTTGGGACGAAATATTAGACAACGCCCAAACTTGTCGTGCCAATGGACACTCAAATAGTGCATGACGCAACGTCTCCTCTCCCTCATGACAAATCACACGACGTCTCCATGTAAATCCCTTGCCTCGCAAGTTTCCAACGCGTCGGGAGAATATCCATGCAACAACGCCACAAAAATAATTTAATTTTTCCCGCACATTCTACTCTCCAGAATTTCGCCCAGACTGCATGTGGTTCGGAGATCGTCGTCATCTCCCTCCCACTACGACCCAATCCTTGCGCAATGAGCTCGTAACAGGGTCGATCAAGTCGCGAACCAAAAGAAAAGGCTCGTCCAAGCTAGTTGGGGTGATCGGTTTAAATGATATCGTCCGTGGTAGCCACGCATAGTGCCAAATTTCGATCGACTCCCCATTCCCCACGTGCCAACGCACTCTATGCTCCAAGACCGGGATTGACGCCCATATGCATCTCCACGAAAAAGATGGAGCGTTCCCCAACCGTGAGCCAAAAATGTCCGAATTAGGGAAATATTTTACCTTGTAAATTTGGTTTACCAAGCTCGTCGGATTCATCAAAATTCTACATGCTTGTTTGGTAAGCATGGCTAAATTAAAAGCCTTCAAGTTTCGAAAACCAAGTCCCCCATCAATCTTTCGTCGACACATCTTATCCCACGCGACCCAGTGAATTTTACTTGGCGCCCCACTGCTCCACCAATAGTTGCTTATAATAGACTCTATTTCCCGAATTAATGAATCCGGAAGGCGAAAGCAGCTCATAATAAATGTGGGAATAGATTGCATGATAGCTTTGACAAGGACTTCCTTTCTCTCCCCTGATGACGTCTTTCCCTTGTGCCCCTGCGCCTGTTTCCAAATACGTTCTCTAATATAATCAAACAGCTCCTTCTTTGATTTTCCCACCACCGATGGCATGTCCAAATATTTCTCGTGCTTATCCGCCAGTGCCACACTAATAATCCCCCAACCGCGTCCCATGTTTGCTCATCTGTATTTTTGCTAAACACCACCACTGACTTGTCAAGATTAATTTTCTGCCCCGATGCTGCCTCGCATTTCTCCGATATACCGCGTATACATCCCGCCGTGGCCACATCCGCATCACAAAATAATAATGTATCATAAACGAACAATAAGTGTGACACGGTAGGGGCATTGCGACTAATTCGAACCCCCTTCAGTTCCTCACTTGCCTCGACCTTCGAAATCAGGGCTGAAAAAACCTCTGAAACAAATAAGAATAGGTAGGAGGATAGCGGATCCCCTGCCTAATGCCCCGTTCGGGGGGAAAAAAACTTGACTCTCAACCATTAATCAAAATAAAATATGAAACCGATCGAACCCCAAGCATGATAAGTGAAACAAAATCAGAATAAAAACCAAACTTGAGCATTACCTTCTCCAGAAAGGGCCACTCGACTCGGTCATAGGCCTTACTCATGTCCAACTTCAGCGTCATATGGCACCATTTCCCTGTTCTTTTATTTTTTAGACAATGGTTAACCTCAAACGCCACTAGGATATTATCACTGATAAGGCGCCCTGGAACAAAAGCAGATTGAGATGGAGAAATAATGTTCGGCAAAATTAGCTTAAGGCGATTAGCAACTGCTTTAGATGCAAATTTAAAACACAAGTTGCTAAGACTAATAGGACGGAATTGAGTCATAACATCATGATTATGACACTTTGGTATATGAACAATATGTGTAAAGTTAACAGACGGGTCAAGAACACGATCATTAAGAAAAGAAAGCACAAAACGAGTCACGTCAGCCCAACAATATGCCAAAATTTTTGATAAAACCCGACAGAAAAACCATCAGGCCCTGGAGATTTAAAATGATACATATCTTTGAGTTCTCTTTGTACCTCATTCGCTGTAAATGGTTGATGAAGTAAGCGTTCGTTCATCTCCGGACTAACTCGCACCTCCACATCCCGCACCGCGTCTTCAATGGCTGCTTCCGAAGGATCAGTGGAACGAAAAATAAAATAAAAGTAATCAACAACAATTTGGTTAATATTCCCCAATTGCGTTCGCACAGTACCCACCGCGTCCCGTAGACCCTTAATTTCATTCTTTCTCCGACGCTCACTAGCCCTTCTATGAAAGTATGCCGTATTCCTATCCTACTCTCGTAGCCACTGAACTTTGGCCCGTTGCTTCCAGTAAAGTTCCTCGGCACCCAATAATTCATCAAGTTGCTTGCTAAGTTGAATCTCCTTGGATTTTAAAGCCGACGTGATGATCCCTGTTCGCAGTCGCCCAATATCTCTTCGCAAATTCTCAATTTGCCACTTCATATCCGCCCCATCGACTTTATTCCACTTAATCAAACTGGTCTGACACCCCTCCAACTTCTCCTGCAGCTCACGATCCCCGATCTCTTGCCAGGACCGCGCGACAATCGTCTCGCACTCGGTCTTCATAAGCCACGAGACCTCAAACCGAAAGCGATTAGATGTGCGTCCCTTCTCATGTTGATTCGTCATGCGAACGAGCAAAGCATGATGGTCCAATCTCAATGTCACCACGTGCTCAACCTGAGCAAGAGGAAATCGATCCCGCCACGTCGTATTCGCGCATGCCCGATCAAGTCTTTTCCACACCGTGTGAGGGGTCGGTCTTCTACTGCACCACGTAAACCGCAGACCAAAAAAATTAATTTCGCTAAGTTTTGTGTCAACCAGAGTATCCCAGAAATTGCGAATAAGCCAATTTGCGCGTCTAGCCCCACCCTGTTTGTCGTTATGGCAGGAAATCTCATTGAAGTCTCCCGCACAAAGCAATGGTAAAGCAGAGGTACCCTAAGGATACCTCAATAAATTCCACGTACGAGTTCTTTAAGTTCCATCTGGTTCCCCATTGAATCCAGTAAAGTGCCAATCCAGTTCGGCCCATGCCACACCACTACCAAGTCTATATGATTATCCGACATACTCAAGAGTTGCACGTCCCATCCTTTATCCCAAAGTTATGCAAGGCCTCCCGAAAGACCTTTCACCTCAACACAAATCCCAAAATAGTTAAGCCTTCCCTTCAAGTCCTCTATTTTTCTAGTCTTGCACTTTGTTTCCAACAAGAAAATTAGAGGGGGTGAAATTTGAAAACCAACTAACGTAGTTCCCGAACTGTCCAAGGGTTCCCCTAGCCCTGATAGTTCCAAGCTAACAAACTCATTGGAATTGGTGGGACTGCTCAGCAGTCGCCACCAACAAATTATCAGTGTCCCGCGAGAGTTCCTCCAGTTGTGTCTTTTTGTCCACTATCCGATCCACCCCTTCCCCCTAGTTAAATAGTCGTTTCTGTCCCACCTTACACTCATCAACTACCGTATTGAAATTAATAGCACCTTCCTGCCTAACAACTCGTACCCCATTGATTTTTCGCTGATTCGTGACTTTTACCTGTGTTACAACAACGCTAGTTGTCCGCATTTCCCCCTCAAAACAATCGCTCCCCTCCAAATCACGCACAAGGCGTGCACAAACCTGTTTCACCCCGATAACGTGTATGGTCTGGTCCTCGGTCCGACGCATTTCTCCTAACAAAGGAGGTTCAGTCTGCGACTGTTGTAGGGTGCAAATTCCAGCTGCGGGTCGAACGTGAGGCTGCGTATACATGATGTTACTTCCCCGTCGGCCTAGATATCATGACCCCTCCGTGTCCGATCTTGTAGCAACGTTGTTGAGTGAGTTTGTTTGAATGACTGGGACGGTGCAGCTCGAAGTTCATGCCAGGATTGATCACTGCGCGTACGGTCATATGAGAAGAAAACCCGTCCCCCTCCCTTACCAGATGTTGCAGAATTTCCTCGCCATCCTCTGTCAGTAAATCGCTGTCCCGCAAACATCCCAGGTCGGTTTCTATTTTCTCGCAACCAGTCTCCATACGGTAGTTGGGATTCATCCTCCACTGCAATATTGTATTTCTCCTCACAATCCGCCATAATATGGCTAAGCATCCCACAAAGGTAACAGAAGTTTAGGAGGCGTTCATATTTAAAGGACACAAGCATCTCCTGCCCTTCCTTTCCCCGAACTATCATACAACGCAGTAGTGGCTGTGTCACGTTGATCTTTACTCGAACACGCATGCTAAGTGCTGTAGATTCCGCAAGGTCTATGTCCTCTAATATACCAATTAGATTTCCAATAGTATAGGATGTCACAGACATTTGGCGAATAACTGGGAGATCATAAATACGGAAAAAAAGTTGTAGTAGTCCAGGTTAGTATCTATCGGGTTTTCATTCTTGTCCGCACTCGCCAAAACCAAGACATTCTTATCGAAAGACCAGGGGCAGCCATCAAGATCCCTATTCTTATCGATCATGTGATAGAACTGGAAGAGAAATCGGTCATCGGTAATGCGTGTGATGTCGATGCCCCGACCTGCCTTAAATAGCGTCTTAATCATAGAGCAGAAAGAGACAAAGTTTGTTGCCTTTCCCGAATGCATCCTACCCACAACAATCAGTTTCGACCCCTCGTTATCTGTTTCCATGTTGCGTCAGGAAGGAGAAATCCGTCTCCCCACCCGCATCCTCCTTTAGAATCAGACCCTTACGCATCAAGTTACAAGCATCATCCATGATCACCTCAAGAAATGGCCCGTTGTTAGTGCGGTGCGAAAGATTCGTGCGAGTTAGTCCAGGGATACAGTCGAATTCCTACTCGAAACACACGTACACCGGAAAAGAAACAAAGAAAAAAAATTAGTAACAACAAAAAAACCCTAGCGACCTGATGGTCGGACGCGGGAACGAAAGAAGAAACCAAAAAAACCCCCAAAGCCTTCGTGACTCGCGGTTTCGGAAGGAACGGATGAGAACAGGGACGGGGTGCCAATGTCGCTGAAAATCCGTCGATGATGCCGTGCCCGAGATCGGAGAAGACCTTGCCCGAGAAGACTTTTGCCCTAAAGTTAGGGACGTTCAACCCTCATGCGAAGGACCCTGAATTAATTATGATTTTGCACTCCATGTATGCTAATTACGTGGTAAAGGATATAACATGGGATGTCTGTAATTATTTATTATTTGTGTTAAGTCTAAAATTCCTTTAATTAAGAAGCGGTGCATAGTTGACAGTGAATTATGATTGCTCTTATTTAATTTGTATGATCACAAATATTATCAGTGATAGTTGCCCTAATGGAAACATATAATATTGTTTTGCTTGTCATGCAAGTTTCGTGGAAACTGGTTGTTTTCTGTAATTAATTCACATGCCTCATATATATATATATATTATGCTTAGTATATATGATCATGCTTCACTGCCTTAGAAATAGTGATGAATATCTATTGGAATCACGTAGTGTAGCCTAATCCTTTACTTCCTTAAATATAGTGGTACGAATATTACTGAATCTATCATAATGTACTTAAGGTAAAGTCAATTCTACTTCAGAACTCAATATCCATCAATAACAATTCATTAATGTTAAAGAATTTAACGTAATAAATTATGTTTTATTAAGGATAGAGATCACCACAATGACTTTAACACTAAAAGATAAAAAGATTTTCAAATCACAAATTATACTACAATTATCAAGATAGTTGATGAACCTTATGAATTAATTGGTTGACCCACAGGCAATCAAAAATCATATTAATTTTCAACAATAAAATAAGTAATATATACGTAAACCAAAGAAATTCATAGATTTCCAATGTTTTATTAAAGTTAGTATATTACTTAAATCAAGAATATTGAATATTACGACTCTTAATGGTATTATGTGTAGACTTTATAGTGACTGCCCACAGAAGTGCTATATTTTCTTATCATAAATATTCCCAAAATTATGTGTTGTTTATGTCTTACACCTTAATTAATAAATTTATATCTCGATAAATTGCAATAATTTTTCCCGCACAATTGTCATCATGCGTCTCAGCATGTCCCACTTCTCACGGGAACCAACTTCTCAGAATGGAAAGAGAACGTTGAATTCACCTTGGGGGTACTTGATTTGGATTTGACTCTCACAACTGTGAAGCCTGATCCCATTACGGATACAAGTACTACTAAACAGAAGGCTCTCCTTAAATCTTGGGAGAAGTTTGATAGACTGAGCATTATGTTCTTATGAATGACAATTGCTTCCAACATCAAAACTTCCCCACTCACACCAGCAAATACTAAGGATTACTTAACCTCAATAGAAGAACGCTTTAAGACTGCAGACAAGTCTCTTGCTGGGACACTTATGGCATAACTTACAACGATGAAGTTTGATGGCACACGATCTATGCATGACCATTGCATTGAGATAACGAGTCTTGCAGCTAAGTTAAATAATTTGGAAATGATGGTGGATGATTCTTTTCTCGTCCAATTTATTCTAAATTCTTTACCTCCTCAGTATGGACCTTTCGAAATTCATTACAACACTATTAAGGAAAAGTGGACTATTAATGAATTGGCTAACAAATTGGTTCAAGAGGAGGGCAGGCTGAACAAACAAGGTATTAGGGTTGCACATTTTGTCCAAGGAGCTGGATCTAAAGCTGAAAAAGGTACAACTCAAGCCATAAAAGAGCACCACCTAGAATGAATAACTCTAATCAACCAACAGAGAAAAAGGCAAAGAAAGATGACATGTGCAAATTTTGCAAAAAGACTGGATACTTTGAGAAAGATTGCCATAAACGAAGGGAATGGTTCAAAAAGAAAGGTAACCCTATGGGTTTCTTAAGTTTTTTTGAATCAAATAATTCCTATGTTTCTCCTCATACTTGGTGGATTGATTCTGGTGCTAATATTCATGTTTCAAATTCCATGCAGGGATTTCTTACGACCCAAACCACAAACCCAAGTGAAAACTTCTTATTCATGGGAAACCGAGACAAAGTCCCAGTTGAAGCTATTGGAACTTATCGTCTCATTTTAGATAGTGGATTTCAGTTAGATTTATCTGAAACTCTTTATGTTTCTTCTATTTCTCGTAATTTAGTTTCAGTAAGCAAACTTGATAGTTGTGGTTTTAAAGTTAATCATGGAGATTGTTGTTTTAATTTAATTTTGAATTCTGATTATGTTGGTTTTGGAATTCTAATTGATGGGCTTTATAGATTTAATCTTGCTACTCAATCTTCTGAAACTCATCTCACCCTGCATACTAATGGTGAAACAAAATATAAGTCGTCTAAAAACAACTCTTATTTCTAGTGGCATAAAAGGCTGGGACATATTTCCAGTGAAAGAATCAAGAGATTAGTAAAAGATGAAATCTAAGTCTTGATTTTACTAATAATGAAGTATGTGTTGATTGCATTAAGGGTAAGTGTTAACAGGTTTGGAATTATTCCCTATTTAACGGAAGATATTTATTTGGGTCGAAACGTCCTGTCCGTGATTCAAAGGCAACGCGAGATGGACATAATGAGATTAATTGCAAGAATATTCCCTTCCTTTATTCACTGAACATTTCCTCCTCTTTTTATCTTACGTACTTGAGTGATAAATTGTAACAAATAGGCTTAGTTGCTTCAGCTTCTTCCAGCTTGTCTTTCTTCTACTGATCACCTCCCTTTATATAGACTTTGGTGGGGGTAGGTGTCATTGTGCATGTGTTTTGATAAGGACAGGTGTTGTTGTTACCTTGATACAGGTGTAAAAATTAGGATAATGTTTATCGTTTATCTACTAAGTGTTGACTGGATTAGCTTTTGTGTCTTCGGATATCTCCGAGGGCTTCTGATGTAGACTGTTTCTGATAGAGTTATTCTTCCGAGGGCTTTTGTTTCTCCTTCTTGATTCGGGTATTGATGTAGACTGTTTCTGATAGAGCTATTCTTCCGAGGGCTTTTGTTTCTCCTTCTTGATTCGGGTATTTTCTTCAACAGTCAGAAGTGATCTCTGAGGGTGGAAATGTGATCTCCGAGGACTTGGTGTGACTTCCGAGGACTGTGATTTTGTGTCCGAGGGCTGTTTTTGCTTTACTGAAAGTGAGATTTCTTCACCAGAGTGCTCGGAATGTATTCGCTGGGTGTTCCTGTACTGACTTCTTCCAAAATTGTGTTCTCGGATAAGTCCGAGTGTTGTCTTTTCCGAGGAGTGTTCAGCAAGGAAGTTTTCTTGTAAGTTCATAGGACTCGGGGTCCCTCTTGGTCCCTCTTGGCGCATTTGGTGGATATCGGAGTCATACGGGTCCATCGGGGTTTGCTCTTTTTCCGATGCCGTGTTGATATCTGTTTTTCATTCACCGTTTGACTTTCCAAGGGACGCTTGCGTTTCTCCTCGGATGCTTTTATAAACCTTTTCGGGTCAGTGACCGAGAGGTAGGGCAATCCTCCGAGGGGTTTTCTTTATAGGTACATCTCATCGGACGTACTCGTGACAATAGTATTGTCCATATATCCTCCGAGGGGTTTTCTTTATAGGTACATCCCATCAGACATACTCGTGACAATAGTATTGTCCACATATTATTTTTCCCGAGTAGGAGTGATCTCCTCTATTTTATTTTTTAGGGTTAACACTAGCCCCCCCAAATTTCGATTGTCCTCGTAGAGACAAACGGAATTTTAAATCATCGTCCTCAGTGAGGTGAGGGGTTATTTTTTGCTTAGTGTCCCTATATTTATTTTTTTCCTTTTTTGATATTTATTCAATACGCATATATATTTAAAATTTATAAGGATTTTACCTGAATACCCTTAGGGTATCGTTATTAAGCACGCGGAGATCTCGAGGCGCAGGTGGCGGACTGTTGTTGACCAGCTTGGAGATTTGAACTATCTGACCGTTGGCAACGGTCAGAATAGGGACGGCGTGGCACAATCAAGTGGCAGTTACGTGGAGCTTTAAATAAGTTCCACGTTTTCAAAATTCTTGACCGTTGTCACCTTCGGTTATAAATAGGACACTGTTGCTTCTTTTTTCTTCATTCACTCAATCCGTCTTTGTGGTAATTTCCTCTCAGAGCAAAAAAAAAAGAAATCTCTTCCCTTAATCTTTATTCTTCATTTTTTGCAATTCAAATTCCCAGCAGACTTACCCGTTCCTCTTCTCTCTTTCAAAAACATTTCTCTTTTATTGTATCCATGGCTTCTTCCGCCAACACTGACTCTATTGCCGCCGCTATCTCCTCGGAAGTCACTGCTCCGATTAATTCTTTTACGAGTGTGAGAGGTATTCCAGTGGGAGTTATTACTCGCAAACGGAAGGGAGAAATTGCTGCTGCTGCTGAGGGCGGCGCCACTTCCTCGAAAAAAGCTAGGGTTCCCAAACCAAAGGAACCACCTCTTCGGACCTTTGCTAAGGTGGAAAAGATGAGGAATATTGCTACTCGTAAGCAGGTAGCAGATCTGTTGACCTCAACCGGAGTCCTTCAGAAGAATATGGTCTTCCGAATCCCGACGAAGGATGAAAGGGCATGCTATCCTCCTCCGGGTATGTTGACAGTATTTTTCGCTCAAGTGAAGTATGGGTGGCGCTCGTTTATGTCCCCTTTTTTCTGCGAGCTCTTTAAAACTTGTAATATCAGCCCAAGTCAGATGGTACCAAATGGATTTGCTGCTATCTGTATTTATGTATTTTGGTGCCACGTGAATGGGCTAGAGTGTTCGGTGGATCACTTTCTTTCAATCTTTGACGTGGCGGTATCACCCGGGGGGTATCCTTTCTATAACGTTCGTCATCGGGATAACTCGGGGGATTCCACGAAGAGGATCTTGGGGGCTGCTATTACCTCACATAGCGTCTGGAAGAACAGGTATTTCTTCGTGGGCCCTGTCAACGGCGAGTGGGATGTGCCCTTTGATTGGCGAGAGGGTACTACTCCCGTGCATGCTCTGGATCAGGAGGCGGTGCTATCTCCTATAATTTCTCAGCACAAATTGATGGAATCAGAGGACTTCACTATGTTATATGAGACCTCTGGGCTTCACCATGTAGTTTTCACTGATGCCGCCGTGGAGAGGCCCTTGTCCCTGTCTCCCGTTGCGAGGAGTCTCTTTCGTAAGTCTCTTTATTCGCTCTTTTATACTTTTATTCTCTTTCCGAGCACAGTGGTAAATTGTGCTTGTACACGTTATTGATGGGATGATGCAGGGGATGTCATGGCGAACTACTATCTGCAGTCGAGTCCGAGGGAGCCTACTCCTAGTGGTGTCTCGGAGATTCCAGAGGAGGGAGATCACGAGGAGGAGGAGGTTAATGCTCCCGAGAGTATGCATATGGATTCAGAGAAGGGTGGATTCCACGAAGACCATTCTCTTCTATGCATGGATGCGATGGGGATCGTTAGGAGCGCTGTTCCCCTGCGTCAAGTAGCACCTTGGGATTTGGCTTTAGTGCCCGTTTCCAAATCGGAGTCAGGGAATTTACCTGCTTCCGAATCTAATATAGGAATTTCTCCGAGAGGTTCCGAGGGGGGTATCTTTCCGAGTGGTGCGGAGGATGAATCTGCTCGGATGGATACTGAAGTAATAGACCTGTCTTCCGAGGATCACTCTCCTAAGCTTCCGACAGTTCCTGAATCCGCTCCTCGGGGTAAGTTTCCCGAGTTTTTAATGAGATGTGCGTATCTTTATCTGCAATATTTGCTGATGTGTTGACACCTTTTCTTTTGATGTAGGGGCTATGGATAAAGGGAAAGCTCCGATGGTAGAAGAGTCTTCATTATATGGTGAGTATCCGTCATTTGCCTTTTTTCCATAATTTTTTCTAGTTTCATCCTTTCAATCACTGACAGTTCGTATCTGTTGCAGAGGAGGATTTTCTGGCCCAATTTAACATTCCCGAGCAAGAAGGTTTACGAGGGGACTCCGAAGACACCCAAGGGGAGTTTGATCCTTCTTCAGAGGACCGAGATTTGAAGGAAGGAATTCTGCAATCACTATTAGGAAAGACCAGCCCCTCCACAACAGTAGGTGGTTCACGGGCCATATTTACAAATTCAGAAGTGACGACTCCGGTAAAGGATACGACTCCTCCGAGGGGACATGTCCCGGTGACTTTGTCTCCGAGGGGTCATACATTTCAGGAGCCTATTCCTCCCATCGGATCCGGGGGGGAATTTTCATCTCGTTCAGTGGGGGAGGCTTATCAAGATATCCTCCGATTTTTCGCCTCCTCCAGTTCAGCACCCGCCGAGGGGTATCAATTTTTATACACCAGTCTTAACTGGTTGGGGCTTATGGTAAGCTTCTCTGCCTTAGTCTTCTGAAATTACACAATACATCTCTGTTAAATCTTTTATTGTTGACTCTTCTGTAGATTGGAAAGACTCGAGAGGCAGTTACTGCCGTTGAAGAGCACGGTCGGAAAGACAAAGAAGAGTTAGAAGTACTCCGAGCGCAACTGGCGCCTCTCGTGGCTCGGGATAAGGAGAGTCAGATTAGGGAGGATATTCTTCATACCAGGATTTCTGATTACGACTTTGCTCTTAAAGAGTCAGAGAAGGCAAGGGCGAATTTGCAGGGTAATTTAAGTGCTGCCGAGTCCGCTTATATGAAGAGGGAGAAGGAATGGAAAGATTCCGAGGGGGTCTTTACTGCTCGTATTGCGGCTCTCGAGAAGGCGGTGGCGGACGGGAATGAGAGAGAGAGAGTTCTCCAGGAGACACTGGGCCAAGTTACTGATAGGGCAGAATCAGCCGAGGGGAAGTTAGCAAGTTTTCTATCTCCCGAGGACGTGCAGGCTAAGGTGGATGCAGCTGTTCAATTTGCCCAGCGAGAGATCTCACGGCAGCAATCAGGAGCATCCGAGGAGCCTTCTCATGAGCTCTTGATGGGCCATCTTCTGTGGGGTTATTTGGAGTGTGCGAAGGTGGCGAAATCTTTGATAAGGTCGGATGTTAACTTCTCCAAGTCTTTCGATCTTCGGAAATTAAAGAAGCCAACTCCCGATGACTGCCATTATTTTGTGGGGAGGTTTGGGGGTTTGCTATCCTCTCGGGATTCTCCGACACCATCTCCAATGCGCTCCGCCACGAGTCCGAGTCCAAGGGCTAGCGGTTCTGGGGGAGTATTTTCTCCAATCTCTCGTCTTGCTCCATTGGGTACTTCCGCAGAAGAGACAACTTCTTCTCTCCCTCCTTCCACGGGAGCTTAGTCTAGTTTTTTGTAATTTTTACTTTTAATTTTCAAATAAACATTCCTTGGTACTTATTACCCCTTCCGAGGGCTCTTTGGTTTAAATCAATAAATATTTTGTGCAATCTTCCTATTTTATTTCCACTGTTTAATTAAAATGGATAATGATAATCCTTATATGGATGCTGACTAAGTAAAATTTCTAAGTAAGAGGTGTTACTTTGCATGGTTAAATAGGATACGTGTCCTCCTTAATCAAAAAGTTTTCCAACACGTGTCCCTTAGTTAACGTACTAAGAGTTTAAACTTCTCCTTTTAACTCTAATTTAAAGAGTATATATGCACGTAGGATCTTTATCAATTATGCACTTATCTCCTAATTTTTATTAGTCTTTGATTTTCTTTCGAGTTTACTCATAATTGCAAGTACGAAGATAGTACTTACCAGATAAGATGTTGCCTCCTATTATAGAAGAAGTGGTTCGACTTCATCTTGTGGTTCTTCTCGGGATACCGCTCGGAGTCCTTCTGAATCATCCAGAGTTCCTCCGAGGGGCAATTTATCCGAAAACCAGGCGACACTTGGCGCTAGTTCCTCTCTTGGGGTAATTCGTAGACTCCCATCTATAAATTCACGTAGGATCAATCATATCAGAGAAATATTCATGGGTAGGGAGCCATACTCTTTGGCGGATGAGTCTTCGGAGTTTGATCTGATTCCTCTTAACCTGTCTCGATTAATAGGTAGAGGACGTGTAGGATCCACCACAAGTATTGAGAGTGAGAACCCGATAAGATCTCTTTTCAGCGGCTATAACCTTGATTTTGAGAATTATGACATACTAGTACCTTCTGCGGGCCAGAGGGCTTACGCACCCCCCTCGGGTTACATGACCGTTTATACCGAACAAATGCGTTGTGGTTTACGGACCTTTTTTCATCCCTTTTTCCAGATACTTTTTCGGTATTGGCAGGTGTGTCCGAGTCAGTTAACACCAAGTTCCTATAGTCATTTGGTGGGATATGTCCTTCGTAGTGAGCTTTTAAACCTTCCAATGTCCCCTTATCGGGTGGGGACAATATTTACCCTTCAACCTTGCTCAGAGGGGACTCCCCTTTTTAGCTTGACCTATCGGGACAAGGAAAATATCTTCACTCGTGTATCCAGTTCCCACTCTAGTAGAGGGGATTGGAGGCGGAGATTTTTCTTTATCCGTCCGAGAGGCCAGTCAGCCAGATCGTGGGGTGTACCCATCCGATGGGGTCTGGGATATATCGCACCCAACACCGAAACACGAGGACAAGTGAGGGAGATATTGCTTCACTCAGGACTTTTCTCTGGTTCTTATGATATATCTGGGCTGTTGGATTTCCCCGAGGCCTTAATTTTGGCAGGTTTACAAGAGGGGGTGGAAGGATGCATCCCTGTTTCTCATCCTCTTCACAGTAATTTTCACTTTCGTAAGTTCTGCTAATCATTCTCTAGTTTATAAACTATATTGGTGTCCTCGGATCATTTTCCTACTGACATCTTTTGTAGGAGCGGAGATGGGAGCTTTTTCTCTCGGGTCTTCTAATGACGTTTTCCGGGGGAGGGCATTGCATGGTATTCCCGGGGTGACGAAGGTTGGTGATTCTCCTCCCCTCATAAGTGAGGCAATGGTTGAAATTTCCTCGGAGGAGGAGGAACCCGTTGCAGCCCCCCCAGTCAGTTATATAACTCCTTCTGGATCGTCGGATCTGATAGCAACTCTTTCTCAAACGGATTGTCACATGAGTCCCATAGTATCACAGCCCATTCCCCACAATTCTACCGTAGTAAATGTATTAGAGGAGTATCTTCACTCTTCTAGTGCAGAGGATATGCAGCCCCAGCAAGATATCCCTGGTCGTATTCCTGCACCACCGCCCGAGGAGCACCCTTCCCTCGGGAGAACTCTTCCCCCCGAGGGTAATCAGGATGTTTCTCCTCTCGGATCAGCAGTGGGATTTTGCCGAAACTTTCTTAGTGGGTTATTGAACGTAACAGATTGTGAAATGATAAAAACCCTTTCGGTACCCGTTCTCCAAGATTTAGCCTGCAAAGACCTGTGTGAGGTATCTATTCATTTTATTTAATACTAACCTGTCTTCTGATCTGATGCCATTCGTTTTTTGAGCAGATTTATATGGTGTTGGACGCCCTCGGGTCTTACGGGAGTTCTTCCTCAGATCCGGGTTTAGTATACCGTCGTCGGGACGAGTTAGAGCGAGGTCTCTGGGAGGCTCAAGGGGAGGTAGCTCGTTTGAAAGAAGTTCACGAGTCAGCTCAGGAGACTCATACCCGTGCGTTGCAATCCGAGAAGGATAAGGCGTGGGAATTGGAACGCCAATTAGTGCTTGAAAAAGCACGTGTCTTGAGCTTAGACCGGAGAATTGAGGAGTTACGTGGCCAAATGCGGTCCTCGGAGGAGCAGTTAACACAGGCTACGCTGGAAAGAGACGCCTTGAGTCAGCAACTGCTAGGGATAACTCGTTCTCATGCGATAGAGGTGGTCATGGCCCAAGTCCAAGCTGTGTTGGAGGTGGTGGGTCCATCCAGTCTTCGTGAATCCCTTCGGGGAGAGATGCGTGACTTAGTGTATATAGGCTATAAGTTGTGCCAAGATGCCGTTCAAGCTTTGCCAGAGTTCCCCTCGGGCTTGCTCCTTCCTGAACTCAACATTCGTCAGGTCTCCGAGGAGTTTTCTCCTTCACTTATTAGAGATTTTGCAGTCGGAACTGTGTTCTTGGATGATCCAGTCTCTCTTTCCGAGGAGCAGCGCCGAAGACTTATTCGAGAGGGGAAACGTCCCATGGGAGGGACTTAGCTTGTAAATAAGTTTAGTTCATAATACAGAGGGTTCTTAGTGTTATCGGATTGTCCTGATGTCTCGTATATAGAGCCATCATTTTGTTGGACAATTCTATTTTCTTTTGTACTATATCCCCTCGTATATGAACACTCTTTTTATTCATATATAACTATTACATTAAGCATAATATTTTCTAAGGTTACTTGCGTTCCACGTGTTGCGAAGTATTGCCCCCTCGGAGTTAGCAAGCCGATAAGTCGCCGGTCCCACGATTTCCACTATCTTGTAGGGTCCTTCCCATCGTGGATCTAGTTTACCCACATTCTTGGAGGCCCCTACTCGTTTCATCACTAAATCTCCAACTTGAAAGGTTCGGAGTCTTACCTTGGTATTATAATATCGTGACATCCGAGCCTTGTACTCTTCCATTCGGAGGGCTACTCGGGTCCTTTTTTCCTCGAGGAGGTCAAGGGCAAGGGCTAGATTTGAGCCATTGGCTACTTCTTCATATTCTTTGACTCGCCAGCTTTCTAGGGAGACCTCTGAGGGCAACACAGCCTCACATCCGTAGGATAGACTAAAAGGGGTTTCGCCCGTAGCAACACTCTGCGTGGTCCGATAGGCCCACAATATCCCGGGTATCTCCTCAACCCACTTAGCTTTATGCCAATCAAGCCGGGCCTTCATGTTCTTCAGGAGGGTTCTGTTGGTTCTTTCTACTTGGCCATTTGCTTGAGGGTATCCCACGGAGGCAAAGCGATGTTTTATCTCCCAATGATCACACCACTTTTGCAATCCTTGATCAGTAAACTGCAAACCGTTATCTCTTACCAGGCTCCGAGGGACACCAAAGCGACAAATAATATTTCTCCAGAGAAAATTGATAACGGCCCCCGCGGTTACCCTAGCTAGGGGTTCCGCTTCCATCCATTTGGTGAAGTAGTCAACGGCTACTAGCAGAAATTTCTTTTGACCGGCATCAGGGACGAGGGGTCCAAGTATGTCAATACCCCACTTAGAGAATGGGCAGGGGTTCAAAGAGGGTTCCCAAGGGGCTGCGGGTAGATGGGTCCGAGGGGCGTAAGCCTGGCATGGTTTGCATCTTTCGGCATAGCTTTTGCTATCTTTGGCCATCGTGGGCCAATAGTAGCCCTGTCGGATCAAGCGTCCCACCATGCTTTCGCCACTAGTATGGCTCCCACATACCCCCTCGTGAGTTTCTGCTAAGGCTAGCTGGGCCTCTTCTTCATTAAGGCATCGAGCGTGGGGACATGAATATGTCCTTCGGAAGAGTATCCCGTCTTTGAGGAAGTATCGGAGGGTTTTTCTGAACATCATTCGCTGAATATTCTTGTCCGAGGAGTATCCCTCGGGATTCTGCAAATAGGCTTTGATAGGAGTCACCCAGCTAGATGAAGGATCTGAAACTGTGTTCACTTCTCGGCCTTCACCCTTTTCAGATTCATTGACATGTAGTAGAGTAATCTTCCGAGTATGTATTGCAGCTGTTTGTGTAGCCATCTTGGACAAAGCGTCCGCCTCTTGATTTTCTTTTCGAGGAATTTGAACTATATCATATTCTTCAAACCATTCGGACCTCTGGCGAACAACTCGGAGGTACTCTTGCATTCTTTCTTCTTTGGCCTCATATGACCCCTTAACTTGCTGAACAATCAGTTGGGAATCACTATGAAGGAGTACTCTTTTCATTCCCCCTTCTCTAGCTAACCTCATACCAATAAGGAGAGCTTCATACTCGGCCTCATTGTTAGAGAGGGGATAATCTATTCTAACTGCAAAATGGAGTCTTTCCTCCTCTCCTTCTTGATTTACCAAAACTATTCCGGCCCCCCCGTGGGTACTCACCGAGGATCCATCTACATATACGTGCCATCGTGGCTCCTTTTCCTCGGATCCAACGCCCGTGAGTTCTGTTACAAAGTCCGCCAAAACTTGCGCTTTGATTGACGGTCTCGGAGCGTAGGAAATATCGTACTCAGTAAGCTCTACAGCCCATTTTATCATTCTCCCTGATGATTCCGGCTTATTAAGAATTGCTCTCAGGGGATGCTTAGTAAGCACGGTAATTGGGTGGGATAAAAAGTAGGGGCGTAGCTTACGAGCCGTAGTAACCAATGCTAGAACGAGTTTCTCAGTTAGGGTATATCGGGTTTCGGCTCCGAGGAGGGTTTTGCTGACGTAATATACCGGGTGATGTTCTCCGTCTTGTTCTTTAACTAAGACAGCACTAATAGCTTCTTCTCCGACCGATAAATACAGGAACAACTCTTCTTGGGGTATAGGTTTTACCAGCAAAGGTGGTTTCAACATGTACCTTTTCAATTCTTCGAGAGCTTCCTCGCATTGGGGGGTCCACTGAAATTCCTTGATATTCCGAAGTATCTTGAAGAAGGGAAGCCCTTTTTCTGCGGACTTGGAGACAAACCGACTCAACGAGGCCATTCTTCCAGTCAGCTTTTGGACATCTTTTACCGTCCTCGGGGTAGGTAACCCCATGATAGCTTCTGCTTTTTCGGGATTTACTTCAATTCCCTTCTCCGTAACCATGAATCCCAAAAATTTTCCTCCTCGGATACCAAAAGAACACTTCCGAGGGTTGACCTTCATGCCAAAGTTGTTCATAATGACCAACGCTTTTCGTAGGTCCTCGGGATGTTCTTCAGCAGTGTTACTTTTAACTACAGTATCATCTACATAAACCTCTACTGATTTCCCAATAAGTCCTGAAAACATAAGGCTTACTAACCGTTGATAGGTAGCTCCAGCATTCTTTAATCCAAAGGGCATGACTAGATAACAAAAGGTGCCTGCATCCGTGATAAAGCTGGTCTTATCTTGATCACTAGCCGCCATCGGGATTTGGTTGTACCCTTGATCTCCATCTAAAGTTGATAGTAGCGCACATCCTGCGGTAGAATCAACTAGCTGATCTATGCTCGGTAAAGGATAGCAATCCTTGGGGCATGCTTCATTGAGGTTAGTAAAGTCAACACACATTCGCCATCTTCCTCCGTGCTTGGGAACTAGCACGACATTAGCCAACCACTCGGGGTAAATAACTTCTCGTATTTGCTTTAATTGGAGAAGGCGTTGTATTTCCGAGCGGATGATCTTGTTGCGCTCGGGGCCCATTTTCCTCTTTTTCTGTTGGACAGGTTTAGCTCCAGGCTTCACATTAAGGAAATGTTGACATACCTTGTTGCTGATTCGTCCGGGCGGCCCCCCTTCCCATGCAAAGAGGTGATGAAATTGTTTGAGAAGAGAAATCAATTGGCCTTCTATGATTGGAGTCATATGGGTGCCCATTTTGATTACTTTCTCGGGGCTTCCTTCTACTAATTCCACCATTTTTAATTCTTCCACAGGTTGGACTCGTGTTTCCTCGGTTCTACACTTTTTGTTATTTCCGAGTGAAGGTCCGTCCTCTTCTGAGGGAATAGCATTCATGCAGCATTCTCTAGCTTTTGACTGACTTCCTCGGACTTCTCCGATTCCCGAGGAGGTGGGGAATTTCACTTTAAGATGCAAAGTAGAAGGAATAGCCTCAAAGGCCCGAATAGACGGTCTTCCGCAGATGACATTATACGTTCGCGAAGAGGCCTCCACTACCCAAAACTTAATAGATTCCGTTCTTCGAAGGGCTCCTTTCCCCCATGACATTGGGAGAGTAATAGTTCCGAGGGTTTGGCATGCTTCCCCGGAGAATCCTACTAAGGGGACCTCCGCGGTTTCCAACGTTTCTTGTTTCAATCTCATAGCGAGATAGGTCGGTAGGAAGAGTACATCCACAGAGCTGCCCGTATCTATGAGAATACGTTGGATTTCATACCCGTAGATGACGACAGATATAACCAAGGGATCTTCGTGAGGGTATATTACGTCAGTAAGGTCCTCGGGTCCGAAAGTGATACTAGGCAGCTGTGACCCTTGAATGGAACAGACAGACATTCCTTGTTCTGCTCGTCGGGCTTCTTTCAAATATTTCTTCTTTTTACCCTGAGGCGCCATGGAGATTTCACCCCCTTCTATCATATTGATGGTTCTCCCTGTTGGGGGGTTGTCTTTGTAAGAGTTAGGTGGAGGAGGCAAACTCTGATACCCTGTCGTTTTCTCTCGCGAATTTCGCCGGCGGTCTTTACTTCTCTCTCGGGGTCGGAGACGTCTAGTGGTCCCCTCTCGTGACTTCCGGCTAGGCGTCCTTTCTTCCCTTTCTTGCTCTTCCTCTTCCCTTCGTGATCTCTTCCAAACATTTGCCTTGGGCTCTTCAGGGTTATTTTCCTTAAGGTAGTTCTTCAAGTACCCTATCTCCAATAGGCGAAGCACCTCTAAACGAAGGGTAGTACATTCTTCCGTAGTGTGCCCGTAAGTTTTATGGTACTTACAATACTTCCCATTATCCTTGTCTCGGTTAGGAAATTTAGTCGGTCTGGGCCAGTGCAACTCGTTGCTACCCCTCATTATGTTGAGCACTTCTGGTGGAGTAACAGTCATCGGAGGTAAGTGCACGGGTCGGAGGAATTTCTTAACCACTCCCCCTTCATCTTTGCGTTGAGGAGGTTTTCCTTCCTTACTTTTTTCTTTGACCTTTGCTTCTTTCTCAGCACGCTCTAAGTGTTCACTATCCTCCTGCTCCATCTGCTTCTTTGTTCCCTCGGCTTCTTCCATCAAAATATGTACTTCCGCCTTTTGCATTAACTCATTCATATCCGTGATACGATTTCCCATAAGGTATCTAAAGAAATCCCCCGCTCGGAGTCCCTGAGTTAATATGTCCGCCATAATGGTCGGGCTAACATTTGGAACATCGAGTGCTTCATCCGTGAAGCGCTTTATATATTCTCGCAAGGGTTCATCCTTCTTCTGTTTAATAGTAAAAAGATGCGTAGCAGATTTGGGGTACCTTCGGTTGCAGGCGAATTGTCGTACAAACAAATGAGCTAGTCGGTCAAAGCTCGTGATGGAACAAGGTGGAAGATGAGTAAACCAGGCTTGAGCCCGCCCTCCAAGGGTAACAGGGAATACGCGGCATAACACCTGATCAGGAGCGGAAGAGAGGTCCATTCCTGCCAAGTATTGATGGACGTGATCTTGTGGGTCCCTTCCATCAGCTTCTCCGGTATATAGCGAGATATTAACAGGTCGCATCCCCGAGGGGATAGAAGCTGAAGCAATTTCGGGGATGAAATGAGAGGTTTTGAATGTAGGATCTTCCTCGGGAGCCATGGCTTTCTTGAGATCACCTAACTCTTTTCGTAAATTATCCATCATTCCCCATAGGGAATGTTCAACTCCTCCTCGATACTCTGAGGGGCGAGAAATTTCTTCCTGACCCCTCACGGGAGTCCTTTCATGACATACATGTCTTCGAGGACTTTGTCGGGGTGTCTGTCGCCAAGGATTCCAATTTGGGTTCCACGTCCTCGGAGGTACATCTTCTTCCGAGGGGAAATCTTCGTTCTCGGATAGAACAGGGGACGTGCGTCCGGGGGGATCATCCCTCCAGGGTGTTCTTTCAGCATATATAAGTCTTTCATAAACAGATCGGGGAATACTAATAAAATCTCTTGTACCTGGTTCATAATTGGACAAAGTTTCTTCTGAGTCGTTGTTCGGGACAGGAAGGTTGTCATTTTCGAAAAGACCATCCATCCTAGTTGACGTGTGCCTGAATTCTCTCGAAGACAGATGTTGTGACGTTCCCACAGACGGCGCCACTTTGTTAACAGGTTTGGAATTATTCCCTATTTAACGGAAGATATTTATTTGGGTCGAAACGTCCTGTCCGTGATTCAAAGGCAACGCGAGATGGACATAATGAGATTAATTGCAAGAATATTCCCTTCCTTTATTCACTGAACATTTCCTCCTCTTTTTATCTTACGTACTTGAGTGATAAATTGTAACAAATAGGCTTAGTTGCTTCAGCTTCTTCCAGCTTGTCTTTCTTCTACTGATCACCTCCCTTTATATAGACTTTGGTGGGGGTAGGTGTCATTGTGCATGTGTTTTGATAAGGACAGGTGTTGTTGTTACCTTGATACAGGTGTAAAAATTAGGATAATGTTTATCGTTTATCTACTAAGTGCTGACTGGATTAGCTTTTGTGTCTTCGGATATCTCCGAGGGCTTCTGATGTAGACTGTTTCTGATAGAGTTATTCTTCCGAGGGCTTTTGTTTCTCCTTCTTGATTCGGGTATTGATGTAGACTGTTTCTGATAGAGCTATTCTTCCGAGGGCTTTTGTTTCTCCTTCTTGATTCGGGTATTTTCTTCAACAGTCAGAAGTGATCTCTGAGGGTGGAAATGTGATCTCCGAGGACTTGGTGTGACTTCCGAGGACTGTGATTTTGTGTCCGAGGGCTGTTTTTGCTTTACTGAAAGTGAGATTTCTTCACCAGAGTGCTCGGAATGTATTCGCTGGGTGTTCCTGTACTGACTTCTTCCAAAATTGTGTTCTCGGATAAGTCCGAGTGTTGTCTTTTCCGAGGAGTGTTCAGCAAGGAAGTTTTCTTGTAAGTTCATAGGACTCGGGGTCCCTCTTGGTCCCTCTTGGCGCATTTGGTGGATATCGGAGTCATACGGGTCCATCGGGGTTTGCTCTTTTTCCGATGCCGTGTTGATATCTGTTTTTCATTCACCGTTTGACTTTCCAAGGGACGCTTGCGTTTCTCCTCGGATGCTTTTATAAACCTTTTCGGGTCAGTGACCGAGAGGTAGGGCAATCCTCCGAGGGGTTTTCTTTATAGGTACATCTCATCGGACGTACTCGTGACAATAGTATTGTCCATATATCCTCCGAGGGGTTTTCTTTATAGGTACATCCCATCAGACATACTCGTGACAATAGTATTGTCCACATATTATTTTTCCCGAGTAGGAGTGATCTCCTCTATTTTATTTTTTAGGGTTAACAGTAAGCAAACAAAACACACAAAGAAATGAGCCACAAGAAGTACCCAGCTTCTTGAAATAATACATACATATATTTGTGGACCTTTTGACATTCCAACTATTGGTGGTGAAAAGTATTTCCTTACCTTTATTGATGATTTTTCATGTTATTGTTATCTCTATTTATTGCATGAAAAATCTTAGTCATTGAATGCTGTACAATTATTCATTACTGAAGTCGAAAGGCAATTAGATAGAAAAGTGAAAATCATAAGGTCGGATAGAGGTGGTAAATTTTATGGAAGGTGAAAGTGCAGGTATTCGGTCGATGTTAGTTTAACATTGAAGTGCATGTATTCTGTCAATGTTAGTTTAACATTGAGAAATCAATGTTAGAATAACATTACTGGAGCAGAATCCGATTTACAATCTTAATTAATTTCTTCATTATTGTTTTGCCTTATTCACTTAACTAACTGAGTTCCACAGTTATAATTGTCGTTGATTATTATTCAGGAAACAAACTTGTCATAGGTTGGACGCTCAAGTTTCCAAGAAGGAAAGTTTCCTTAATTACGCAAACCACTCTACAAGGAAAGAAGAGTTCGAGTGGAACTAGGAATGCTTTCCAAGTTCAAGTCCTAAAGGAGTCTTTCCCTAGTTAGATCACTAACGAAGGAACTATTATTCAAGAAGGACTGCGAGAACAAAGAAGAAGAGTTAAAGAAGGAAACAAGGAGAATTACCAACCGTGTACAACGCACCTTGAAGTCGAAGATCAAGAACCTATATATAGGTGTGAAGTACATCAAGACAAACACGAGACAAGAGCCAATAAATCCGAGAGATTAATTTACAGTTGTTAAGTGTTGTCTTGCTTTAGCAAAGTTTGTGAATTGTTATGATAGATCTAAGAGTGAGGAGCTGTTAGAGATAGACGAAGCAATTCTTGTGTGCTTTGCTCAGTTCAATCAATTTAAGAGTGAGGAGCTTGAGAATTGAGAGAACGACCTTTGTTAAAACCTTCACGGGTTATTTTGCCTAAGGCTCGGAAGTTAATATAATTCTATATTCACTTCTTAAACTTGGTGTTTGTTTATTCCGATGCACTATTCTTCTGGTCTGTTGTTAAAGTAACATCGCTGAGTTAACAACGTTGCAAATCTGCTGTTAACTCTCCAGTGTTAAGTTAACAACAACAATGTATCAACCCGATCCACAATTTCAGAAGGTATGATGAAACGGGACAACATCCTGGACCTTTTGCAAAACTTCTCCAAAATCTTGGAATTGTCGCTCAATATACTACACTTGGTTCTCCATGGCAAAATGGTGTAGCTGAAAGGCGAATTCGTACTTATATGGAAATGGTTAGGTCTATGATGAGTCATGCTAATTTACCAATATCTTTGTGGATGTATGCCTTAAGAACAACTGTATGGACAATTCCAACCCCAATACCAGCAGGTTGCCTGTATTGGAGGGTCCCAACAACTATGCCTACTAGAAGATCAGGCTCAAAGTCCACATCAAATCCATCGACCTAAGAGCTTGGGACGCAGTACTAGAAGGCTACACCATTCCCTACTTGCCAAGAGATGGAGATGCTGATCTGGTACCTAAGCTAAGGGGACAATGGACAGCCAACGAAATTGCTCTCTACAACTTCAATGAAAAGGCCCTCAATGCTATCTTTAGCTGGGTAGGTAATCATATGTTCAAACTTATTCAAACTTGTTCTACTGCTAAAGTTGCATGGGAAATTCTTGAATTACATTGTGAGGGTGATGTGGCTGTGAGGGACTCTAAATATAGAAAACTTTTGAGGGACTTTGAGAAGATAGAGATGGGTGAGGATGAAAGCATTGATAGTTATTTTGAGAAACTTCTAGATATTGCTAATCAGTGCCAAAACTTAGGTTTTATCATCCCTAATCAAACCATGGTCTACAAAGCCTTTAGAACATTATCTTCTTAGTTTACTGTCAAAAGAATTGCTATGAATGAGTCCAGAGATCTTGCCAACATGGACTTTCAAACATTAATGAACACTCTAAAAGAATTTGAACTAGAATTCCTAGGAAAGTCCAGTAAACAACTTGCTTTAGCCTTACTAGGTACTAGCTCAGATTCTACAGGGAGTGATGAGGATGAATATGAGTTGATCTCTTCTAACTATGGTAACATCACTAGGAAGTTTAGTAAATTGGGTTACAAAGATAAAAGTAAAGAAAAACAACCCAGTAATGCTGCTGTTAGTTATAAGAAATTGCCCCCAAAGTTTGTAAAATACATGGCATCTAAG
Organism: Linaria vulgaris; assembly: GCA_948329865.1. Classification (NCBI taxonomy): domain Eukaryota; kingdom Viridiplantae; phylum Streptophyta; class Magnoliopsida; order Lamiales; family Plantaginaceae; genus Linaria; species Linaria vulgaris. The sequence goes on along the minus strand of OX415249.1, from coordinate 128,125,965 downwards.
AGCACTCATCAAGATGCTGAGAAATTGAAAGATGTCCAGTGTTATGAATGTAAAGGGTATGGTCACTTTAAACATGAATGTGCTAACACCCTCAGAACAAGAGGGAATTCTCATTGGGTCTGTGTAGATGACTTTAATGAAGCTGACTTCGAATCTGGAACAAGTGCTGATGAACAATCAAAGGAAATCAACACTGCTGCGCTCTGCACTCGGATCATCTGGTCAGGAGAAGACTCCAGAAACTGCCAAGAATCTCAATGTTACTCTAACATTAGAGAACCAACAGCAAAGCAGGAGATCTTCTTTGGAGACTGGAACTGCAATGATACACAGGTTAACCATGATACACTCTCTGATTGTGATGATACTAACTTTGATTGTTTTCATGGCTCAGTTGATCTAGAAGAGGAGTACTTCAATGAAGATGAGATGTCCCAGGAAGAAATTCTTGATGACCTACATACAACCTTTCTCAGACTTGAGAGAGAGAATGTCAGACTCATGAAGAAAAATAAAGCACAGAAGCATGACATTGAATGTTTGAAGAACATGTTGAAACTCTATGAAAGGGATCTTGACAAAGCTGAAGCTGAGCTGAAAGAGGTAAATGAGAAGCTAAAAAAGGATTAACAGATCATAGCCAAATGGAATGGAGGTACTTCTAAACTTGATGAGGTACTGAACATGAGTAACTCAGGTACATGTGGTCTGGGATTTGTTGAGAAACCTTCCACTTCAAATGTTAATTCTGCCTATCTAACTACAAGCTTTGTTAAAGAATCTGATAATGAGAGTACATGAACCATTAACACTGTAAAAAGTAAGCCTACCTTTATCTGCCAGTACTGTTTTCAACCAGGTCACATTAAACCATTCTGTAGGAAATTTATAAAAGAATGTGGTAAGAAAACAGCATATGCATCCAATGTTAATTCTACAACAGGTTCTGATGTTAGACTAACATTAGGTGCAGGACAGAAAAGTAGAACTTGGATAGTAAAGGCTAAAACCCCTAAGATTAAAGTTGTGTGCAATGTTGTTTTCTCTGCTGTGTACTCTAACCTTTCAGGTAAATGGTACTTCGATAGTGGATGTTCAAGACACATGACAGGCAGCAAAGAGAATCTTAAGCAAATGGTACCTTTGAGTGCTGGAACAGTGACATATGGAGGAGGCACCAAAGGAAAAAACATTGTCAAGGGGACGTTGAATGTTGATGGATTCCCTCCCTTGAAGGATGTGTTGTTGGTAGATGGGTTAAAGGCAAATCTAATCAGTATCAGTCAGTTGTGTGATGATGACTTACTGGTTACATTTGATAAGATATCTTGTGATGTTTATGATAGTGACAATGTTCTTGTGATGACAGGTACTAGATCCAAAGACAACTGCTACCTAGCCCAGGAGGAAGCAGAATGTTTCCATGCCAAGATAGATGAGGCTTCTATATGGCATAGGAAACTTGGACATGTTCACTACAGAAACCTTGAGAAATTACAGAAAGTTGATGCTGTAAGAGGCTTACCAAAGCTGTCTTGTCCAGGTAAGCTTGTGTGTGGTGATTGCCACAAGGGTAAGCAAACCAGAGCAGTTCATACACCCCTACAGGTACAGAATGCTAACCCTAGATCTAGTAGGTGTTTTGAATTGCTGCACATGGACTTAATGGGTCCAATTGAGGTAAGTAGTCTCAGTGGGAAGAAATATGCCTTTGTGATTGTAGATGACTTCTCTAGATACACTTGGGTAAAATTTCTTAAAGAAAAGTCAGAAGCTTTTGATCAGTTCAAAATTCTTTGTGCTAGTATTAAAAACTTGTATGGCTCCACTGTGACTAAGATTAGGTCTGATCATGGTAAAGAATTTGAAAATGCTAGTTTTGATAACTACTGCAATGCTAAAGGTATTTTCCATGAATTTTCAGCTCCTAAGACTCCTCAGCAGAATGGGATTGCTGAGAGAAAGAACAAGACTCTTCAAGAGATGGCCAGAGTTATGCTCAATGCCAAAGACTTATCCAAAAGACTCTGGGCTGAAGCCTTAAATACTGCTTGTCACATTAGTAACAGGGTGTATCTTAGACCTGGAACTAACATGACTCCATATGAACTCTTGAAGGGTGTAAAACCAAATGTTGCATATTTTCATGAATTTGGATGTGATTGTTATCTACTGAATGACAGGGATTATCTGAGTAAATTTGATTCTAAAAGTGAAAAATGCATCTTTGTAGGATACTCAGCCAATAGTACTTCCTTTAGAGTCTACAATCTTAGATTGAAGACAATTCAGGAATCAGTGAATGTTGTGTTTGATGATTTCACTCTTGATACAGGTACTGGTGACATCTTAGTTCCCAATGTTGAACCAACAGTGGAAACCGAGAATGTTACTCCTGACAATGTTACACCAACATTGGAACTGGAAGATGGAAACACTGAACAAGAGTCAGGGAATGATGTTAGACTAACACCAGCGAGATCAGATGTTAGAATAACATCAGAGGATTCTGACTCAGAACATGAAGGTGCCTCTGAACCTAGAAGAGACCCCCCGGCTAGGATTCAGAAAGACCATCCAGCATCCCAGGTAATAGGTGAACTCACTGAACGGGTAAGGACACGCAACAGAGAAAGACTTGACTATAGAGATATGGTAAAATTGTGTGTCTGTATGAACTTCACTTGTACTGTTGATAATGGCTCTTGTTTGGTCTCCACCATAGAACCTAAAAATGTGAATGAAGCCCTTCTTGATAACTTTTGGATTAATGCCATGCAGGATGAACTATTACAGTTTACTATGAACAATGTCTGGATACTTGTACCTAGACCACCTAATGTTAATGTAATAGGGACGAAGTGGATATTTAAGAACAAGAGTAATGAGGAAGGGGTTATAGTTAGAAACAAAGCTAGACTAGTTGCTCAGGGGTACACACAGGTTGAAGGTGTAGATTTTGATGAGACATTTGCTCCAGTTGCTAGGATTGAATCTATTAGGTTACTTCTAGCCATAGCATGTTGTCTTAAGATAAAACTGTACCAAATGGATGTAAAGGGTGCGTTTCTGAATGGGCTGATTGATAAGGAAGTATATGTTGAACAACCAAAGGGGTTCACAGATCCTAAGTATCCAAACCATGTGTACAAGCTTGAAAAGGCACTGTATGGTCTTAAACAAGCACCTAGAGCATGGTATGAAAGGCTTACAAAATTCCTTTTAAGTCTTGGTTTTGTTAGAGGTGATGGAGATAGAACACTGTTTGTCTTGAAGAAAGATTCTCATGTCTGTGTTGCTCAAATATATGTAGATGATATTGTGTTTGGCTCAACTAACAATTCTATTCTAGAAAAAATTGTTGAATCAATGACAGGGCAGTTTGAGATGAGTATGATGGGAGAATTAACTTTCTTTCTTGGTCTTCAAGTGAAACAAACAGGTAATGGGATTTTCCTAAGTCAGGAAAAGTATGCAAGAAATTTGGTGAAAAGGTTTGAATTGGCAGATTCAAAGCCTTGCAAGACTCCCATGTCTTCATCTGTGAAGATATCCAGGGATGTTAATGGTGCCAATGTTGATCCAACATTGTACCGTTCAATGATAGGGAGCTTACTTTACTTGTCTGCTTCAAGGCCTGACATAATGTTCTCTGTCTGTGTTTGTGCTAGGTACCAGGCATGTCCAAAGCAGTCACATCTGATTGCTGTGAAGAGAATACTTAGATACATTTCTGGCTCCTTGGCCCTTGGTATATGGTATTCCTATGACACTAACACAAATCTTGTAGGTTTCAGTGATTCAGACTGGGCAGGTGACACTGATGACAGGAAGTCTACAAGTGGAGGATGTTTTTATCTGGGGAACAACTTGGTCTCATGGTACAGTAGAAAGCAAAACTGTGTGTCACTCTCCACTGCTGAATCTGAATACATAGCAGCAGGCAGTTGTGTCACTCAGTTAGTATGGCTTAAACACATGCTACTGGATTATGGGTTAGACAGTGATACCTTACTTATGTTTTGTGATAATCTTAGTGCTATAAGCATTTCTAAGAACCATGTGCAACACTCCAGAACTAAACATATTGACATAAGACATCACTTTCTGAGAAACATGGTAGAAGATAAGCTCATTGACATTGAACACATTGAAACTAACAATCAGCTTGCTGATATGTTCACTAAACCCTTAGATTCTGAGAGGTTCTTCAGTTTGAGGAATTCTCTTGGCATGTGCATCGTTTAGGGATGTTAGTACACCAGTGTTGACATAACACCACTGTCTAGCACTAGTTATTGGTTGTGGTGTATCTGTAATTCTTTTTGTGTCTTTCTGCATTCTTTCTTCTTGCATATTACATCTTTGTTGGAGATTCTGTTGGGTTGTGTGGTTAAACTGTATGGAGAGCTGAGTTGACTGGTGGACAGGTACATATCAAGAGGTTTGTTAAGTAAAACTCTGTTGTTAGTCTGTGAATGTTAACCTAACATCCAGGAGAAGCTGGGGTACACAGAGCTCACTACTCTGATGTCATTCAGTTGTGACTTATCCATGTTAGGTTAGACAAAGCATGAAGAGAAGTTGGGGTACATGATGTTGAAAGCTTCATTGTCATTCAGTGTGCTTATTTTTGTGTTTTGTCTATGGCCAAGGTTATGCATGATAGTGATCTCTACTACTGGGGTGTTTGAAGTTTCGACTGCTTGCATTCAGTAGCATTGCTCACTTGGTATTTCGCTTGTATACAGATTGGAAAACAAGTATGCATGAGGAACTGGGGTGGAGAAGTATATGATAAATGTATTGTCTTCATTCAGTTCCTTTGTACTTGCCTAATTTGTTGCTGATGGTTAAGTTGCTGGGGTGTGTGGGGTCTTGTGCTGCCCACATTCAGTGATGAAACTATCCTTTTACATTCACTAGTTTTTTTTTGTTCAAAAGAGTTCATAAAGATAAATTGATGTGTCTTGATCCCAGTCAGTAAAGTTGTTTGCACTTGGTTACCATCTCCCAATGTTAATCTAACAATGTTGCATGCTCTCTAGTTCTGTATTCTGTTTTTCTTGTGTCGGTTTGGGCTTAGGGGGAGTAGTAATCCTAGGAAGTCATGTGTCGAGGCATACTTTGTGAGTGACTCACTGCAGGTAAAACACTATGTTTTGTGATCTTCTATACTAGGGGAACATCTCTTCCCTGGATATGTATATCCACTCTGTGTTTTTCTGTTTGATGTGTTACTTACTCATACTGATGGTCTGAATTTATGTCTTGATACCTAAGTACTTGGGTGAGGTTCCAGATCTGTATACAGGAATATCTCACGCTCTCACATGATGTTGCCTTGGATGAAGCCCTGCACCAACAACTTTCCTCCCTGATGCTAACTTACCAATGTTAGTCCAACATTGAAACAATGTAACTTATAAGTTTTCAGGTTTGAAGACCGCTCTGGTTACGTGTTAATCCAACACTGACACGTGGTAAGGTGAACATGGGTGTGATCGTGTGACAGTGGTCCGATTATGTTGGTAACATGTTACAACACCATTATCTCTACTCTTCAGCTGATTATTGTATAATTTGCCCTAATCTTCTTCTACTGTGTACGCGCTCAAAATTTTTGCAAAAAACAACTCTCTCTGCAAAATCAAGTTTCGATTTTTCTTCTCTAAATCACTAACAATGGCACGCAAGTCTTCCATTGACACTCTTGCAACAGCTGCAGAACAGATGGAGCAACCTAGACGCCGCATGACCAGAAGCGCAACTGCTGAAGCCATTACCGTCGCCGCACCAAAGAGGAAATCCACTTATCAACAGCGCAAGGGCAAGAAAGCGGCTAAGGGTGATGTTGATTCAACACCAAAAACGTCTGAGCAAAGCTCCACTCCCACCAACCCTGAAAACGAGGTAATGATGGCTAACCCTACTCTGGATATACCTGATACTACTGTTGTTGGTATTGAGGGGGAGAAAGAGGCCCCGGGTGTTGTTGTGGGTGAGTCTGAGATGGTACATGATGTCCCTGAGGGCAATGCTGGGGATGAATCTGTGGTTGCTGAGGAAGTGGTTGAGCCTACTAAGGCTGATGAGGATGAGCAGGATACTGCTGATGAGATGGAGACTCTTCCTGAGGAAGATGATCAGGTTGAGGAGATTGTGGCTGAGGAGGTTACTACTGAAGGTAACCAAGATGCTGGTGAGGATGACAGTCAACCTGAAGAGGTTGAGAGAGAAGAAGAAGAGAGCCTGACTCTCACTGACTTAGCTACTGCTGCTAAGAAAAGAAAGGGAAAGCAGGTGGTGGTTGAAGCTTCTGAGTCTGAGTCAGAAGAAGAAAAAGAGGAGGAAAATGATGAAGAAGAGGAGGAAGTTGAGGAGGAAGTTGAGGATGAAGGCCTACAGGTAGGTGATGACCCTGCTGATGTTACTCCAACGTCAGATGAATACTTTAATCTGCTTGAGGAGGAGTATCCCAAGAAGCCTTATTCTGGCTTCTATGTGTCTGCTGAGGCAGAAGAGCTGTGGGAGGCTTATCAAGCCAGGGTGATTCACACTGAGAGGAACATTGATGAGGAAATGTTCAAAGAAATTAGGTTGTTTGAGTTGCTGGAAGCTAGAGGGGTGTTGGGCTCTGTGATGAATCAGTCATCATATGTCCCTGATGTAATCAGAGAGTTCTACATGAACCTCTCTCAATGGGTGTCCCACCAAGACTCTCCCAAGTTTGGCAAAGCTTGGGTCAGGATGAATGTCTATGACATCAGCCCCTCTGTGATCAATGAGGCTTGGGGACTCCCTGACCCTGAGAAGACTGAGGATCCTAGCATAGATGAGGTGATCACTGACCTCACTGGTGGACTGACAAGGAAATGGAATGACAGTTTTCCTACTACAAAGCTGACCTCCTTAAGTGTTGTTCTTCACAAACTCTCCACCTACAACTGGCTGCCCTCTTCCAACACCACTGTGATGACAAAAGAATCTGCAAGGTTGGTGTACAAACTAAAGAATGGGCTGAGTGTGAATATAGGGGAGAAGGTTCTGAGGCACATGAGGGAAGTCACAACCAAGGCAAAGGGAATCATTCCATATCCCTCTCTGATATCCAGCATTCTAGTGAAGCAAGGCTTCAAGACAAAGAAGACAGAAGGCTGGATCAAGAACAAGGCCAAGATGATCATCACCAGGAGCTACTTCACTCATATCAGGATTCAGGATCTGCCATGGAATCCCAAGGATGGAGCTGGTCCAAGCAGGAAGAAGAAGAAGAAGAAGAAGACTCACAAGTTTGCTGCTTCTTCAGTTCCTGTGGCTAGTGGGGACAGTTGTTCTGTCATTGCTGATGCCTTTGTGTAGGAGACCTTGGTGTGGCTGGACAGAGAGTTCAAGGATACCCAGAGAGAAATTGCAGACAAACAAGTAAGGCTGCAAGAGATAGACAGCCTCTGGAAGCATTTTAGGGATATGCCTTCCTCACAAAAATGGGGAGAATGATCAAATTTCAATAATTTCTGAGTTCTGTTATGTTTCTGTCAGCATGAACAATTATTTTTCTTTGTTTATTTTTCGGTTTCATCAAGGAGTGTGTTCCTTGCTACTTAGTATGGTTTGTAATTAAGTACATTTCTATCTTGGTGCTTACTGCTTCTGCTTATGATCATTGAACTTTGTAGACAAAGTACTAACTCTGTTTTGCAGGTGTTAACTGTCCTCTGATGTTAAAATAACATTGAGATGCTCAATGTTAGAACATCTGTCTGGGTTCGATGTTAAGCTAACATTGACAAAGACAGACAGATGTTATGATAACATTGAATGTATCAATGTTAGATTAACATTGAAATGAGTCCCTTCTGAGTTTCAGGGGGAGCGTACTTATTTTTCCATTGTGATCTGATAGTTAAGTTTGTTTGAATAATTTGATCTGGTTAGAACAGGTTCTTAGGTTTTGTGATTAAGGCAAAAAGGGGGAGATTGAAAGTGCAGGTATTCGGTCGATGTTAGTTTAACATTGAAGTGCAGGTATTCTGTCAATGTTAGTTTAACATTGAGAAATCAATGTTAGAATAACATTACTGGAGCAGAATCCGATTTACAATCTTAATTAATTTCTTCATTATTGTTTTGCCTTATTCACTTAACTAACTGAGTTCCACAGTTATAATTGTCGTTGATTATTATTCAGGAAACAAACTTGTCATAGGTTGGACGCTCAAGTTTCCAAGAAGGAAAGTTTCCTTAATTACGCAAACCACTATACAAGGAAAGAAGAGTTCGAGTGGAACTAGGAATGCTTTCCAAGTTCAAGTCCTGATTTGAAGAAGGAGTCTTTCCCTAGTTAGATCACTAACGAAGGAACTATTATTCAAGAAGGACTACGAGAACAAAGAAGAAGAGTTAAAGAAGGAAACAAGGAGAATTACCAACCGTGTACAACGCACCTTGAAGTCGAAGATCAAGAACCTATATATAGGTGTGAAGTACATCAAGACAAACACGAGACAAGAGCCAATAAATCCGAGAGATTAATTTACAGTTGTTAAGTGTTGTCTTGCTTTAGCAAAGTTTGTGAATTGTTAGGATAGATCTAAGAGCAAGGATGCACGGATACGGATACGAGAATCCGTATCCGTAGGATACGGATACGTGGATACGATTTTTTTTAAATTTATAAGATACGATACGTGTAGGATACTTAGAATATTTAATATTAATAAATAATAATTATATAAATATATAACAAAAAAAGTCAAATGATATATTATATCATATGTAATCACTTGCAAAATTAATTTAAACACAATTAAAAAATATAAACATATATAAAAGATTCCTAATAGCTACATAGGCAATTCATATAAGCACAAAAACTCAAAATACTAACGGTTAAATATTAAATACATTAAACATGTCAACAATAAAAGTTAAAGAGTTTAAAACATAACAACTTAATTAATAATTAATTACAGGACATAATTAAGAAATTAGCTTCTTTTTTTATTACAGAACATAATTAAGAAATTACCTTCTGTTTTTGATTACAGAACATAATTAAGAAATTACTAATCAGCTTCTCCTTTTTATTCAGTCAGCAGCACTCAGCACCCCTCATTCTTTTTTTGTTTTCTTTTGTTTTTTTGTTTGGCAAAGTGATGAACAGATGAAGGGAACACGGGTTGACAAGTATATTTAGAGGGAAATTGCAATTTAGTATTTAAATTGTAAGTTTATTATGTTAGGCAACTATATATTTGAGAATATTGCAAATTGGCCCCGATACGTATCGGATACTCTTCAAGAGAGTATCCGATACTCGTATCCGTATTTTTTAATTAATTTTTATTCAGGATACTCCAAATGACGTATCGGATACGTATCCCGCGCGTATCCGACGCGTATCCGTGTCCGATACGTATCCGGAGCTGACCGAGCACTTTTTTTGAGTATCCGTGCATCCTAGTCTAAGAGTGAGGAGCTGTTAGAGATACACGAAGCAATTCTTGTGTGATTTGCTTAGTTCAATCAAATTAAGAGTGAGGAGCTTGAGAATTGAGAGAACGACCTTTGTTAAAACCTTCACGGGTTATTTTGCCTAAGGCTCGGAAGTTAATATAATTCTATATTCACTTCTTAAACTTGGTGTTTGTTTATTCCGCTGCACTATTCTTCTGGTCTGTTGTTAAAGTAACATCGCTGAGTTAACAACGTTGCAAATCTGTTGTTAACTCTCCAGTGTTAAGTTAACAACAACAACGTATCAACCCGATCCACAATTTCAGAAGGTATGATGAAACGGGACAACATCCTGGACCTTTTGCAAAACTTCTCCAAAATCTTGGAATTGTCGCTCAATATACTACACTTGGTTCTCCATGGCAAAATGGTGTAGCTGAAAGGCGAATTCGTACTTATATGGAAATGGTTAGGTCTATGATGAGTCATGTTAATTTACCAATATCCTTGTGGATGTATGCCTTAAGAACAACTGTATATATTTTAAACCGAGTTCCTAGCAAAGTAGTTCCAAATGCCCCTTTTGAACTATGGAAGGTGGAAACCTAGTTTAAAACATCTTCAAATTTGGTGATGTTTAGCTGAAGCACGAATTTATAACCCACATGAAAAGAAATTAGACTTTAGAAAGATTAGTGGTTTCTTCATTGGTTACCCGAAAAAAAAGTCTAAATGATATTTATTTTATTGTTCTAACCATAGTACGAGAATTGTAAAAACGGGTAATGCTAGATTCTATGGGAATGGCAAAATTAGTGGGAGTGATAAAATACAAGATGTAATCATTCAAGAAATAAGGGTGCCTATCCCTTCACCCTCTTTTTCTAAAGATGTTGAGAATTTTCCTGTTGTCGAAGGTTTAGACAATGAAGAGCATCCAAATAATGGTACACAACTCCATAATGAGATTATTGCCAATAATGAATGATGAAGAACCAGAGGAACATGCATTAAGAAGATCAAGTCGTGAGAGAGGAACATGCATTTCCAATGATTATTTGCTTTATCAAGTAGAATCTGATATTGAGATTCTTAAAGACCCGATTTCATACAAACAAGTCATTAAAGACGTTAATTCTAATAAGTGGATTGATGCCATGAAAGATGAAATAAAATCTATGGATAAAAATGAAGTCTGGGACATTGTTCAATTGCCTCAAGGACACAAAGCAGTCGGGGGTAAGTGGGTCTTCAAGACCAAACACGACCCTAATGGCAATATTGAACGTCATAAAGCTAGACTTGTAGCCAAAGGTTTTAATCAGAAATAAGGCATTGACTACACTGAGACTTTTTCTCCTGTGTCAAGAAAAGACTCTCTTAGAATTATCTTGGCATTAGTAGCTCATTATGATCTTGAACTATATCAAATGGATGTGAAAATTGCCTTTCTTAATGGAGATTTTCAAGAAGAAGTCTATATGCGTCAACCTGAAGGCTTCATTATTGAAGGTCATGAAGACATGGTGTGCAAACTTAAGAAATCACTTTATGGACTGAAACATGCTTTGAGGCAATGGTATCTAAAGTTCGATAAAACCATTACTGACTTCGGTTTTAAAGAAAATATTGTTGATCCATGTATATACCTCAAGATCAGTGGGAGTAAGTTCATATTTTTGGTTATGTATGTTGATGATATTCTATTAGCCAGTAGTGATCTTGGTCTTTTACGTGATACTAAGTGTTATCTATCTAAGAACTTTAAAATGAAAGATATGGGTGAGGCGTCCTATGAGATTGGAATAGAAATATTCTGTGATAGATCACTTGAAATTTTAGGTATGCCTCAGAAAGCATATATTGATAAAGTTCTAGAGAGATTTGGCATGATGACATGTTCTTCTAGTGTTGTTCCATTGCATAAAGGAGACAAGCTTGATCTTGATCAATGTTCGAAAAATGAACTGGAACGTAAAGATATGGAAAGTTATCCTTATGCTTCACTTATTGGGAGTTTGATGTATGCACAAGTCTGCACCAGACCCGACATTAGCCATGAAATTGGGATGCTAAGTAGATTTCAGAGTAACCCAGACTCGCTCATTGGAAAGCTACAAAGAAAGTATTGAGATATTTAAAGGAACAAGAAATTTTATGCTCACATATAGAAAGTCAACACATCTATAGATGGTTGAATTTCTGGTTCAGATTTTGGTGGATGTTCAGACTCCAGGCATTGCACTCTTGGCTATACTTATCTCTTAGATGGCGGTGCAATATCATGTAAAAGCCAAAAATCCGAGTTACTCTACACATCTACTATGGAAGCTGAATACGTGGCATGTTTTGAGGCTGCAAATCAAGGAGCATGGTTGCGGAATTTTGTTTGTCAATTTGGGTCATTGAGCTTTATTTCTGGGCCTTTGACTATTTACTGTGACAATAAAGCTACAATTCAATTCTCTAAGCATGACAAGATATCTAAGGGATCAAAACACATGGACCTTAAATATCTATCACTCAAACAAGATGTTAGAAGGGGAAAGATTATCATTGATCATTTAGGTACAGATGAGTTGGTTGAAGATATATTTACGAAAGGACTACCTCCAAAACCATTTCAGATACATGCTAGCAGTATGGGTCTTGAAGATAGCTCCTAGTTAATTTCTGCAATTCATTATTCATTATTATTGTATTTGACATTTTATTTTGATCTCTTATTGGACTTCTACATCTTTTATATTCTGTTTTTCCATTGTGTAAACATATTATTATTGGATTTATGATAACATAATTTGTCTTTTGTTTTAAGACATTATGGGACCATTACGAAAACTCTTACTAATGGCCTAATTATGATTGTTGTTAATATTGTGGTACATGAAAGGAATCATGTTGCAAAATAATGTGTCTGCCATGACTCTTATTAGCTTACTTGATTAATCAAGGCACTTATGACAACTAGCTAAAGAAAAGTTTTAACATTTTTATGCACGCCTTATGATTTCCAAGTGTAAACACAAATGAGTCTTCCTATCGACTAAGTGAAAGACTGTAAGATAAATCTTTATAGTATTTATCTTTCCATAATTGTGGTCTAAGGAATCCTAGTTTTCTAGGAATATATGTTAATTCTATATTCTAGTTACCTAATTATATTATGATTAATTAATAGAGTTATTTCCAATTAAGACTCTTTCGTGATGGACGGTCGAGATTAAGTCATAATTAAATCCTAAGTGGAACTTGGTCCTCTCTTCACCTATATATACTATGACTTTACCCATCATAAATCATACTCAAGAAACACATAAATAAGGTGTATAGGGAGAAGAGAGAAATCAAGACTTCATATCAATTGTTCGTTGACGGTTCGTGCTCACGCCTAGCTGCTTTCTACCACGACACGATGAACGGAGGTATTTCTTCTTTTCTATTTACGTGTGAATCTATTTTTGACATCATGTAGTTCAAAACGATTAAAGTTATGTAAAATTATATTTAACACAAGAAATCCCGTTATCTCTTTTCCTTATAATGTATCACACGCCGTTTGTATATGTATCTTTTATACAAACAAAATTTACATAGTTGTGCCTCAATTATACGGTTCGTCACTCTTTTGCTATGCGTAAATGATGGTCCTTTTTATTTGACTAGTATTATCAGAAAGAAATTAAAGTTGTAACTATTAAATGATTAAAATAATCAGCGAAAATCCAAAAAGATTGTCCAACAAATTAAAGTAGCATGAAATCAGCGGTTGACTAGTCGTTGTAGGGCAAAAACAGGTTTGGTTTCCTAATTTCGCACGACCTCGAGTTTGGTCCCATCGTTAAGTAAGCATACGAGCATCGAGACCAAAGGCGAGTCGTGAAGAGGCAGAAGCGTGCAAAGTTTTATGGTCAGTTTCTGCACCACCTAAATCTGATTATTTTCGTCTGGAGAATGATAATGAATACTCTGCCGACAAGATGCAATTTGGCTCGTAGGGGAATTTTAACGGGCTCCCTTGAATGTTGCTGTGTTTTATGTGGAGAGGAAGATGAAAACGTAAAATTATACCTTCGGTGAATGTATGGTGACTTTTAGAATATGGGCAAGACGCAAGAATTTGGGAATGGCTGGGTGTGTAAATGGTGATGCAAAAAATACCAAAACTATAGATATCGCAAAGTCGTAACCTGCTCATGGATAAAGGTAGAGAGCTAAGGAGGCAAAATGTTAGTGGTTCATCACGTTATAGGCTATTTGGAGTGAAAGGAACAGGTTAATAGTGAAACGAATATGCAAGTTTAATTTACTATACCATTAATCATCAACGAATACTTATTTGTTGAACTTAATGCAACATCTTCAGTGAAAAATTACACTATGTTTGAAAATAAAATAGGTTGTTCACTTGTGTTAGTAACATAAATGTGTAAGAGAAACGATTTATTAAATAAAATTATTTTCAACTAAAAAACATTGAGTACCAATTTGAAATGACAAAATCTCTTTTCTTATCAAAAACATATATTAAAATATATAGAATACTTTTTACCCTAAAAGAAATTTGCACATTGTCTCCGTGCGCCAAGTAGCTGGTAGTATATTAATAGTAAAAAACTTTAAATTGAAACATTGCAATCCCGTCTAATTTTCATGGTGGGATAATATCAAAATAATCAATTTTGACATTTGTATTATATATAGGCCTTGATAGAGAAAATGTAAGGAGATCAAAGGAAGAAACCAATTACTTTTTGACGTCTCATATATCGAGATGCAAGTATTTTTATATGAAGCTTTTTTATTCTAAATGGAAATTTTAATTTTGTTGGAAAAATGATATATGTATGTTACTTATTAGATTAGTCCAAAGCTAGCGCATCAAAATCCTGTTTCCGTTTTTTTTTTTTTTTGGCTGCTAATTGTTTTGTCCATCCTCTTTCCACTTATGTGCGTCTGTCCCCCTCAAAAATTAGGTTGGCTTGAACATTTATGTATATAAGAAGGAGATAATTTTGTTTTGATTTATGTAAATGCTACGGATAAAACTCACACGTTTTGCTTTACCTATTATCAAATAATAGAGCAAGAAACTCGCGTCGTTACCTTTTTTCCTTATGAATCACGCGCTTTTGTACATGTCATTTTATACAAAAGATTAACCATATTTGTGCATCATATATCATATGATTCGCCACTCTTTGCTAATAAATACGCGCAATGATTATGGTCCTTTCGATTTGACTAGTATTATCAGAAAAATAAATAGAAGTAAAGATTGAAATAATCAATGAAAACCCACAAAGGAATGTTTCCAAACAAATTAAAATAGCATCGAGCAGTGGCATATCCAGGAATTAATTAAATTTCGGTGGGCTAAATTTTTCTTTTCTTTTAAAGACCAGTAGCGAAGAATTTGGAAGAGAACTAAGAGGAGAGTGAATCTAAAGAATGCCTCAAAAAGTTGGTCTAAAATCGATTTTTAATAAGGTTTTCAAAGAAGATTAATATTGCTCACATATCTTTGCGTATTATTTTAACATTTAGTCTTTCGGAAAAAAAAAATTGATAATAAGTTTTACCATAGATAACCAGGGGTCTTTATTTGTGTTTTTGCATTAATATAGTTTTACCAAACATATGTTTATTAAAATAAAAGACTTAAAGTGTGATATGAGTGTTTTACGTCTGAAATTAAATAAAAGCATAATAAAGCTAGTATATATAGAATCAAGAGTTACAAATAAAGATAAAGCTTTAGGGCTCGTTTGGTGGGGCCTTTAAGGCCCTATATGGGTCATTCAGTCCGGATTGAACAGTAGCAGTCTTTGCTTTGGTTGGGCCTTTCTACAACCCGGGTCATTCATATTGAGTATGAATAACCTTGGTTTCGGCCTCAGATTCAATATGGGGTTGGAAGGAGTTTTTTAGTAAATGACTTCTACAGTGTTTTTCGAACTGAATGTCTAAAACCCAAAGTACCCCTTAGCCTAACGTATCAATTACATAGAGAAAGTGAAATCCAAATCTCAGATCTCACAAATTCGACTTCCCACATTCCATCGTGCAACAGTGAACCCTAGGTTCACTTTGTCGTCCACACAAGACCACGTGAAGAGCTTCGAAACAAGAGGTAATTGATTTCTCCATCTTTGTGCTTAAATTCGTGACCCAATTTCGGTTCGCTTTAGTACGCGCAAAACAACAATTGATTTTGTATTTATGTATCAATTCTTCTCTGTATTTCTTAATAGGGTACTCCGAAATCGTTGGGCGATTTCATTTGCTTTTCCGGAGTACCAAAAGCAAGCATGACATCATTATGTTTCCGTTTAGGTATGGAGAATCTTTGATCCATTGTACATTCAGTGTAATCGTGTTAATTTTCCGAAATTGATTGTAATCTTTGGAATCTTTAATGCAGCCGGTCATTTGTTCGCCTCGAAGCTTCTCGGCCTTACAGGTAAACCTTTACCCCCAATTTCTGGTGTTGGATGGTGTTGGGCAAGTCTAATCTGTCTACTAACATCTGTTTACCAGTCATTATGCTGTTGTGGCCTTTTTTTGTGGCTCAGATATTAGCCTGTAATCTTATTTATTATTATTGACCATGCTCTTATTTAGACATTATGAATCAGACATTAATCAAGTCACAATATCATTACCTATGCAATTTTATTATATAATGGTGTTGATGGTAACTTGAGGGAATGCCTTCTGTAGAGGAGCAGAATATATTTATTAATAACTAACTTTGAATTGGCAATGAACTTATCAAATGCTTACTGTATACTTGTAGTAATTTCTTTTTGCCTTTGTTATATATTGTGTCTCCATTGCATTGCTATTGTTGATCTGGTTATCTCATAAATGAGTAAGCATATTATAAATTTGTGTAGCTAAACTACAATGTGGTCTCTGTATCCATCAATCTATTCCCTAATTATGTTCATGACATTCAAAGTTAGTTATTTGTGTGTCTGAAATACTATATCAATGTTAAAACAACTTTAATGTCATTATTATTTTCATGATATGCTTCTACTAACATCTATTATTTTCAGATATTAGCCTGTAATCTTATAGCTAAATTTTAAAATCTCATTAACCTCTGTTTAATCCTTTCATGTATGGACATTGTGGTGCATTATTGATTTGATGAGCAACCATCTCAAAATTTCGAGCTTATTAGTGGATTTTTAATTCTACATCTCTTTTTCAGGTAACCTGCTTACTACCCTATTACTTGTGATTTTAATAATTGTGGTTATGTATAGCAGCATGCTATTATGAAGGAGTGTGATAGCAGTGAATGGGCAACCTCATTATACTCGCTACTTCTGTTACATGAAACCATATATGTTCCATTGTCATGTTATATGAAATGCATATTATCTTGCCATACATCAGTTGACCAGGTGGCCATTGATATATCTGTTGTACAGGAGGCTTGATATTTCTGGTTATATTTTGTTTTCTATGTTCTATGTATATTTGGAAGTTAGTGCATTTAATTTTTGGGAAATAATTAGTAATTCAGATATCTACATTTTATTTGTCAAATTGATATCTACATATTATTTCCTAAACACTGCAAAGTACTATATTCATAGGATGGATTTGACAGCACACGCCACGATCATCGGTTCAGCTCAATTATTGTTGTTACGGGCTAGATTATTATTGGTGTTGCTTACTTGCTTGCTTGCAAGGAGACGTATGACTGAGAGAAACAAATGTAAAAGAGGGTATTCTTACAGCATGCTTGGTAGGCTACCAAAACAAGTAGAACATATGAAAGATTTGGTACACATTAATGATAAGGACTGCATCGACATTCTACGTATGGATAGGAACAGCTTCCACAAGTTGTGTTATTTGCTAGAACATGGGGGTGGTTTAACAAGTTGTAAATACGTTAATGTCCAAGAGATGACTGCCGTATTTTTGCAAACTTTAGCCCATCACGATAAGAATCGTGTTGTTCGATTTAACTTTAAAAGATCTGGTCAAACCGTAAGTCATTATTTTCATAAAACAATGGATGCTTTGATCAAGATATCCGACCTACTACTGGTAACCCCCACACCAGTCACCACATATTGTACTGATGAGAGGTGGAAATCGTTTTCGGTAAGAAAAATAATATGTCATAACAACCTACTTTATATTTCATTTACAGTTAGGATACTAATTAAGTTTACTTTATTGAATTACTTATAGGGGTGTCTAGGTGCACTTGACGGTACGCATATTGCAGTTCGCACCCCTCTAATTGATAAAGAACGTTACCGTACACGCAAGGGATTTGTCTCAACAAACGTTCTAGGGGTTTGTGATACTAATAAAAATTTTGTATATATACTTGCGGGATGGGAAGGGCCAGTAGCGGACAGTATGGTTCTCAGAGAGGCATTAGTAAGGCCGGGAGGTCTTAAGGTTCCTGCCGGTAAGTAGAATTCCCAATTAAAGTGGTTATTACATAAGTTAAATTGAACAACAAATGAGTCTAATTAAAATTAATTTTTTGGCCAGGGAATTACTATCTTTGTGACCTAGGTTATATGAATGGCGACGGGTTTTTGGCACCTTTCAAGGGTAGGCGGTATCACTTGAATGAGTGGAGTACTGGTAGGAACAGGCCGGTAGATCGAGAGGAATTTTTCAACATGAAGCACAGCAAAGCCCAGAACGTAATAGAATGTGCCTTTGGACTCTTGAAGATTAGATGGCCAATTTTAGATCATCCAACACATTTCTCTGTTAAGTCCAAGTGCACTATAGTTTTGGCATGTGGATTGTTGCATAACTTTATCCGGTTACACATGGAAGTAGACCCCCTTGAAGCTAGTGGTGTACAACTTGTCGTTGGCGCGCATGACGAAACGGAGTACATTGAAACAGTAGTTCACACCAATGTCTGGCATGCTAAGCGTAATAATATGGCGGGGGAAATGTTTAACAATTGGCGTCTTAGACGTCAAGGAAACTAGATTGTGCATTTTCTAATTTCTGGTTTGTACTTTTTATGTAATATTCATATTGTGCCAATTTGAATATTTTAAAACATATCCACCAGACAGGTACTTGTGTTGTGGCATTTTTTGTGGAACATATATTAGCCTGTAATCTTATTTATTATTATTGACCATGCTCTTATTTAGACATTATGAATCAAACGTTAATCAAGTCACAATATCATTACTTATGCCAGTTTATTATATAATGGTAATGATGGTAACTTGTTGGAATGCCTTCTGTAGAGGAGCAGAATATATTTATTAATAACTAACATAGAATTGGCCATGAACTTATCAAATGCTTACTGTATACTTGTAGTAATTTGTTTTTGCCTTTGTTATATATTGTGTCTCCATTGCATTGATACTGTTGATATGGTTATCTCATAAATGCTGAGTAAGCATATTATAAAATTGTGTAGCTAAACTACAATGTGGTCTCTGTATCCATCAATCTATTCCCTAATTAATTTCATGACATTCAAAGTTAGTTATTGGTGTCTATGAAATACTATATCTATGTTAAAACTACTTTATTATTATTTTCATGATATGCTTCTACTAACATTTTTTCCTCCATCAGATGGAAGAAACCGCCACTAGCAAGAAACCAAAGAACAAAAAGAGTAATGGAAATGGTACTCGCAAATACTGGACTAAGATAGAGGAGGAGGCTTTGATAGAAGCTGTGAAGGAACTTATTATTGAGGGGTGGCAGTCGGGCAATGGATGGAAACCTGGATTCAATAACCAGGTTGCTTTTCGAATTAAGAATAAGGTCCCTTTTAGTGATGTCCAAGGGGATCCTCAATATGGTGCTTTATCTAGGTTATTTGGCCGCATGGGGAGTAACTTTGTGGCTTTGGACCCTCTATCCCACAAAATCACTATCGTAGGATCCGAAATATGGGAAGTCGGGGTTAAGGTACAAACTTAAAATTCAATCTATCAATTACTTAATGGTGATGATTAATTGATATAAATTTCTTTTTTGTTTATTATTATGCAGGTAAATCCAGATCTTGATAAGATCAAGACAAAACCTTTTCCATACTATAATGAATGGGATGTGATGTTTGGTTTCTCCAAAGGCACGGGTGATCATGCCGTTGACTTTAATGCTGCAAAAGAACGTGTGAATAGTCGTACGGCCCCACCAAACGACGATCCTACAGGTGATGCTCCCACTACTGTCCTAGAAGACCTGACCTCGGAGGCTGGCGATGAGGAATCTGGCACTCCACTTTCGGAAGGTGGTGGTCCTTGGAAAACATCTGGAATTAAAAAGCGTAAGGTTCGGTCAGCAGGAGTCGATGACGACTTGTTGTTGAAAGTGAGTAGTTCACTGGAGAAGACAGATATAGCAATTACTGAACTCTCGGCAGCTATTCGGTCACTAAAACAAGTCGACCCACAGGTAACTCTAATTTTCGCAGCTCTTCAAGATTTGCCAGACTTTACCATGACCACTAGGATTCGCGCTGCGAAGAAGATTGTCGAGTCTCAAACTCATGTTGCACTGTTCTTTAGTTTGGACACGGAAGGGCGGAGTGAATTTGTTAGGAGTATACTTGCGGAGTAAAAATGCAATACTACTTGAAAAAGCTTGCAAATGAAGGTTTATATATGTATTCGACCTTCTGGAATCGCCAATACCCTTTCTCCTTTCTGTCTGGCAACGTTGCATAGCTTATTTTGGTATAACCTATGAAGTGATTATCTAAACACTTTATGGTAATTAATTTTGTGGTGTTGTAATATAATACTTTATATTGGCATCTAGTATCCTATACCATTGGGGTTTTATTAAAAATATGTACTGAACGATGGATATAAAACGTTACATATTTGATCTTTACAGTTTCTGTAATTTTTCGATTTCAAACATGTTATTATTCCGATTGTTCTTCAAAAATTAGGCTATTCCCTCATTTAAACAAATTATTGTAGCCTTTAATTTTTTTTTCCACGTTCATCACCCTTTTCACTTGAGGAAAAATCAGTATTATGAAAACGTGAGTAAATTTAAATACGTGACAGGTCAAAATTCTTACTCTGCATTCTACGGAAAAAGTCTCCCTTAAATTGATTTGCCATAGAAATAATTATCAAAGGTTATCATATTATTTAATAAACAATTATTGCAAACGTAATTACACCACATAACTGCCAAAATTGGATTTATTTTGGTAAAGAAATAGGGCTGTTTTCATATACTCATTTTGGACATATAATAACGGTCAATTATACGAAATCCACATTGAACAATGAGGAAAAAATATGATGTTGGTGTAATAGGCCCAACCAAACCTCTTCTTCATCATAATATGTTAGGGTTCTTTATAAATTTGTCCGCCACCTTTGTAAAGCCTCTTAATTATTTTTCGCTACCCAAAAAATGAACTCAAACGAAATAGCACAACAAGTTGAGGCGGAGAAATATAATGATTCCGTTGTTGAATTGTTCCGTTCCCTACCTGTTCGTGAACTTCCACCACCGAAGTCTACCGCAGTATTGGGTGCGCCGGTTGCCGAGAGTGGCGCTCGAAAGGTGATTTTATGGTTTTTTCAAGTATTTGATCCATAATTGAATGTTTTTATGATAGATTGTAATAGCGCATTTTAAAACCATTTGCTGCAACTATATTCGTTGTTATATATTTAGAAATGGACAAGGGGTGATCGCATCCGACATATGCTTGGTCGGGACAAATGGAGCCTCGTCTCCGAAGTCAAAGTTATGATACTTACGATCGATAAGCTACCCGATCTTGAAAAAATCGACGGCGAGGATAGCATTATTAACCTCCTCTCTTATGTAATTGAAAAATCCGATTCCTTGCCGATGAATTTCGAAATTAGAGTCATCCGTCATCGATTGGTGGATCTATCTCAAAGGCTACAAGAATTCAAAAAGTGGTGTGCACTACCGGGTATTGTTCGTGGGGAAGATGGTTGTTACACTATCACCGCATCTTATCATCTAGCCAAGGTAACGCAATATAGATTCAAATCAATAATTACATGTTTTCTTGTGGCCGCTATTGATAATATTTTCAGTTGGTACTTATTGTTTCATGAAAATTGACGTAGGAGAGTGATTTGTGGCTGTATTTTCGACTAAACAAGGGGCTGCCTATGCAGTCCATTTTCGAAAACTTGTTTGAGTGTTGGGAGTTTGTTCCTTATCCTAAAGGGCAACCTGGAACTGCTGGTGAGCCGGTTCCGATCGACGATTAAGCATTTTAGTATGGAAACGTCCTAGGAACATTTTGTCTTATTTTGGTTCATTTGGCGCTAAGTGCTAACGGCTAATATGTATTTTGATTTAGTTGTTGACTGTACGAACGATAATAACTTATGGATTGTAACCCCCAGGTTGGATTACGCCACATCCATTTTGTTGTTTGATGTAGTTGGATGGATCGGATTGGATGTATGCTACATGTGTTGGTACTCCAACCTATTATAAAAAATACCTTGTGTATTTGCTTAGTTGTTACTAATTATATTGGCCACTGCATGCCGCTAGCTATGATTAAAAAAATATGAGATTACATTTTCGTTGATTTTAACATCTGTGGGAATGGTTATTAGATATCTTGCGTCCTAACGTGACTACAAATCAATGAGGACGTTTGATTTATTTATTAAATTGAAATTTTATAAATGCATTATGGATTGTTTTTGGGTGGAGTTATGAGTTGTGGTCCATCTTCTCTTCTGACCCAATTAAAGACAGCACTTGGAGAAACATAAATTGTAGCTATTGTTCTCGTATATACGTTATATAAATTATTGCAAATAACGAAGATCTACCACAAATTTTTGAAGTATTCAGTTTCATAAAAATGTAAGAATAGGACATACATTGATGTAACTAATTGACAACATGGATAAACGCAAACATCATATATAATAATTTAAGAAGGCTTCATTACAAAGTACCAATAAAACATTGACGACGTAATAAAATGGACGCCATGTTTAACCAAAACAGGCCATATTGTGATATTTCTAAACTCCAAAAGGCAATAAGATGATAGGCCTTTCATACACCCATGCAAAAACCATATATGTTATCACGGCATATAACGGTAATTGAAAACCCATTGTAACCGTTACATTGGCATCAAATATACATCATGAAATACATAATAGGGAAATTTAATAACATAAGGGGTTGTGGCGCCCCTATAGAACTAAAACCTCATAAGCGCAATGGTGTTGTAGAGCTTCTTGTATTCATAAGCGCGGAGTCGATCGATTATGGGAGTGTCACATATGGGAAAAGTCTTAGGCAGCTCGAACAAACCATCGTTGCGAGTTGGTAATATGAAACGCGGATCATTCTCCCAAAGTTGTGGAAAATCAAACAAAAACGACATGTCGTTCCATAATGGTTCCCCGGTGTAGATATACCTCCCCAACGTCGGCTTTCCCTATTAGACGACAATATATGAGAAACTGCTTTCAAATTTGTAAAATTATAATAAAGGTCAATAAAATAACCGAAAATGGAAAATCATGGCAAACAAAAATTTGTAGAAGAGTTTAAATTTTTTACATGTTTCATGGCCATCATCACCATTGAAGGTATAGACACAACGTTGGTAGCGGGATCCCATTCAACCATAGGAAATTCGAGAACCTCTTTGAAAAGTTCATAGCGATCACGGAGTAGTTCATAGTGCACACGGAAAAATGCCTTCGTGTAGGGACACTTGAAAGTGTAGGTCATCACCAACGTGATGACATCCAATACACGGTCGATTACCACGGCATCCATGTTTTCCATGTAGCGTCGTGCCTCCACTAACTCAGCGACAAACATTCGCAATTGTTGTCGTCCCCACAACACGGTACCTTCCGAAATTTGCAACGTCGCCTCATACTCCATTTCGTACTCCATTTTTTGAGGGTTTGTTAACTACAACACATGACTTTTAAGATGATTTGTTAAAGGATTTAATTAGTTGTTAGAGTCCTTCTATTTACATTTGCAAAAATATGACGGTTTAAGTAGAAGAGAAATGTAACGTGTATAATTTTTTCACTCATTAGCTGCAACAATATTTAATTTTACAGAGCTAAGGGTACAAGGTATTTATTATTGCAAGTTGTAATATAGGCGTCATTGAAGATTGTCCAGGCCGTAATACGCAGCCACTTCCCTAATATATGAATAATTATATTATAAATTTTTAATCACAACTGATTGACCTCACAAAACTAAAAAGTATATAATATGGTAACAATAAATAAGCCTCTAGATTGTAATGGAGATAGTTGGTAACTTGATTTATGCATGGCAAGTGGGTATTAGAATGATTTCATATCCCGTACTATGTGTAGCTTATATCGGGTAAATAAAACTTTAGATTTCTATAAAAATAGGTAGGGGATTAATTGTAGAGACTCTATTATATAGATTTGCGTAATATGGTGCCATAACATGAAGGATAAATAAATTGCATAATTACACTCATTATATAGCCAGCATACATCAAACCCTATATGGAAAACCATAGCAAATAACAATCACAAACAAAAGAACTGCCAACTTGAAAAACGCTTAGTACATGATAAAGATAATAGGGACATCCAATTTTAGTAATACAATATAAGCAATAGTACACCAAATTACCCTTCCAAACTCTCGAAGTTTATATATGATATACCAAACGTTAGGTAGTTCGGTAGAATTCGTTATATATTCCACAATAGATCGTAGCCTTGCGAAGTTCATCCTCATTCTGAAATTCAGTATGTGGAATCAATTCAACGTCGATTGGTTGAAAAGGTGTGGGCGGGTGTAGGACGCGCGCGTCATGGCAGTACTCTGCCGGTATATCAAACATGAACTTGAACTCATCGTAAAATTGTTCGCCTTGATTGAAAAAACGACAAGCCGCAGGGTTAAACTACAACAAATTAATGTATACATTATTCGTAATATATAACTAGATCAAACAATAAGATGACTCTACTATAAATATAAGAAGACCAAGATCTTGTAAAAATAAAAAGCTTGAAAACTTTATTCAATTAATTGTAGGGGATGACGTACATGTCTTATAGAGGTCGAGATTTGTGCAGGCATTGTTACCGTATTGGTTGGCTTGTGATATTTAACGAAAGGGAAGCCAAGTACGTAAACAAACAATTCATAACGACCTTTATACGCAGCAAACTGCTCTCGTAGTGCGTTTAGTTGGAAAGGATGATTAAACGTTGCCGACAAAATGGGAAGTATTGTATTAAGGACTGGCCCAACAACTTTCTCTTTGTGAAGAGGTACGAATTTCCGACAAAACAGTAGTTCGCGCAAAAAAAACTCGGTCGTGCTCGGCTTGCCAAAATGCATGACCCCAACCTCCATCCATTTTATTATTCTTTCAAAGTAAAAATATGATGTGTACTTACACTATGGGTTTTGATGTAGTATAAAATGAAACAACCATATATATAGGCTTCAGGATTTTGTGGACAAAAAAAACATGGACCATGCGTAATTGAGTGTCCCAGTATTTCCACCATTTGGTGGGGACAAGCAATGTTAAAATAATAATGTTGATATTTCAAGTTGGCACTTATACGATACGGCATGATGTATGTGTTGACCACATGTGGTGAATAGGTAATATACAAAAGTTAGTGCAATACAGAGATATATCACAAATTGATAATTGTTATTATAGAAACAAACTTAGCATATTAGAAATACAACATAATTTGAAATACAACTAATTAAAATGCATCCTTAATGAAGACCGTTTTGTAGATGTTGGCGTCTTAATTTTGTGATGAGCAGTATCGGAATCATCCGTATATTTCCGGCGAAAGGTCACGCCAAGTAGAAGAAGCTTCCGAACTTCGTGATGCTTCCATAGAATAGTACGATGTTCTAGAATCTTGTGTACTTGGATAATCGAAAACCGTATTGCTTGTATATGCTGGTTGGGCCTGGACGACGTTTGTTCTATTGGTAGTCAAATTCCCACGGTAACGATGATTGGCTTGATTACCTTTAAAGCAATAACAAATATGGAACAATAAATCATATTCAAAACGGGTGGAAGAACAAAAAAAAAGTATTTTAAATTAGTAATAAAATTACACATAATGTCTTTTACCTACGGACCCATCTGTATCAGACGATATCATGATAGTATCTGGATTTAGGAAAGGGAGGATAGGTTCTGGTTCGCCAAATATTTTTTTAAAATATTCCCAACACGGTTCACCTTGATGGCGATAAGCCACAATGAACTCCTTGTTCTTAAATTAACAGGATACGTTAGTATATATTTAATGACATTAATATATATATATATATATTAAAAATTTCCTATAATGCATGTATTTGTAAAGGATTACCATGCATAGGGTGTCCCAAACTTCATTTTCAGCATGTAGAATATTGTTAGGTTCGTCGTACGTGAATTCTTGCATTGCCAGTAACGCCTTGAATGTCAAATATCGATCTTCGAGTATTTCAAATCGGCGAAGGCAAAAAGGTTTGGTAAACCGTTTACACCAACGTGTGTTTACCTCGTCACGAGCGGCAAATATGCATGTTCTAGAACCCCTCGTTAATGATATACCTACACGATCAGCCTCTTCACCTAATTTTATTATGAAAGTTAAATCCATGTGGTCTTTCCATATATCAGTATAAAACATTGCTTGTTGAAATGGATCAACAGCAGTGGACATTTGGTTTTAAAATAAACAGATAATATGGATAAAAATGGAGTTAAATGGCAATGGTAGTGAGGAGCAAATATTTTTAATTTCTGCATGTAAGTTATTGTATTTCCTCTAATTTATAAAGATTGTATGTATCACGTGAATTTTTAAGTGAGTTGCATGATTGATTAGTGAACACTGCGGTATTCAGACATGATGAGTTTTTCAATTTTTCCATATAATAATTGAAAGATGTACATCAAATTGAGGTAACAACAAAGTAGCACGGGTTGGCAAGATAGTAGATGAGAAATAATTGAACATATTTCCAAATAATAGATTCAAATCATCTGACAAAAAATATAGTATGGATCTAGCACAATATGGAAGGGCCAATAAAAACCCTCCATCCCACCAAATTCAGTACTTGTCCCCTGATGTGATGTGGTAAAATTGGAATTGCATGGCAAGTTGCTCAAATGAATGTCAACATAATCCCATCTTTTTAGGCAAAAATATGCCCTTGCATCACATCTGCCAAAGGGAAAAAAGGGGAATCCAAGGTTAATTACATATATGAAGTTGGTTCTATTATCGGAGTCACCTAGTGGCAAAATAAAAATTCACACAACTCTTACTCATAATTACATTTCCCTACAAATTGTCTATCTTATAAAAATAAACAAATTTAACAAGGTAAGGATAAAATGAGTCAACGTGGCGCTTCATCCACTAGAGGTCGTTCAAATACTTTTACTCACTATGGGGAGGTTATCTATCACAGAGCTTGTTTTTGTGGGGAGCATATGATTCTCAAGACTCATTGGGGCGATGATGATCCGGGTCGTCGCTACTTCAAATGCATGTTCAACGGGGTAAGTAGGAATATGAAAATCAATAAATTTCCAGTTACATCTACCATTACGTATAGTAATTGTAAAGTGATATTTAACTTATCGTAGGATTCCGGTTGCGGTAAAAAGGAATGGCATGACCCACCAATGTGTATTCGCGCGAAAAGAATAATTCCGGGACTGCTTCGGAAGCTAAATAACTATGAAAACTCAATAAATAACCGATCGACAACGAGCCAAAATGAAGTTCAGTCAACAATTAAGGATGGGACTAACAGCAAGATCAACCACACCCAAACAATCGAGCTAAAGAAGAAGTTAAAGCAGGCACAAAGGAAAACGTGTGTGTTGTGGGTGTTGTTAACTATATCTTGGATGTTAATAATTGCTATTGTGAAGGGAAAGAATAATGTTTAGATGCAAAATGTAATCATTCTCCCTGTCGAATAAAAGTTTGGTAAAAGTTATGCCACCAATATACATGTAACTATGCATGCCAGCAATAGTTATTGCATAGTTACATGATGCAGTAATATAGATTGTCATATATACACATCTATATAAGTAGGCTCAATATTTCTAATATATAGGACATCACATACAGAGTATGCAACTGATGTTCACTATGATATATATATATATATATATATATATATATATATATAAATGTGAACATAATTTTCATCCAAAAAGAGCAGCTAACAATCTCAAAGAAAACTCTGTCTCTAAATATAAAAAATAGAGTTGACACCCTTATTCAGACAAAGGCGTATAAGCAGCGAGGTTTATAAATTCGGAATAAACTTACGATTCAAAGTTGGTGTTGTAGTGTGTGGTTACTACGCAAACATCACAGACCATGCATCGTAGTAAGGAAATGGAATGTTTCGCATTCTACGAATTTCCGGCACTTGCTACAAAAT
Source organism: Linaria vulgaris (assembly GCA_948329865.1). Lineage (NCBI taxonomy): Eukaryota > Viridiplantae > Streptophyta > Magnoliopsida > Lamiales > Plantaginaceae > Linaria > Linaria vulgaris. Next base: position 128,098,017 of record OX415249.1, on the reverse strand, counting down.
GAATACAGTCATTATCATTAATTAGGATGATTTTGATTGTAATTAATTCCACACAGCATTTTGATTTAATTCACTAAGAGATTTACTTACCAATATATAGTTTTGCCATGCCAATTCATCAACAACTATTAGACAACGTGTTAATGAGTCCATCCCGTTGTGGCCTTGAGAGTCGTTGTAATTTGATAGAATATTGAATTTTCTTTCCCAGTTCATGAGCTTAACTTGGATTTCCCTCACGCCGTCATGTACACCGTTGGTAAACAGGTCATTCATCATTGCAAAAATCCTGTTGTAAAATTCAGGTTTCCAAGAATGTCATGAACACCAACCATCGAACCTTAAACCAGTAACAACATTAATTAATCTTAATTCTTCCTCTGTTGTCCAATGACAAGGCTGTTGACTACGGCGGCGTATGATTGCATAAGTTGTATCACACCCTATTCAATAAATAACATGAAACAGGGGTTGTTATTACTTGTGTTTCTATTAATGATACACATGGCAGTTTGGTAAAAAACTATATGATAATGGTTCCAATAGTTAAAATGTGAATAGAAGGTGAATGCAAGTATATCATCAGATTACCTAGTCCAGACATTGTTGATGTGGTTCCCTCTAGCTTTGACTCAATTGTAAATCGTTATCTCACCAACAAACGCAACGCAATCTGATTGGAAAAAATAGAGAGGAAGCAATGTATATGTTATTGATCAAGAAAAAACCCCCATTAAAAATAATACATTCCGGAAACCCTATACAAAAAACAAGTGAAACCCCGACCGAACATTGTCCATAATAGAAGTCTAAATTACCAGTCTCAGGTAAGGGTCATAAATGAAAGGGACGAATACTTCCTAGTTCACATAGCAAAAGTAATGGACAATCAACTTCTCAATCACATTATACATTTTATGCTTATGGTGCACCATGGAAATGTGCAAGCAATTTCGTATACAATCATGGAATTTAACAATGGCATATTAGAGGGTAAAAATAGTAATCACACATAATGGTGATACGAGGGAAAAAGGGTTGATCTGCATTCTACAGCCTAACCCCTCGTTGCTTCGTCTAAAGAATGTGAGAAGCAATTAATGTTTTAGTACATGCAATCTGTGGTACAGGTACAATTCACATTTTCTGTTGTGTTGTGCAGCTAATTTAGCTCGAGAGGGGTCATAAGTAACGCAACGCACAAAGGATATAAAATATCACATAATTACATTGGTTAAGGCGAACTTTTTAATTCATGACTAGTTAATTAAGTTGATATTTATACAATTTTGATACAACAAAACTTTCAAAGTAAATAATAATCACAATAATAGCAATTTTTATGATGATGACGGTGATTATGATGTTATTATTTGATAAACTCCATTTAGCAGTCATCATAACTCATTCGAAGGGATAATCAATTAAATTGATCAACAACGTCAAACAATATCCAATCCAGGACGTAAATCATAATAGGTAATCTTAGTCTAAGCAGATGAAAATACATGTACCCTTCCCATCCAAATACTACTCAAATAAACGAATTCAGGTTCCATCAAACTTTTTTCTAAACTGCACAAACACATTCAAGCAATACAATCATGGTGCATTAACAGTCTGTATAACTACTAAAGAACGCCCTAAATCCGGAAAACTGTTAATTATAGTAATTGCAATTTCAACAGTGAACCCTAAATTTGTCACACGCATGGTAAGTGCGAATTCCGTTAAGTACAATATACGGATTTACCTCTTTATATGTGAGAGATGTAGCGCAAGACCTTCTGGACAAGGTAAGGCCAATTCTCGTCTTCGACTAATCTCTGCTCAATTCGGTGATGGGGGAAGGAAAGTGTAGTGAGATTCCCCAATTTGATACAGTGATGGCCCTTTACTGATAGTTTGGGATATAGATGGGGGTAATTTAAGGGCAAATAAGACAATTTTTATATGAGTTATGTGAATAGACACTGAAAATTGATAACCAAAGGTGGGATAAGGACATGGTACATAGTCAATATAAGAGGGAATTCTACATCAACCAAACTTAATACTCATCAAATAATATGGATCTTATTAAAATCCTTGATGAAAATGACCAAAATGATTAGGCCCAACCAAACGAGCCCTTAAAGTGCTACAAAATGTGTTAATAGATAAGAAATATAAAAAGATATGTATCTCATACATACATATCTAAACTATGTAACATAACCTTAAAAAGCATAAGAAGAAAAAACACATTCTATATATGGAACAAAATCAGTTTATCTAATAATAAATGGGGCTTTTTAAAAATTAGGCATAGTGCATGGGTGGTTCTCGCAATTTCTCAATTTTTAAGCCTTTTAAGTCAGTGGTTCTGTTCTCGTTCCTTTTTTTATTGGCAAAAATAAATTTTATTAAGAAAAATGAAAGTACGTAACATACGAAGAGAAAAAAAGAAAAAATTACATGCAATCAAGCAAAAAAATTCAACCAATCGAAAGAAGAGTACAAAAAGCTTCTTGATTTAGTACTAATCCAACTCCAACTTTTCAACTTGATGAGATTCACGGTCTTGCTAATGTTTTCCTTCCTTGTTTAATTGTGTTTATAGATCTAAACTTCTTTCATATTATGCTAACACATAAAAACTTTAAGAAACACCCACATATACTACTTTATTATATAGATGGAAAAAATATCCTAGCTAATGAATAGACCCGCCCCATCAAGCATACTTCTTCTAACATAAAAAAATATTTGAAATTAGTTATTTACATATAAATGACCACTATGTATCTAAATTTCTGTGCATTTCTTCGAAAAGTATCAAAATGTTTTCGTTTTTGACTCTAACGAAAGGAAAAATACATGTAGTTTTCATGTTAGCTATATTTTTACGAATTTTTAGAACCATGCTGAAAAATTCTCGAAATATTACGAAACATTTTTTATTTTTAGCTGACCGAAACTTACTCGGAAATCAAAACTTTAATCCATGATAACCACCGTATTGTTTATGCGTGCATGAGCGATAAAAAAGATTTAAACTCTTTCTATATATTTTATAAAGTTGTATGGTAGATGTATATAGGTGTAATATAAATAAGAATAAAATAGACAAGAAAATGAGTTACGAACTTGAAGGTTGGCGTTACGGTTTTTTCTGTGATATATCATATACGAAAGTTGAACACAAATTGAGATGTTCAAGTCTTCTAGTTATAGAGAAACTTACTGTCTAATTATAATTAATGAAAATAACATGATGTGAATTGACTACCTATTTATATTATATGAAAACACATATTCATATATACAAGTTTTTTTGTGTATCTTTGCATTCTTTTTACGTATATCTCATGAGCCTTATTACACTACAAGAAAATGGATTATTAGCTAGGACTATTTGCTACGGGTGGTGTAGGCAATGGTGCTTTTGTCATTGGCTACGGAAAATCCGTAGCCCTTGGTCATTTTTTAGATTTAAAAAAAAAAACTCATTGGCTACGGATATATCTTGTCGCTCTTAACCATTCGCGACGGGAAAATCCGTAGGCATTGGTCAAAGGCGACGGGTTCCCGTCGCCCATAGTACACGAACAATTAAAATATATATATATATATATATATATATGTATATGTATATATATTGGCTACAGCTAAAAGCTGTAGCCAATAGGCAATGGCGACGGGCTTTAGCCATAGCCAATACGCATGTCGCCTTTAATCTGGGCGCCAATTGGGCGACGGGCGTTGATCTGGGTGCCATTTTTGGCGCCCAAACCAAAGGGCGACGGGCGCATGGGCGACGAACGTAGCCCGTCGCCCTTGTTCCAGAAATAATAAAATTAAAAAAAAACTTTTTTTTTCTATAAATACTCCATTTTTCATGCAAAATATATCAACTCATTCACAATACATATCTCAATCTCTCTTATATAAATTAGTGTTTTTTCGTAACGGGAGATCGCAATCAAGCCTCTCGCCCTTCAAAAAATGTGGTGCAACTAATCGAATTAGCCTTCAAAATCTTCAAAGGCAAAGTGTTCAAAATCGAGTTCGTAATGCCACCACTAATGAGCGCCATAATGAAGCCGAGCTAGGTGTTAATACACTTCCCAATGAAGTTGCGTTGACGAATCGACCATTCTTGATGGTGAGGCCCCCTATTCTCCCTTTGGCTAGTGCTCTTACCACTCCTCCCAATGCACGTGTATCTCACGGTTAGGAGGACGTGGAACCCAAAGATGAAGAGGAAAATGAAGACGACGAAGAAGCAAATGAAGATGAAGATGAGTAGATGGTTCCGCCACCTTTGTCGATAGGGCGCCCCTCACGTGCCGGCTCACAACGCTCGAGTGCGGGTAGTTCTACCAACCACACGATGACCCCTTGAAGCGACGCTCCATTGCGGTTAATGAACATGGAGAATGGAAAACGCAAAAAATTGAATTTCAAGCACGATTAGCGCGATCATCAAGAGGTGTTTACGGACGATGGCACCGACATTCGACCGTATCACTGAAAGTGACCTAGCGTCTATGAAAAAATGATTTAAGGTAAACAAGTACTTATTTTAAATATTTCATCTTTAATTATATTAGAATGTTAATTTAATTTATACTAATTAGACATTATTTTTTCCCTAAGGGAACGTATAAATGGGATAGTAATAATGATAATAAGATAGACTTTGCATTCAAGAGAACTGCACAAGTACGATTTTCTGACAATGTTTCTTGGGCCAAGAGGTTGTACTACAAAAGGGTTAATGATCCTGCTTATAAAGGTCGACCTTATTGTTGGATGTCTGACGCTTTGTTGGAAGAATACAAACCATATTGGGAGGAAGAAGAAACAAAAAAGATCTCTGACCAAGCATCAAAGAACAGAAATGCAAACAAGTGCCACACGGGTAGCAACTCTGCATCTTCAACATATACTGATGGATCCATTAGCATCGATGAGCATTCACAGAGAAAGGTACATTAATTACGAATTGTTAATTTTGAAATTATTGCATTAAGTCTATATTATATAATATTATTGATTATGTCATTCAAAATATCGTTGTAGAACAAGTATTTCAATAGGGAGATGAAATTTCATGAGGCGTACATGTGGACTCGAGTGGTTAAGGGTCCAAAGGGCGAGCCATGAATATTTGGTTGAACGCAGAAGATAAGGCCTTTTAGGTAAGTATATTGGGTTGAACGCGTCAGGAAGGGTGTCCAATGGGGAGAGGATAAGGACTATTAGGCTGGAAAAACAAGTGAATGGGCGTTTTAACGAACAAGCAACACTCTTAAAAGAGACACAAGAACTAGTGCGTGCCCAAAGCCTGCGATTAGCTGACATGGAGAAAAGACTTGATCAAGAACGCCAACAGTATTGGAGTCAAAGCTTGAATAGTGGAAACTCATCTGGACAGCCCTCTGTGGGTCAAGGGACTAATGATTGGCAACCTCTTTTAGATCTACTCAACCATGATAATATTAATCTTCCGAACGACTTCTTTCCTCCTGCGAACAACAATGATGGAACGGGCCCGAGTTGTTAGTTTGTTGTTTACTTAATATTATATTAGGATTTGTTGTAATGTTTACTATTCTGTTTAGTTTGGTGTGTACGATTTTTCCTCGGCATGTAATAATTTTAATTTGGTTGTTTAAGCTTGTTCGAATTCACTTCTAAACTATTTCTTAGTATGTTTTCACAAATTTCATAAAAAAACAAATTTCATAAAAAAAAAAGACAATAAACGAACTTTCGGGGAAAAAATGTAATTAATCGAAAGTCGTAAAACAAATCCGATTCCATTTCTTCTTTCACCAAACACTTCTAAACTATTTCTTAGTATGTTTTCACAAATTTCATAAAAAAAGACAATAAACGAACTTTCGGGGAAAAAATGTAATTAATAGAAAGTCGTAAAATAAACCCGATTTCATTTCTTCTTTCACCAAACACTTCTAAACTATTTCTTAGTATGTTTTCACAAATTTCATAAAAAAAAAAAAAAGACAATAAACGAACTTTCGGGGGGGAAATGTAATTAATCGAAAGTTGTAAAACAAACCCGGTTCCATTTCTTCTTTCACCAAACACTTCTAAACTATTTCTTAGTATGTTTTCACAAATTTCATAAAAAAAAAAAAGACAATAAACAAACTTTCGGGGAAAAAATGTAATTAATCGAAAGTCGTAAAACAAACCCGATTCCATTTCTTCTTTCACCAAACACTTCAAAACTATTTCTTAGTATGTTTTCACAAATTTCATAAAAAAAAAAACAATAAACGAACTTTCGGGGGGAAAATGTAATTAATCGAAAGTCGTAAAACAAACACGGTTCCATTTCTTCTTTCACCAAACACTTCTAAACTATTTCTTAGTATGTTTTCACAAATTTCATAAAAAAAAAAACAATAAACGAACTTTCGGGGGGAAAATGTAATTAATCGAAAGTCGTAAAACAAACACGGTTCCATTTCTTCTTTCACCAAACACTTCTAAACTATTTCTTAGTATGTTTTCACAAATTTCATAAAAAAACACAATAAACGAACTTTCGGGGAAAAAAATGTAATTAATCGAAAGTCGTAAAACAAACCCGATTCCATTTCTTCTTTCACCAAACACTTCTAAACTATTTCTTAGTATGTTTTCACAAATTTCATAAAAAAAAAAGACAATAAACGAACTTTCGGGAAAAAAATGTAATTAATCGAAAGTCGTAAAACAAACCCGATTCTATTTCTTCTTTCACCAAACACTTCTAAACTATTTCTTAGTATGTTTTCACAAATTTCATAAAAAAAGAAGAGTATAAACGAACTTTCAGGAAAAAAATGTAATTAATCGAAAGTCGTAAAACAAACTCGATTCCATTTCTTCTTTTACCAAACACTTCTAAACTATTTCTTAGTATGTGTTCACAAATTTCATAAAAAAAAAAACAATAAACGAACTTTCGGGGAAAAAATGTAATTAATCGAAAGTCGTAAAACAAACCCGATTCCATTTCTTCTTTCACCAAACTCTTCTAAACTATTTCTTAGTATGTTTTCACAAATTTCATAAAAAAAATAAAATTTCAAAAGACCATAAACGAACTTTCGGGGAAAAAAAATATAATTATTCAAAAGTTGTAAAACAAACCCGATTCCATTTCTTCTTTCACCAAACACTTCTAAACTATTTATTAGTATTTTTCCACGAATTTCATAAAAAATAAAATTTCAAAATACCTTAAACGATCATTCGGGGAAAAAAATGTAATTATTCAAAAGTTGTAAAACAAACCCGATTCCATTTTTTCTTTCACCAAACACTTCTAAACCATTTATTAGTGTGTTTCCACGAATTTCATAAAAAATAAAATTTCAAAAGACCATAAACGAACTTTCGGGGAAAAAAATGTAATTATTCAAAAGTTGTAAAACAAACCTGATTCCATTTCTTCTTTCACCAAACACTTCTAAACTATTTATTAGTATGTTTCCACGAATTTCATAAAAAAATAAATTTCAAAAGAGCATAAACAAACTTTCGGGGAAAAAATGTAATTATTCAAAAATTGAATAAAAATACACAATAAATACTAAAAAAGAAAAAAAAATGTAATACGCATTGCCTACGGATTTTCCGTAAGCAAAGACTATAGGCTACGGAATATTCCGTAGGCAATGATTATTGGCTACGGATTGTTCCGTAGTCAATAACTATTTTATTGGCTACGGAATATTCCTTAGCCAAAGACTATTGGCTACGGAATATTCCGTAGCCAATGAGTATTGGCTACAGATTGTTCATTTGCCAATGGCTATTGCCTAAGGATTACTCCGTAGTCAATAGTCATGCTATATTCTATAAATACCCCAACTCTTCCATTCATAAAAATATTCCTACAACTCTTTCATAAATCATACCTTCCACCAAAAGTTTTTCCTACAATTTCTACCATTCAATATTTAAATTAAGTATTCAATATTTAACCATCTTTATTTAAAAAAAATGTATATTTACTACATTCCATTTAAAAATTCCAAAATTATTTCACGATACAAATATTTATGCATTAAATATATTACATAATTAATCTTGTAATCATTATTGGCGAATATTACATATATAATTAAAAATATTAAGAATATTACATATATAATTAAAAATATTACGAATATTACATATATAATTAAAAATTATTTTTTTATATTTACGAATATTATTGGCGACGGATATATCCGTCGCCAATAATATTTTTTTAAAAAAAAATATAATAAGCTGAAAAACGAAAAAAAAAAATTAATGGTATTGGCTACGGAACTTTTCCATAGCCAATGCCCATTGGCTACGGAACTTATCCGTAGCCAATAGTAAAAGGGCATTTTGGTCTTCCGTTATTGCCAGTAGTTTGGGGTGAAAAATGCAATTTATTTTGGGGTGCAAAATACAATTTTGTACCACCACGTAGACAATTTTGGCCCGAATAAGGACATAGGACATTTTTAATAGATTTTTTAAAAGACATGGGGCATAAAAAGAAGGCCCGATAAAATTGGGCATATTAACTTTTTGAAAAAAGATAAGGGATAGAAATAATAATTCGTCCAACTTTTTATTCATATGAATTTGAACTCGTGATGTTATTCTTTTGCATTCCTCACACCATTCGAATTATTTTTTGTTATGAACCAAACAAAAAAATGTTTATTTTATGTATTGTAACTATTATTATGATCGTTATTAATAGTATTAATATCACAAAAAAAGTATAATAATAAGAGAAGTGAAAAGGATGCGACTCTTTTTCTTTCTTGTATGCCTATTTAATTTGTTGATCTTTATCTCATTACGTCATTGTACAATTATCATATATTTTTTACATATTTTATTTCACTACAAGATTTCGGGTTCATTCCCGACCGGAAAATCCCGACCGGATTTCGATCGGGAGCATTCTCGACCGACATTCGGTCGGGACGACTTTTCCCGACCAATATTCGGTCGGGCATTTTCAATAAACAATTCCCGACCGAAAATCGGTCAGGAAGGGTTATTCCCGATCGCAATTCGGTCAGGACTATTATTCCTGACCGAATTGCGGTCGGGAAACTCTGGGCGGGAAATTTCCCGCCCATGGTGTAGCCCTAATCTCGGCCCAGCTGGGCCGCGCAGCTGGGCCGAGACTTCTCGACCAAATTTCGGTCGGAAATGAATACCTCCCTCCTCCTCTTCATTTTCACTCTCACATCTTCTCTCTCTCCCCTACTATTGCCGACTGCAGCTCCCCTTTTCACGACCAAATTTCCGTCGCCACTTCCGATTCGGTAATTTTTTTCGTTTTTTCTTGTTTTTTATATTTTATTTAATGCTTTAATATTAATTATTTATGTTATATTTAATGTTTTAATATTAGTTGTTAGATATTGTAGGAATTGTTAGGATTTAATTAGGAAATGCCTTTAGGAATTGTTAGGCTTTGGGAAAATGTTAGATTTTTATGCCTTTAGGAATTGTTAGGCCTTAGGAAATGTTATAGTTTTATGATTTTAGTAATTATTTATGACTTTAGGAATTGTTAGGCTTTGGAAAATGTTAGATTTTTATGCCTTTAGGAATTGTTAGGCTTTGGGAAATGTTATACTTTTATGGCTTTAGGAATTGTTAGGCTTTAGGAAATGTTATAGTTTTATGATTTTAGTAATTATTTATGCCTTTAGGGAATGTTATAGTTTTATGATTTTAGTAATTATTTATACCTTTAGGAATTGTTAGGCTTTAGGAAATGTTATAGTTTAGTAATTATTTATGACTTTAGGAAAACTATATATGATTTTTATATGTGTTAATTTATTTATTAGGACGTTAATTATGGAGTTATTTATGTTATATTTAATGTTTTAATATTAATTATTTATGTTATATTTAATGTTTAAATATTAATTGTTAGATATTGTAGAAATTGTTAGGATTTAATTAGGAAATGCCTTTAGGAATTGTTAGGCTTTGGGAAATATTTATGACTTTAGGAAAAAACTATATAACTTAGTATTGATTAAATTTAGGTCATCTCTACAATTAGAAAAATTTTAACTTAGATGCTTTTACTTAGTTCGTAGCACTCCTCTTCGACGACATGTCGTCCCGTGATAGCGATCGTGGCCAGCCCTCGAAGAGAGGGCGTAGTGGTCCATCGAGCACTCCATCGAGTACTCCACCTACTGGTCCACCGAGGATAGGTCCTCGTCTACGGATCAATCATTCCGGCGGTGCACCACCCGCTCATGTCGATGCACCTGATACCGATCTTGGCGAGTCCCCTACTTCTTCACATCCACATAGGCGTATTGGACCGAGTGGCGGTACTCCACCAGATCTAGTAGTACCATTTCGACTAGATGATGATCACGTATCATCGACGCCATCGTCATCATCTAGGCCATCGTCATCATCGAGGCCACCGTCATCATCGAGGCCTACGACATCTAGGCCACGCTCTACAGAGTCTACACCGGCGGGTCCTAGTACTTCTTCCCCTGCAGACGATGCCGGTGCAGGACCATCTTCAGCGACACAGCAGAGACTGGGCCGAGGCATATCGAGAGGGGCCGCATGTTCCGGCTGACCGTAGAGCCCGTCGTAGGGTACAGCTGGATCAGCACGGCGTATTTCTTGATGGGAGCAAGATAGCGGCGGCAATTACCTCGGTCATTAGGGGGTTTATGAAGACGTGTATTCCTTCATACACCGAGGTCAACCCAGTAGTCCAGGGACAGATGTGGGCTAAGTATAAGGTGAGATTTTGAAAGTTTACTAAATATATATACATATTAAGATTTTTATTTAACGAAACCTTAATTAAAAACCATATTTAATTGCAAAGCATATACTACATTGATCCGGCTGACATGGTTCGGTCACATTCCGCATACGAGGCGAAGGCTAAGAAGTGTTACAAGGAAATCATGTACAATGCGAAGAAGAACTATTACGACAGGCTCGATGATCCGAAGTGGGCGACGCGTCCGAAGAACAGTTGGATGAGCGACAAGTTAGAGAGGATGTTCGTGACGCATTGGGAGTCGGCTGACCATGCGAAGAAATCAGTTTCAGGACAGAAGAACAGGCGAGGAGGAGGAGGAGAGGCACCAAACCTTGATCGTCCTGCACGATCTACTCATGCTAGTGGGTCTCGGAGCTACACGGAGATTCGACGTAGGATGGTATGTCTTATTAAATTGAGTTTCTATACGAATATCTATTGTCTTAAATTTAAATAGCTAAAAAACAAATGTATATCCATATGCAGGCTGCTTCGAGACCTCCAGGGCCCCTGAGCCTCGGCACGATGAGGCATATCGTTATCAGCACACACATGTGCCCAGTGGTCTGCCAGAGGGAGCTTCACGTCGCCGCGTTTGGGATCACCCCAAGTATAGGGCTATCTACGTAAGTATTTAACTTGTAAAGCATTCTTTGATTACTATATTAACATATGTCTTCCTTAATTATGTACTAACAATTCTGACAAAATGAACAGGAGGACTACATAGACCGTATGATCGAGAGGTACGAGGAGGATCGTTCTACGTGGCCACCACTAGATCAGAAGTTGTAGAGTCTGGCGATAGAAGGATTGAAGAAGGGGAAGGTTGCGGGTCTCCCTACGGATGCACGTTACGATCGGTTTGGTTTCTCGACGAAGAAGAAGCCAGACACGACACATGACTATGCGCGGGCGTTGGAGAGGGAGAACCGTCGTCTTAGGACTGTTACTGATGAGAGGGTTGACGAGCTTATTACTCACGTAGAGCACTTGACCCAGCACATCATCCAGACTACAGGTACTCATCCTTCTCGACTCATGCCTACAAGGGGATTGATGCGTGATGCTCGTCGAGCCGGCCAGCGTTCCTCACCCCCCCCCCTCCTGATCCTTTTGAGCATTGTGCTCCGGATTGCACGCTGTATGATGATGAGTACGAGGATGACCCCGAGGATGACCTCGAGGATGACACTCTTGATGGTGATGCAGCCGATCTTGCCGATGATGGTGATGACGGTGCTGGACCCTCCACAGCTCCTGATACATTTGGCTTTCATGACGAGGACTATGAGTAGTAGTAGTTTTATTAGTTCGTTTTATTTAAGTATTGAAAACTGTGTTAGTTGTTTATATTTATGTAATTTGTTTGATGCTTGGACCAATTATGTAATGTTAAACTAGTTTCGTATTTATTCTGTAATTATGGGGAGTAGTAGTGTATTATTTGTTCGTTTAATGCGGAGTAGTAGTATTATTTGTTCGTTTTATCTAAGTATTGAAAATTGTGTTAGTTGTTTGATTATTGGTAATTATGTAATGTTGTTATTACTACAAGCACGAATACGAACTATAATATGAAATTAAACAAGTGAATCAAATTTTTTTATAAAATAGAAATCGACCACTAAACCATAATCGATGCTAGTCATACATACTATCCTCAGAATCTGAGTCACTCATTATCTCTTCCCCTTCCTCTTCCTCATTGCCCTCGTCGTCCTCGTAGCCCTCCTCTTCCTCGTTGCCCTCCGCTTTTGCCTCCTCGTCAACCACATCAAATCCCTCGTTGGCCAATTGGATATTCATATCGAATGAGGAAAGGTCCACGCATAAGTTAAACCCTTCAGATGCATTCTCTTGTAGCACTTGCCTTGGCATCCCGGCGTCGACATCGTTTGATCCCGCAACTGATGACATATCGATTATGTGTCTGGCAGAAATAGTGGATACGGCCAACCATCCTCTCTGTCCTGGTCGCCCCGTCGTCTTCTTTGGATAGGGCACATAGTATGCCTATTTTGCTTGGTTAGCGAATACAAACGGCTCATTGGTGCTGAGGGTACGCCTCGGGTTGATGTCAACCAACTTGTACGTTGAATGCTCCTGCGTACCTGCGTTTATACCATACCAAATACATTTGAACAAGACTATGTACAGGGGTCTGATTCTGCCCCAATATAGTAGTTACATTTGTAGAAAAAAAAATTATTTAGCTCAATGTCTCTTCCCGCGTTCTAAATACACGCTCCGTTTAAGTGATCAACCAGTTTAGATCAAACCCGTTTTGTGGTAATCGGTGCTGCTGAGATTATGCGTTGTTTCTTCTTTGAACCGACACACTCCCTTAATCCAGGCCTTCTTGTTCTACATTGTGCTTGGTATGGCCAAGAATTTTCCATCTTCCGAAGCTCCTTATATGTACTATGTGAAAACCTTTGTTCCTTCATGTTTTCCTTTGATATCAAAATTGTTATATATTGTTTTAAAACTGTGTTAATTATTAGAGCTTTCTCCAAGTTTACTTAATTAGGAGGAATTAATAAAAATGCTCATCATGTTTGCCATTTTGATGAATATGCCCAAAAGAACTTCGGGCTTTAAAAATGCCCCGTAACTATGGGTACCCTCTGTTAAAAATGTCCAATAGCTCTTATTCGGGCTATTTGACCTACTTGGCTGCCACATCGTCGCCACGTGGAATTTTTAGGCATTTTTATCAAAACGGCAAACATAATGGACATTTTTAATAACTCGTTCATAATAGAATAATAAAATTTCATAACTATCCTTATAATTCTAAAATTACTTTTCGCATCCCAAAACATATAAAAAGTAGATTCATTATTTTGTTTAATTTTTTATATTTATATCTTAGAAATTAAACTACTGGTATTTGTATTTATATCTTATATTTATTATTATTATACTATTTAAAAACCTAGTAAAAATAAAATAAAAAGTAAAATTTCATTAATTAAACTAGAATTTTTTAATTAATAATTATATAAAAAAAACTTCATCTTCTTCAAATGATATATATTTTAAGAAATTAAACGTTTGCAACAAACCTAATTTATATTTATAATTTGAAAAAAAATTTACTTCAAAAATATTCAAAACATTAAAAAATAATAAACTCTAACTCATATAATTATAGAGTAAAGTTTTCTTGTTTACAAAAATAATACTAAACATTATAAATGTTTTCGTAGAAATGTTTCTTCAAATGTCATATATTTTCTACCTTAAAAGAAATTGGCATATACTTTCAGAAATTAAATATTTTCAACAAACATAATTAGTACTCTATTAATTAAAAAAAGTATATTATAAATATAATTAGATTTATCGCAAAAATTTAATTTCTGAAAATATATATCATTTGATAAAGATGAAGTTTTTTTCTTAATTATTAATTAAACAAAAATCTAGTTTAATTAATGAAATTCTATTTTTTTATTTTCTTTTTTTATCAGGTTTTTAAATAGTATAATATTAAAAAAAATTAAATACTAATAGTTTATTTTTAAGATATAAATTTAAAAAATTAAATAAAATAATGAATTTACTTTTCTTATATGTTTTGGGGGGCAAAAAGCAATCTTAAAATTATAATGGTAGTTCTAAAATTTTATTATTCTATAATTATTAAATATGTCCATGATGTTTGTCGTTTTGATGAAAATGCCCAAAAAGAATCTCCATGCGGGGACGATGTGGCAGCCACGTAGGCCAAATAGCCCGAATAAGAGTCATTGGGCATTTTTAGCAGAGGGTACCCATAGTTACGGGACATTTTTTAAGCCCGAAATTCTTTTGAGCATATTCATCAAAATAGCAAACATAATGACCATTTTTATAAATTCCTCCTTTACTTAAATAGCATATTTATTATTTATTAGATCATTTGATGTCGTGGTTATATCAAAAATTAGGAACTACAAAAAATATGATTTAAAAAGATATTTGATATTTCATACAAAAACATAAACGAAAAAAGAAGAAGATATTTAATACCAACATAAAATTACACTATATCACAACTAAAACTGATACAACTATGGCCTAATGTGATGATCAACAATGGAGATACATCTTCATCCTTCACTAAATATTAAAATCTAAATCAAATTTTTATTATGTCACAATGACATTCATATTCAACGACCAATCATGTAATCACACACCCAACAAACACAATTTGTTGAGGCTTCATATTGAAAAGCACCTTTTGTATATAAGAAAAATGCACAAAGTAAATATAATATTTATACACAAGAAAAATAAACATAATAAATATAATATTTATATACGAGAAAAATGCACATAATAAATATAATATTTATATATTATAAGTATACATAATAATTATATATTTATATTTTCAAAAAATAGCACATAGTAATTATTATTTTTGTGTATTAAAAAAATGCACATAAGAGATTAAATATCTTACTTTTTAGTCGTTTTTTTATTTTTAATTATTTTAATTGAATTATTTTGAATGGTAAACAAAACTTGATTGATGTCACACACACACATACATATATACATATATATATATATATATCATAGAAGAATATGTTCTCAATATTTTGTATGGTTAACGGGCTCAAAATGCATTCAACAGAAAATACCTCACGAGGTATATGTATGTTACTCTAAATTCCTAAAAAATACATAATTAAAGACCCGTGGAACCATCTCATCAAAAGGAAAAGCACCACACCATAATACATGCATACAACACAATAGTCCCGTTAAAGAAAGCAAGGCAAAACACAATACAGGAATCCAACATATTTATTTGTGGTCCTATACATACTGACACTATTAACATCATTATTTTTCTCTTAAGAAAGAAGCTCAGACATTCGTGAATCGCAGATAATCTTTTCCCGAGGGCAGATCAGCGGCTTTATATCCCTGAGGGAACATCTCTTTAGCCTGCTCGTTGGACACACTTGGTGAAATTACAACCTTGTCCCCTGGCTTCCAATTGGCAGGGGTAGCGATCTTGTGCTTCGCCGCCTTCTGTAAGGAGTCCAACACCCTCACCACCTCGTCCATGTTGCGGCCCGTGCTAGCAGGATACAAGAAGCTCAACTTTATCTGCACAAGTAATCAAACACACCTAGTCAATATTTCTTATAACATATTTTCATACATTTAGGATATTGTCTACTTCAAATTTATTAAGAAATCAAGTCAGTTTTAAACAAAAATTGATAAGACAATATTTGTAACCTTTTTGTCGGGGCCAACAATGTGCAAAGCACGAGATGGGACTTGGTTGCCAGATGAATCGACCTCGTCGGGGTCGACCATGTTAAGCTGTTTGATGATTTCTCGATTGGGATCAGCAGCAATTGGGTAGTCCACTTTGCATCCATTCTACATCCACCATGTGCGACGAAAAAATTAATCAATGTGCACAAAAGAAAATAATCTAGGATTAAAAAGAATCTTAATATTATAATGTATAGTGTATGTACATTATAGGCTTCAATATCCTTGACCCATTCATTGTGGGACTGAACATCGTCACATGACAATCCCAAAAGCTTCACTCCTCTTTCAGCAAACTTGTTGGCATAAGCAGCCATCATGCCTAGCTCCGTCGTGCACACCGGTGTAAAGTCACCTACCAATCGAGTATCAAAATATTTTCTATTAGAATCATCGTGGAACAAACAAAATTAATCAAACAACAAATTCTATGATGATGATATCCCTTTTTATTAATTAAATCAGTTTTATGAAATTCCCAGACATACCAATTCTATGAACTTCCGCAAAATATACCTCAAAAACATTTGGCTTTTTTAATAGTACCAAAGAAAAATGCTCCACGACTATAGACGTAGTCTCATCACACTGCAACTACAATTTTTAATTTCCTTGAAACACATTAGAAATTTACGCGGAAAGATATACTAGCATCAACACTTATGGTCCATGATTTTGAGAATAGATATCATTCTCACTGCAACGAGAATTTTGTAAATTTCGAAGACCTAGAAATTGCAAAAAAAAAAAAAAAAAAAAAACCCAATATATTGCATACCAAAACACACACTAAAATCAAAGACTACGATCCGTGGTTTGGAATTTAGTTTGATAATTCATGCTTTTCCATAACAAGTCGAAATCTCAAAAACCTCACAAATAATTAAAGCAGTTTTTGCCAATAATAAACTTTGATACTACTAATTACCAGGGTGAGAAAAGATAATGGTGAAAGAGTTGCCAACATAGTCATGGAGTTTGATCTTCCCTCGTGTAGTTTCAACTTCGAGATTTGGCAAAGTGTCACCAATAGTCAGACCTGGCATTTTGTTCCTCTATTTTCTTTCTCTCAATTCGACTACAAGTGAAACAGTGAGTTGAGTTGAGTCGAGCGATGAGGAAGCATTATGAATGTGGGATATAAGAAGTGATCAGTGCGTGCATGCATGGAGTAAACGTGGCAGTTGCGATGGCTTTGTGGGGTTGCCACGTGGCTGCATGCACAGGTAAAGCTCTGTGCTTCTTACACGTAAAACATGTTGTTCCCCAAATTCGACTTTGCTACTATGACTCCTCGAACTCGCATTTCCTCTTACGTTTCGTTCGGTTCCACTGGCCCAGTCACAAACAGTCATTTAAGATTTAGAATGCCTTCAAATTTTATGCAAAAAGAGAAAAGAAAAATAAAAAAGAAATGCTCGATCTTAATATAATTTAAATACTTAAATGTTAATTGGCAAGTTAATTTTATCATACATACACTTTATACGTTATCAATATCGCATTTTGGAACTTATTTAGCTGATCACTTTTACCAACTAAAACAGTTGCCATTCCATACTCTTAAACCAATGTTCTCAGACCCAACTTAACATTAAATCAGTAAAGATGTTGATTTATTCGATCGAACAAATCGAACCATTGATTCGACCATTCAACAAATGGTCAAACACATATGTAAAAGAAAAACAAAACAAAAAAACTTAACGTGATAGGTGAAGTTGGCAGCTTAGTTAAGTTTATATAACACAACAACAAGTAACTAAATTTATACTTAGCCAACGACTTTTACATAATAAACATTTCTGAACACAAATTTATCAAACGCAAAAACTAATAAGTAAGTGAAGTTCGAAGCCTAGTTATTAGTTAAGATACAACTTTACGTACTAATATCATGAGGTAGCGAGCGAAAGTCATAAGGGAAAATGAAAAAACACAATAAATCAAAGACTCGTTGATTCCGCAGAATATCGAAAAATTGACAAAAACTAAGAAAATTCTCAAGTTATATATGTTTTTTTTATTCAATCAACAACTTACTACAATGACTCAAAGACGACTAACTTATAAAATGAAAACCCTAATTAAGAAAAATATCATTATTACAAAAGACTCTTAAAATAACTAAAGGGATAATTCTATCAAACCCCCCAAACTATGGGGTGATTTACCGCACAGGGTCAGAACTTTAATTTTAGCGGCAGTGCCCCCTGAACTTTGGTCGTTTGTGCGATTTACTTTTGTGCGTTTTCCGAACATATTTTTACCGGAACAGTAAGCCACGTGCACAGCACATGTTATAGTTTAAGGGCATTTTTGTCCAAAAAAATTCTTTTAAAATTTGTCGCACCCCAAACTATACTAAGTGTGCGTTTTGCCCCCTGAACTATGAAGTGTGCGATTTGCCCCCTGAACTATTGTTTCTTTTCAAGTTATACCCTTTAACTATATTTCAATTTTCTGAAACGCCCCCTGTACTATATTTTAAATTTCTAATTTAGGCCTTGAATTTTATTAGTTTGGTCATTTATATACAATAAAAAAAACATCATATACCATAAAAAAGGATGACTAAATACACCAATTATACACCATTAGAACATCAAAAATTCAACATCAAAATAACAAAACATCTCAAGCCATAACATCAATTGTTCATACTCCTACATTACAAGAAAAATAAGAACTGTTCATAACAAAATGCAAAATGGGCATCACATTGTTATCCCTCCCAAAATAGATGCTCATAAGGGCTGATTGCCCTTCAAAATCCTGCTCACTGTATTGTTAAGTGCCTTTTTAAGTGCTGTGTCAACTATTCTCTCCACAACACTTGCAGGGTTGCACACTCTATTCACTTTTTCCCTTTTAGATGACTGCAACAAAAACACATGAAAAATAAACAATCATTTTGGGACCTCAACCAATAGATAATGGTATTTCTCACCAAAAACATGCACAAGGCAGTTATTACCTCATACCTAGGGCCAATTTCTTCTGAAGTGGAGGCCCCCTTCTTTTTCAATTCTCCATCTCTCTTTTTTACCTGTAGACAAACCAAAGTGGTTGGTTCAGGCAGATAGCAATAACCAAAGATTCAATAATTTGGAAAGCATTTAAATAGGAAATAACCTCAGCAAGTGTTGGCTCCTCTTCCTCTGTTGTGACTTTGGCCTTTTTGGCTTTGTTGTTGACATTTTTCTTGGTCACCTTCTTACCACTAACCTCCTCAACCAGTCTTGCCACTTTCTTCACTTTTCTACTCTGCCTCTCCCTAACTTCCAACCCCTCTTCCTCAGTTACTAACTTTCTTTTAACATTTTTCCTTCTTGGAGCAGGTGGTGAAGAAGTAGCATTGACCTGTACTGTAAACCTTGGGCTTGATCTAGTTGGAGAAAGCTGGCTTGCAATAGGTGGTGGTGAAGGTACTTTGGTCTGGCTTGTGAATCTTGGGCTTGATCTAGATGGGGTAGTAACTGTAGGTCCATCCTGTATGCTAGATACCACCTGATCATCTGCTACACCATCATTTAAATCTGCCATTTGAGGCTCATGATCACCAGCAGCAGCTCCACTTTCTCCATTTGCACCAGAATCCAAATCAACAGGATTCTCTTTGACACCAGAAGCAGCATCATTGGAATCCTTCTTCTTCTTGGCACTCTTTTTTTTCCCTTTCTTAGATGGCTGCAATAAACAATTTAGTTAGTACATGTTATGAGTGTTAATGATCAAATATTAGTTAGCAAAAATCAGTTAATATTTACCTTTGCAGCTTTTGTTGTCTTTGGAGGAATGTCTACTCCAGCAGTAGCCTCAGTGCCTAATATTTCATGCCTCTTTGGACAAGTCCTCTTATTATGCCCAGCCTTGTGACAGAACCCACAGTTCATCACCACACCCTTCTTGCTCAATTTCACCCTCTCCCCTTGACTACCCCTCTTCTTCAATTCTTCTAATTCTTCCGGAGGCTTGATCCTGTCATTCTTCTTGGGCCTGCCTGGTAACTTTTCTGGAATGGGTGGAAGGCATGGCGGAAGCTCAGACAATGGCCAATCCTCAGGACCTCTCAAGGTGTGCATGCAATGCTTATAACTCTCATTATAAGCAGAGATCTTGTAACATTCAGCAACATGCTCAGAAGGATCACACTCTTTGAAGTATAAGCCAGCCATGCCATGTGCACAAGGAAGGCCACTAATTTGCCACTTCCTACATGTGCATTCCCTTCTTGCAATGTTACAGTTCATTTGACCATGTGGACTGCTAACTTCAAAGTCATCTGCTCCATTCCAGAATGCCTTACATTCACTGCTCTTCTCATGTGTCTTCTCCAACACCTTTTGAATATTTGGACAAAACCTCCCCAATCCACTTAAGTGATAGATCCCTCTTCACATAAGTCCTCTTCATTAAGATAAGCCTGATGTGCTCCAACAAATCAACTATAGGCTTAGGTCTGGCTTCCAAAATCATGGCATTGAAGGACTCACACATGTTGTTGAGCAACACATCACAATTGAACCCTGGCTTGAAGTAGGACCTAGACCAGTACCTTGCAGGCCTCATTGCAAGCCACTTAAAAGCCTCTAAATCCCTCTCCCTTATCTCCTTCATAAACCCCTCAAAGTCATCAACTCTTGTGGACTTTGCAGCCTGCCATAGTAGTGTCTTCAATGGAAGCCCCTTGAAACTTTGCTTAAAATTCCCATACATATGCATAACACAAAATCTGTGTTGTGCATATGGGAACACACTCTCCACAACATCTATAAGCCCCTTCTGTTTGTCTGATATCACCACATATCCACCACTGTCATCTTCTGTAATATCCAAATCCTTCACAAGCAGATTCATGAACCACATCCATGATTCCCTCTTCTCTTTTTCAACTACAGCATAGGCTATGGGAAACAAGCAGTTGTTGGCATCAATCCCAATAGCACTCAATAGTATCCCACCATAATAGCTCTTCCGATGACACCCATCAAAACACAGTATCTTCCTGCATCCTGCCTTATAACCCTTCTTCAGTTGACCCCAACAAATGTAAAATCTTTTGAATATTGGACCATTCTCTGAAGGCATGGTCTTTATCCTCACAGTGTTGTCAGGGTCACTCCTGACTATCTCAGTTGCATACCTCCACAGAAGTGCATACTGCTTCTTATCATTACCCACACTCAACTGCTTCACCCTACTCTTTGCTCTATACATCTGGAACCTTGTAAACTTGATCTTAGTGTCATTCCTCACCATGTCAACTAATGCAGAAGCAGCCATTCCTGGATTATACTTCAACATCAGCTGATATTTCTCTGCAACCCATGTTGATGTTGCTGCTTTAACAACCTCTTGCCTTTGACATATATGCTTTCCTTTCCATGTCTTCACAATCAAAGTCTTACAGTTGCCCACCTCTGATGCATAAATCATCCAATCACATTTGTCATTTTTGCACTTGATTCTGATCCTGTGCTTGTCATTCTTGACAAATGTGATATCCCTCCCAACCAAAATAGCAAACTCCCTCACTGCTCTTCTGAAAATAGCTGCACTCTGGAAACACAGTCCTGGGTGGAAAATGGGCTTTGTCATATCCCTTGCTGGATTGAACACAGGATAACCCATGTAATTCCAATGTCCCCTTTTCAGTTTCTCCACAACAGGAGTCTGAGATGGTTGTTGTGCTTGAGTGGAAGGTGGTGGTGGGGTTTGAGTTGGCTGTTCAGTAGGGGGGACTTGATTGTTTTCAGGTTCTGGGACTTCATCTTTTCCAGGTTCTGGGACTTCATCTTTTTTAGCTTCAGGAGCTTGTGTATTCACAGGAGTTTCCTCCTCAAAAACATCTTCTTCATCATATGCAGAGGGCGGAATCCAATGTGCTTCAGTTTCTCCAGCAGCCACATACAAAGATTCATCATCTGACCACTCCTCCCCACTATCACTGAAACAATCTGATATATCTGTATCACTCCCAACAGAATTTGCATCATCAGACAAAACTGCTTCTTTATCTTGTATAAGTTCATCCCATAAACCAGCCTTCTCCTCAACCTCATCTTCACCATCAGCTTCCAAATCTTCTCTCAAGTCATCACCATTTTGTTCATCACCAACCTCTTCTTGACCTCTAAAGGTATCATTTGCAACTCCATCAGAAGGTTCCCCATCATCCTCCCACACATTGTATAACTCCCCACCCTCTGTGTACAAATGCACCACTCTGTCCTCATCTAAATACTTATCAAGCTTCAATGTTTCCTCATCCCTCCACAAGTAATCCATAACTGACAAATCATTCTCACCAAACTGACTACAGTAGAACTTGGAATCCTCATCCTTCTTAAAACCAGCAGCTTTACTCATTGCAATAATCTCTTGCAGGCTTATCTCTGACACATTGCAATAGTCAATGTGACTAACATCTCCCCCCACATATCTCACAAGTCACAACTCTACTGTGTCTAAACTTGCCACTGTGATGAAGTGTGATAGTGAAATCTTCAGGATCAGTTCCTGCAATAATAATGAAAATATTTGTTAAGTATGTATGCTAGGTTATTCACATGCACAAATGCTCAAAAGACTAAGTTATTGAAAAGCATGACAATGATAGAATATGGATGGACCACAACAAGTAAAGCAAAGCAAATCAATACACTAACATAATATTCATCAATTTTTATTAAGGATCAAACCCCAACACTGCACAACCTAATATCCCCTTTTATTCTACTTATAAAAGCACTAAAAAACCCTCAATCCAACAGAAGTAACAATTTGCAGCAACAAAATAAAAAAAAAACAATCATTTCGGGACCACTGTTCAAACCCTAGCCCACGTAATAGGAACAAAATGCAAAATTGCAAACATTGACACTTATTATAACATGCTGTGAGTCGTAAGTTACTAATTAAAACCAAAGACTAAGCAAATCGACAAAAATTTTAAGAAATTAGGGTTTCGGTTCGATTTAAACTTACCATAATCGGGATGGTTTCGGCTTTCTGGAAGATCGTCGCTGGATATACGGAGAACCCACACCATTTTAATGATTATAACGCGGAAATTGATCGGAAATTAAGCAAAATTAATTTTTTCGACGAACCCTAAAAATGCCCCCAAATTTGATAGTTGTGTGCTGAGTGTTAGGTTTTGCCCCCTGATGTTTAGAGTTTTGTTTGAAATTTTTTAATGTTATCGGTCTATTTTACCCCTTACGGGTCACGTGAGTATTGCACGTGAGCGAATATTCTAAGAATATTCCGGTAAAAATGTGACCGGTTCACACACTAAACCAACTCGCACAAACGACCAAAGTTCAGGGGGCACTGCCGCTAAAATTAAAGTTCTGACCATGTGCGGTAAATCACCCCATAGTTTGGGGGGTTTGATAGAATTATCCCATAACTAAATAAAACATAAAAATCCAGCTAAAAAGAATAAACTGCAATTTTGACCCTCTAAATCTTTGGATATGCCTAAAATCATGTGGGCGTACAAACTTTGGTCTTTACATTTTGCTCATGAGGTCGTTTCCACTTGGAAAAGTGGTATATTTTGTCAAAAACGGGCTCCGTTGACTTTCTGGTCAAACCTCGACTTGCTTGAACTCGCTTGAACCTAGGGTTGGATATTTCAATCAAGAGATACTCATATTCTTGATCTCCATCATATCATTTAACTATTTCACAACCGCGGCTTACAATCCAACTATTCAAGTCTTAATGGTAACCTTTTTTTGGATAAAGCAAAGAGATGTTCAATGGAAAAAAGAATTTAAGGAGAATTTCAAACCTTACAATCCAAACGCATCAACCAAAGAAACACATATTACAAAGAAACTACATATTACAGCCTTTAAGACACTATGGTAACTTGAGTAAGGCATTATTTTTCAGCCACTTTGATGAAGGATTAGAAGACCCCCTCACCTACTAATATTTTGACACTTTGAGTAATATAATATAAGTTACCATAAATACTCTCAATCAACGCTACAGAGGAAATACACTAATCTGAAGCTCAAAAGTCCCACTTATATCCAGCAGAAGTTATATGAATGCAAAGTAGCAAGCAGCGTCACCAGGAACAATTTCATGAAGAATTTATCAATTTATTTATCAGATTTCAGGAGAAATCAATGAGAACATCAAGGTAGATTACATTAACATCATACATACGAGAAATTCAAATAATTATGTTACAGAGTGCCAAAATACAAAAAAACCAAAAAGACTCACCTGGTTTTCTCCAAAGTACTCCTTATCCTCTGCAAAATTCGGACAAATTCTACGAACAACGAAAAATCTAAACCCAAAAGGCTATCACTATCTGCACCTGTGTATGGATTCTGACACACAACAAGATCGAGTCCACCGAATTTCTTAATCAGATCATCAACTTTGTACCCCGATATTTTGTCAATGCTCTCGATCTGCATCAGTTCTCCACGCTGTCCGCTACTCTCCCACCATTGCTTCATAATCCTGCGCTTTTTCTCGCAAGCCTCCACAGAAATAACCGCCTTCAAACGCATTCCAAGCCGATGCAACGCGATTTCTGCCCCACCAATTCCACTAAAACACGACAACACAGTGAGTCCTTCAGGGGAAAAGGTTTTTCCCTTTAAGACGGAAAGATGGTACGCCAATGTGTCAGTCTGAAACGAGAGTTTGAGTAACTTCAGTCTTTCTGAATGAGTAAATCCAGAAACGCGTGTGTGATGCAGCGGATATCCCATTATGCGTTCCACGTGTTCGGGTTCTAATGGAGCAAGCTTGTAGTTACCAACCCAAACAAGATTCAGTGCCTCGCATTGCTCGAGAATCTTGCTCCGTTGTTGGATGGATACATGCCCATTAGACCCCGACAACAATCTTCCCAAAGTTTCACTCTGATGAGAAACTCCGCTCGTTGCACAACTAATATTGCTCAAACACTTCCTTGTATCCCAAGACGGCCACCATTTTCGGGTGTGCGGTAATGCTTCTTCGATAGTAAGTGGTCCGATTGGCGTAGCATGGAACCGATTTTCTGTAGGAAGGTTATGTACATATCCTTCCGTTCTGCTCAAGGCCGAGTGCGATTGAGTATTCACAAATTCAGGTGGAATTGTATTCATGAAATGAGATATTTTGGCCCAAGATTCCTCAGATAATTGAGTGACGTTTCCATATAAAAAATATGGAGGTTTGAATGCTGCGCTGGTAACGGTCTTGCAAGGGTTGGGTGTATATATTGTTGGCTTTATATCTTCTTGTAACATTGTTGCACGGCCAACACTTCTGGAGGAGGTGCCAACACTTATGTAGGAGGATGGCACCTGACTACTAGCTGAACCGGAGTTCCTTCTTCTTGAATCTAACCATGTACGCCCAGGCAAATTGCTCGAGTCTTCTTTAAACTCCTCCCTTGGTTTCTTCCAATTTCTTGGTTCATCTGTCGGCTCAACCTTTGGCCTCTTGCCTTTTAATCTCTCGAGTAAGTCGGAAATACCAACTTGAGGTGCAGTTGCTGTTTCATACTCTGTTTTTATAGCTAATGAATCTAAGGACTCACATCTATTTAAGAATCTACCATTAATTTGCCCTGAGCTGCTGCAAGCAGGTGCGGAGTCCTGCAAGAGTCCAAAATAAATGTGTGTTAGTGGAGACGGTTTAATATATCCAATTGAAATGCAAACTAATAATGGCAGACCTTATTAACATTGGGGACAGTAACACCAAGTTGAGCAAACACAATTGACTCAGCAAGCTCTTCCAGAGGCACTTCTGAACCTGAAAAGCAAGTGCGACAAAATAAAATGTCAAATAAGAGAACAAGTGCAATTGCCAACTACAAAGTACATGTAATACTTTAAGTCTGACACTTTTACAATGCCCTTATATCATGACGAATTAGCATAAGAGCTCAAACATGAAATTCTGAGAGCTCAAAAGTAGAATCCTAAGTTAGCAGAGGTTTAAAGATGATAATTTAATTTAAAAGGGTGCAGAAAATAATTAGAGCTAACAACATGCAGGAGACAGCCATGGGAAACTAGTTACATTCATAACACCTAAAGAATTCAATAAATGGAAAAGTCTAGGAAGTCAATTTCTCTGATTGCAGCTATCACTATACAGGTCTCCACTAAAATCAGTTCCTTGTAATACATACCAACATAATTTTTTACCAGTGTCAAACAGAACTTCAACAGAAATATAACAGAACCATAAATGCATTGAGAAAGAAAATTTTAAATGGTTCAGATCTGGAGCCCATATGGTATGGGTATCAACAAACAGGAAAAAGAAAGAAAAGGAACACATAACACCATATTTTATCAAAAATAACATAAAATTCTCATCCATTTTATAGTTTTACTGTTCCATCAAATGAATTTAGACACTTAAAGTACTTTATTGTGCATAATCAACATACCACATCTCTCAAAAGCTCCTGAAATTTCCTGTTCAGAAAAGCCCATTTCAAACAGCCGCAGTGTTTTCTCCATAATCCCAAATAAAGCCTCGTTATCACAGTCCTGAAAAGACACAGTTGAGATTAGGCATGTAATAATGTTAAAAACTGAAACATACAAAGAATAAGGTCCCTATCCTTTAATTGTTTGTAAGTTTCCAAAATTGTAATTAGCTTGAGTCTATCGATCTCAATAGTAGTGAATCATTCAGTACGATGCACGCCAAAATAAATTTGAGCTATAACTTGAACCTATCAAAGGTCCAGGTTAAGGAATTAGAATTTTTATTAAATGTAAGGTGGATTTCAATATTATTCGAACCAAACAAAGTGTCAACAACTCATGCCTTTTCAAAATAACATAGCATGTTCAAATCACTCTCTTACCATAAATTCATCTCATCTGAGACACCATACTACAATAATAATTTGTCCTTAAAGAATATGCATTTTTGCATGAATATTTCCATATCAATCATATGTTCTAAGGTTCAAGCATGCAAAAGAAATCTAGCTTCAAAAGACAGTCCACCAACTCCTTCAGATACAAACTAGACCATCACAAGAACAAATTTAAGCATTGTGACTATGCCAAATGATTACTGCTACAATTACTGCAGAAACCAAATTTTCTTAAATGGCTTACTTTGAAGTTTGTCAAACTATCAAGATTATTATACGTCCAAAACAATTATGTGCAGTCCTTCTCTGAAGCTATATGGATCCCATGGTTCAGTAAATAGCCAAGCAGAACCCAAGCAAAGAAATAGAGCTAAAACTAGGATTCACATAGTTTATATTATGCTGAATATCAACTTAAGCATATGTTCAAAATCTAAGGGGCTTAAAGTAGAAAAATAGAGAGCCTCAAGGACCTAACCCATTACAAAATATAAAGGCAGGTGTATTTTTCAGGATAAAGGTTGATTTTTTATCAAATTTTCACTTGTTCCATACATAAGAAAAAGGCCAACAGCATCACAACTGGATTTGCAACAATCGGGAAGCGATCTACTAAGGGAATAGTGGTCATAGAAGATGAATTCATTAACCAACTTTTTTTAGATAACCAGTTTTCTTGGATATCCGGGAGGTAGCAGTTACAAAAAGGCTGCCTTACTAGTAATACATTAATTAGTAATGTTTGTGATGTTCTCTTTATGAATTGGCGAGAATATTCTTCTGATTCAGTAGTAATTATTAGCCAAACGTGCAAACATTGCATCATAATGAACTTACTGATATCAGAAAGTAATTTCTAAATATCCTAATCTTGGTTGGAAAAACCATCCATTAAGCAGAAGATAGTAATATAGATTACTAAAAGCAACAAAATCATCATTTTATGGTACAAAAGGATCTCTGAGTCGTGGTTAATCACAATCCTTGCACATGCAACCATGCCAAATAAATAGGAAAGATAATGAATCATTTTAGACCTTTTTACTTTCTTCATTTCGATCTCCAGAGCCTTGAAAATTTGCATCCTTCTCATACTTTCTGGCCATCCTTGCAGCAAGGATGTAGTTTATTAGTTGATCTATAGAAGCTTCTTTACCTGTTATGTGAATCATGAATGAAAGATAATAATAAGTGAGATGATAATTAATGTAAAACTACCATTTGGTAAATAAAACCAGAGCATATTGATATCAGTTTCATGGGGCAAAACAATGTAGATCATCATAACACATTAACAGCCTTAGCAAAACAGTTTTTTCAAATATCTTTAGTCTTAGAGGATCGTCTAGTGTATTACCAGATTTAAATTACAAAAGCATGTTTTACAAGATCCGAAAGCTGAAGTTTAAGAATTTTCACCAACCAAGTCTATCCAATGCAAACCCAGCTTCATCGGAAGAGAAGTTCATTTTCAACAATGACGTCATCTTGTCAGAAACTCCACTATCAACGCCAGGTTCCTGCATGACCCAAGGATAGGTATACCAAAGTAAGATATCAGAGCAAACCAAAAGAGTTAAATTCATCTTCAGACCATCTCTCTTTTGTTCAGCACTTCGGACAGAAAGTTGCTTAGCTATTTATTAACTTGTTTTCCAGGGTCTAGTGAGACTGACTATGATGCAGAACATTTCACTCCTACTACTTGTAGAGGGGAGAAAAAGTAATCAAGATACTGTAGCGGTCAAACATACAGATTCAAAATTAACTTAACTCATGAAGACGGCTTCAAAACGCAAGATAATGGATCCATTCAAAGTTTAATTTCATTTGAAGGGTTGTGCAATAAAAAGTAAAAACAGAAAGGAACTATGCACCATGCACAAGCCAACTTGATCACTAGTTCAAAGACAGAATCTAGTGACGTGTTTTACTTCACCATATAAATACAAAAGATACCTCTTTTAAATGAATTTCTCCTCCACCATTGGCATTTCGCGTTGCATCCTCGCCAAACAAACTACCAAGAGAATCTGACGACTCTGAGCTGCGATGACTCTGGTACAATTCGGAAACAGATTAAGCAACAGCAATACAACTTCAACTAGATGGCATATGTAAGAAACAAGACTTTTGTCGGTACAAAGGCATTAATTCATAACAAGTATCCTACTAATTAGTTGCAGTGAATTCCAAGTAATTAAAAGCAGCTAGATAAAATTGAAAAACATTATTTTACATGGAATTGAACAGGTGAACAGGTCGATCGATCATTGAGACTTCTTTTGGTTCCACAGAAAGGATAATCAGGAGAAAATAGCGAATCTTTTAATTTACAAGCTTTTGGGGGCACGTGGATCCCTTGAAAAAGAATGAAAAGCTTGGAAAATATTTTATAAATCTTGTGAAATAATTTCCATATTCATATCCCAACAATATGTGAAAAGTTTTTGACAACGTCAAGATTTTCACAGTTGTAAAACATTTCCCTTTTCCCCCTATCCAAAAGGTGGCAAAGTACATCAATCTTCATTTTTTTCTAATTAAAAAAAAACATATTCCCACCAAATCAAAAACTATAAACATGGTCCCTAGAACATTAATCATTTTGTACATCCTGATCTACAAGGTATTTCCAGTCAATCTATATTTTTCAATAATAGAGTAGGTAGAGCAAAGGTGAATCAGCTTTCAATTATTTAAATGAAAATGATAGGTTTGCAATGTAAGTTCTCGTGGGAAAAAAATCTCAATGAAAAACAATGTCGGTTGCAAAAGAGTCTTTTAATGGAGGATTGAGATATTTCAGATACTATACTTATTTAAATTTCAACTTCATTATATTAATTTTATTTCGACGGATCTTCTCTGGATTAAATTATTTATATACATTTTTGTTCATTGCATTAATAACATTTTGTGAAATTTAAAATATATTTAATTTACGTTAGCATCATACGTTTTAGTTTGAAGGGTTATGATGCAAGAGGTTTTGCAGATAAAAGATCCAGAGAATTTCAAGATTAAAATATTAATCAGTTCTTAGAAAATTTAATATATTATCTACCTCATATTCTAAGTTTTAAAAGTATTTTTCTTACCAAAACAAAAGTAGAAATACTTTTAAAGGGCTAAAATGAAGTTGAGTAAACATACTAATTATTCTTTTCTTTTCTTTTCTTTTTGGAAACTTAAACGGGATACAAAATAAACAGGTAAAGAAATTTTCACGAAAGATCTTTCATTTTCTTTCCTTGGTCTATTTCCCGGTAGCCAAACGAATCCCAAAAAACTTGGCTGAAATAAATGAGCGAACACAAAACACAGATATGAATCCAGTAAAGGACACGGTGTGAACATTTTGATATCAATAAAAGGCATGTGGTATATAACACAAAGTAATTGACATCACAGAAACTTGTGCTTATTTACGAAACAAAAAAAATGATAAAACTAAATGTTGTAATATGATCCTACTTCGTACAAAACGCAAACCAAAATCGAAAACGCTGATATACTTGAACTTTGAAGTAAAAGTCTTTATCAACCAAAAAAGATACAGAAGCTACCTCTCTTGCACGAGGATTAACAGCAAAATCATTGTTTTCTCTACTGAATAAAACATCATCATAAGACTCCGTTTTTGGCTGCCGAATATCCTGCTAAATTTGAAAATCTGAGTACAATATCATAAACAAAGGCAAAAATTAGGATTTTAATGTTTAAAGAGGCACTTACAGAATAGTCAGTGAGAGTCTGCAATATTAGTTCCGCATCACCTTCACCTACGATAATTGAGAAATGATTTTGTCTGACATGTTTTTATTCAATATCAACAGTTAATGTGTACAAGAATAGTGAAGATCTATATTCTTCAAAACGTCGAAACTACTGATAACTTAGGTACGAAACAATTGATGGTCAAGTCAGATTAAAAACAGCTCAACGTGTGATGAAGCTCATAATATGTCTGAAGAGGAGCTAAACACACCAGTTTCTGCAATTGCTTTGTCAACATGAGACGGTGGGAACCCCATGGCTATGAACGATGACCTTAAATTGCTCCCCGATGAGCTGGCTCCATTGTCCTGCAAAAAAAAGGTCCAAGCCATCAAATACACTCTAAACTACAATGCACCATACTGCAAGTTGTCATTTTACAACAAACAGCAATAGCCTCTGAAGAGTAGCGTAAAAAAACCAAAACTTGGCTACTAAATCTTCACGACGATTAAAATCCAAACAATTCCTACAAAATAGAAACTAAAAGTAAAGCATTACCACCTCGTGCCTCCGGTCAGGAACCCAATCCCAACCCTCGGCCTTTGGTTTAATCCCGACATTATTTTGCGGCATCGGCACTTCCTCGTCATCCGAAATCTCAACTACCTCACACTACAAAACAGAATCCTTTTAGTTCTTGCATTGAAAATGTAAAAACAACGCATCAAATCATATCGAAAACGAGATTCTTTACGACTATTTCACCAAATCTCCAATTAATGCTTACCATATTCAGCTTGTTTTCTGCTCAAGACCCTGCAAGTTACAAACTTTAATTAAGGAAATAATCAAAAACAAAAAACCCTAAAACAAAAACAATAATTAAATCAAATGGGCGAAAAAATAACTTCAATTCAGTGGTGCATGCAATTAATTCAACAATAAAATGCGAAAAAAAAAAGAAAAAAAAATCACTCTTTTCTTCAATCTAATTCAAATTGAAAAAAATAAGAAAACTATTTAATTAAAGCTAATTACTTGTGGAGCTAATTGACCGTTACACAGAAGCGCCGGAGAGCCACCGCGCCGAGTGCCGCACCGTACCGATATGAATTATTATTTTATTTACTGCTTAGTAGTCAGAGCTCAGTACTGGAAAAAAGTGAAATTGTTGGCTTTATATAAATTCTCTTTATTCACGAGATTTTTAAGGTTGGTAAATATTGCAAATCAGCCCCTATAGTTTAGTGATATATTCGAGTAGGAATGGAATTTGACTATAATATAAAGTACTTTATTCTAAAGAAAAAGTTTTTTGTATTTTTATTCATAGTAGTCAGAGCTCAGTACTGGAAAAAAGTGAAATTGCTGGCTTTATAAATTCTCTTTATTCACGAGATTTTAAAGGTTGGTAAATATTGCAAATCAGCCCCTATATTTTACTGATATATTCGAGTAGGAATGGAGTTTGACTATAATATAAAGTACTTTATTCTAAAGAAAAAGTTTTTTGCTTTTTTTATTCATGAAAAGCATCTAAGAAGTACGAAGAAGGTACTTTTTGTGTACACATCGTTAATGCTTTATGATTTGTTACCTATTCTTTTGTATGATTTGTTACCTATTCTTTTGTGGAGGTGTTTATAAATTTTTTTTCTTGAGGAACCTTGTAATCCACGATATATTGTGTTTTGGTTTATTTGTAAATTATCCATTGGTTTAGAGGTTGCCGAGATATATGTGGTTCGTCGCACTCATTTCAAGGACACTCTGATACATGTAATGTTAGTATTGGTCAACATGCTAACACGTTGAATGTATTTCAACGCGGACTGTAAAGTAGTTACGTAAAATGGTGAAAAACAGGGGCGGAGACATTAATTTGATTTAAGAGGGGCAAAATATTGTTAGAGATTTATTTTTTTCCATACATGTAGTTGAATCATTAATTATCATAAAAAGTATAATTCATTACAAAAGTATGATTATTTCATAAGAAAAACGAAGTTTAGTTCAATATTTCGTTGACACCAATTTACAACACACAAAAAAAGAACTTACATGATGTGATGCATTAAAAAAAATAGATAAAGGCATCATCATATTTAAAGAAATCTATGTTGAAATATTATCATAACGTGTTAGTATTTGCTCTAAGTTTTACAAGTAGAGGATCACAAAAGAAAACATAAATATATTATATTAAAAAGTGTAATTATAATTACATCGAATTTAAAACATAATTACTAAATGCATTAGAAATCCCCCACAACGAATTAGAGCCTCTAATAAGTATGTTTAATCTATCTTATTATTATGTCAAATTTAAAGCGTAATAAAAATCACTTACAAATCTATGGACTCTTAAAATATAAAGACGACTCCTAACAACGTATATTTAGCCTTTCAATGCATGCATGACATATCATTGATATACCACACGCTATCAGTATAAAATCAACAAATTTTAAATTTTTTTCGTTACGTGGGAAGGGGAGTTATTCATGAAAAGCATTGTAAGGACGAACAAAGTACTTTTTGTGGCACATCCTTAAGTACTTTATGATTTGTTACCTATTCTTTCGTGGAGGTGTTTAAAGTTTTTCTTTTCTTATGGAACCTTGTAATTGACAATATATTGTGTTTTTCTTTATTTGTAAATTTCTTATTGGTTTAGAGATTGCGGAGATATTTATGTTTCATCCACTTATTTCGAGGGCACTCTGATAAATGTCATGTCAGTATAGGTCTCACGTTAACACGTTGACACGTTGAATGTATTTCAACGCGAACTGTAAAGTAGTTACGTAAAATGATGAAAACCAGGGACGAAGAAAAAAATTTAATTTAAGTGGGGCAAAATATTGTTAGAGATTTATTTTTTTCATGCATATAGTTGAATCATTAATTATTATAAAAAGTATGAGTCATCATAAAAGTATGATTATTTTAGAAGAAACACGAAGCTCAGTTCAACATTTCGTTGACACCAAGTTACAAAAAAAAATGCTTACATAATGTGCATACATTAAAAAAAAAAAGATAAAGACATCATATTTAAAGAAATATACGTTGAAATATTGTTATAAGGAGTTAGTATTTGCTCTAAGTTTTAGAAGTAGAGGATCACAAAAGAAGACATAAATATATTATACTAAAAGTGTATTTATAATTACATCGAATTTAAAACATAATTACTAGATGCGTTAGAAATCCACCACAACGGATTAGAGCCTCTAATAAGCATTGTATAATTGAATCTATATGTTTAATCTATATTATAATTATGTCAAATTTAAAGCGTAATTAAAATTACTTACAAATATATGGATTGTTGAAATATAAAGACGGCTCTTAACAACATATATCTGGCACTTTCAATGTATACATGACATATCACTGATATCATGCATGCTATCATTATAAAATAAACAATTTTATTTTTTTCCCGTTACATGGGAAGGGGAGTTATTCATGAAAAGTATTGTAAGTACGAACAAAGTACTTTTTGTGCGCACGTCCTTATGTGCTTTATGATTTGTTACCTATTCTTTGGTGGAGGTGTTTATAATTTTTCTTTTCTTATGAAACATTGTAATTGACAATATGTTGTGATTTGCTTTATTTGTAAATTATTTATTTGTTTAGAGATTGC
Organism: Linaria vulgaris; assembly: GCA_948329865.1. Classification (NCBI taxonomy): domain Eukaryota; kingdom Viridiplantae; phylum Streptophyta; class Magnoliopsida; order Lamiales; family Plantaginaceae; genus Linaria; species Linaria vulgaris. The sequence continues at coordinate 128,063,655 of OX415249.1, read as the reverse complement.
GGAGATATCTATGTTTCATTCACTTATTTCGAGGACACTCTGATAAATGCCATGTCAGTATAGGTCCCACGTTAACACGTTGAATGTATTTCAACGTAAACGGTATAACATGTGTAAGCTATGGCGAAAATCAGGAGCGGAGACAGTAATTTGAGTTAAGGAGGGTGAGATATTGTTAGAGATATTTTACGTTAACACGTTGAATGTATTTCAACGTAAATAGTATAAAGCTATGACGACTGTCACGGGCGAAGACAGTAATTTGAGTTAAAGAGGGTGAGATATTGTTAGAGATATTTTACGTTAACACGTTGAATGTATTTCAACGTAAACGGTATAAAACTATGGCGGCAATCACGGGCGAAGACAATAATTTGAGTTAAGGAGGGTGAGATATTGTTAGAGATGTTTCACATTAACACGTCGAATGTATTTCAACGTGAAAGGTATAGCATGTGTAAGCTATGGCGAAAATTAGGGACGGAGACAGTAATTTGAGCCAAGAAGGATGCAATATTACATGTAGTTGTATCATTATTTGTGAGTAAAGTATAATTCATTACAAAAGTATGGTTAAATATACAAAAAAATAAAATAAAAGCTACGTGCTTACATTATATGCATACACATTACGAAAATTAGATAAAGCATCATATTTAAATAAATATACATTGGAATATTGTTATAACTGATAAGTATTTGCTCTAAGTTTTACATGTAAAGGATCACAAAAGAAAACATAAATATACTGTATTAAAAAGTGTATTTATAATTACATCAATATTTAAAGCATAATTACTAGATGCGTTATGAGATCCACCACAACGAATTAGAGCCTCTAATCATATTCTATAATTGAATTTATATGTTTAATCTATCTATAATTACATAAAATTTAAAGCGTATTATGATCACTTGCAAATAGAGTAAAATGCAAAAAACTACCCTGTGTTATTTCTAATTGGCAAAAAAACCCCTGTGTTATTTTTATTAGCAAAAAACCCCCTGTGTTTTTTCAACCTTAGCACACAGCCCCCTACTCAAATTTAATAGTTGACCGCTCGCGAAAGGACTATTTTACCCCTTTCTTAACTGCCTCAAACTTAAACCCCACAAGGGTAAAATAGTCTCAAAAAATTTTAAAAAGCCGAAATTGGGTAAATAGCAAAAACTACCCATGTGTTATCTCTAATTGGCAAATAACCCCCTGTGTTATTTTAATTGGCAAAAAAAACCCCTGTGTTATTTCAAAATTAGTAAAAAAACCCCTACTACACTGAATTAATTCGTACATACTGAGATTGATCTCAAAATATGATTTTTATTGTATGTCTTTGATACATATGGAACTAATAATGTTCGAATTAAATTGTATGCATATTTTTGTTTATTAATTTTGAAGAAAACCTTAATTTTTAGATCTGTAAAAATATAATTACGGTACCGACTAATTTTATTATGTTTTTATACAATTTTAAAAAAATCTAAAAATTTTATAACACGATGCGTAATATTTATTGTAACAAGTATATGTTTATTATAAAATTGTAATACTTATAAATCCTTAATAATTGGTACTGTCATTATAAAATATGTTATGAAGGGGGTTTTTGCTAATTTATGAATAACACAGGGGGGTTTCTGCCAATTAAAATAACACAGGGGGTTATTTGCCAATTAGAGATAACACAGGGGTACTTTTTGCTAATAGCTCTGCCAAAATTTAAAGTTCAAGTCGCAGTTCAGGCGCGTGACTTACAAAATTGTACGATAGGGAGTTTTTCGCCTTTGACCAAATAACACAGGGGGGTTTTTGCTAATAAAAATAACACAAGGGTTTTTTTGCCAATTAGAAATAACACATGGTAGTTTTTTGCATTTTACTCCTTGCAAATATATGGACTATTGAATATAATAATGACTCTTAAGAACATATATTGGCCCTTTCAAATCAGGCAAGACGCAAGACATAGTATTGTCACACACGAGTACCATCTTAAAATCAACAATATACTAGTTGAAATTGCTCAATAAACAGAAGGAAACAAAAAAAAAACGTACTTTTTAGTTAATGCATCATATACATATCTCTTCAGAAAACTCCAAATAACTCTTAGTTTACTGTGTTAGAAAGTAGACTCATATGACTTCCCAATGAAAATTGTTGGTCCCCATGTTGGTCGTTTTCCCACAAATAATGTAATTTTTTTTTATTATTTTCTATAAAAATAAATCTTGATTTGTTCTCTCATCGCATCGTCATTTTATGACATTCATGTATGAAATATTTTTTGCAAAAAAGGTAAATGATCATCATTACATTTATCTCCTGAAACACAATTTCTGATTCTGAGAATTACAGGATTCAATTTAAAAATCAGCTATCCTAATGGATAATAAGTCAACTTGCCGAAAGAGTTGGGATAAATTAAGGAACTTCTCTAGTGTTAGATCAAATATTAATATTTTACTTTTTTATATGTACAAATTACAACAAAATGTTTAATTATTTAATGTTGTAAGTAATATTATTTATCTATTGTTAATTAGCTGGAAATATTACTCCCATGTATTACGTATAAATATTGATTGTATTGAGATGTCTCTTTGTAATCATTATTAACCATTTTTATCTATATCTATATACTATTATATAAAGAAACCCATTGTGACACCAGTTTTTTGATTTCCAGCTTTAAACCTTTGAGTTTTAGCTATATTATAAAAGTATACTATTAAATCCCCAAAATAACCTTACAAATTAAGTTAGACTAATTAATTACACTATTCATTGTAATTAATGATTTACTTTCCCTATAATATATTTTTCTTCCATTGTTATACTCTAAATTTATGGCACATGTTATCTAGATAAATTTTCTTCTTTAACCCACATAGAATGACATTGAAAAAAGAATTATGCTCGCGGGAACCGCGTGCTCCATTTGCTAGTACTATTATATAAAGAAACCCATTGTGACACCAATCTTTTGATTTCCAACTTTAACTTTGTGTTTTAGCTATATTGTGAAAATTTCTTATTAAATCCCCAAAATAACCTTACAAATTAAGTTAGACTAATTAATTATATTACTAATTATAATTAATGACTTACTTTTCCAATAATCTGCTTTTCTTCCATTGTTCTACTCAGAATTAATGGGACATGTTATCTAGATAAATCTTTTTCTTTAACCCACATAGAATGACATTGAAAAAAGAATTATGCTCGCGGGAACCGCGTGCTACATTTGCTAGTTTTCTTTTAATGTAGGCCAAATGGCCACTTCAAGTTATTTTGCTTACTCAATCCCTCAAAAACTATGACACAAACAAGATCAAATATGAATACAAAAAAAAGTCTCTCATGGGGAACACAAAATACAGAAACTGCTCAATTACCTGAATTTGGACAAAATTCCCATGACCACAACAAAACTGAATTTGGTAATAAATTATATTTTATACCACATATGCAACAAAACTGAGAAGCTGATAATATACAACTTTGTGAACAGAGAGAATCCTCACTCACAGCATTCTGGTTTATGCTCTCTCTGCAGCTTCTCCCACAAACACAGCATCATTCTTGGATTTTGATAATGAGCCAGAATATAATTTGATTCGCACCCGGCATTCAAGAATCGGTCATCGTTAACGTACTCGATTTTGTGACCTTTCTTTCCGTATTGCTCGATCCATATGCCAACAGCCACATCTTCTAGTTTGAAAAGCTACAGATTGTTGTGAAAAGAAAGATCAGAGTCCAGAGAGAAGGAACCATTACTTGGTGTCTCAATATTTACTCTTTACCAACAAATAAGCTTACGAAAAAAGAAAAAAAATCAAATTTTGAGAAGCACAGTTGATCCTGCTTTTGGGGTTTGTGCTTTTCTTGACTTTTTCGGAGATGAGCAAAAGCATAACTCAAGGATGCAAAAACTTACAAAAATGTTTATGGCGTTTGCCAACACTCGATTAGTCTTAAGAAAGATGCACAAAGTTGCTACTCAGTTGGTGAAAAGAAATGCACAGCTTCACAGAAATTCCTTTTGACGATATTAGGCCAACTACATGGTGTATTCAAATATTCTTTTAAATTCCACAAGGTGTTTCTATAATTATATAATCAGCCTTCTAAACATGCGTAACTGTACTTAGTTTTAATTCATACGACAAATAAATTTTATCGAGATTATAAACTAAGTTTGTTTTTCTCCCTCAACTAAAACATTTTGTAAGCTTAATGTGAAGTATCAATGGCCATGAAGGAACATCATCTCATGAAAACCATAACAAACCTTACCATAAGCTCCCAGTCGCGGTGGCCTTGAACAATAAGCTTTGCTATGTCTCGGGAGATTATGTAACCAGGACCATGTGCCCAAGGAGGATACGAGGGATGAGGCCACTCCTGTTGAAGAAAGCTGAATTAAGTAATACAAAAGGGAATAATATCACTTAAAGCAAAAAGATTAAGGTTTAAACAAAAAGATATAATACCTCCTCGCTTATGTACCATTTATTGTCCTTCTCCCTGTGGGGTGCCGATTCAAAGGATATACGGCCATATAGAAGTCCGTTAGAAGCCTTTCCCTTCAGATTTGATACAACTTCGTCAATTCTTACAAAAGCATCATCATCGGTTTTCATCATATACTTAGCAGGAAGAATCTTGGTCTGTGAAAGAGAACAAGAAAATAAGCTTATGCATAAACTACAACATATAATGCATTACTTGCTTAGAAAAAGAAAGATTATAATCTTAAGAATAGCAAAAAGCGCCTGACGCAAGTTGCAAAAGGCTAGTTCTCATCTATAATTGGTCATTGCTTTGGCTTATAGCTCTTTACAGTAAGGCGAACGTATGATATCTATAACAATGTGAAAATGCTGCTATAAAAATTGCTGAATGCATACCCCAAGAAGACAAATTGCAATTGTTTTATAGGTAAGCAGGCTGTAGTAATCAACAAAAGGCATTAACTGTATATCTCCATATGCTTGAGATTCTCTCCAGAGGTTGAAGTTCACTGCTTCATTCTTGTGCTGCAAAATGTCAAAATAATTCAGGCTTTATTTTTATATATTTTAAAATTTACCAAAGACTGGATCACACAAGAGAAAAACGTCTACTTAATTTATTTTCATCAAGGTGTTCGTGTTCTGAAATAACTAATACACAGCTGAAATTTGATGTATGAGATAAAATTTGAAAGCATATACAGAAATGAACAAAGATAATTGTCAAATGTCAAGACTATCTAGAAGAATTTTGCAGTCACTCACTTACTAGTCCAATGAAAAAACGGACAGCCACATCCCCTGATCGTACCGCATCATACTGCATCCAAGTTTTTCTGAGTGCCATACGCCTCTCAAAATTATTCCCTGCTGAGAAAACTCCAATCACCAGTAGAAGCCTTTTTTTAGAGAGTGATGGAGCTTTCAGGTATTGAGTGTCAACTAAATCCACATCTTCAGAAACAGGCAATCCTTTTGCTATGATAGATACAATATCTAGGCCACCTTTCACCTCGACTCTATTTATCAACCAGGGTTCAAGTTTCTGCAATTGCGTAAGAGCCTTTGGGGTCAGACCATTCTATATTGGAAAAGTAACTTTTCTTTGAATTTGTCAGGAGAGAAGAACAACCTTTCTGTATGTAAACGACGTTTCATGCCTTCCATTTACCGTCATGTGAAATCCCTCATCTCCAGCCCACAATGTGGCAGTGAAAGGGTTACCCTCAATGAAGTGGACGGTAGTGCCTATGTGAGCACTCCCATCAGAGACAATAGTTGTTCTGTTCTCTTCAGGGGCACTAGTGTTTGAACTCCCAGCCGCAGTTCTTTGGATAACTTGCACGTTGCAAGTTGCCAGACCATCAACTGTAAATTATGTGCTGAGGCATGTTAAATTGGGAAATGTGCATCGTAACATGTCCAACAAGTCCATCTGCTAAGACTCTCAGAAAAACTATTTGGAAGTTTACGAGTGCAGCTGATACCTAGTCGCTATGCCCACAATTTTTTATTTTGGTTCAAGAAAACGTATCCAATTTTCATATTGTTTAAGGGTTCATGCTTTACAATTACCATTATGAGTAATTACTAACATCCATTACCATTCTCAGTAACTAACCACTAACAGAATGGCTGTACTTCTTCTAATATTCTCAAACGATACTAATATATTAACTTTTCAAGTAGAGAATGTTATGCCACATAACATCACAAAGCACGGATGATCTAATAGCAGAGTAGATCTATTTAATTATGTTTAACATGGTTATCGCTATAAGACGAAGTGACTATAGAAACTTGAACTGAAACAGGGTGCTAACTATAAATACCTTTTAGAGCACTAGGTGCATCGTGATCCGGGCACTTCTCCTCCTTGCCCCACCCAGATTCTTTTGTCCAAGTATTCTGAACAGTACAAGGCTCTTTTGTCAAGTTCTCTCCAGGCAAAAACACCTTGTATTGCAACACAATTGGCGGCTTTGGCTCCTCCTCCACTTTCGAACCAACAAGTTCAATCTCAAAACTATCTTGCCACAAATTTGGTATCCCAATCACAGTCACAGAAGAATCCTCCACTAAACCACACGGGATATCAACGAAACTCGAATTCCTCAACAACGTTGCATTAGACACACCAACAAACGAAGGACAAGATTCTGTCACATTAGCACTCTCCCCATGTTTCAATGTCTTATCCTTCTCAATCACCACCAACAACTTTCCCAACATAGCAGCCGCCTCTGTAATCCCCTGAGCCGTTTCCGGGAATGCATCAGACCGCGGAAACAAAAACTTCATCTGACTCCACACAAGCATTGCATCAGAGCCCATTTTACTCACATTTCCACTCAAACCGTACAAATCATCGAGCCCTTCGAGAACAATAAACTCGGGCTTCTTCCAAACATTCTGCAGCCTTTTGGCTTTCGTATCCTCGTTCTCGTGCACATTGCCATCCGCATTATCATTGTTGGCGGGACGAGGGTTGAAGAACTCATAAGCAGAGTTCTTTTTGGGAGATTGGGATTTGCCTATGAAAGTGTAGCTGAGTACCAAAATCAAAGCAAGGCATAGTATCAACACACCACCAGTCCACCTCTTCAATTTCATCCCCAGGTTTTGGTAAGCATAGTAATAATAATAATAATATTCCTAAAAACCAACTTCAACTCATAAAAATCATCACTTTGTGCTCAACTCAACTCAACTCAAATGATCAGATCTTCACTTCTCCACCAACAGATACTTCAAGATTGGATTTTTACAGCAACCCAAATACAATAAATTCGAGTAAAGCTCAGTTCTCTTAAATATGAAACTAACAACTTTAAGTACTAAAAATAAACATCAAATGGGGTTTCAAAAATGGAGTTAAGTACAAAAAAAAAGATGCTAACCCGTGAAAGATTTGAGCTTATTACAAAGTCGCAACTCAAATTAAGTCAGAAAAGAAAAGTGAAGGGATTTGATCTTTTGACACTGTTTGTTATAATGCATAAAGGTCAGTTCTTTAGGTGTAATTTGCCACTTTGAGAGTTGGAGCTTAAGCTATAAATTAATTAGCAGCTATTAATGATGTAATGGAATAAAAAGTGGGTTTGGATTTGGAAATAAAACATGTGTCCGTTTTAATCGCTTACTTAAACGACGCCGTCAGGTGAACAGAAGTGGCTTTAACAAAGATCACCACATGTTGCTGTTTGTATATATTAAAAAAAAATTAAGACACTAAAACGCAGTATCCACACATCTATTTTTTTTAATGAATATATTTAAATTATTAATATATCTCTGTCATATAATGATCCGTTATATATTTGAAGTCTAATTAAAATACTAATTTCTCTGCCGTATAAATTATAATGATTATGTATATGAGAGATTAATATGAGAATTTTAGAAGACGTAATATGAAAATTTATATAGAGTATAACAATATATTGTTGTGGTGTCATTTATAAAATCTTTTTTTCTTTTAAGGGTCTATAAAATTAAAGAGGGAAATTACAAATGCAACTTTAGTATATTCGTGCCCCATACAACTTTCTTTATATATATAAATGGCCTGGTCTTTTTGTTTTTACTATTACTATTTGTGTCATGATTAAAATAGGCGTGCACCCTAAATTTGGTTTCTTAATAATACAAGTAAGCACGTATGTAAGATAAAAGAAAGTCCTAACCAGGCCCCAACAACTTCATAACAAGATATTTTTGCAAGAAAGTATTGAGATCTCTTTTTGATTACTTTTATGTAAAGGTGTTTTGGTTAAAAGGAAAGCTATTGGTTTCCACAATTCCTCTAGAAACTTTAGTCAATTACGTGTTTATCACATGCATGTAATGTGCAATGACCTTTTGACTATATATTAGAAAACATCAACCGTAAAAATCCTTGTTAGGGATAGAGTTCTATTCGAGCTAGAACGAGCTCCAAGAATTAATTGAGAGAGAAGAGAGACAAATAATTAAATTTAACTAAAACTTTATTGTTCTTGAATTAATAAAAATTACAAGACTTGGGCTATTTATACTAATAAACCTAGACAAAATAAACCTAGACTACTAAAGGAAATAGAAATCTAATACTACTCTAATTAAATAAAAATTCCTAATCTAAGACTAACATAAGACTCCTAATATAGAACTAACTCATAATCAATTTACCATGTTGACTTCATCTTTCCACGATTGGGCCTTGAATTAATAAGTGGCCCAATGATATTATGTTGGCCCGTATCAATGCCCACCTCTGAAAAAGAGGTCTTGTCCTCAAGGCCCATGGTCTGATCTTCTCGGCCCGATCCGTCCTCGACTAGTGGTAAAAAGCCTTGGTTGAGTCTTGAAGATGCATGTTGCAAACCCTCATCCTCAAGAAGCATTAGAAATTGTGGGGACTTACATCTGTGGTTTAGGCCAAATTTCTCGTCACAATTAAAACAAAGGCCTTTCAAACGTCGTTCTTGCATCTCACTTGGCGACAATCGGCACACGGGTAAAGGTGGCTTATTTTGGGGTGCAAGTGATGGATTAGGCAGACTTATAGAGGAATCCATGTATGGGCTAGCCACAAATTGAGTTTTGTTCTCAAAATTTTTCTTTTCAAACAATTTAGCCAAACCAACTGCATGATGCATAGAGTGTGGCTTCATAACAGCCAACTCATTACGAATATCAGACCTCAAACCCGAAATAAAACAATTCATACGGGCCTCATGAGACAAACCTGTGACAAAGTTAGAAAGTTGTTCAAACTCCTTTTGATAATCCATTACGGAACCCACTTGTTGCAATTTGAAGAGCTCTGCTTGATGATTCTCAAAAGAAGATGGGCCAAACCGTGAGAATAAATCTTGAACAAACGCTTCCCATGTACTGATCATCTCATGATTTGTCATCTAATTAAACCGACTCAGCGCTGTTCCCTGCATATAGAATGAAATATGTGAAATACGATGTTCGGGCGGAACATGGTAAAGTCTAAAATAGTGTTGGGCTTGTGCAACCCAATCCCTAGGGTTGGAGCCATCAAAGGAGGGCAGATGCACCTTAGGGGGCTCTGGCAGCGACTCAGTGCTAGGCGCATATGAATTAAAAGCTTGAGAATGGGATGGGCTATGAACCTGATATGATTGATGTTGTGGTCCTATTGGGGCAGTGGTATTCCGATTTTGGTCCATGGCTGTTTTCAACTCAGCCAGCATCTGGAACATGGAATCAACTTTTGCTGATGTTGCTTTTAAATCTGCCATATCTGACTGTGTCGTTGCTTTGAATTATGCCATATCTGACTGTATTTGTCGAACCGACTCAGCGAGGTTTGAATCTTCGGACGTAACTGTTCCATCCTTTCGAGGAGCCATGAGCACAAGCACAGATTATTTTTTTTTTTTTTTGAAATAGTGAGTTCAAAAGATGAAAGCACCAATTGTTAGGGATAGGGTTCTATTCGAGCTAGAACGGGCTCCAAGAATTAATTGAGAGAGAAGAGAGACAAATAATTAAATTTAACTAAAACTTTATTGTTCTTGAATTAATAAAAATTACAAGACTTGGGCTATTTATACTAATAAACCTAGACAAAATAAACCTAGACTACTAAAGGAAATAGAAATCTAATACTACTCTAATTAAATAAAAATTCCTAATCTAAGACTAACATAAGACTCCTAATATAGAACTAACTCATAATCAATTTACCATGTTGACTTCATCTTCCCACGATTGGGCCTTGAATTAATAAGTGGCCCAATGATATTATGTTGGCCCGTATCAATCCTTGAGTTATATTTGTAAGTTTTGTACTTTTCCGTAAATAACAAATAAATGTTACAAATAACAAAAGGCTTATGAATAATTTATTTGTAGAAATTACAAAAGAAAAATATATAACCTTCACCAAAAACAAAACAAAAAAAAACTTTTTAAGGGGATACCATATCACGTAGCGGGCCAAAAAGCAAAGATATATAGCAGGTGCATAAAACATGCTTACCAAGAAGAGCAAAAACGTGAACAAAAACCGCAAAAATAAAATCACACAAAGGTTCTTGCTAAGGTAAATCAAGCCAATGGACATTGGTAGTCGTCAAACGAGCCAAATTGTGAGCCTCGAAATTGCTTTCACGCCGAATCCAGTGGAAGAAAAAAGTTGGTTGATTGATGCGCATAACGCGGATATTAGCAATAATGTTTTCTCCCTCCGCATTCTGCACCCAATTTAAGAACCTCTAAATTATCGCTTTCAAAAACAACATTGCACGTATGTCAGAGATCTACATAATTTTGAAGAACAATAATTAGCTTTTGAAATAAGAAACAACATACAGAAAGGGAAGCAAGAATAATCGAAGAGAATAAGAGACCAAGCTGCAAATTATGTGCTGAAATGTAAAGTCAACAGTGGAAAGCTAAATGGGTTCAGCTCCAGAACTCAAAACGCCACCATTCCGAAACAAGGGGATTTAATCTCGACCGTACAAGTGGATGAAGAGGGCGAGAAGCTGGATCAAACACGTGGAAGGAAATTGAGCTGAAAGTAGTGAGCTAATGGGCCAACCTAAAATATCAGTTGGATCTCCAAATTCGCGGCCCAATACCAATTAAATATTACCATTATTTTTAATTCCGTTGTAGTCATTTTCGTACGAATTATGTACGTTATTTTTCTGCCGTTATTTTTATTTTTAAATTGTAAGTATTGTACTGTTCATTAAGAATTATTAATGAAAATTTGCTCCAAAATCTCTTCTATTTACTTTATCATTCTCTGTATCTCTCTCAACTCAGTACTTTTATTTACAAATAGAAAACAATAAAATCAAGTACAAATCACTACAATTGGTATTCAGAGCCCGACTATCCTTGGGCAGAAATGGTGAATGGACCCAATTTAAAAGACATGCAGAAGGCACAGAAGCAGTTTGATTTGACCCTACATGAAGAATCACTACAGCGTGAGAACCTACAAGACATAATAGAAGATATCAACACCAAAATCGATGTGCAAACAGCAAAATCAGATCATAATCACACAGAAATGAGGGCCATAATATCATCACTTAGAACACAAATGTCCAAATTAGTTGATACAGTGGAATCATTAAGTAAAATGCAGTCCACATCCAGGGAAACAACTCTAGATATCATACCACCAGAACAACAGACAACAATAACACCAGATAAAACAAATCAGAGGTACATTCATGAACATAACAATCAAATGATAGAAAATGTACCTAGAATGGGTTTCCCAAAGTTCAATGGGGTGAATCCTATGGACTGGATGCTTAAATGTAATGGTTGCTTTCATTTAATCCAAATTTAACTAAAAATCAGAAAGTTACCTTAGATACTATCAACTTTGAGGGCAAAGCAACCACTTGGTACAAGAATTATAGCACCAAAATATGCCACTTAGAGTGGGAAAAATTTATGAGATTAGTTGTTGCTAGATTTGAGGATTTAAGAAAAGATAGAATCATTGCAGACTTCAACAAGTTACAACAAACTGGTGCCTTAGATCAATATAATGAGGAATTTGAAGAGCTTATTTCTTATTTATATTTATTCAATAACAGAGAATTATCAGATAGCTATTTGGTAGCTAGTTATGTGAGTGACTTACATGAGGATTTACAATCCTTCCTAGATATGTTTGAACCTCAAAATCTACAACATGCCATGAAATTAACAAGGAAACAAGAGATAACTCTGGAGGCATTGGGAAGAAAAAGCAAACCTAAGTGGGTACCACCTAATACCAACAACAACGACAAGAAGGAATATACTCCTGCCCCCAGTCATCAATTTAAGACTTCAACACAACTTCCTACAGTCCAACACCCCAACAACAACAGGAAAACATTGAGTATTGTTGAGATGAAATCTAGAAGAGAGAAAGACTTGTGCTACAATTGTGAAGAGCCCTACACATTCAACCACAAGTGTGCTAACAGGCTCTATGCTCTACAAATGACACCATAAGAGGAAGATGATTATCTATTCAATCTTGACAACACAACACATAAAGAGGAATGAGAAGAAGAAGTAAAAGTATATGTGAGTGCTTTAGCAGGTAGTAAAGGTAAAGGTACACTCAAACTACTAGGCACAACATGTGGTAAGACATTGCATATTTTACTAGATACATGAGCTACACATTGCTTTATTGATGAAGCTATTGCATTAAAAATCGGATGTAAACTCACTAAAGTAACTCCCAGATCTGTCAGAGTTGCTGATGGTAGGGATTTGATAACTGATAAAGAAGCTCAAAATTTCTCTTGGGAAATACAGGGATACAAGTTTATTTTTCATTTCAAGGTGCTCAAAGTAGATGGTTGCCACATGATTATGGGCTGCAATTAGTTTAGACAAGTTGGTCTAGTTAAATTTTATTTTAATCTCATGACTATGGGGCTAAAAATCAAGGGACATAAGATATTATTACAAAAATCACCTTCAAGAACTGAATGCGAGTTTATTTCATTTTCTAAAATACAACAAGCACTATATAAGGCATCCCAAGAGCAGGTATTTACCCTAACAATAACACCAAATGAAAATGTGACTAATGTGGAATTAGTACCTCTTCTAGACAGGTACAAAGAAGTCTTCAAAGAACCTACTAGGCTCCCATCTGCAAGACAGATAGAGCATCAGATCATACTAAAACCAGACAGTACACCAAAGCATCAACACCTTTATAGGTATTCACATGCTTACAAGGGAGAAATTAAGGAAATAGTGAAAGGATTGCTAAAGGATGGGGTAATCACACATCAAAAGTCAATTTGCATAACATGTCTTACTAGTGAGAAAGAAAGATGCCACATGGAGACTTTGTGTGGATTATAGGTATCTCAATCCCTCACTATAAAACATGATTATCCTATACCTGTTATTGATGAGTTACTATCTGAATTACATGGTTCAAAAGTCTTTTCGAAAATAGGTTTAATGTCTGGTTACTTTCAGATTAGAATGAGAAAAGAAGACCAATATCTCATAGCTTTTCAAACACACCATGGACATTATGAATTCATGTTTATGCCTTTTGGCCTTTGCAATGCTCCAGCCACCTTTCAATCTCTAATGAACCAAGTATTTGGACCTTATTTAAGAATGTTTGTACTTGTGTTCTTTGATGATATACTAGTTTATAGTAAAACATGGGCAGATCACATGAAACATCTCACTATAGTCTTGGATATTATGTCGAAAGAAAGTTATATGCTAAACAATCAAAATGTGACTTTGGTAAGTCAAGTATTCAGTATTTAGGCCATATAATTCATGACCAGGGGGTTTCAACAGATCCCTCTAAGATCTATACCATTCTACAATGGCCAAAACCTAAGAATATAAAGGGGTCAAGAGGTTTTCTAGGTCTTACATGATATTATAGAAAATTTGTCAAAAATTATGGCATGATCAGCAGACCATTGACTAATATGCTCAGAAAATATGGGTTTAAATGGTCACATGAATCTGAACAAGCTTTTGAAAACCTTAAGCAAGCTATGTCAACTTCTCCAGTCCTTATGCTTCCTAATTTTTCTAAACCATTTGTACTAGAAACATATGCCAGTGGGACTGGGATTTGGGGATGTTCTCATGCAATAAGGAAAACCTATAGCTTACTTAAGCAAAACTTTATGTCTAAAGAACCAAATGCTTTCCAAATATGAAAGAGAATTTTTAGTTGGTTTAATGGCTGTTCAAAATTGGAAATACTATCTGCAAGGACACCATTTCATTATTAGAATTGACCAAAAGAGCCTTAAGTATCTTTTAGAATAGAGAATTACTACAGCTCTACAACAGAGATGGATTGCAAAGCTTTTGGGATTTGATTATGAAATCCAATATAAGAGAGGATCTGAAAATAGGACTGATGATGCACTATCCAGAAAATAAAAGGGAATCTCAAATAATGCACTCACTACTGTGCAACCTGACTGGATTCAAAAGGTGGAAGGTACTTATACTGAAGATGAATGTTTTGCTCCTATTATTACCACTAAAACTGTGAACTCTTCTGATTTACCTGATTATACTTGGTTAAATGGTATTTTAAGGTTTAAAAACAGAGTTTGTATTGGTTCTGATATGGCATTAAGAACTCAACTATTATCTACACTTCATTCATCATCTATAGGGGGCATTCAAGGATCCAGGAAATACATATGAGAGGAAAGAGGTTGTTATATGGGCCAAAACTTAAAGCTGATGTCATTGAATTTGTGAATAAATGTGATACTTGTAGTAGGAACAAGCATGATAATAAACCTTACCCAGGTTTATTACAACCTTTACCTATCCCCCAACAAGCATGGACACATATTACAATGGATTTTATTGAAGGTTTACCTTATTCTGAAGGAAAAACTACTATATTTGTTGTGGCAGATAGATTAACTAAGTATTCTCATTTTTGTTCTTTTACTCACCACTACACTGCTCAAGTAGTTGCTAGAGTCTTTTTAGATACTATTTACAGGTTGCATGGACTTCCAATCAGCATAATATCAGGCAAGGATAAAATTTTCACAAGCTCATTTTGGAAAGAATTGTTCAAACTCCTAGGAGTTCAACTCAATCTCAGCACTGCATACCACCCTCAGTCTGATGGACAAACTGAGAGGGTCAATCAATGCTTGAAAAATTACACCAGATGCGTGTCTTCAGACAGCCCAAGGAGGTGGAACCAATGGCTTTCACTTGCTGAATACTGGTACAATACCAGTTATCATTCAAGCTTGCAAATGTCTTCATTTCAAGCCTTATATGGGTACCAACCCACTCAAATGGATTTGAATTCTTACTTGGAGACCACTCAACCAAAATCCAGAGACTTATTAGTGAAGAGGGAAGCTATATTACAACTTATAAAGGAAAATCTGTTAAAAGCTCAGGAGAGGATGAAGTTATTTGCTGATCAAAAGAGAACATAAAGATCTTTCAATGTTGGTGACCAAGTGTTTTTGAAGCTTCAACCATTTAGGCAAAACACTGTCGCCCTAAGGAAAAATTTGAAGTTATCTGCAAAATTCTATGGTCCTTACACTATTCTGGAAAAAAATGGTTCTGTTGCATACAAACTTGGCCTTCTAAACTCTTCACAAATACAACCCGTTTTTCATGTTTCTCTCCTAAAAAGAAGACTTAACACCACAGACACTCCTAGCCCTAACCTCCCACCATTAGACACTCTGGGAAGATTCAAAATTGAACCTTTTGGGGTCATTGATAAAAGAGCAATTAATAGGAATGGAGAACTGATACCTCAAATTTTGGTGCACTGGACTAATATGGATCCTTCAACAGCTACTTGGGAAGATTTTGCCTACATCCAAGCCACTTTTCCTCAATTCGACCCTTGGGGACAAGGCAAGTTTGCTCGGTCGGGAAATGTCACAGATCTACATAATTTAGAAGAACAAGAATTAGCTTTTGAAAGAAGAAACGACATACAGAAAGGGAAGCAAGAAGAATCGAAGAGAAGAAGAGACCAAGCTGAAAATTATCTGCTGAAATGTAAAGTCAATAGTGGAAAGCTAAATGAGTTCAGCTCCAGAACTCAAAACGCCACCGTTCTGAAACAAGGGGATTTAATCTCGACCGTACAAATGGATGAAGAGGGCGAGAAGCTGGATCAAACACGTGGAAGGAAATTGAGCCGAAAACAGTGACCTAACGGGCCAACCTAAATATCAGCTGGATCTCCAAATTCGCGACCCAATACCAATTAAATATTACCGTTATTTTTAATTCTGTTGTAGTTACTTTACAAATTATGTACGTTATTTTCATTTTAAAATTATAAGTACTGTACTGTTCATTAAGAGTTATTAACGAAAATTTGCTCCAAAATTCCTTCTCTTTACTTTATCATTCTCTTTATCTCTCTCTCAACTCAGTACTTTTATTTACAAATAAAAAACAACAAAAACAGGTACAAATCACTACAGCCTACCATGATCATTAGCAAACTTGACGCCATAATTTTGGAGTTTGAGGGCCAATGTTACCCGCAAAACGCCGTTGAATTCTCGCCACACAAGCTCGATTCCAATCCTAGAAAATAACCCCCATACTCGACTTCCTAACATTCTCAAAAATAGCGCCACCAAAATTATACGTAGCCCACGACTTACACGGCGTAGAACATGTAGTCAGTAGTATCATCAATGAGATGGACCGAGCAGGCTGATCATATATTGCCCAACACACGATAACAACCCCCGATAAATTCTTCTTATCAATCAATGTTGATACACGAATGAACCAATCAATTATACCCTATCGCTCCAAGATCATAACCGTAAGAGGGAATTGAGTAAGCGCCCACACCTATCTCACAACATGACACAAGAAGAGGGCATGTCAAGCATCTTCGAAATTCTCACGACAAACCACGCACCCCGTCTCTGTCACCACATGCCTAAACGCCAGAAGGCCTCTAGTAAGGACGATATTGGAACACGCGCTCCATAAAAGAATGTTTGATCTTATTAGGATTCTTCACACGCCAAATAATATTCCAATCAAAGTCCTTGCTACTCGAAGTCGAAGAAGCACTTGAAATAAGCCTCTCATAAATAATTAAATGATACACACTTTTAACCGTGAAAAACCTCGCCTTACAGTAATACCATATTTGTTTGGCGTGGTTCGATCGGTCTCCTAATGGAATAGACAAGATCAGCGACGCGTCCAATTCTCATAAAATCTTTCGAATCGAAGATGCATTTCATTGTCCTGTGCCTGCATCAATAAAGTCTCTAACCCGACAATCTGCATGCTCATTTGATAGAGGCGTAATCGACCTAAATGAAGTAAGTCGGGGCAGCCACGCATCACGTCCAACCTTAACAGAAGTACCATCTCCAATCCGCTAACGCAACCCTCTCATTAACATCAGGATAGATCCTCTGATACTCTGCCAAGCAAATGATTGCACACTGCCTCCAATAGCCTCAAAGACCGAGCAATTCGAAAAGTACTTAGCCTTGAAAATTTGACTATGTCTGAGGGCAACATTGGAAACACGCAAATCTCAAAATTCCATGCCCCATCTTTTTTTCTTTGACACAGCTTACTCCAAGCAACCCTATAGATTTTATTATGAGATGCATTACCCCATCAGTATTTACTCGCTAAAGACTTCAGCTCTTTGGTGATAGCTTCTGGTAAACAAAAACATCCCATGATAAAAGTCGTCACAAATTGGACCACCGACTTAATAAGTACCTTATTTCCTGTCCCCAACAATGACACCTCTTTCCAGCCCTAAAATCTCTTCCACGCCCGATCCCTTAAGAAATCAAGCATCTTATTTTTTTTTATCTCCCAATCTTCAACGACAGGCCGAAGTAATTCTCATCTTTCTCGGACACTCTTATCGCCAAAATCTCAACAATCTCGTGACGACTCTCCTCAGGTATTTTCTTGCTAAAGACCACAACTGATTTTACCACATTAGTCACCTGCCCTGACACACTTGCAAACTCTCCAAAATCCACATCATTTCATTTGCCGCCTTGTCATTTACTTCACATAACAACATAGTATCATCTGCAAACAACAAATGTGATACAACAGGGGCAAGACGATTCACACCAATTCTTTTGATAAATTGCCTTCGTTCCGAGTCACGAATCAATCTTGGAAAAACCTCAGTAAAAAACAGTAACATATATGGTGATAAAGGATCACTTTAGCGTAATCCCCCTTCAAGAACAATATGATCAACCTCACAACTATTAATCATCAAAGCATAAGAAACAACCCTCACACAAGACATGATAAGGGTCACAAAATTCCAGTAAAAACCAAAGCATAAGAAACAGTTCTACATAAGACATGATAAAGGCCACGAAATTCCACTCAAAACCTAATATAAGAAGTACTTTTTCTAGAAAAGGACCACTCGACCCGATCGTATGCTTTACTCATGTCGACCTTCAATGACATGTGCCCCACCTTTCATGTTCATGTGTTCTTCAAAAAATGGTTACTATCAAAGGCAACAAGAATATTATATGCGATAAGTCTTCCTAGAGTGAAAGCAGATTGCGCAAAAAGATACGATATCAGGAAGAAATTACCTAATCTTATTTGATATTGCTTTCAACGCTATTTTGTAACTTACATTGCATAAAAAAAAGCCAAAATTGTGTCATGAGTTCCGAATCTTTACATTTAGGAATAAGAACAATGTGAGTAAAATTAATAGCTGCATGGAAACAACAATTATTTAGGACATTGAACACAAAACAAGTAACATTAGATTTTAATAAGGACCGAATTTTTTGATAAAAGATAATGGAAAAACCATATGGTCCCAGAGATTTCGGGGGGGGGGGGGGGGGGGGGGGTACATATCAAAGAGAGAATTGGTGACCTCTTATGGTGTAAAAGGCGTTCCAAGCTTCTAATCCATCTCCGGACTGACTTTAGCCCGATCACTCTCATAACATCATCTCTCTCCTTGCTATCGGGCTCAATGGATCTGCAAATATAACGAAAGTAGTCAACTACAATTTTCTCGATACCCTGTATGGACTCCTGCCAAATACCCGACTCGTCCCTAATGCCATTAGTCTGATTCTTACTCCTCCGTTCACTCACCCTTCCATTGATAAGAAGTATTTATATCCCCTTCATTTAACCATTGCACCTTTCTTAGCCGCTTCCAATACAACTCATCTCTATCCATCATAAGTTCCAAATCACGACTCAATTCTGCCTCCCTATGTTTAGACTCCAAATCACGACTCAATTCTGCCTCCCTATGTTTAGACTCCGTCGAGATTGGACCCTCCTTCAATGTTTTAATATAATATTTGCAATTCCTTTTCATGCTACTTGAAATGGGATTGGCTTGCACCCACCGACCCATAATGAAGAAACCCGGATCCATCATATTTACTCGGATTTGCCTTTTCCAAGTCAACTTTCAAAACCTATTTTATTTGTTAGCCCTAATAATACATATATAAAATTAAAATAAAGAAACCTAACTTCCCTTAATCAAAAAAGTACTTTCTCGAATCTCTTCTCTTCTCTTCTCTCTCTCAACAAAAAAAAATTCTCTCAGATTAACAAACAACGACACATTCCGTTATCAATTTCACAAATCTTTTACGAAGCTATGGTGGCGGAAGCGCAGGTTATATGTCACGAAACCCTTGCCGTTCAATATTTATGCGTCGCTTCGGCTGCGGCGGCGCCGCGGAAAATTGACGGCGATTTGTTCGATGCGTCGCCGAATGATACAGCTACGTTGATTAAAGCTCAATCGACGGTCTCAATCGAGCTCTCTCGCTCTGAATCGGTGTGTGCTTTAGTTTCTTGTTCGAATTAATAATGTTCTATTTCGTCGTTTTTGCGATTCGCTTTAATGTGTTCTGCTTATGATTTTGGAATGATGTGGTTGGTGATTAGATCTGTGATTTCGTTTTGGTCTGCTTCGTCGATTTGCATCTTGAAATTAGGGTTTCTGTAATTTTTGGGGATTTGAATATTATCTTTGTCAGCCTTATGCTATTGAATTATTGTAGTTTATTGGTGCTTAATTACGATCTCGAGATCTGGTTTGATAGGTTGTTTATTTGCACGAATTTCCGTCCAGGAAATTGTTAAGTCAAGTCATTGATTGTCGGAATGACCTGTTTGGATTGGGAAAATAGTGTTATTTAACTCGGAGCACGAGGGAATTTGAATGCTGAAAACGTCTAGTTTCTGAGATTAGGTTTAATGTTTGTTTCGTGTTGAAATAACGTGCATAATTTCCACACGGATGAGAAATCGTTTACTTAATCTTCCACATGTGTTGATTGTTCTTTTGTGGTTGATAAATGCGTGGAGGCTGTTATTGATGCTCTGAGAAGTTTGATCTCTTGAGATTTTCTGCCTTTAGGTTTACTTTCTTGTCATGATAAATATTGCAGACGGACTAATCAGTTTTTTTTTCCTTCTATCAGGCGTTGAGCTGCTCAACAAGTACTTGCACTACAGTACTCGAAACTCCGAGAAGCAAGCCTGCCCAGAGAATTCATTCTGGCAGCCACACTGATGTTGGACCTCGCAGTTCCAACGAGGATCAGCACATAAGGATTGATGACTTGTCAACCCACTTGGGTGCCCTCTGCAGGTGGTCTCAACCATGTTCCTTTTATGCAGTTTTCGACGGCCATGGTGGCCCTGATGCAGCAGCTTATATGAAGGACAATGCTGTGAGGTTTTTGTTTGAGGATGCTGAATTGCCTCAAACATCTGATATTGACGAAACATTCTTGCAAGATCTGGAGAGTTCTCATCGCAGATCTTTTTTACTAGCTGATCGAGCTTTGGCTGATGAAAACAGTAGTGTTGATTCTTGTTGTGGAACAACAGCACTCACGGCCCTGGTACTCGGAAATCATCTATTTATAGCAAATGCTGGAGATTGTCGGGCAGTTCTCTGTAGGAGAGGAGATGCCATTCAGTTATCTCAAGACCATAGACCGTGTTGTCCTGTGGAACGTAAGAGGGTTGAGGATTTGG
The DNA here is from genome assembly GCA_948329865.1 of Linaria vulgaris. Lineage (NCBI taxonomy): Eukaryota > Viridiplantae > Streptophyta > Magnoliopsida > Lamiales > Plantaginaceae > Linaria > Linaria vulgaris. Next base: position 128,042,574 of record OX415249.1, on the reverse strand, counting down.
GCGGTAGTATCGAATATGGTTACCTAAACGGTGAACTTGCTGTTACTCGTGCCCTTGGAGATTGGTACATGAAACTTCCGTTTGGGTCCGCATCGCCCCTTACTGCCGAGCCAGAGTTTCAGCAAACTTTGTTAACCGATGATGATGAATTCCTGATAATTGGATGCGATGGAATCTGGGATGTTCTGTCTAATCAGGAAGCAGTCCGTCTTGTTCACCGTGAGCTTAGGCATCACAACGACCCGCAACGTTCTGCTCAAGAGCTAATTAATCTAGCTTTAAGACGGGACACGTGCGACAACCTCACGGCCATTGTTGTCTGCTTTTCTAACCCCGAGAATCAAGACTCGGTTGCTTCTTTTCAAAGACCGAGAATGAGATTCTGCATGTCGGAGGAGGCACGGAACAGGCTGCGTAGCTTACTTGAAGGCAATTAAGAGCTTATCAAGAAACATAATGAACTTTATTCTTGTATTGAGCAAACTCTAGAAGGCAGGAAAGATTTTTTGTACAGATTGTTTATTGCTATGGGGAGTATTTACATCAGTATCGTGATTGATTTAGGGTCCAGTTAGAGTTGAGATTAGAAGAACCACCTATTTTTTGGGGGTTAGAGTGTTCTACAATTTTGGCGGCTTCTATGATTATGTTGCAAGAAACGATCCATTATTGTTTGATTTTGACAACTTTGCTGAGTTGTATTTGTTACTGGGAAATTTGGACATCTGTTTATTTAATTATTCTATGTTTTCAGATTTTATATTTTTATAGATTATGTTGTTTTCAGATTGAGATTGAGATTGAGATTGAGATTGAGATTTGAAAGGTTTTTGTTGGTTCTATACCCAAGTGTTGATAAAATTTCAGTGATGGCAAAAGCTGAACCCTCATCCATTCATCAGCTGTTCTAAACCAAACACAGAAAAGATATGTTACATGTGGTTACATATGGGTTACGACGTTGGGCTACTGAAATAACTTATCCTTAATCAGTTATACTCTTATAGATATTTAGCAGTATGAAATGAAAATTGCAATGTGATTTTCTTTTTTTCCTCAAGTGTAATCATATATCCTCATATATAAGCCATTACTCTGGCGATGTTGAAATTATCACATGTCTGAAATCTGTGTCCAATTACTCCAATCCAGTATTAGATTAAGATATCAGATTTATTTTATAGAAGGTGCACATTGGTACAATTCTATATATGATAATTAAATTTGTTATTGTTTTCGAGTGACTATTAATAATTCGCTTATACCTGATTATAAGAAGTGTCTACAACAAACACCCAATTACTAATAGTAATATGCCTGTCCTGCAATAAAAGTAAAAATCTATGATTCTAAACAATTCTAATTTCTAATATGAGCATTATATATAGTTTTGAAGTGGGCCTCAACAATTTTACTAACACTGTGAGTCTGTGACAGTGGGTTAAATCTCTCGATTAGAGCAACATTCATAATGAAAAAACAAGTGAGAAGTGAGAACACGAACTTATTTAGTTATTTAAAAAAAATGTATAGTAATTATAAAATTCTATTTGAACGTTTTCTTTTCTATTTTAATTAACTCCACATGATTCTTGCTTAATTGATTCTTATAACTCATTTCACTTCCTTGAAATTAAGATTTGATTCTCTCAACTCAAATCACAAATTTGTTAATAGAGTAGGGGACACCACGCACACCACAATGTTGTTATATTTATATAAGGGAGAATTACACAAAGTACCCTCAACTATGAGTAAATTACACAAAGTATCCATCTTCTTTAAGAAATTACACAAACTACCCTTATAGCCGAAAAAATTAAAATATTCAAGACAACCTTTCAAATTGAAATCATAGCAGAGACTAAAATTTGCAGATAATTTATTTTTTCTTTGAAAAAATTAGTTGTTTTCAATATATTTTGTCTTTTTAAACGAGATAAATGGGGCTTAATGCTCAATTTTGACTTATTTTTTATTTTTTGTGCAAAATAAATGAAGAGCATGAATTCACATTCAATAATTTTTTTTAAAAAATTTATGAAAAATCGATCATAAGAGTAGTTTGTGTAATTTCCCAAAAAGAAGAGGTACTTTGTGTATTTTAACTATAGTTGAGGGGTACTTTATGTAATTCTCGGTTTATATAATGAATTAAAATTGGTATAAGCGGTCCAGATCGACTGCCACTAATCTCGTCCCTTGGATATTAAAGAAGTCAAAACAACTGGACGGCCAAGATGACATCTCTTTCCCCCTTTTAGTTTCCAAAATAGAAAATTAAAATAAAAAAAATAATTTTCATTCCATTTTAATAGCCGACCTAAACAGCTTAATAATAAATACTTTTCCCCCAAAAAACAAAATCAGAGGAGAAAAAAGAAAAAGGAAATTCCCAATTACACAATCAAAAATGGCGATGGCGAATCTCGCTCGGCGTAAAGCCGCCACCGTGTTCTCATCATCATCGTCGAAGGTTGGTAAGTACTCGTGGATTGTGAGCAGCAGAGGTTTCGCTTCCGGATCTGACGAAAACGACGTTGTCGTCATCGGCGGCGGTCCTGGTGGTTACGTGGCGGCTATCAAGGCGGCGCAGCTCGGATTGAAGACGACTTGCATCGAGAAACGTGGGGCACTCGGCGGCACGTGCCTCAACGTCGGATGCATCCCTTCCAAGGTGCGTTTCCTTTTCTGCGCGTGTGAGCATTTTACCTATGAGATCTGGAAAAACAATAGCGTAACAGTATGAACTCAATTTTGTAAACTTATTTCTTCTGGAGTGTACTATTTACTTCGATTTTCGATACTTTTGTCGAATGTTAATTGATGAATTTTCTGTTGAAATGATTTGAGAGGAACGCTGTGATTGTATCGTCAAGCTAAGTGTTGATTGTTTTTTCCGTTTCTTTTATTCGAAAGCTTGTGTATAAGATAACGATGTTATGCTCTATGATTTGTACAGTATGAAGTTAAGTTTTGTGTTCGGTAAGAGTATTACGCCCATCTGGACCAAGCTGGTACGGTAAGTGCTAATATTATGTGCTTGCCGACGAGTTTCTCATGTCAGACTGGTTTGGTATAGCCATGAATCTCGTAGTCGACTTACTACTTGGTGGTAGTTGATTATTGATTTGCGCGCAAGGCAGTGATGTTAAGGGGCTTCTGGATGCTGTTGATACATTTTGCGTTGAAAATAAGTCTTCAACTTTCTTCTTTCAGTTTTACGTGTTAGATAGATACTTTGCATGAGATTATGGTTACTGAAGTTGAAAGCACTTATAGGATCTTTTATGAAGCTTATTGTTAAATTTCATATATAATGGCAAGTGAAAGAGGATTGTTGGAATTGTAGGAATATTTTATGAGAGATTCTTTTTGTTTTGAGTGACAGTGATCCAAGTTTTCATGTTTTTAGCTGTTCTAATAGTGTATGTCCTGTATTCTGCAGGCATTGCTTCATTCTTCGCATATGTATCATGAAGCAAAACATGTGTTTGCTAGTCATGGTGTCAAGCTTGGATCAGTTGATATTGATGTAGCAGCCATGATGGCCCAAAAAGATAAGGCTGTTGGTAATTTGACTAAAGGTATTGAGGGTCTATTTAAGAAAAACAAAGTAACTTATGTTAAGGGGTATGGAAAGTTCATCTCCCCTTCTGAAGTTTCTGTTGAGAATTCGGACGGAAGTAACACAGTTGTGAAAGGGAAGAACATCATAGTTGCCACTGGTTCTGATGTCAAAGGTCTACCAGGAATTACCATTGATGAGGAAAGAATTGTATCTTCTACTGGTGCTTTAGCTTTAAAAGAAGTGCCAAAGAAACTTATTGTGATAGGTGCTGGCTATATCGGTCTTGAGATGGGCTCTGTCTGGGGTCGACTAGGATCGGAAGTCACCGTCGTTGAATTTGCTCCCGAAATTGTCCCAGCCATGGATTCCGAAATCCGAAAACAATTTCAACGTTCGCTTGAGAAGCAGAAGATGAAATTTATGCTTAAAACAAAGGTTGTCTCTGTTGACACCACGGGAAACGGCGTGAAGCTAACACTTGAACCAGCTGCTGGTGGTGAACAGACCACTCTTGAGGCTGACGTTGTTCTAGTTTCTGCTGGTCGAACCCCGTTCACTTCTGGACTCCAATTGGACAAGATAGGTGTTGAAACTGACAAAGCTGGTCGGATCTTGGTAAATGAACGATTTTCCACAAATGTGAAAGGTGTATTTGCCATTGGTGATGTTATTCCCGGCCCCATGTTGGCTCACAAGGCTGAAGAGGATGGTGTTGCATGTGTGGAATATATTGCCGGCAAGCAAGGCCACGTGGATTATGATTTGGTTCCTGGAGTCGTTTACACACACCCTGAGGTGGCATCCGTTGGGAAGACCGAAGAACAAGTGAAAGCACTTGGAGTTGAGTATCGCGTGGGGAAGTTCCCACTTATGGCGAATAGCCGAGCGAAGGCCATTGACGATGCTGAGGGTTTGGTGAAGATTATTGCTGACAAGGAGACCGACAAGATTTTGGGAGTTCATATTATGGCACCAAATGCTGGTGAGCTCATTCACGAAGCTGCTTTGGCTTTGAGTTATGGTGCATCGAGTGAAGACATTGCTCGCACGTGCCATGCACATCCGACCATGAGTGAGGCGGTGAAGGAGGCTGCAATGGCTACTTACGACAAGCCAATTCACATGTAGAATGGCAATATCTAATCGTGTTCTTTTTTGGCTGAATCTAGCATCACTCAACAATCATCGTACATTTGAACAAATATTTGCTCTTTCTCCCTCACTTTCGTTTGGAATCATAGTACTGTACTCGACTTGAATGCTTTTTTCCTGAATCAGGATGTGAAAAATAACATCATGTACGCCACTGAAGAAATTGTGATTTTACAATTTTGAGATAAAGTTCACCTTTGATGCCAGAGTTTATGTGCCTTAACTTCCATTCTTTAGGTTGTCACTGTTCTTTTTTTACTATAGTTGTGCTATACAAATTTCTTTTCCTGGTTCTTACTGCAAGTATTGGTATCTATTGAAGACTTCATATTTCTTTCGACTCTTTGTGTTGGTACTGTTTTGAGTCGTCGTGGAATGGGATTATTTGTGTTAGCTGATTGTTTGTTTGCCACACGTTAGATGTATAGGTGGCAATTGGACGGGTTGGATTGTAGATGCGTTGTGCAACTTGTGTCACAAATGGGTATATACTCATCGATCTGTTAACATTCACGTGAATATGTTGATAACGGGTGAATATGTTGATAACGTGTAGTACATAAACAAGTTAATTCGTTAATGTTTTAATATGAGCTCGCTTGTTAAGCGATCTAAGCAATTTTTATTCTATCTCGAAATCATTTAAAGACCCATACATTACACTCAAAAGTCATATGACACTTAAAGATGCACGTTATACCTAAGAAATATGCAATATGCTAAAGAAAATATAAGTGTTCATTGTAACCACAGTAGATCAAAAGATTCTTACTATTATCTTTGCTGACGAAAAACGAATTGATCATGGGTTTCTTAATGAATTTCCACAAAGCAGGACAGATGGTGTTAATGATAAATCCATAATATGAGCTCTGGCTGAGTTGATGAAAAAATAGTTATTATAGTTCACAAGTTTCATAAGAACTCTTTCCACTGAGCAAAACAGATGGTATTCATTATTAGACTTATAACATCAACACACTTTAAGGTGGGAAATAAACCAATCAAAACAGTTCAAGTTTCCTAATGATTTTTTTTCCACAATACAACATTGGAGGCACCAACTTAAATCTATATAAGAACTTGCAAGAGAAAACCCAAGTGTACACTAAATCAACAGGCAATAGCAATCGAATCATAGAAAAGAGAAATATTTATGGCTTCATTCATCCTCAAAATCTCCCTCATCGTTCTACTCATGATCAACATCACAACCGACACAAATTTCAACGTAGCAGCAAATGATCTCATCTCATTAATCTGTCCGAAAACAAAATACCCGGACCCAGGGGCGGAACTATTAAAGGGCTCACCTGGGCTGAAGCCCAGGTGAGAATTTTTTGAACCCACTAGTAGTAGTATATGTATTTTGCCATATTTGATTTTAAAGAAAAAAAGAAAGCCCAAGAAAAAGATTAAAAAAATGAAAGAAGATGTGTAAAGAACGGTCCATGAGTCCATGACTTTAAACCTTTAACAGCCCATCATCACAATTGACATGTTAAAATAATGAAATAATAAAACAAAGAGTTTATATCTTTGGCAGACCTCAGAAGACAGAGCAGCTCCTGCGCCAAGGAAAGTGGGGTTTGAATTTATTATTACTTATTATTTTAAGATCCCAAATAACTGAGAAATTACACAATACACCAAAGAGATAATTGATTCTTATTATTTAGTATCAAAATTTAATTTTATTGTAAATTATTGATAGTTTGGTACTTTTAAATGACATAAACCCTAATTAATTTTGTATCCAAATCTATCCTCCTAACAGTTAAACCATTATAAATGTGATATTATTCGACATAAGAAGTTTCAAAATACTTCAATAGTTTTCGAGTTATGCCAACGATTATTTGAGACAAATAACAGAGAAACTTATCATTTTGATTAATAGGTTAATTCGTTTTGTTCCGACTCTTCATGTTTCTAAGGTAACAGCAAAACGAGCATTTTCGACAATGAAGATTGTTAAGACAGTTCTGCGCAATAAAATAGAAGAATGGTAAATAATATGGTTATCTACATTACTATCAAAAAATATAGATGTTGATTCGATAATTGATGAATTTTATTTCATGAAGAATCGAAGAGCTCATCTCCGATAATATTCTTATTTGTAGTGTTTAGTAGTATGGAGTTTTTAATTTTATAATTTTGTATTGAACAATTATTATTTCTCATTTTATTTAATATATTCGCACTTAAGTTTTTAATTTTTTTCTTATCTTACTTGAGTATAAAAGCAGCCCAGGTGAGAAAAAAATCCTGGATCCGCCCCTGCCCGGACCAGTGTCGCCACACCCTACAGGCTACGGGCTAATCCAGAGGCTCGACAAGCAGATTCCCTTCACCGCTTGGGAGAAATCTGCATGGACCTAGGAATCGAACATGGTAGGAAAGTCGTCAACGAGCTTCAGGCATTACGACTCCAATGAGATATTTCGGAGAAACCGAATTCAGAATCTGTTGGAAAGACTACACATTGGCACTCCAAAGCATGGTTGAAGCAAAAGGTCACTTCATGAGAAATGAACTTGAATCTGCAATAGAACACACGAGAGTTGCAACTAGGACACCTTCTGCATGTGGAATGCTATTTAAAAGAGGTCACGAGCCCGCGGCTCTTAAAAGAATAAACGATGAAGCTGATGTTATTTTTACCATTCCTGTTACTATTGCTAAAGAGATGCACGGATCAGGAGGAAATTAAACTCAGTGTGGAGCATATGTTATACGCACAATATGTATGTAGTCAATAATGAAAGATATCAAATAAAGTTTCATTGTGCAGTTTCCTCTTATACAAATTGTTAGCACACATTTCCGTTAATTTACCTTTTAATGTGGTAACAGTTGAATTCGTGTTTGTTGCAACAATCATCAAAAGAGAATGAACATAGGTAACTTGCTTCTGTTCCTCCTACCTGCAACTGTATATGTTGTAAATGGGTATATAAAGTTAAATATATGGCACAAGAGAACGTCATAAAGTCCCCCCTTGCAGTGAAATGCTACACGCCTACACATAAGAAGAGGATGTAGACTACTTTGACATGTCTTTTCCAGTAAACAACGCTTTTCTACATGGAAATTTGGATGAAGAAATCTATATGACACCTCTGTTTGTTTTCACCTAATAACAATAAGATATGTCTACAAAAGGAGGCTTGTATGGATTAAAACAAACTTCTAAACAATTGTTCAACGAATTCACTTCTTGCTTACTATCTTACGGTTGTGTCAGATTGTTCTCCTTTTATCAAGAAAAAATGGCGTATGATTCTCGACTCTTTTTGTTTATATTGATGATATTCCTAGCAGGTAATGTGACACGACAGAGGTCCGGCGTTGAAAGGTTGACCATCAAGAACCTTGGTACCTTGAAATATATCACCGGCGTTGGAATTGAGAGGTCCGAAGGAGGTATAAGCTTGTGCCAACGCAACTATACTTTAGATAACTTGAGCGAGTCAAGATATCTTGGCTGCAAGCCAAGTAGTACACCAGTGAATTCTATTAATAGGCTAAAAATGTTGATGTAACTTACTTAACAGACCATGTTGTCTATAAAAGAGTTGTGGAGAGACTTTCTGTATCTTACAATAATTAGACCAAATTTAAGGTATATTGTTTATTGTCTATCTCAGTATATGTCTAAATCAACCAAAGATTTGGCTGCAGCTCACAAAGTACATAGGCACTTCAAGTCAAATACCAGGAAAATGTATTTTCTTTCCCTCTAAATCTGAAGCTTACTTAAAGTCCTTTGGTGAAAGTAACTGACCAGGATTCTAGCCACAATAAGAATCATTAATTGTTACAAGACCACCTTTAATTATTTCTTGGAAAGCCAAAAAAGCAACAATAATATGTAGATTTTCTACACAAGCTGAATATAGCGCTTTTGGTTCCACTACTTTTGAGATCCTATGGCTAAATCAGTTATTACAAGGCCCGAAGGGTGCTCTCTTTCACGGGCAGCAAGAGTGCTTTTTGCATCTTGAACAATTCAGTACACCATAAATGAAGAAAGCATATACAGATACACTGCTACTTTAAGAGCGAGAAGGTGCATCAAAAGCTTCTACAAATCATGCACATTTCAAGTGATCATCAGGCAACTGAATTTTTTACCAAACCATTGGGAGTTCAACATTCTAATAATGACTTTCAAGATTGGCATATTTAAAATCCATGCACATCTTGCGGGGATATTAAAGTATAGACACCTAATAGTCGACAGTTAGTTACATGTCAAATGTTAGTTATAGGTGTTGTGAAGTTAGGTAAATTTAATTGGTTAGTTCTCTCATGTCTTGTGCATCCTATTGCACTAGACTAGATATCCTCTCTTTTAATCCATTTAAAAGGCTCAATGCGTCACAAGTGTAACTCAATGACTTAATTAATGAAATACATAAAGTCATAAAATAGTGGTGAAATCCGAAGCTTTCAACATTCATTGTGGTCTTGAGTAAATTTCAGATTTTAACACTATACATTACAACCTCTAATACCACACATGTTTTACCAAATCAGACCCTATCTTCACCCGCACCAAAATCGACTCCCTACCCAGTTAGACAATTTACCCCAGCTGAAATGTAAATACGCAGCTAGAAGTTTTATGCTTCAGCTGCGATGCAGCCAGAAATGTAATCCCTGCAAATTTTGATCTTACTAAGGAAGATTTGGCTCATTGTCACGGTAAAGTTGTCGGTCAAGAAAAAAATGGGTTGATAACGGGTTGACTCGTACGGGTGGTGCGTGACAAATTGGTAGAATCACCAATCCGTTAACAATCTAAATAAGTTGATAACGGGTGGCTCATATATGAGTTGTACAAAATCAAAAAATTAATAGCAACTCATTTAATTCAATTATTAGTCTACTTATCTAATTTTGTTACACGTCTATCACACTTATTTAGAAACACACCAAAAAATACGCACTACATCTTAAGAAAACTCATGTCCACTTTGAGACGAAGATTCTCGATATGTCTAAGCAGTGGAAAAATCAGTTGGTTAGTTCCACGAATCAGATAAATGGGTGGAGTCATAAATTCATATTATGAACTATGTTTCAGCAGAGGGAAAAATCAATTAAACGCGTTTACAAGTTTCATAGTGAACTTTTTCCACAGAGCAAAACAGAGGAGTTGTCCATTATTACTAGTTACTACAATAGATCATAAGTTTGTAATATGATCATTATCTAAGCTGTTAAAAAATTCAGTTAAAGCAGTTAAAGTTCCATAATGATTCTTTCCCACAATACAACCATGAATGCACCAGCCTAGATCTATATATGGACTTAGAAATACACTCCAAATCATGCTAAAGCTAAAGCGAAACAATGGCTTCATTCATCCTCAAAACCTCCCTCATCTTTCTAGTAATGATCAACATCACAACAAACTCGAATCTCAGCGTAGCAGCAAACGATCTCATTTCACAAATCTGTCAGAAAACAAAGTATCCAGACCAGTGTCTCCACACCCTACACTCTAATCCGGAGGCTCAACAAGCGCATTCCCTCCACCGTCTTGGAGAGATCTGCATGGACCTAGGAATCGAACACGGAAGGAGAATTGTCAGCGAGCTTTACGCATTAAGAAACCAACGAGACCTTCCGGAGAAACAGAAGCATGCAACCTGTTGACGTGACTATTTATTGGCCTACGAAAGCTTGGTAAAAGCAAAAGAGCATTTCATGAGAAATGAACTTGAATCTGCAATAGAAAATGCAAGAGTTGCTACTAGGACGCCTTCTGTGTGTGGAATGCAATTTAAAAGAGGTCGTGAGCCCCCGGTCCTTAAAAGAATCAACGACGAGGCTGACAATATTTTTAGCATTCCTGTTACTATTGCTAAAGAGATGCACAGATCATGAGGAAATTAAACTCGGCCTGGAGCATGTGTTATATATACAATATGAATGTGGTTAATAATAAAAGATATCAAACAAAGTTTCGTTGTTGCAGCTCTCCATATACATGTTGATAAGTCATATTTTTGTTATTTAACCTTTTAATGTTCTCATAACAATTGGATGTATGTGTTTGTTGCAACAAGTATAAAAACATAATTGAATCGAAAGCTCAACACTCATTCTTTTCATTGAGATGACTTCAAGATACCCTGGTATACATATAAGAGTAGCGAACTCAATCATTGTTGATGACTGATGACTGATGAGCAGTGAAAATCATTTTAAGGAACTCCGTACCAATATAAGGATCGGAGGCACACATATTATTTTCATTTTGTATAGCTCTTAAGTAAATTATTAAAGTTTTAACAAAAAAAAAAAAGAGAGTAGATTATTAAAATTTAAAGCATTAACCAAAGTTCATATTAGATTCTTAATATAGAAAAAGGGGTGAAATTAGATTATTTGAAAGAAGAGCGTCAACTACTGGATGGGATTAATCTCTCTAAAGAAAAAAACAAGGCATGGAAATGAAAATAGGATTAGTTGAGATTGGAGAAGGATCCTCTGTTCCACTTTAGTTTCTCAACTTTGTGTCCTACTACGCGTCCACCCTTTAGTTTTGTATTAAGCTATGTTGTGGTCCCTCAAACTCTAATACATTATTAAATCACAGATTGATTTATTTTCATGTTTATCAAGTTTTTAAATATCAATTATTAGTTAAGTTAACTACTTACCTCTTTTTAGTAAGATTTGACCGTTAGTTTATTTATAACTTAAATTGTAATTAGGATTAGTAGCTCAACTAATCCATCCCTCACTTGTATATAAACACACACACGCTCCTCCACATTCAATTCATTTGATCCATTGTAACATAATCACAAACTCTCTCTGTAATCTCGAGACGTTACGTTCTTTGAACCAATCATAGACTTTATTGAGATAAGTGAAAATCCCTCTCTCAAAACCATATCTTTCAGTTTAATAACACTTTTCAATCTTTTACTTTATTTCTTCGGTTGTTCATCAATGGCGATCGTGATTGTTGGATCAAATTTGGTTACAATCGTAATTTTGTCGTGGTATCATTCGCATAGGTAAATATGGTTACAATAAGAGTGCATTTTGCATTGCGAATGATTTAGTACACCATGAAAGAACAGATCATATACTGATAGACTGCTACTTATGTGGAGCTTCTAAAACTGAGGCATATTTCAAGTGAGTGGCATCTTTACCAAACTATTGGAAGTTCAACATTTTCACGTAATGACTATAAAAATGGGCATTTATAATGTCCATACACATCTTGGGGGATCTTAAATTATACACACCCTTATTGTCATTGTCAACAGTTAGTTACATTTCCAATGCTTGTTATAGTCATCGTAAAGTTCGTTAAACTTTGTTTATTAGTTCGCTCATGTCTTGTGCAAATGGCGCCCCTAGCTTCACTCGCACCAAAACCAACTTCCCACCCAGTTAGGCGATTAACCCTAGTTGAAATGCAAATACGCATCTGTGTAAATCCCCACAATTCTTTGATCTTACTAGCTAAGTGGAGATTTGGTGCATTGTGATTATAAAGTTGGGGAGTAAGAGAAAAACGGGTTGATAACGAGTTGAGTTGGATTGGAAGGGTTGGGTGGTAAGGGTGGTGCGTGACAAATTGGTAGAGTCCCCAATATGTTAAGCAATCACTTAAGAAGTCATTTGATAGCGTAGAGTAGCCCCATATTAAGAAGTATTACTTTTGCTTTTATACACTGTTACGGCATTTGGTAGAACTTTTATAGATGCATGTCGAATGGAATACAATTGGCCCTTATTTCGTGGCATATTATAATTCCTCTATCCTTGGTGGATTACATAATCTATCAAGGTAGGGATATATAAATGCCTACCAAATATCAATCTAATCATGAATGCACATATTATAATCCAAACTTGTTCTTTACCTTCTTATCAAACGGGTTGGGTCATAAACGTCTAAAATCGAAAACTTATTAACAACTCATTTAATATTAGGTCACTTTTTACTCAACTTCTCCAATCTTGTTACTGGTCTAGCTAATACATTCAAGGCTCGTTTGGTTGTGCCTAAACTATTTGGTCATTTTCAACAAGGATCTTAATAAGATCCATATTATTTGTTGAGTATTAAGTTTGGTTGCTTTTAATTCCCTCATATATTGAATATGCACCATTTTGTTATCCCACATTTGGTTATGAATTTTCAGTGTCTACTCATCTAATTTATATAGGAATTGTCTTCTTTGCCCTTATATGACCCCATTTCCTCCACAACTTCAGCCAGATCAGTAAAGGTGCCTCACTTCTCGTCAAAAAACACCCCTCTTTCATTTTCATCACCGAAATCACGATCGCGTGGAGAATAATCGACGGCGAGATTTGGCCCAACCTTCAATTCAGTAAAGGTGCCTCACGATCGGCAAAAAACACCCCTCTTTCATTTCCCATCACCGAATTCACGATCGCGTGGAGAGTAATCGACGACGAGCTTTGGCCCAACCTTCACCAAAGTTGCTTGCGTTATATCTCACATATAATCAGGTAAATCAGTATATAGTCGTCCGGAAAATTGGAGTTGATAAAATGCGTCCGTGGAATTAGGGTTAGGTTTTGTTCTTATAATGCAGGGGGTTTTGCAATTTTTCGGCTTAAGGCTGTTTTTGAGTAGTTATAAAGATTGCCGTATAGGATTGTGTATTGCTTGTAGTTGTAGAGACATAAATCTGGTATCAATTTAGTTTTTTTTTCTGATTTAGGTGCTGGTTGCATGTATAGTGTTTATAAAGGTCTGTTTTGTATTGATAGGAATTATTGATTGGCAGGATTGTGTTCATTAATTTGTAGAAGCAAATTGTATTCTGTTTTTGGATGATTTTTCTTGATCACTCATGGCACATACACATTGTTTCCTCTCTGTTTTTGCAAATCAGATTACATTCATTGGTGAGATTACGATTTACAGCTGATTCAAACATTCCCAGGGAACAATCAACAATGTCTATACTTGCATTGACCTTCGTTTCAAATATTAACAAATGCAACAATCATGATTTTGTTTATTTACAAACTGCCATGTGAAAGACTACATGGATTCACAAGTAATAACAACCAAAATGTCATTTTTATGTATTGATAAGGGTCTGATACAACTTATGCAGCGATATGCCGCCGTAACCACCACCCTCGGGATTGGACAAAAGAGGAAGAAATACGACTAATTGATATTGCTACTGGTCTAAGATTCGATGGGTGGCGTTTAGGATATTCTTGGAAACCTGGATTTTACAACAGGATTTATGCCATGGTGATTGACCTGTTTAACAATGGCATACATGAAGGCGTTAGGGAAATCCAAGTGAAGATGATGAACTGTGAAAGAAAATTCAATATTCTATTAAAGTGCAACAACTCTCATGGCCTCACCGGGATGGACTCATTAACATATTGTCTAATAGTTGTGGATGAATTGGAGTGGCAATATATCTTGGTAAGTCAAGCTCCTGGTGAAATAAAACAAAATGATGTGTGAAATTAATTACAGTCAATATCTTCCTACGTAATTATAATTATTGACTTCATTTTGTAGCAAGCGCCGCAAATTAGAAGAATGCGCAACATTCCATTTCCTTACTACGATGCATGGACTGTGATGTTTGCGTAGTACCCACACACTACACGACCATCAGTTAATGGTAAGTTTTAGCCGAAAGTACAACTTCGCTGCGTAAATGCTTTTGTCGGAATAGGGGAGTCTACTATATGAATATAATTTAATAATGTGTTTTGGTAGCAGCAATGTTTGGAGTTTAACGAATGCAAATTACATTCACATACGTATCATGTGAAACGCCAATTGCATATTGTTTTTGTATCTCTTACTCTTTGAATTATTTAGCCTACTTATGTGGATGTCTATATATGATAATCTAGGTTGAAAATTAACATTTTTGTAGAGCCTTGGAATCGCGTATATATTAGTGCATAGTTACATGTATATTGGTAGCCTTATTTTAACCAAACTTTTATTAAGAAGGGATGATGATTACGGTTTACATCTAAACATTAATGTTTCCCAAAACAATTGCAATAATTAACAACCAAGAAATGGTTAACAACACGCACAACACAAACGTTTTCCTTCGTGCCTCCTTTAACATCTTCTTTAGCTCGACTTTTTTGGTGTGGTTATTCTTTTCGTTGGTCCCCTCGTTAGTAGTTGATTGTATTTCACTTTGGCTCGTTGTTGATCGGTTAGTATGAGAGTTTTCATAATTGTTTAGCTTCCTAAGCAGCCCTGGAATAATTCTTGTCGCACGCATACACATTGGTGGGTCGTGCCATTCCTTTTTGCCGCAACCGGAATCCTTCGAGTAGTAAAATATCAGGATGATTTATTATAATAATGTGCCTGCAAATTTAAAGATTTTCTTATTCTTACTTACCCCGTTGAACATGCATTTGAAGTAGCGACGACCCAGATCATCCTCGCCCCAATGCGTCTTAAGAATCATATGCTCTCCACAAAAACATGCTCTGTGTTGTATAACCTCCCCATAGTGAATAAATGTTTTTGCATTAGATCTTGCGGATGAAGCGCCACGTTGACTCATTTTACAAATACCTTGTTAAGGTTTTTAAATTTTAAGATAGACAATTTTTTGGAAAGCTAATTATCTGTGAGAATTGTGTGAAATTTGCGTTTCACATAAGTGGAATCCGATAATTGAACCAACAGTCATATATGTAATTCACCTTGGATTCCTTTTTTTATTTTTTTTGGCAGAGCTGGTGCAAAAGGCAGATTCTTGCCTTAAATAATGGGATTATGTTCACATTCATTTGAGCAAGTTGCCATGTAATTCTAATTTCACCACATCACATCAGGGGACATGTGATAATGGAATTAGGTGGGATGGAGTGTTTTGGTTGGCCCTTCCATATTGTTATTGATCTATATTTCAATTTTTGGCAAATGGTTTCAATGTATTATCTTAAAATATGTTCAATTATTTATCATCTACCTTGCCACATATTGTACTTTGTTCTAACCCCTTTTATATGTACATCTTTCAATTATTAGCTGGCATAATTGAAGAAGTAAAAAAACAAATACAACATTGTTTAATAGTCAATCATGGCACTCACTTAAAGAATCACGTGCATCATATACTGTTTAAAAATAACCAAATAATCCACTAACTTCTCCGCATAAATAAAAGATATTTGCTTCTCATTAGCATTGGCATATAACTCACTTACCCCGTAGTATCAGGAATTTATTTGAAAAAAAGATGTCCACTTCGGTTGATCCATTTCGACAAGCCTTATTCTATACTACTATATGGAAAGACTACATGGATTTATGTTTCATAATAAAACTAGGAGATGAGGCTGATCGTGTGGGTGTACCATTAACGAGGGGTTCAAGAATGTGCATTTTTGCTGCCCGTGACGAGGTAAACACACGTTGGTGTAAACGGTTTACCAAACCTTTTTGCCTTCACCGTTTTGAAAAGCTCAAAGATCGATATTTGACATTCAAGGCATTACTAGCAATGCATGAATCACGTACGATGAACCTAACAATATTCTACTCGCAGAAAATGAAGTTTGGGACACCCTATGCATGGTAATACTTTAGAAATACATGCATTACATATATATATTTTTAATATATATATATATATATATATCATTAAATAGATACTAACATATCCTCTCACTTGAAGACGAAGGAGTTAGTCGTGGCTTATCGCTATAAAGGTGAACCGTGTTGGGAGTATCTTAAAAAAATCTTCGGCGAACCCGAACCAATCC
Organism: Linaria vulgaris; assembly: GCA_948329865.1. NCBI lineage: Eukaryota > Viridiplantae > Streptophyta > Magnoliopsida > Lamiales > Plantaginaceae > Linaria > Linaria vulgaris. The sequence goes on along the minus strand of OX415249.1, from coordinate 128,026,055 downwards.
TCCCTTTCCTAAATCCAGATACTATCATGATATCGTCTGATACGGACGGATCAATAGGTACAACACTTGCGTTGTACTATTTTTACAAATTATTATATACTTGTCGATTGTCTTCCAACCGTTTTGAAATATATTATTTTTTCTCCGTTTCATTTTTTTTATTAAAGGTAACCGGCCAAACCGTCGTTACCGGGGAATTTGACATCCAATAGAACTAACGTGGTTCAGCCTCGACCAGCATATACAAGCAATTCGGTTTTCAATTATCCAAGCATACAAGATTTTGAAACATCGTACTATTCGATGGAAGCAGAACCAAGCTCCGAAGCTTCTTCTACTTGGCGTGACCTTTCACCAGAAATCTAAGGCTAGTTTTATAATTTATCAATTATAAAATTATGCCGCAATTATCTACAAAATCCTCTACACAAATAAGGATGCATTTAATTAAATTGTGGAGGGATTATATGGTACTAGTAAGTCCTATGAGCAAGATGTAATCCAAATGTATTTTAATTATGCTGTGCTGCTTACGTGCTGAGTTATTAATAATAAAATAATTCTCAGTTTATGATATATTTCTTTATTCAACTAAGTTTTGTATAATAACTAATCACTACATGAGAGCGACACATATTTCACGCCCTACCATATAAGTGCCAACATGAAAAATCAATATTGCTATTAAATTTGCATGTCCCTACGATATGGAAAAAAATGGGGCCTATCAAGGATGTATGCTGTAATTTTTTTTGTCTACACATTCCTCAAACCTATTTATATGGTTGTTTCATTTCATACTACATAATACACCAGTGGATAATTACTTATCAAAATTCTTATTAAAATTATTATGAAATGGAAGGAGGTTGGGGTTATGCAGTTTGGCTCGCCGAGCACGACCGAGAGTTTGTGCGCGAACTAATGTTTAGTCGTAAATTGGTACCGCTTCCCAAAGATGAGGTTGTTGCGCCAGTCCTTAATACAATTCTTCCCATTTTTTCGGCAACGTTTAATCATCCTTTCAACCTAAACGCACTTAAAGAGCGGTTCGCTGAATACACAGGTCGTTATGAATTGTTTGTTTATGTACTAGGCTTCCCTTTCGTTAAATACCATTTGTCAACCAATACGGTAACAATGGCTGCACAAATCGCGACATCTATAAGTCATGTATGCGATCACGTAAAATTACTTGAATTAAGTTTCTATTTTTTTAAATTGTGAAATTACGTGGTCTAATATTATTTATACTCGTGTCAACTCAAATGTCGATCTAGTAATATTTGTCTAATATTTTATATTTATAATTGTTGTAGTTTAAGCCGACGGCTTCTAGGTTTTTCCATCAAGGCAAACAGTTTTACGAAGAGTTCAAGTTTTTGTTTGATGTTCCGGTTGAATACTTCCATGACGACCGAGTCCTACATCCGCCCACGCCTTTTCAGCCGATCGACGTTGAATTGATTTTGCATAATGCTTTTCAGAACGAGGACGATCTTCGCAAGGCAACGATCTATTGTGGAATATATAAGGAATTTTACCGGACTGCATAAAATTTTAGTATATCATAAACTTGGAAAGATCACAAGGGTAATTTGGTGTACTATTGATTCTATTATAAGGGTAAATTAGCTTGTCGCTATTTTCTTTGCTATTGTAACAGTTTATCACGTACCATGTCGTTTCAAAACCATTTTTATTTGCCCTACACGGTGTTTAATATATTGTTTTATGTAATAGTATATGTTGTGTATACTAATGCAATTTTATAACCGCAATGATACGGCACCAAATGAGGTGTATCTTTATAAAAAAATGCCTTTAGTTTTATTCCTATAAAAATATGAAAAATGATGTAACCCTTTAACAGTAACAAAGCAATATGAATCCACATAGTACGGGAAATGATATCAATCTAATATCCACTTGCCATGCATAAATCATGTTCCCAACCCCCTCCATCGGCATTCCTTACCTTCCGTCAGCAGCACCGGTCTTCTTGGTCCTTGATTTGTTGTTCACCATTTCCAATATGTGAAAAACAAATGAGAATTTCGAGAGAGAGAGAGAGAGAGAGAGAGAGAGAGAGAGAGAGAGAGAGAGAGAGAGAGAGAGAGAGAGAGAGAGAGAGAGAGAGAGAGAAATTACCTCTACGAGCTGAAGTGGGATTAGGGTTAGGGTTTTTTCCTTGCTTTTCCTTTTTTTCAAAGAGCTAATGACAGGAGAGTGATTGATGGGTACTTATTTATAGAGCTCATCGATCGGCCAGCTCATCGATCCGTGTGTATGCTTTGTTTTTGTACTTAGTCCAATGTGCTTCTTTTGTGTTGTTTTGTTTTTGTGTTTCTCATCAGATCCATGTGACACTTGTACTTAGTCAATAAGGGAGTAGAGACAAAAGTGCTTACGAGCCAAAGTGATCCAGTCTTAGAAATTAATATTCCTTATTATATATAAATCCAGTCTCGATTATATTATGATAATTTAAATTTGACTAAAAACCTAGTAGTACTACATTTGCAAACAGCTTATTCATCATCGGCTAATTTATTTTTTATATATGTAATTATGTATATATATTACGGTACTTTCTACAGTTAGATGCATTTATATGCACAACTAGGTCTACAATGGTACAAATACATATGGCACCATGCACGAGTGTGGCAATCCAGGATTAATTTAATGAAAAATATTGGTTATTTTATAAAATTGTAGGCCACGTTACATCGACTTATGTTTAATAATAAATTATAGATGGCTTACTATAAAAGAAGTTTAACTTATTGATCCATGGTCATGATGGCCATGAAGTATGTAAGAAATCAAAACTCTATTTTAAATTAGTTCAACATACATTTACTACTTTTCGTATAAATGTCGAACCATATATAAAATAAACACAAATATTTCTTTTCTCTCAAATATTGTTTACATGTAGGGAAAGCCGGCGTTGGCGAGGTATATCTACACTGGGGAACCATTATGGAACAACATGTCATTTTTGTTTGATTTCCCTTAACTTTTGGAGAATGATCCGCGTTTCATAGTGCCAACTCGCAACGATGGTTTATTTGAGCTACCACAAAGTTTTCTGATTTGTGACACTCCATTTGTCGACCGTGTGCGCGATTATGAATACAAGAAGCTCTACAACACTGAAAGTGTAAGATGTTCTGGAATCAATGTTGGATGGATGTTGTGCCAACATCCAGAGAACATTGAAAGCCGAAACATTCTTAACCTGAAACATTGTTCCAAAATTCAAGAACATATTCGGGAAAAAAATGTTGGATGGATGTTGAGCCAACATCAGGACAACATTTAAACCCGAGAGTATTCTGTCAATCTGTCTTTAACTGCTTTATTTTAGTTTTGCCTTTATTCACCTATTAATCAAGTTCCACGATTTTAGTTGTCTTTGTTTATGTCCAGGAACATCTCTTAATCATAAGGAAGAACATTACAAGTTTCCTAAGTTGAAGTTTCCATAATTCAAGAGGAGGAGATCGGTCAAGTCAACACGGTTTCAAAGAAGGAAAGTTTTGGAGTTCAAGTGCAACTAGGAATCTTTCCAAGATCAACTCTGAATTGAAGAAGGAGTATTTCCTTATTAGAACTCAATCTAATAAAGGGAACTATTATTCAAGAAGGAGATCGAGTTCAAGAAGGAAAGTAGAGTTCAACAAGGAAACAACACAAGTTACCAAAACTGTGTACAACACACCTTGGAGATCAAGTTTGAAGAAACCTATATATAGGGTGTGAAGTACATCAAGATACATAGAGAAACAATAGAGCTTATAAATCCGTAGAGATTATATCTTAAGCATTGTTGCTATGTTTCTTGTTTTGCAAAGTTTGTGAGTTTTCGAGTTAAGTCTAGGATTAGATTTAAGGAGAAAATTCTTGTCTGCTTTGCTGAGTCCGATCTACAAAAGAGCGAGAGTGATTTTGTGGTGAGGAACGTCTTTGTTAAAACCTGCGTGGTTATTTTGCCGTAAGGCTAGATGGTTGATTATTTATAATAAAAAACCATTGAAAATTTATCTTCTTGTGTTCTTTAATTCCGCTGCACATTACTGTATCAAGAAGATTGTTTGAGATCAAGTTAAGGCAACGCCAGCTTAACTTGAGCTCTGAAACTTGGAAAAGTTGTATCAATCCCGATCCAACAATTTCAATTGGTATCAGAGCCAAGCACCGATTTCACTGGTGTTTGGAGGTGATACAACGCGATGGACAACATCAATCCCAATTCTGGCAGACTCCCAGTCTTAGAAGGATCCATCAATTATGCTTACTGGAAGACCAGGCTCAGAGTTCACATCAAATCCATTGACATGAAAGCATGGGATGCCGTTCTTGATGGATATTCTATCCCAAAGATTGAGAACGACCGAGATGCAGATATTGTACCAAAACCGAAGTCACAATGGACAGCAAACGAGGTAACACTGTACAACTACAATGAGAAAGCTCTTAATGCTATTTTTAGTTATGTTACCAATCAGATGTTTAAGTTAATTCAGAACTGCACCACAGCTAAATCAGCTTGGGATATCCTTGAACTTCATTGTGAATGAGATATAGCAGTTAGAAACTCTAAACATAGACAATTGCTTAAAGATTTTGAAAAACTTGAGATGGGTGATGAAGAGAGTATAGATAGTTATTTTGAGAAAATCCTTGACATTACAAATCAATGTGAAAATCTAGGATTTCCTGTTTCAAATCAAACTATGGTTTATAAAGCTTTTAGATCTTTGTCACCTAGATTTGCTCTCAAGAGAATTGCCATGGGAGAGACAAGAGATATTGCCAACATGGAATTTCAATCCTTGTTAAACACTCTTAGAGAATTTGAGCTAGAGTTTCCTGCTAGGACTACCAAACAACAAGCTATTGCTTTGTTAGGAACAAATTATCATGAGAGTGAAGATGAGGATGAAATTATTTCTTCTAACTATGGAAATATTAGCAAGAAACTCAGTAGGTTGAACTTTAAAGACAAATCTAAAGAGAAACAACCTAGCAATACTTCCACTAGTTATAGAAAATTGCCTCCCAAATTTGTTAAATATATGGCAACAAAATCTAGTCCTGAAGAAATTGAAAAGTTGAAAACTACTCAATGTTATGAATGTAAAGGTTATGGTCATATTGCTGTTGAATGTGCTAACACCCTCCGCAAGAAGGGAAAATCTCATTGGGTTTGTGTAGATGATTTCAATGTAGAGGATCATAACTCTGGATCAAGTGCTGATACTGAAGAAAGATTTGAAGAGATTCATACAGCTGCGCTATTTACTCATGTCAACTGGACAAAAGAAGATCTCCATAACTGCCACGGGTCCCAATGTTGCTCCAACATCCAGGACTCAACATCAGAACATGAGACTTTCTTTGGGAATTGGACTGAATATGATACCCATATTGATCTCAATTCTTTGTCTGATAATGATGAATCTAACTTTGAATGTTTTCATGGCTCAGTTGATCTAGATGAAGAGTATTACTTTGAAGGTGAAACGTCCCAGGAGGAAATCATTGAAGACTTGAAGTCTACCTTCCATAATCTTCTGAAAGAAAACCAGAAACTCACCAAGAAGAATGAAGCTCAGAGACTGGAGATTGATGGACTGAAGAAACTGATGAGGATGTTTGAAAGAGACCTTGACAAGACAGAAGCTGAACTTAAAGAGGTAAAAGGAAAGCTTGAAAAAGATAATCAGATCATTGCTAAATGGAACTCAGGTACATCTAAACTTGAAGAGGTACTGAGTATGGGTAATCAAGGAACAAATGGTCTTGGATATATTGAGAAACCTACCTCTAAAGTTGATAATCATGTTTTCATTAAAGAAGGTTTTGTTAAGGAATCAAAAGACTTGAGTTGTGCTAATCCCAACAAAAGTAAACCTACTTATATCTGTCAATTTTGTTTTCAACCAGGTCACATAAAACCTTATTGCAAGAAATATTTGAAAGAAAATGTGAAGAAAACAGAAATTGTCTCTAATGTTGAGTTGGTCAGTGGTACAGATGTTGTCTCAACATTAGGAACAGGACAGAAAAGTAGAACTTGGATTGAAAAGTTAAAAACTCCTAAGATGAAACTTGTATGCAATGTTGTGTTTTCTGCTGTGTACTCTAACCTTGCAGGTAAGTGGTACTTTGACAGTGGATGCTCAAGACACATGACAGGAGACAAGGAAAATCTTAAACAATTGATTCCTCTCAATGTTGGAACTGTCACCTATGGAGGAGGCACCAAGGGAAGAATCATTGGAAAGGGAGTACTAGATGTTGAAGGATTTCCACCTCTCAAAGATGTTCTGCTAGTTGAAGGATTGAAAGCAAATCTAATAAACATTAGTCAACTTTGTGATGATAACTTGCTTGTTACATTTGATAAAAGTTCTTGTGATGTATTTAATAGTGAAAATGTCCTTGTTATGACAGGTACTAGATCTAAAGATAATTGCTACCTTGCACAGGAAGAAGCAGATTGCTTTCATGCTAAAATTGATGATGCAGTTCTGTGGCATAGGAAGCTAGGACATGTTCACTATAGGAACCTTGAGAAGCTACAGAAAGTTGATGCTGTAAGAGGCTTACCAAAGATATCCAGCCCAAGTAAGGTTGTATGTGGGGACTGCCTAAAGGGTAAGCAAACAAAAGCTATTCATACACCCCTCCAGGTACAAAGTACAATTCCCAGGACTGGTAAGTGTTTTGAATTATTACACATGGATCTCATGGGTCCTATTGAGGTAAGCAGCCTAAGTGGTAAGAGATATGCCTTTGTTATTGTAGATGATTTCTCTAGATATACATGGGTTAAATTTCTTAAAGAAAAATCTGATGCATTCAACACATTTAGGATCTTACATGCTAGCATCAAAAATCTGTATGGTTCTTCTGTTTGTAAAATTAGGTCTGATCATGGGAAAGAATTTGAAAATGCTAGTTTCAGTGATTTCTGTGATAAGAATGGGATTTCCCATGAGTTTTCAGCACCTAAGACACCTCAGCAAAATGGGATAACTGAGAGGAAAAATAGGACACTTCAAGAGATGGCCAGAGTTATGCTTAATGCTAGAAATCTATCTAAAAGACTTTGGGCTGAAGCTTTAAATACTGCATGTCATATAAGTAATATGGCTTATCTTAGACCTGGTACAAATATGACACCATATGAAATCTTGAAGGGTTTGAAACCAAATATTGCTCATTTTCATGAATTTGGATGTGATTGTTACTTGTTGAAAGATAGAGACTATCTTAGTAAGTTTGATCCAAAGAGTGAAAAGTGCATATTTGTTGGTTATTCTGTGAATAGTTCTGCTTTCAGGGTTTATAATCCAAGATTGAAGACTATTCAAGAATCAGTAAATATAGTGTTTGATGATTCCACCTTTGATTCAGGTACTGATGAAGTCACTGTCTCTGATGTTGCCCCAACATTGGAAACAGAGACTGTCCCAACATCAGGAGCAGAAGTTGGAGACACTGAAATTGAGACTGGTTCTAATGTTGAGTTGACACCTGCTGCTGTTAGGCCAACATCCCCACAGTCCAATTCAGAGGATGACATTGTTGATGAACCTAGGAGAGATCCCCCTACTAGGATTCAAAAGGACCATCCAGCTTCACAGGTGATAGGTGAAATCACTGGACGCATGAAGACTCGCAACAAAGACAGGGTAAACTATAAAAATATGGTAAGGTTGTGTGTCTGCATGGCTTCCACTTGCACTGTAAGTAATGCTTCATGTTTTGTCTCTAATATTGAACCTAAGAATGTGACTGAAGCTCTTAAGGATAGTAAATGGATAAATGCTATGCAAGATGAACTGTTGCAATTCACCAAAAACCATGTTTGGAATCTAGTGCCTAGACCCTCTAATGTGAATGTTATAGGAACTAAGTGGATTTTCAAGAACAAAACTAATGAAGATGGTGTAATTGTAAGAAACAAAGCTAGGCTTGTTGCACAAGGTTATACTCAGGTAGAAGGGATTGACTTTGATGAGACATTTGCTCAAGTAGCTAGGATAGAATCTATTAGATTACTTCTTGCTATTGCTTGTTGTCTTAAGATTAAGCTCTACCAGATGGATGTGAAGGGTGCTTTCCTTAATGGTTTGATAGACAAAGAAGTATATGTTGAACAACCTAAAGGTTTTGCTGATCCTAAATATCCTAATTATGTGTATAAACTTGAGAAAGCTTTGTATGGTTTAAAACAGGCACCTAGAGCTTGGTATGAAAGACTAACTCAATTTTTGTTAAGTCTTGGGTTCAATAGAGGAGATGGAGACAGAACCTTGTTTATTCTAAGAAAGAGTTCTGATGTTTGTATTGCTCAGATCTATGTGGATGATATTGTATTTGGTTCTACTAACAAGTCTACTCTAGACAAGTTTGTTGAGTCAATGACAGGGACATTTGAAATGAGCATGATTGGAGAGCTGAACTACTTTCTGGGATTGCAAGTGAAACAACTGGAGAATGGTATGTTCTTAAACCAGGAGAAGTATGCAAGGAACCTGGTAAAGAGATTTGAGCTACATGAGTCAAAACCTTGCAAAACTCCCATGTCTTCTTCTATGAAGATTACTAAGGATGGCACTGGAGACAATGTTGACCCAACATTGTACAGATCTATGATTGGTCTTCTATATCTCTCTGCCTCTAGACCAGATATTATATTTTCTGTTTGTGTTTGTGCTAGGTACCAAGCTGATCCAAAGCAATCTCACTTGATTGCTGTGAAGAGAATATTAAGATATATATATCTGGAACTTCATCATTGGGCATTTGGTATTCTTTTGATACAAATACAAATCTTGTTGGTTTTAGTGATTCTGATTGGGCAGGTGATGTAGATGACAGAAAATCCACAAGTGGGGGCTATTTCTATTTGGGAAACAATCTAGTTTCATGGTATAGTAGGAAACAGAATTGTGTGTCATTATCTACAGCTGAATCTGAATATGTAGCTGCTGGCAGTTGTGTTACCCAGCTAGTATGGCTTAAACACATGTTGCTGGACTATGGGTTAGATAGTGATACTCTCCTCATGTTTTGTGACAACCTTAGTGCCATTAGTATCTCAAGGAATCCTGTTCAGCATTCTAGGACTAAGCATATAGATATAAGACATCATTACTTGAGAGACATGGTTGAGGACAAAATGATCAACATTGAGCATATTGAGACAAATAATCAGCTTGCTGATATGTTTACTAAACCTTTAGATAGTGAGAGATTCTTCAGTTTGAGGAAATCTCTCGGCATGTGCAATATGTGAGGATGTTAGGAGCCCAGTGTTGACATAACACCACTGTCTAGCACTGGTTAATGGTTGTGGTGTAGGATGTAACTTTTTGTTTTTTTTTGTTTCTTTTCTTTTCTTTTGATCTTTGTTTGGCATATTTGATTGTGTGGTTGATCACTGTGTTTTACTAATCTTGCTAGCTTGCAGATTCACATCTAAGTGTTGAAAAGTATAAATCTCTAAAGTGTGTCTGAGGTTGTGTTAGCCTAACATATGGAGAAGCTGGGGTACACAAAGTTCACTACTTTGATGTCTATTCAGTTGTGTCTTATTCATATGGAAAGGTTTTACAGGACATGTGGAGAAGCTGGGGTTCATGATGTTGACAGCTTCAATGATATTCAGTTGTGCTTATTTGCATGTCTCTGTTTGTTTTGGCCAAGGGGTACAAGAGTGGTTCTTTCTACTAGGGTGTTTGGGGTTTCGATTGCCTTCACTTGGTAGCATTGATCACTTAGTGCTCTCTTGTATGCAGGTTGGTAAACAAGTATGCATAAGGAATTGGGGTATTGGGGTGCATGATAAATGTGTTGCCAGTATTCAAGGCCTTTGTACTTGCCTAACTTGCTGCTGATAATGTTGTTACTGGGGTGTGTGGAGTCTTGTGCTGCCCTCATTCAGTGATGTCATTATCCTTTTTTAATCAACCCTCAGTTTTTGTTCTAAAGAGATAATGAAAATAGTGAAGATTTGAAGTGATGTGAACTGTTGCTGGTTTGAAAAGTGATTCACTGTGTATACCATCTGTCAATGTTGTCATAACATTGTTGCATTCATACTAGAACTGCATTGCTTTTCTTCTTTGGTTAGTGTGGTTGACTAGGTATTGGGCTTAGGGGGAGTATATAGTCCCTTTCATGTGTTGAGTCATACTCTTTGGGTGATATTCTGCAGGTGACACATTATTTGTGACCTTCTATGCTGTGGAAGTGGATTAATTCTCTAATTCATGACTGCTTATCTCTGTGTGTTTTCTGTTTGATATGTTGCTTATTCATGATTTTGATCTAAATCTTAATGTTTTTGATACTCACTTGCTACTTTGGTGAAGTTTCAGATATAAGTTTGGATATATCTCACGCTCTCACATGAAATTGCCTTGAAGAAGCCCAAAACCTCAAATATTATGTGTTAAAAACTTTCTGGTTTGAATGTTACTCTACTCTCTGATCTGAATGTTAGTCCAACATTGCCACACGGTCTGCACAACATTGAAGTCAGTAACTTATAAGTTTGTTTAAAATTTTAAAAACTGAGTTTTTATTGTTTTATTGTGAACTGCTCTGGTTACTTGTTGTGTTTAAGTGACACGTGGTGAAGTTCTTACGCGGGAATAGAGGAGTGGGAAAACTTAATTGATCATATTCCATAATCTCACTTACATTCTTTCCTTCTCTCTTCACTCTTCACAACTTAAAAGAACAACTTGCCCTAATTTCTGTCACTTGTGCAATTTGTCCTTCTTTCTGCAAATAATTATCTAAAAATCTCTCATATTTTTCTCTCAATTCTCAAAACTAACATGGCAAGCAAGACTCCTTTAGACACTCTTGCAGATTTGGCCGTGAATGTCAAGAAAACAACAACACGCACCAGGGCTGCTGCGCGTGAGGATCAAGGACGGCCTACTGCTCAAGTTGCTGCAAAACGACCAACGGTTCCTTATCAACGACGGGTAAAGCGAGCTAAGAATGTGGAATCTGAGTCGAATGTTGGCGCAACATCAGAAGCCCATGAATCTGAATCTGAGGTAAATGTGGCTAACCCTAAACCCCAAGTGAATAATGTTGATAATATAATTGAGGGGGAGGGATCTGGAGCTGGTTCTGGTAGAAAGAGAATATCTATGGGGTCTAGGCCAATGAGTAAAATAGCCTTGCTAAGAGCTGAGGCTAGAAGAGCTCAAAGAGAGAGACTTGAGAAGAAAAAGGCTAAGGCTAAGGCTGAGGCTGAGAGAGTGAGGAAAGGGAAACAGATTGTGGATGAGGAAGTTGAGGTAGGTGATATAGAAGAAGAGGAGAAAGAGGAAGAGGAAACTGCTGCTGAAGAGTCTGAAGCTAGTGGTGATGATGATGAGAATGAAGAAGAGTACTGTGACACTCTTGCATTATCCTATTTTAGTAAGGAAGCTAGGTCTAGATACTATCTTAATAAGGAGATAGAGGACAAGGCTTATGACTTTAGAAAGAAGGATTTTCACAAAGAGAGGGTCATGGACATGGACAGCTTTAAGAGAAACAGAGTTTTTGAGTTGTTGAAAGCAAGAGGGGTTCAGAATTCAATGAAGAAGCATGGTGATTATGCTCCTGAGCTTGTACAAGAATTCTACCTGAATCTCTCAAAGTATATCACTTGTGAGTTGTCTCCCAAATATGGTCAAGCATGGGTAAGAGGACAAGTGTTTGACATTAGTCCTAAGAAGATAAATGAGATTTGGGGACTGCCACATGTTGAGGAATCTGAAGATCCAAAGCCAGATGAGGTGATTGAGGATATCACAGGTGGTCTAGAGAGAACCTGGGTTGAACAATTACCAACAACAAAGCTCACTGCCCTAAGTGCTGTTCTGCACAAATGTGCATCATATAATTGGCTGCCTACTAAAAATTCTACTGTTTTGACTAAGGAGTCAGCTTACTTGGTCTACAAACTGAAGAATGGGCTTGCTGTGAATATTGGGGTGAGAATTTTAAAGGCTATGGAAGATGCTGCTGGGAGGAAGCAAGGGATTCTACCATTTCCTTCTTTGATCACAACTCTGCTGCTAAAACAGAAGATGAACAAGAAAGAGTTTGGAGGAATGTCAGAGAACAAGGCTAGGTTCACCATCACTCAATCATACTTGTCTAGCACAAGAGTGAAGGACTTGCCTTGGAATCCTGAAGGTGGAGTTGCACCTGGAGAGGAAAAGGAGGCTCAACAATTTGTTGGAGCTTCAGTGCCTCGATCTGATGAGGAAGAAACCAGGGTAACAACAAAATCTTTTGTTGATCAGCAGTTGACTTGGTATAGAAGTGCTTATGCCAATCTTCAGAGAGAAGTTGCTTTCAAGGAAAAACAAATGCAAGAGCTGGATGTCTTGATTAAGAACATGGAGGAGCTTTCTTCACAAAAAGGGGGAGAGTAATCTAGTTTTTAATTTTTGATTTCTGGTTTTTATGTTTTTGTTTTGATATGTTTTGAACTGTTTCTATTTTGCTGCTAGTTCTTCTTATTTGTTTTGGTTTGGAATGGTAATGCTATTTAGCTTTAACTGCTATTGATGCTTTTGCTTATGAAGATAGTCTATATCTGCTGTTTCTGCTGATAAACTGATGTGCAGGTACATTCTGGTCTTAATGTTGAGACAACATTGATGAGTTAAATGTCTGAACAACTTGTTTTGAGTTGTGGTGATGACTTTAATGAATAATCTTTGTTATGCCAAGTTAATACTTGATAGTTTGCATTAAGGGGGAGCAGTTTTAGTAGGTTTAGATTATTATGCTTAATTGATATTTGGACATATTATCTGGTATGTGAACAGGTTGATTGGTTTTGTGAAGAAAGGCAAAAAGGGGGAGATTGAAAGTGTAAGATGTTCTGGAATCAATGTTGGATGGATGTTGTGCCAACATCCAGAGAACATTGAAAGCCGAAACATTCTTAACCTGAAACATTGTTCCAAAATTCAAGAACATATTCGGGAAAAAAATGTTGGATGGATGTTGAGCCAACATCAGGACAACATTTAAACCCGAGAGTATTCTGTCAATCTGTCTTTAACTGCTTTATTTTAGTTTTGCCTTTATTCACCTATTAATCAAGTTCCACGATTTTAGTTGTCTTTGTTTATGTCCAGGAACATCTCTTAATCATAAGGAAGAACATTACAAGTTTCCTAAGTTGAAGTTTCCATAATTCAAGAGGAGGAGATCGGTCAAGTCAACACGGTTTCAAAGAAGGAAAGTTTTGGAGTTCAAGTGCAACTAGGAATCTTTCCAAGATCAACTCTGAATTGAAGAAGGAGTATTTCCTTATTAGAACTCAATCTAATAAAGGGAACTATTATTCAAGAAGGAGATCGAGTTCAAGAAGGAAAGTAGAGTTCAACAAGGAAACAACACAAGTTACCAAAACTGTGTACAACACACCTTGGAGATCAAGTTTGAAGAAACCTATATATAGGGTGTGAAGTACATCAAGATACATAAAGAAACAATAGAGCTTATAAATCCGTAGAGATTATATCTTAAGCATTGTTGCTATGTTTCTTGTTTTGCAAAGTTTGTGAGTTTTCGAGTTAAGTCTAGGATTAGATTTAAGGAGAAAATTCTTGTCTGCTTTGCTGAGTCCGATCTACAAAAGAGCGAGAGTGATTTTGTGGTGAGGAACGTCTTTGTTAAAACCTGCGTGGTTATTTTGCCGTAAGGCTAGATGGTTGATTATTTATAATAAAAAACCATTGAAAATTTATCTTCTTGTGTTCTTTAATTCCGCTGCACATTACTGTATCAAGAAGATTGTTTGAGATCAAGTTAAGGCAACGCCAGCTTAACTTGAGCTCTGAAACTTGGAAAAGTTGTATCAATCCCGATCCAACAATTTCAAACACCATTGCGCTTATGAGGTTTTAGTTATTTAGCATCTCCACGCCCCGTAATGTTATTCTATTTCGCTATTAAGTATTTCATTTGTAACGGTTTGTTCGGATTCTCTTATACAGTTCTAATCCCAATAACATATATGGTTTTTGCTTTCGTGTTAGATAGGCTGGGCATGTTGTTGCCTTTGGGACTTTTGTAATATCCCAATATGGCCTGTTTTGGTTACAAAAATGTCGGCCATTTTATCAGGTCGCATATGTGGTATATGTTATTTTGTAATGATGCCTATTAAGATTATTATGTATGATGTTTGCGTGTAACAATGTAGTCATTTAGTTCATATTAAATTATAAACTACTCTGCATTTTTTTTGGGACAGAATACTGCAAATTAAAGTGCACAAAACCAACCTTGACATTTCACATAATATTATACAAACCCAAATTACACAATCCAACGCATTGTTTAACAAGGCAACCACACAACAACAACAACAAACAATGAACTTGTAGTCGCATCTCGTGACCAAGATGTGCATTGTAACTCTAAATTACATTCACATAAAACATCATAACAAGGAAAATATAGCACCCTACAACAAACAACAAAATGGATGTCCCCTAATCCAGCCGTTGGCTTACAATTCATAAGTTCATAACCTACGTACCGTGAAATAATTTGCAAACTACATATTAGTTGTTAAAAAGGCGCGTCAATTGAACCAAAATAAGTGAAAATTTTCAAATTACGCAGCCATTATAAAAAAATGATTACTCGTCGAGCGAAATCGGCTCATCAACAGTTCCGGGCTGGCCATTAGGATAAGGAACAAACCCCCAAGAGCCAAATAAGTCTTCAAAAATGGGATACATAGGCATACCCTTATTTAAGCGTAAATACAGTCCAATCTCAGTCTCCAACATCAAAGTGCATCAAACAATAAATACCAACTGATATTATTATCAATATCGGGCAATATTACTTAACTAAGTTATTAGTGCTCCCAACCTAAATAAAATGATGTAACCCTTTAACAGTAACAAAGCAATATGAATCCACATAGTACGGGAAATGATATCAATCTAATATCCACTTGCCATGCATAAATCTTGTTACCAACCCTCTCCATCGGCATTCCTTACCTTCCGTCAGCAGCACCGGTCTTCTTGGTCCTTGATTTGTTGTTCACCATTTCCAATATGTGAAAAACAAATGAGAATTTCGAGAGAGAGAGAGAGAGAGAGAGAGAGAGAGAGAGAGAGAGAGAGAGAGAGAGAGAGAGAGAGAGAGAGAGAGAAATTACCTCTACGAGCTGAAGTGGGATTAGGGTTAGGGTTTTTTCATTGCTTTTCCTTTTTTTTCAAAGAGCTAATGATAGGAGAGTGATTGATGGGTACTTATTTATAGAGCTCATCGATCGGCCAGCTCATCGATCTGTGTGTATGCTTTGTTTTTGTTCTTAGTCCAATGTGCTTCTTTTGTGTTGTTTTGTTTTTATGTTTCTCATCAGATCCATGTGACACTTGTACTTAGTCAATAAGGGAGTATAGACAAAAGTGCTTACGAGCCAAAGTGATCCAGTCTTAGAAATTAATATTCCTTATTATATATAAATCCAGTCTCGATTATATCATGATAATTTAAATTTGACTAAAAACCTAGTAGTACTACATTTGCAAACAACTTATTCATCATCAGCTAATTTATTTTTTATATATGTAATTATGTATATATATTACGGTACATTCTACAGTTAGATGCATTTATATGCACAACTAGGTCTACAATGGTACAAATACATACGACACCATGCACGAGTGTGGCAATGCAGGATTAATTTAATAAAAAATATTGGTTATTTTATAAAATTGTAGGCCACGTTACATCGACTTATGTTTAATAATAAATTATAGATGGCTTACTATAAAAGAAGTTTAACTTATTGATCCATGGTCATGATGGCCATGAAGTATGTAAGAAATCAAAACTCTATTTTAAATTAGTTCAATTTACATTTACTACTTTCCGTATAAATGTCGAACCATATATAAAATAAACACAAATATTCCTTTTCTCTCAAATATTGTTTACATGTAGGGAAAGTCGGCGTTGGCGAGGTATATCTACACTGGGGAACCATTATGGAACAACATACCATTTTTGTTTGATTTCCCTCAACTTTGGGAGAATGATTCGTGTTTCATAGTGCCAACTCGCAACGATGGTTTATTTGAGCTACCACAGAGTTTTCTGATTTGTGACACTCCCTTTGTCGACAGTGTGCGCGATTATGAATACAAGAAGCTCTACAACACCATTGCGCTTATGAGGTTTTAGTTATTTAGCATCTCCACGCCCCGTAATCTTATTCTATTTTGCTATTAAGTATTTCATTTGTAACGGTTTGTTCGGATTCTCTTATACAGTTCTAATCCCAATAACATATATGGTTTTTGCTTTCGTGTTAGATAGGTTGGGCATGTTGTTGCCTTTGGGACTTTTGTAATATCCCAATATGGCCTGTTTTGGTTACAAAAATGTCGGCCATTTTATCAGGTCGCATATGTGGTATATGTTATTTTGTAATGATGCCTATTAAGATTATTATGTATGATGTTTGCGTGTAACAATGTAGTCATTTAGTTCATATTAAATTATAAACTACTCTGCATTTTTTTGGGACAGAATACTGCAAATTAAAGTGCACAAAACCAACCTTGACATTTCACATAATATTATACAAACCCAAATTACACAATCCAACGCATTGTTTAACAAGGCAACCACACAACAACAACAACAAACAATGAACTTGTAGTCGCATCTCGTGACCAAGATGTGCATTGTAACTCTAAATTACATTCACATAAAACATCATAACAAGGAAAATATAGCACCCTACAACAAACAACAAAATGGATGTCCCCTAATCCAGCCGTTGGCTTACAATTCATAAGTTCATAACCTACGTACCGTGAAATAATTTGCAAACTACATATTAGTTGTTAAAAAGGCGCGTCAATTGAACCAAAATAAGTGAAAATTTTCAAATTACGCAGCCATTATAAAAAAATGATTACTCGTCGAGCGAAATCGGCTCATCAACAGTTCCGGGCTGGCCATTAGGATAAGGAACAAACCCCCAAGAGCCAAATAAGTCTTCAAAAATGGGATACATAGGCATACCCTTATTTAAGCGGAAATACAGTCCAATCTCAGTCTCCAACATCAAAGTGCATCAAACAATAAATACCAACTGATATTATTATCAATATCGGGCAATATTACTTAACTAAGTTATTAGTGCTCCCAACCTAAATAAAATGATGTAACACTTTAACCGTAACAAAGCAATATGAATCCACATAGTACGGGAAATGATATCAATCTAATATCCACTTTCCATGCATAAATCTTGTTACCAACCCTCTCCATCGGCATTCCTTACCTTCCGTCAGCAGCACCGGTCTTCTTGGCCCTTGATTTGTTGTTCACCATTTCCAATATGTGAAAAACAAATGAGAATTTCGAGAGAGAGAGAGAGAGAGAGAGAGAGAGAGAGAGAGAGAGAGAGAGAGAGAGAGAGAGAGAGAGAGAGAGAGAGAGAGAGAGAAATTACCTCTACGAGCTGAAGTGGGATTAGGGTTAGGGTTTTTTCATTGCTTTTCCTTTTTTTCAAAGAGCTAATGACAGAAGAGTGATTGATGGGTACTTATTTATAGAGCTCATCGATCGGCCAGCTCATCGATCTGTGTGTATGCTTTGTTTTTGTACTTAGTCCAATGTGCTTCTTTTGTGTTGTTTTGTTTTTGTGTTTCTCATCAGATCCATGTGACACTTGTACTTAGTCAATAAGGGAGTATAGACAAAAGTGCTTACGAGCCAAAGTGATCCAGTCTTAGAAATTAATATTCCTTATTATATATAAATCCAGTCTCGATTATATCATGATAATTTAAATTTGACTAAAAACCTAGTAGTACTACATTTGCAAACAACTTATTCATCATCAGCTAATTTATTTTTTATATATGTAATTATGTATATATATTACGGTACATTCTACAGTTAGATGCATTTATATGCACAACTAGGTCTACAATGGTACAAATACATACGACACCATGCACGAGTGTGGCAATGCAGGATTAATTTAATAAAAAATATTGGTTATTTTATAAAATTGTAGGCCACGTTACATCGACTTATGTTTAATAATAAATTATAGGTGGCTTACTATAAAAGAAGTTTAACTTATTGATCCATGGTCATGATGGCCATGAAGTATGTAAGAAATCAAAACTCTATTTTAAATTAGTTCAATTTACATTTACTACTTTCCGTATAAATGTCGAACCATATATAAAATAAACACAAATATTCCTTTTCTCTCAAATATTGTTTACATGTAGGGAAAGCCGGCGTTGGCGAGGTATATCTACACTGGGGTACCATTATGGAACAACATGCCATTTTTGTTTGATTTCCCTCAACTTTGGGAGAATGATTCGCGTTTCATAGTGCCAACTCGCAACGATGGTTTATTTGAGCTACCACAAAGTTTTCTGATTTGTGACACTCCCTTTGTCGACCGTGTGCGCGATTATGAATACAAGAAGCTCTACAACACCATTGCGCTTATGAGGTTTTAGTTATTTAGCATCTCCACGCCCCGTAATGTTATTCTATTTCGCTATTAAGTATTTCATTTGTAACGGTTTGTTCGGATTCTCTTATACAGTTCTAATCCCAATAACATATATGGTTTTTGCTTTCGTGTTAGATAGGTTGGGCATGTTGTGGCCTTTGGGACTTTTGTAATATCCCAATATGGCCTGTTTTGGTTACAAAAATGTCGGCCATTTTATCAGGTCGCATATGTGGTATATGTTATTTTGTAATGATGCCTATTAAGATTATTATGTATGATGTTTGCGTGTAACAATGTAGTCATTTAGTTCATATTAAATTATAAACTACTCTGCATTTTTTTTGGGACAGAATACTGCAAATTAAAGTGCACAAAACCAACCTTGACATTTCACATAATATTATACAAACCCAAATTACACAATCCAACGCATTGTTTAACAAGGCAACCACACAACAACAACAACAACAAACAAGGAACTTGTAGTCGCATCTCGTGACCAAGATGTGCATTGTAACTCTAAATTACATTCACATAAAACATCATAACAAGGAAAATATAGCACCCTACAACAAACAACAAAATGGATGTCCCCTAATCCAGCCGTTGGCTTACAATTCATAAGTTCATAACCTACGTATCGTGAAATAATTTGCAAACTACATATTAGTTGTTAAAAAGGCGCGTCAATTGAACCAAAATAAGTGAAAATTTTCAAATTACGCAGCCATTATAAAAAAATGATTACTCGTCGAGCGAAATCGGCTCATCAACAGTTCCGGGCTGGCCATTAGGATAAGGAACAAACCCCCAAGAGCCAAATAAGTCTTCAAAAATGGGATACATAGGCATACCCTTATTTAAGTGGAAATACAGTCCAATATCAGTCTCCAACATCAAAGTGCATCAAACAATAAATACCAACTGATATTATTATCAATATCGGGCAATATTACTTAACTAAGTTATTAGTGCTCCCAACCTAAATAAAATGATGTAACACTTTAACAGTAACAAAGCAATATGAATCCACATAGTACGGGAAATGATATCAATCTAATATCCACTTGCCATGCATAAATCTTGTTACCAACCCTCTCCATCGGCATTCCTTACCTTCCGTCAGCAGCACCGGTCTTCTTGGTCCTTGATTTGTTGTTCACCATTTCCAATATGTGAAAAACAAATGAGAATTTCGAGAGAAAGAGAGAGAGAGAGAGAGAGAGAGAGAGAGAGAGAGAGAGAGAGAGAGAGAGAGAGAGAGAGAGAGAAATTACCTCTACGAGCTGAAGTGGGATTAGGGTTAGGGTTTTTTCCTTGCTTTTCCTTTTTTTCAAAGAGCTAATGACAGGAGAGTGATTGATGGGTACTTATTTATAGAGCTCATCGATCGGCCAGCTCATCGATCTGTGTGTATGCTTTGTTTTTGTACTTAGTCCAATGTGCTTCTTTTGTGTTGTTTTGTTTTTGTGTTTCTCATCAGATCCATGTGACACTTGTACTTAGTCAATAAGGGAGTAGAGACGAAAGTGCTTACGAGCCAAAGTGATCCAGTCTTAGAAATTAATATTCCTTATTATATATAAATCCAGTCTCGATTATATCATGATAATTTAAATTTGACTAAAAACCTAGTAGTACTACATTTGCAAACAACTTATTCATCATCGGCTAATTTATTTTTTATATATGTAATTATGTATATATATTACGGTACATTCTACAGTTAGATGCATTTATATGCACAACTAGGTCTACAATGGTACAAATACATACGACACCATGCACGAGTGTGGCAATGCAGGAATAATTTAATGAAAAATATTGGTTATTTTATAAAATTGTAGGCCACATTACATCGACTTATGTTTAATAATAAATTATAGATGGCTTACTATAAAAGAAGTTTAACTTATTGATCCATGGTCATGATGGCCATGAAGTATGTAAGAAATCAAAACTCTATTTTAAATTAGTTCAATTTACATTTACTACTTTCCGTATAAATGTCGAACCATATATAAAATAAACACAAATATTCCTTTTCTCTCAAATATTGTTTACATGTAGGGAAGCCGGCGTTGGCGAGGTATATCTACACTGGGGAACTATTATGGAACAACATGCCATTTTTGTTTGATTTCCCTCAACTTTGGGAGAATGATCCGCGTTTTATAGTGCCAACTCGCAACGATGGTTTATTTGAGCTACCACAGAGTTTTCTGATTTGTGACACTCCCTTTGTCGACCGTGTGCGCGATTATGAATACAAGAAGCTCTACAACACCATTGCGCTTATGAGGTTTTAGTTATTTAGCATCTCCACGCCCCGTAATGTTATTCTATTTTGCTATTAAGTATTTCATTTGTAACGGTTTGTTCGGATTCTCTTATACAGTTCTAATCCCAATAACATATATGGTTTTTGCTTTCGTGTTAGATAGGTTGGGCATGTTGTTGCCTTTGGGACTTTTGTAATATCCCAATATGGCCTGTTTTGGTTACAAAAATGTCGGCCATTTTATCAGGTCGCATATGTGGTATATGTTATTTTGTAATGATGCCTATTAAGATTATTATGTATGATGTTTGCGTGTAACAATGTAGTCATTTAGTTCATATTAAATTATAAACTACTCTGCATTTTTTTTGGGACAGAATACTGCAAATTAAAGTGCACAAAACCAACCTTGACATTTCACATAATATTATACAAACCCAAATTACACAATCCAACGCATTGTTTAACAAGGCAACCACACAACAACAACAACAACAAACAAGGAATTTGTAGTCGCATCTCGTGACCAAGATGTGCATTGTAACTCTAAATTACATTCACATAAAACATCATAACAAGGAAAATATAGCACCCTACAACAAACAACAAAATGGATGTCCTCTAATCCAGCCGTTGGCTTACAATTCATAAGTTCATAACCTACGTATCGTGAAATAATTTGCAAACTACATATTAGTTGTTAAAAAGGCGCGTCAATTGAACCAAAATAAGTGAAAATTTTCAAATTACGCAGCCATTATAAAAAAATGATTACTCGTCGAGCGAAATCGACTCATCAACAGTTCCAGGCTGGCCATTAGGATAAGGAACAAACCCCCAAGAGCCAAATAAGTCTTCAAAAATGGGATACATAGGCATACCCTTATTTAAGTGGAAATCCAGTCCAATCTCAGTCTCCAACATCAAAGTGCATCAAACAATAAATACCAACTGATATTATTATCAATATCGGGCAATATTACTTAACTAAGTTATTAGTGCTCCCAACCTAAATAAAATGATGTAACACTTTAACAGTAACAAAGCAATATGAATCCACATAGTACGGGAAATGATATCAATCTAATATCCACTTGCCATGCATAAATCTTGTTACCAACCCTCTCCATCGGCATTCCTTACCTTCCGTCAGCAGCACCGGTCTTCTTGGTCCTTGATTTGTTGTTCACCATTTCCAATATGTGAAAAACAAATGAAAATTTCGAGAGAGAGAGAGAGAGAGAGAGAGAGAGAGAGAGAGAGAGAGAGAGAGAGAGAGAGAGAGAGAGAGAGAGAGAGAGAGAGAGAGAGAGAAATTACCTCTACGAGCTGAAGTGGGATTAGGGTTAGGGTTTTTTCCTTGCTTTTCCTTTTTTTCAAAGAGCTAATGACATGAGAGTGATTGATGGGTACTTATTTATAGAGCTCATCGATCGGCCAGCTCATCGATCTGTGTGTATGCTTTGTTTTTGTACTTAGTCCAATGTGCTTCTTTTGTGTTGTTTTGTTTTTGTGTTTCTCATCAGATCCATGTGACACTTGTACTTAGTCAATAAGGGAGTAGAGACAAAAGTGCTTACGAGCCAAAGTGATCCAGTCTTAGAAATTAATATTCCTTATTATATATAAATCCAGTCTCGATTATATCATGATAAATTAAATTTGACTAAAAACCTAGTTGTACTACATTTGCAAACAACTTATTCATCATCGGCTAATTTATTTTGTATATATGTAATTATGTATATATATTACGGTACATTCTACAGTTAGATGCATTTATATGCACAACTAGGTCTACAATGGTACAAATACATACGACACCATGCACGAGTGTGGCAATGCAGGAGTAATTTAATGAAAAATATTGGTTATTTTATAAAATTGTAGGCCACATTACATCGACTTATGTTTAATAATAAATTATAGATGGCTTACTATAAAAGAAGTTTAACTTATTGATCCATGGTCATGATGGCCATGAAGTATGTAAGAAATCAAAACTCTATTTTAAATTAGTTCAATTTACATTTACTACTTTCCGTATAAATGTCGAACCATATATAAAATAAACACAAATATTCTTTTTCTCTCAAATATTGTTTACATGTAGGGAAAGCCGGCGTTGGCGAGGTATATCTACACTGGGGAACTATTATGGAACAACATGCCATTTTTGTTTGATTTCCCTCAACTTTGGGAGAATGATCCGCGTTTTATAGTGCCAACTCGCAACGATGGTTTATTTGAGCTACCACATAGTTTTCTGATTTGTGACACTCCCTTTGTCGACCGTGTGCGCGATTATGAATACAAGAAGCTCTACAACACCATTGCGCTTATGAGGTTTTAGTTATTTAGCATCTTCACGCCCCGTAATGTTATTCTATTTTGCTATTAAGTATTTCATTTGTAACGGTTTGTTCGGATTCTCTTATACAGTTCTAATCCCAATAACATATATGGTTTTTGCTTTCGTGTTAGATAGGTTGGGCATGTTGTTGCCTTTGGGACTTTTGTAATATCCCAATATGGCCTGTTTTGGTTACAAAAATGTCGGCCATTTTATCAGGTCGCATATGTGGTATATGTTATTTTGTAATGATGCCTATTAAGATTATTATGTATGATGTTTGCGTGTAACAATGTAGTCATTTAGTTCATATTAAATTATAAACTACTCTGCATTTTTTTGGGGACAGAATACTGCAAATTAAAGTGCACAAAACCAACCTTGACATTTCACATAATATTATACAAACCCAAATTACACAATCCAACGCATTGTTTAACAAGGCAACCACACAACAACAACAACAACAAACAAGGAACTTGTAGTCGCATCTCGTGACCAAGATGTGCATTGTAACTCTAAATTACATTCACATAAAACATCATAACAAGGAAAATATAGCACCCTACAACAAACAACAAAATGGATGTCCTCTAATCCAGCCGTTGGCTTACAATTCATAAGTTCATAACCTACGTATCGTGAAATAATTTGCAAACTACATATTAGTTGTTAAAAAGGCGCGTCAATTGAACCAAAATAAGTGAAAATTTTCAAATTACGCAGCCATTATAAAAAAATGATTACTCGTCGAGCGAAATCGACTCATCAACAGTTCCAGGCTGGCCATTAGGATAAGGAACAAACCCCCAAGAGCCAAATAAGTCTTCAAAAATGGGATACATAGGCATACCCTTATTTAAGTGGAAATCCAGTCCAATCTCAGTCTCCAACATCAAAGTGCATCAAACAATAAATACCAACTGATATTATTATCAATATCGGGCAATATTACTTAACTAAGTTATTAGTGCTCCCAACCTAAATAAAATGATGTAACACTTTAACAGTAACAAAGCAATATGAATCCACATAGTAAGGGAAATGATATCAATCTAATATCCACTTGCCATGCATAAATCTTGTTACCAACCCTCTCCATCGGCATTCCTTACCTTCCGTCAGCAGCACCGGTTTTCTTGGTCCTTGATTTGTTGTTCACCATTTCCAATATGTGAAAAACAAATGAAAATTTCGAGAGAGAGAGAGAGAGAGAGAGAGAAATTACCTCTACGAGCTGAAGTGGGATTAGGGTTAGGGTTTTTTCCTTGCTTTTCCTTTTTTTTCAAAGAGCTAATGACATGAGAGTGATTGATGGGTACTTATTTATAGAGCTCATCGATCGGCCAGCTCATCGATCTGTGTGTATGCTTTGTTTTTGTACTTAGTCCAATGTGCTTCTTTTGTGTTGTTTTGTTTTTGTGTTTCTCATCAGATCCATGTGACACTTGTACTTAGTCAATAAGGGAGTAGAGACAAAAGTGCTTACGAGCCAAAGTGATCCAGTCTTAGAAATTAATATTCCTTATTATATATAAATCCAGTCTCGATTATATCATGATAAATTAAATTTGACTAAAAACCTAGTAGTACTACATTTGCAAACAACTTATTCATCATCGGCTAATTTATTTTGTATATATGTAATTATGTATATATATTACGGTACATTCTACAGTTAGATGCATTTATATGCACAACTAGGTCTACAATGGTACAAATACATACGACACCATGCACGAGTGTGGCAATGCAGGATTAATTTAATGAAAAATATTGGTTATTTTATAAAATTGTAGGCCACATTACATCGACTTATGTTTAATAATAAATTATAGATGGCTTACTATAAAAGAAGTTTAACTTATTGATCCATGGTCATGATGGCCATGAAGTATGTAAGAAATCAAAACTCTATTTTAAATTAGTTCAATTTACATTTACTACTTTCCGTATAAATGTCGAACCATATATAAAATAAACACAAATATTCTTTTTCTCTCAAATATTGTTTACATGTAGGGAAAGCCGGCGTTGGCGAGGTATATCTACACTGGGGAACTATTATGGAACAACATGCCATTTTTGTTTGATTTCCCTCAACTTTGGGAGAATGATCCGCGTTTTATAGTGCCAACTCGCAACGATGGTTTATTTGAGCTACCACAGAGTTTTCTGATTTGTGACACTCCCTTTGTCGACCGTGTGCGCGATTATGAATACAAGAAGCTCTACAACACCATTGCGCTTATGAGGTTTTAGTTATTTAGCATCTCCACGCCCCGTAATGTTTTTCTATTTTGCTATTAAGTATTTCATTTGTAACGGTTTGTTCGGATTCTCTTATACAGTTCTAATCCCAATAACATATATGGTTTTTGCTTTCGTGTTAGATAGGTTGGGCATGTTGTTGCCTTTGGGACTTTTGTAATATCCCAATATGGCCTGTTTTGGTTACAAAAATGTCGGCCATTTTATCAGGTCGCATATGTGGTATATGTTATTTTGTAATGATGCCTATTAAGATTATTATGTATGATGTTTGCGTGTAACAATGTAGTCATTTAGTTCATATTAAATTATAAACTACTCTGCATTTTTTTTGGGACAGAATACTGCAAATTAAAGTGCACAAAACCAACCTTGACATTTCACATAATATTATACAAACCCAAATTACACAATCCAACGCATTGTTTAACAAGGCAACCACACAACAACAACAACAACAAACAAGGAACTTGTAGTCGGATCTCGTGACCAAGATGTGCATTGTAACTCTAAATTACATTCACATAAAACATCATAACAAGGAAAATATAGCACCCTACAACAAACAACAAAATGGATGTCCTCTAATCCAGCCGTTGGCTTACAATTCATAAGTTCATAACCTACGTATCGTGAAATAATTTGCAAACTACATATTAGTTGTTAAAAAGGCGCGTCAATTGAACCAAAATAAGTGAAAATTTTCAAATTACGCAGCCATTATAAAAAAATGATTACTCGTCGAGCGAAATCGGCTCATCAACAGTTCCGGGCTGGCCATTAGGATAAGGAACAAACCCCCAAGAGCCAAATAAGTCTTCAAAAATGGGATACATAGGCATACCCTTATTTAAGTGGAAATACAGTCCAATCTCAGTCTCCACCATCAAAGTGCATCAAACAATAAATACCAACTGATATTATTATCAATATCGGGCAATATTACTTAACTAAGTTATTAGCGCTCCCAACCTAAATAAAATGATGTAACCCTTTAACAGTAACAAAGCAATATGAATACACATAGTACGGGAAATGATATCAATCTAATATCCACTTGCCATGCATAAATCTTGTTACCAACCCTCTTCATCGGCATTCCTTACCTTCCATCAGCAGCACCGGTCTTCTTGGTCCTTGATTTGTAGTTCAGCATTTCCAATATGTGAAAAACAAATGAGAATTGAGAGAGAGAGAGAGAGAGAGAGAGAGAGAGAGAGAGAGAGAGAGAGAGAAATTACCTCTACGAGCTGAAGTGAGATTAGGGTTAGGGTTTTTTCCTTGCTTTTCCTTTTTTTCAAAGAGCTAATGACAGGAGAGTGATTGATGGGTACTTATTTATAGAGCTCATCGATCGGCCAACTCATCGATCTGTGTGTATGCTTTGTTTTTGTACTTAGTCCAATGTGCTTCTTTTGTGTTGTTTTGTTTTTGTGTTTCTCATCAGATCCATGTGACACTTGTACTTAGTCAATAAGGGAGTAGAGACGAAAGTGCTTACGAGCCAAAGTGATCCAGTCTTAGAAATTAATATTCCTTATTATATATAAATCCAGTCTCGATTATATCATGATAAATTAAATTTGACTAAAAACCTAGTAGTACTACATTTGCAAACAACTTATTCATCATCGGCTAATTTATTTTTTATATATGTAATTATGTATATATATTACGGTACATTCTACAGTTAGATGCATTTATATGCACAACTAGGTCTACAATGGTACAAATACATACGACACCATGCACGAGTGTGGCAATGCAGGATTAATTTAATAAAAAATATTGGTTATTTTATAAAATTGTAGGCCACGTTACATCGACTTATGTTTAATAATAAATTATAGATGGCTTACTATAAAAGAAGTTTAACTTATTGATCCATGGTCATGATGGCCATGAAGTATGTAAGAAATCAAAACTCTATTTTAAATTAGTTCAATTTACATTTACTACTTTCCGTATAAATGTCGAACCATATATAAAATAAACACAAATATTCTTTTTCTCTCAAATATTGTTTACATGTAGGGAAAGCCGGCGTTGGCGAGGTATATCTACACTGGGGAACTATTATGGAACAACATGCCATTTTTGTTTGATTTCCCTCAACTTTGGGAGAATGATCCGCGTTTTATAGTGCCAACTCGCAACGATGGTTTATTTGAGCTACCACAGAGTTTTCTGATTTGTGACACTCCCTTTGTCGACCGTGTGCGCGATTATGAATACAAGAAGCTCTACAACACCATTGCGCTTATGAGGTTTTAGTTATTTAGCATCTCCACGCCCCGTAATGTTTTTCTATTTTGCTATTAAGTATTTCATTTGTAACGGTTTGTTCGGATTCTCTTATACAGTTCTAATCCCAATAACATATATGGTTTTTGCTTTCGTGTTAGATAGGTTGGGCATGTTGTTGCCTTTGGGACTTTTGTAATATCCCAATATGGCCTGTTTTGGTTACAAAAATGTCGGCCATTTTATCAGGTCGCATATGTGGTATATGTTATTTTGTAATGATGCCTATTAAGATTATTATGTATGATGTTTGCGTGTAACAATGTAGTCATTTAGTTCATATTAAATTATAAACTACTCTGCATTTTTTTTGGGACAGAATACTGCAAATTAAAGTGCACAAAACCAACCTTGACATTTCACATAATATTATACAAACCCAAATTACACAATCCAACGCATTGTTTAACAAGGCAACCACACAACAACAACAACAACAAACAAGGAACTTGTAGTCGCATCTCGTGACCAAGATGTGCATTGTAACTCTAAATTACATTCACATAAAACATCATAACAAGGAAAATATAGCACCCTACAACAAACAACAAAATGGATGTCCTCTAATCCAGCCGTTGGCTTACAATTCATAAGTTCATAACCTACGTATCGTGAAATAATTTGCAAACTACATATTAGTTGTTAAAAAGGCGCGTCAATTGAACCAAAATAAGTGAAAATTTTCAAATTACGCAGCCATTATAAAAAAATGATTACTCGTCGAGCGAAATCGGCTCATCAACAGTTCCGGGCTGGCCATTAGGATAAGGAACAAACCCCCAAGAGCCAAATAAGTCTTCAAAAATGGGATACATAGGCATACCCTTATTTAAGTGGAAATACAGTCCAATCTCAGTCTCCACCATCAAAGTGCATCAAACAATAAATACCAACTGATATTATTATCAATATCGGGCAATATTACTTAACTAAGTTATTAGCGCTCCCAACCTAAATAAAATGATGTAACCCTTTAACAGTAACAAAGCAATATGAATACACATAGTACGGGAAATGATATCAATCTAATATCCACTTGCCATGCATAAATCTTGTTACCAACCCTCTTCATCGGCATTCCTTACCTTCCATCAGCAGCACCGGTCTTCTTGGTCCTTGATTTGTAGTTCAGCATTTCCAATATGTGAAAAACAAATGAGAATTTCGAGAGAGAGAGAGAGAGAGAGAGAGAGAGAGAGAGAGAGAGAGAGAGAGAGAGAGAGAGAGAGAGAAATTACCTCTACGAGCTGAAGTGAGATTAGGGTTAGGGTTTTTTCCTTGCTTTTCCTTTTTTTCAAAGAGCTAATGACAGGAGAGTGATTGATGGGTACTTATTTATAGAGCTCATCGATCGGCCAACTCATCGATCTGTGTGTATGCTTTGTTTTTGTACTTAGTCCAATGTGCTTCTTTTGTGTTGTTTTGTTTTTGTGTTTCTCATCAGATCCATGTGACACTTGTACTTAGTCAATAAGGGAGTAGAGACGAAAGTGCTTACGAGCCAAAGTGATCCAGTCTTAGAAATTAATATTCCTTATTATATATAAATCCAGTCTCGATTATATCATGATAAATTAAATTTGACTAAAAACCTAGTAGTACTACATTTGCAAACAACTTATTCATCATCGGCTAATTTATTTTTTATATATGTAATTATGTATATATATTACGGTACATTCTACAGTTAGATGCATTTATATGCACAACTAGGTCTACAATGGTACAAATACATACGACACCATGCACGAGTGTGGCAATGCAGGATTAATTTAATAAAAAATATTGGTTATTTTATAAAATTGTAGGCCACGTTACATCGACTTATGTTTAATAATAAATTATAGATGGCTTACTATAAAAGAAGTTTAACTTATTGATCCATGGTCATGATGGCCATGAAGTATGTAAGAAATCAAAACTCTATTTTAAATTAGTTCAATTTACATTTACTACTTTCCGTATAAATGTCGAACAATATATAAAATAAACACAAATATTCTTTTTCTCTCAAATATTTTATACATGTAGGGAAAGCCGGCGTTGGCGAGGTATATCTACACTGGGGAACTATTATGGAACAACATGCCATTTTTGTTTGATTTCCCTCAACTTTGGGAGAATGATCCGCGTTTTATAGTGCCAACTCGCAACGATGGTTTATTTGAGCTACCACAGAGTTTTCTGATTTGTGACACTCCCTTTGTCGACCGTGTGCGCGATTATGAATACAAGAAGCTCTACAACACCATTGCGCTTATGAGGTTTTAGTTATTTAGCATCTTCACGCCCCGTAATGTTATTCTATTTTGCTATTAAGTATTTCATTTGTAACGGTTTGTTCGGATTCTCTTATACAGTTCTAATCCCAATAACATATATGGTTTTTGCTTTCGTGTTAGATAGGTTGGGCATGTTGTTGCCTTTGGGACTTTTGTAATATCCCAATATGGCCTGTTTTGGTTACAAAAATGTCGGCCATTTTATCAGATCGCATATGTGGTATATGTTATTTTGTAATGATGCCTATTAAGATTATTATGTATGATCTTTGCGTGTAACAATGTAGTCATTTAGTTCATATTAAATTATAAACTACTCTGCATTTTTTTTGGGACAGAATACTGCAAATTAAAGTGCACAAAACCAACCTTGACATTTCACATAATATTATACAAACCCAAATTACACAATCCAACGCATTGTTTAACAAGGCAACCACACAACAACAACAACAACAAACAAGGAACTTGTAGTCGCATCTCGTGACCAAGATGTGCATTGTAACTCTAAATTACATTCACATAAAACATCATAACAAGGAAAATATAGCACCCTACAACAAACAACAAAATGGATGTCCTCTAATCCAGCCGTTGGCTTACAATTCATAAGTTCACAACCTACGTATCGTGAAATAATTTGCAAACTACATATTAGTTGTTAAAAAGGCGCGTCAATTGAACCAAAATAAGTGAAAATTTTCAAATTACGCAGCCATTATAAAAAAATGATTACTCGTCGAGCGAAATCGACTCATCAACAGTTCCAGGCTGGCCATTAGGATAAGGAACAAACCCCCAAGAGCCAAATAAGTCTTCAAAAATGGGATACATAGGCATACCCTTATTTAAGTGGAAATCCAGTCCAATCTCAGTCTCCAACATCAAAGTGCATCAAACAATAAATACCAACTGATATTATTATCAATATCGGGCAATATTACTTAACTAAGTTATTAGTGCTCCCAACCTAAATAAAATGATGTAACACTTTAACAGTAACAAAGCAATATGAATCCACATAGTACGGGAAATGATATCAATCTAATATCCACTTGCCATGCATAAATATTGTTACCAACCCTCTCCATCGGCATTCCTTACCTTCCGTCAGCAGCACCGGTCTTCTTGGTCCTTGATTTGTTGTTCACCATTTCCAATATGTGAAAAACAAATGAAAATTGAGAGAGAGAGAGAGAGAGAGAGAGAGAGAGAGAGAAATTACCTCTACGAGCTGAAGTGGGATTAGGGTTAGGGTTTTTTCCTTGCTTTTCCTTTTTTTCAAAGAGCTAATGACATGAGAGTGATTGATGGGTACTTATTTATAGAGCTCATCGATCGGCCAGCTCATCGATCTGTGTGTATGCTTTGTTTTTGTACTTAGTCCAATGTGCTTCTTTTGTGTTGTTTTGTTTTTGTGTTTCTCATCAGATCCATGTGACACTTGTACTTAGTCAATAAGGGAGTATAGACAAAAGTGCTTACGAGCCAAAGTGATCCAGTCTTAGAAATTAATATTCCTTATTACATATAAATCCAGTCTCGATTATATCATGATAATTTAAATTTGACTAAAAACCTAGTAGTACTACATTTGCAAACAACTTATTCATCATCGGCTAATTTATTTTTTATATATGTAATTATGTATATATATTACGGTACATTCTACAGTTAGATGCATTTATATGCACAACTAGGTCTACAATGGTACAAATACATACGACACCATGCACGAGTGTGGCAATGCAGGATTAATTTAATGAAAAATATTGGTTATTTTATAAAATTGTAGGCCACATTACATCGACTTATGTTTAATAATAAATTATAGATGGCTTACTATAAAAGAAGTTTAACTTATTGATCCATGGTCATGATGGCCATGAAGTATGTAAGAAATCAAAACTCTATTTTAAATTAGTTCAATTTACATTTACTACTTTCCGTATAAATGTCGAACCATATATAAAATAAACACAAATATTCCTTTTCTCTCAAATATTGTTTACATGTAGGGAAAGCCGGCATTGGCGAGGTATATCTACACTGGGGAACTATTATGGAACAACATGCCATTTTTGTTTGATTTCCCTCAACTTTGGGAGAATGATCCGCGTTTTATAGTGCCAACTCGCAACGATGGTTTATTTGAGCTACCACAGAGTTTTCTGATTTGTGACACTCCCTTTGTCGACCGTGTGCGCGATTATGAATACAAGAAGCTCTACAACACCATTGCGCTTATGAGGTTTTAGTTATTTAGCATCTCCACGCCCCGTAATGTTATTCTATTTCGCTATTAAGTATTTCATTTGTAACGGTTTGTTCGGATTCTCTTATACAGTTCTAATCCCGATAACATATATGGTTTTTGCTTTCGTGTTAGTTAGGCTGGGCATGTTGTTGCCTTTGGGACTTTTGTAATATCCCAATATGGCCTGTTTTGGTTACAAAAATGTCGGCCATTTTATCAAGTCGCATATGTGGTATATGTTATTTTGTAATGATGCCTATTAAGATTATTATGTATGATGTTTGCGTGTAACAATGTAGTCATTTGGTTCATATTAAATTATAAACTACTCTACATTTTTTTTTGGGACAGAATACTGCAAATTAAAGTGCACAAAACCAACCTTGACATTTCACATAATATTATACAAACCCAAATTACACAATCCAACGCATTGTTTAACAAGGCAACCATACAACAACAACAACAAACAAGGAACTTGTAGTCGCATCTCGTGAACAAGATGTGCATTGTAACTCTAAATTACATTCACATAAAATATCATAACAAGGAAAATATAGCCAACTACAACAAACAACAAAATGGATGTCCCCTAATCCAGCCGTTGGCTTACATATCATAAGTTCATAACCTACGTACCGTGAAATAATTTGCAAACTATATATTAGTCGTTAAAAAGGCGCGTCAATTGAACCAAAATAAGGGAAAATTTCAAATTACGCAGCCATTATAAAAAAATGATTACTCGTCGAGCGAAATCGGCTCATCAACAGTTCCGGGTTGGCCATTAGGATAAGGAACAAACCCCCAAGAGCCAAATAAGTCTTCAAAAATGGGATACATAGGCATACCCTTATTTAAGCGGAAATACAGTCCAATCTCAGTCTCCAACATCAAAGTGCATCAAACAATAAATACCAACTGATATTATTATCAATATCGGGCAATATTACTTAACTAAGTTATTAGTGCTCCCAACCTAAATAAAATGATGTAACCCTTTAACAGTAACAAAGCAATATGAATCCACATAGTACGGGAAATGATATCAATCTAATATCCACTTGCCATGCATAAATCTTGTTACCAACCCTCTCCATCGGCATTCCTTACCTTCCGTCAGCAGCACCGGTCTTCTTGGTCCTTGATTTGTTGTTCACCATTTCCAATATGTGAAAAACAAATGAGAATTTCGAGAGAGAGAGAGAGAGAGAGAGAGAGAGAGAGAGAGAGAGAGAGAGAGAGAGAGAGAGAGAGAGAGAGAGAGAGAGAGAAATTACCTCTACGAGCTGATGTGGGATTAGGGTTAGGATTTTTTCGTTGCTTTTCCTTTTTTTCAAAGAGCTAATGACAGGAGAGTGATTGATGGGTACTTATTTATAGAGCTCATCGATCGGCCAGCTCATCGATCTGTGTATATGCTTTGTTTTTGTACTTAGTCCAATGTGCTTCTTTTGTGTTGTTTTGTTTTTGTGTTTCTCATCAGATCCATGTGACACTTGTACTTAGTCAATAAGGGAGTATAGACAAAAGTGCTTACGAGCCAAAGTGATCCAGTCTTAGAAATTAATATTCCTTATTATATATAAATCCAGTCTCGATTATATCATGATAATTTAAATTTGACTAAAAACCTAGTAGTACTACATTTGCAAACAACTTATTCATCATCGGCTAATTTATTTTTTATATATGTATGTATATATATTACGGTACATTCTACAGTTAGATGCATTTATATGCACAACTAGGTCTACAATGGTACAAATACATACGACACCATGCACGAGTGTGGCAATGCAGGATTAATTTAATAAAAAATATTGGTTATTTTATAAAATTGTAGGCCACGTTACATCGACTTATGTTTAATAATAAATTATAGATGGCTTACTATAAAAGAAGTTTAACTTATTGATCCATGGTCATGATGGCCATGAAGTATGTAAGAAATCAAAACTCTATTTTAAATTAGTTCAATTTACATTTACTACTTTCCGTATAAATGTCGAACCATATATAAAATAAACACAAATATTCCTTTTCTCTCAAATATTGTTTACATGTAGGGAAAGTCGGCGTTGGCGAGGTATATCTACACTGGGGAACCATTATGGAACAACATGCCATTTTTGTTTGATTTCCCTCAACTTTGGGAGAATGATCCGCGTTTTATAGTGCCAACTCGCAACGATGGTTTATTTGAGCTACCACATAGTTTTCTGATTTGTGACACTCCAGTTGTCGACCGTGTGCGCGATTATGAATACAAGAATCTCTACAACACCATTGTGCTTATGAGGTTTTAGTTATTTAGCATCTCCACGCCCCGTAATGTTATTCTATTTCGCTATTAAGTATTTCATTTGTAACGGTTTGTTCGGATTCTCTTATACAGTTCTAATCCCGATAACATATATGGTTTTTGCTTTCGTGTTAGATAGGCTGGGCATGTTGTTGCCTTTGGGACTTTTGTAATATCCCAATATGGCATGTTTTGGTTACAAAAATGTCGGCCATTTTATTAGGTCGCATATGTGGTATATGTTATTTTGTAATGATGCCTATTAAGATTATTATGTATGATGTTTGCGTGTAACAATGTAGTCATTTAGTTCATATTCAATTATAAACTACTCTACATTTTTTTTTGAGACAGAATAATGCAAATTAAAGTGCACAAAACCAACTTTGACATTTCACATAATATTATACAAACCCAAATTACACAATCCAACGCATTGTTTAACAAGGCAACCACACAACAACAACAACAAACAAGGAACTTGTAGTCGCATCTCGTGACCAATATGTGCATTGTAACTCTAAATTACATTCACATAAAAGATCATAACAAGGAAAATATAGCCAACTACAACAAACAACAAAATGGATGTCCCCTAATCCAGCCGTTGGCTTACATATCATAAGTTCATAACCTACGTACCGTGAAATAATTTGCAAACTACATATTAGTCGTTAAAAAGGCGGGTCAATTGAACCAAAATAAGGGAAAAATTTCAAATTACGCAGCCATTATAAAAAAATGATTACTCGTCGAGCGAAATCGGCTCATCAACAGTTCCGGGCTGGCCATTAGGATAAGGAACAAACTCCCAAGAGCCAAATAAGTCTTCAAAAATGGGATACCTAGGCAGACCCTTATTTAAGCGGAAATACAGTCCAATCTCAGTCTCCAACATCAAAGTGCATCAAACAATAAATACCAACTGATATTATTATCAATATCGGGCAATATTACTTAACTATGTTATTAGTGCTCCCAACCTAAATAAAATAATGTAACCCTTTAACAGTAACAAAGCAATATGAATCCACATAGTACGGGAAATGATATCAATCTAATATCCACTTGCCATGCATAAATCATGTTACCAACCCTCTCCATCGGTATTCCATACCTTCCGTCAGCAGCACCGGTCTTCTTGGTCCTTGATTTGTTGTTCACCATTTCCAATATGTGAAAAACAAATGAGAATTTCGAGAGAGAGAGAGAGAGAGAGAGAGAGAGAGAGAGAGAGAGAGAGAGAGAGAGAGAGAGAAATTACCTCTATGAGCTGAAGTGGGATTAGGGTTAGGGTTTTTTCCTTGCTTTTCCTTTTTTTCAAAGAGGTAATGACATGAGAGTGATTGATGGGTACTTATTTATAGAGCTCATCGATCGGCCAGCTCATCGATCCGTGTGTATGCTTTGTTTTTGTACTTAGTCCGATGTGCTTCTTTTGTGTTGTTTTGTTTTTGTGTTTCTCATTAGATCCATGTGACACTTGTACTTAGTCAATAAGGGAGTAGAGACAAAAGTGCTTACGAGCCAAAGTGATCCAGTCTTAGAAATGAATATTCCTTATTATATATAAATCCAGTCTCGATTATATTATGATAATTTAAATTTGACTAAAAACCTAGTAGTACTACATTTGCAAAAAACTTATTCATCATCGGCTAATTTATTTTTTATATATGCAATTATGTATATATATTACGGTACATTCTACAGTTAGATGCATTTGTATGCACAACTAGGTCTACAATGGTACAAATACATACGTCACCATGCACGAGTGTGGCAATGCAGGATTAATTTAATGAAAAATATTGGTTATTTTATAAAATTGTAGGCCACGTTACATCGACGTATGTTTAATAATAAATTATAGATGGCTTACTATAAAAGAAGTTTAACTTATTGATCCATGTTCATGATGGCCATGAAGTATGTAAGAAATCAAAACTCTATTTTAAATTAGTTCAATTTACATTTACTACTTTCCGTATAAATGTCGAACCATATATAAAATAAACACAAATATTCATTTTCTCTCAAATATTGTTTACATGTAGGGAAAGCCGGCGTTGGCGAGGTATATCTACACTGGGGAACCATTATGGAACAGCATGTCAATTTTGTTTGATTTCCCTCAACTTTGGGAGAATGATCCGCGTTTCATAGTGCCAACTCGCAACGATGGTTTATTTGAGCTACCACAAAGTTTTCTGATTTGTGACACTCCCTTTGTCGACCGTGTGCGCGATTATGAATACAAGAAGCTCTACAACACCATTGTGCTTATGAGGTTTTAGTTATTTACCATCTCCACGCCCCGTAATGTTATTCTATTTCGCTATTAAGTATTTCATTTGTAACGGTTTGTTCGGATTCTCTTATACAGTTCTAATCCCGATAACATATATGGGTTTTGCATTCGTGTTAGATAGGCTGGGCATGTTGTTGCCTTTGGGACTTTTGTAATATCCCAATATGGCATGTTTTGGTTACAAAAATGTCGGCCATTTTATCAGGTCGCATATGTGGTATATGTTATTTTGTAATGATGCCTATTAAGATTATTATGTATGATGTTTGCGTGTAACAATGTAGTCATTTAGTTCATATTAAATTATAAACTACTCTACATTTTTTTTGGGACAGAATACTGCAAATTAAAGTGCACAAAACCAACCTTGACATTTCACATAATATTATACAAACCCAAATTACACAATCCAACGCATTGTTTAACAAGGCAACCATACAACAACAACAACAAACAAGGAACTTGTAGTCGCATCTCGTGAACAAGATGTGCATTGTAACTCTAAATTACATTCACATAAAATATCATAACAAGGAAAATATAGCCAACTACAACAAACAACAAAATGGATGTCCCCTAATCCAGTCGTTGGCTTACATATCATAAGTTCATAACCTACGTACCGTGAAATAATTTGCAAACTACATATTAGTCGTTAAAAAGGCGCGTCAATTGAACCAAAATAAGTGAAAATTTTCAAATTACGCAGCCATTATAAAAAAATGATTACTCGTCGAGCGAAATCGGCTCATCAACAGTTCCGGGCTGGCCATTAGAATAAGGAACAAACCCCCAAGAGCCAAATAAGTCTTCAAAAATGGGATACCTAGGCAGACCCTTATTTAAGCGGAAATACAGTCCAATCTCAGTCTCCAACATCAAAGTGCATCAAACAATAAATACCAACTGATATTATTATCAATATCGGGCAATATTACTTAACTAAGTTATTAGTGCTCCCAACCTAAATTGAATTACCTTAGTTAGATGACAAGCAACAATCGTGGTGTAAATACCATCTTCCCCAAGCACAATACCTGGTAATACACACCATTTTTTGAAATCATGTAGCCTTTGTGCAAGATCAACAATTCGATCACGGAGGACTCTAATTTCAAAATTCGGCGGTAGGTACTCAGATTTTTCGATTACAAAAGAGAGTGTGTTGATAATTTTATCCTCGTCGTCAATTGCTTTGACGTCGGGTAGATTTTCGATCATGAGTATCATAACTTTGACTTCGACGGCGAGGCTCCATTTGTCCTGACCGAGCATTTGTCGGATGCGATCATCCCTAGTCCATTTCTAAATATATAACAACGAATAAAATTGTAGCATTTTCTTTTACAACGCGATAATACATTCTAACATAAATACATGCAAATAAGGATCACCGATTTCATTATACTTTAAAAATTACCTTTCGACCGATTCTCTTGTCAACCGGCGATTGCATTTCAACGGTACACTTCGGCGGTGGGACTTCATGGACAGGCAGAGAACGAAATTTATCAACAACGGCCTGATTATATTCCTCCGCCTCAACCTCAACCGCGAGTTCGTCAGTGTTCATATTTGACCTATACAAACTAACGCTGCTTTGCAAAGTTGGCGGCCAAAAACCGTGTAACCCTAATATATTTTCTGCTATATTAGATTTGGTTGGGCCTATTAGGAGTTGATAATTTGTTTTCCTCATTTGTGGGTTTGTTGAAATGGACCGAATATTTTATCAAAAAAAAAAGGACCGAATAGGTATGTGATTGTCCAAATTGAGTAGTGGCATATATTATTCTTTGACCAAATGCATTAATTTTTTATTGCATGGGGTGTAAGTAATTTACCAAAACCTTAATTTATATTATTGCATTATAAAAAGATTTGAAAAGTTGTAGATTATTTGGCAATCCATGTTTAATAATAACTTTTACTCCTTAACCGATAAGGCTAATAAACATAGGATAAATTACATAAGTTTATTTAAGATCCGAGGATTAGGATGCATTTAACAAATCTTAAAGAGCATTTTTTTTAATGAAACGCTTCATATAAAAATATGTTCGTACTCTAAATATTACATAAAAACCAAAGTTCTAAATTAACTACATTATCCGATCCACAATAGAGTTAGTAATTAAAACACAATGTTAAATGATACTAGGTACTAAAATAAGTATTCTATTACAACAACACAAAAAACATTACAATTAAGCATGTAAGAAATTCACACTCTCACATGTCAGCTATAGCTTATACCAAAATAAGCTGTGCAAAATTGCCAGACAAAAAGAAATATGCTACTGGCATTGGGAAGGCCAAATACTTAAGTAAACCTTCATTTGCTAGCTTCTGAAGGAGTATTGGAGTTTTATTCCGCGAGTATACTCCTTACAAATTCACTCCGCCCTTCCGTGTCCAAACTAAAGAACAGAGCAACATGGGTTTGAGAGGATACAATCTTCTTCGCCGCGCGAATCCTAGTGCTCATAGTAAAGTCTGGAAAATCTTGAAGTGCAACGAATATAAGAGTTACATGTGGGTCAACTTCTTTAAGTGACCGAAAGCACTAGATAGTTTCGAAATTGCGACCTCCGTCTTCTCCAGGGAGCTAGTCACTTTCAACAACAAGTCGTCATCGACTCCAGATGAACGTACGTTACACTTTTTGATGCCAGATGCTTTCTAGGGCCCGCAACCTTCCGACAGTGGGGTGGCAGATGTCTTATCGGCTGCCTCTGAGGTCAAGTCTTCGAGGCCGATAGTGGGCTCATTAATAGTCGGCTCGTAGTTTGGTGGTGGCATAGGATTGTTCACTCGTTCTTTTGCAGCATTGAAGTCAACGACATGATCACCCGTGCCTTTGGAAAAGCCAAACATTATATCCCAGTCATCAAAGTAAGGGAAATATTTGGCCTTCATTTTATCCAGTTCAGAATTAACCTTAATAATTATAAAAGGACAGAAACGTTAAACAATGATCAGCTGATTTTGGTAAATGTTGTAGTTTAATTGCAAGTTATTACCTTAATGCATGCTTCCCAGATTTCAGATCCTACAAGGGTGATTGTGTGGGAAAGAGGGTCCAAAGCGACGAAGTTACTCCCACTGCGGCCAAATAGCCTAGATAAAGCACCATAGTCCTTGCGCCAAGCCGTCATCTTGGAGATGACATGGGGATACCCTTGCACATCACTATTGGGGACCCTATTTTTAATGCGGAGAGCAACCTGATTATTAAATCCAGGTTTCCATCCATTGCCCGACTGCCACCCCTTAATAATTAGTTCCTTCATGGCTTCTATCAAAGTCGCCTCCTTTATAGTACTCCAATATTTGCGGCAACCATTTCCATTAGTTTTTTTGATTTTGCCTTTCTTGCTACTGGCCGTTTGTTCCATTTGGAGAGGGAAAAAATAAGTTAGTTTCTTCACAGTAGAAATAGAGGAATAGAGACAGCAGATTGCAGTAATAATAATATATTTTCCAGACAATTTGATAACTATATATTAATTGCTGGAAGACTCATGAGAGTTAGAAACTACAAAATCTAATAATGGTGGTTACCAGCATTTTCAAGATCGCTGGATGTACTAAACCATAGCAATGTAGGTGCAATAGCTCACAACGGAAAATATATAAACTTCATACTAACAGTGAACAATTTTTATGT
Organism: Linaria vulgaris; assembly: GCA_948329865.1. Classification (NCBI taxonomy): domain Eukaryota; kingdom Viridiplantae; phylum Streptophyta; class Magnoliopsida; order Lamiales; family Plantaginaceae; genus Linaria; species Linaria vulgaris. Next base: position 127,985,435 of record OX415249.1, on the reverse strand, counting down.
TGGATTTCCATTATAAATGGTTTCTCTTATTAAATATATATCAGAGATGCTTAACAAATGGCATTCAATTCCCTGAAGTTAGCATGAATATCATTAGTATATAATTTAAGGGCACATGTGTTGACATTGTGGCTGTAATAATAAATGGAGCATAATGTACAAATAAGAGCATGGTTAAAAAAATGATAATAAAGAAGATATAACAGACTCCATAAATGTCCCACATAATTGCACAAGTACCACCTTTCAGGTGATTAAGTTACAGAATATTCAGAAAAATAAAAAACTAAACATTACAAATAAATTAAGTGGCAATCACAACAAAGTTACTAACATCGTTCAAAAGCACAGGTAGATAATAGGTTAGGATTATGTATTGCAAATATTAGTAGTGTTACAATCTAGCTTGTTTGATGTCTCAAACGCCAATTGTTAAACATTTCCCCCGCCATATTATTATGCTTGTTGTGCCAGACATTAGTGTGGACTACTGTGTCGATGTATTCGGTTGCATGAGACAAGTTGTTCACCGCTAGCTTCAAGGGGGTCTACTTCCATGTGCAGCCGGATAAAGTTATGCAACAATGCACACGCCAGAACTATGGTGCACTTTGAGTTAACGGAGAAATGTGTTGGATGATCTAAAATAGGCCATCTAATCTTCAAGAGTCCAAACGCACACTCAATTACGTTACGGGCTTTGCTATGCTTCATGTTGAAAAATTCCTCGTGATCAACTGGACGGTTCCTACCCGTACTCCACGCATTCAAGTGATACCTCCTACCCTTGAAAGGTGCTAAAAACCCTTCGCCATTCATATACCCTATGTCGCAAAGATAGTATTGACCTGCCCAAAAAATGTATTATAATTAGTCATTTTTGTTCTTTATATGAATTTATGAAAATACCAACTATTATAGGGAATTCTACTTACCGGCAGGAACCTTCAGTCCTCCCGGCCTCACTAAAGCCTCTCTAAGAACTATACTATCCGCGACGGGCCCTTCCCATCCCGCAAGGATATAAACAAATTTTTTATTAGTATCACAAACTCCTAGAATGTTAGTTGAGACAAATCCTTTGCGTGTACGGTAACGTTTTTTATCGATCAGAGGGGTGCGAACTGCAATATGCGTACCGTCTAATGCACCTAGACACTATTACGTATTCAAACAAGATAAGTTGATTATTATCCTAATTAAAAAGGGAAGTCCAAGTAAGTGATTAAACAATTTATAATTCTTACCGGAAACACTTTCCACCTCCCATCAGTACAATCTGTGGTAACTGGTGTGGGGGTTACCAATAGAAGGTCGGAGATCTTGATCAAGGCATCAATTTTTTTATGAAAATAATGACTTACGGTTTGACCAGATATTTTAAAGTTAAATCTGACAACACGGTTCTTATCGTGATGGGCTAAAGTTTGCAAAAAGACCGCAATCATCTCTTGGACATTAGCGTATTTACAACTTGTTAAACCACCGCCATGTTCTAGGAGATAACACAACTTGTGGAAGCTATTCCTATCCATGCGTAGAATGTCAATGCAATCCTTATCATTAATGTGTACCAAATCTTTCATATGTTCTACTTGTTTGGGTAGTCTACCAAGCATGCCATAAGAATAGCCTCTTTTACGTTTGTTTCTCTCAGTCATACGTCTCCTCTCAAGCAAGCAAGTAATCAACACCAATAATAATCTAAGTCGTACCAAAACTAATTGAGCTGAAGTAATGATAGTGGCATGTGCTGTAAGATCCATCCTAAAAATGTAATTCTATGTAGAGTTCAGAAAACAGTATGTTAAAAAAGAGAAAAACATAAACATATGACGACAACCAATCAGTTTGTTAATAACTAGTACACATGCCAAAAAACACATTGCCATGTTGAGATACCAAAATTAAATATGAACAATAACATCCACAAACCAGTTCAAAACCTCAAATTAACAAAGATATGCACACATCTGTATAGACACAGATCATTGATACCATTAATATAACCACAAATTCCAACCTTGATGTACAACATACATATGAATAACCAAACTGTATACTGATTTCAGGCATAAACCGAATGCATTTTATACTAGTTTCCAGTTAACCAAAATTATGTTTTTATCTAATTGAAATTGTAATTAAATTAGGAAACGCCAATCAATAAATACACCATCGAGAATGTAATTATTTACTAAACATCACTGGATATTGTAAGATGAATAGAATAGAGTAGTAATGGAAATACCTGAGAAAGTGATGTCAAACAAAAAGTGAAGCACAAATTAACTCGATTTTATAAGTAACTGCCTCAATGAATGTATCATCGCACCGCCAAATACGTACATGAATGGATTAAATATGTGTTACAGAAATTAATATGATTTTATTCAAATTGAGTGTACCCCAAACAAAAATTAGTTCCCCAAATACTTCCCAACTACTAAAATTGGGGGAAAATATTACCTGTAAGGATGAGTAGCCTCCAAACTAACAATTTAGCGCCTACAAAATGGAATTCAAACTTCACAATGAGAATCGATAAAAAAGTTAAAAGCCAACTAATTGTACACTGGATCGACCAAGGTACCATACCTTTACGAAATTTGAGAGCCACCAACAAATTCTCAATACCCTATTAAGCAAAACAGAGAAGATGTGATACATCAATACAAGATCTAGGTTTTTTTTTTTGGGATAATGGCATTAAACCCCCTGAATTATGCACGTTTTTGCGTTTTCGTCCTTAAACTAATTTAATAAGCGTTTTCCCCCCCTAAACTATGCACGTCTGTGCGATTTGCCCCCTGGCCGGGTTTTCGGCTATTTTTGGCCATTCTTGGCCTGAATTTTTCCCCTTACCCGACACATATGTGTTGTACTAGATGTATATTAGTAGTTGATGACAAAAAGAAGGCGAAAAAACACCTCGAACGGGCATATTCCGGCCAAAATGCGATTTCTTCTTAGCCGGAATATGCCCCGTTCGAGGTGTTTTTTCGCCTTCTTTTTGTCATCAACTACTAATATACATCTAGTACAACACATATGTGTCGGGTAAGGGGAAAATTCCCGGCCAAGAATGGCCAAAAATAGCCGAAAACCCGGCCATGGGGCAAATCGCACAGACGTGCATAGTTTAGGGGGGAAAACGCTTATTAAAGTAGTTTAAGGAAGAAAACGCAAAAACGTGCATAGTTCAGGGGGTTTAATGCATTTATCCCTTTTTTTTTTCAAAACCTCAATCAAACAAAAAAGGTGGTTCTCGATGGAAACTGACGACACTGGATGAACAAAAATTACCTATTTTGGCCGTCCGGTGGAATCGGATTGTATGGACGACGAAGTGAACTCCTAGGGTTTATGTCGCGATGTGGAGAATGTGTAAAGAGGAAGTTGGGTCTGCTAAGATTTTGATTACACCCTTCACGTAATAGAGACAGTAAGGTAAGGGGCGTTTTGGATTTTTCACATCTAATAAAAAAAAGCACTGTAGAAGTCATTTTTTAAAAACTGCTCGTCAACCCCGTTTCAATCGGCCCTTGAGTCCCGGGTCATTCATATTCAATATGAATGACCCAGGGTTGAGTATGGACAACCAAACTTAAGCCCAACATTGTTCAATCAAGACTAAATCACCCTAATAGGCCCTAAACCACTCAACCAAACGAGCCCTAAAAGGTCACACTAAACTTAAAAATACACCATAAACCTAAAAAAGTATGCACTACATCTTAAGAAAACATACGTAGTCCACTTTGGATCCAAGATTCTTAATATATTTAAGCTGAGGAAAAACTGATTCGAAACTAATTCATGATTTTATTAATAAAAATTCCACAAATCAGATAGAAGGTGGAATCATTAATTCATACTATGAAGTATGAACTATGTCTCAGCAGAGGAAAAAACACAATTAAATGCATTCGCAAGTTTCATAATGAACTTTTCCCATAAAGTAGAACATAGGATGTTGTCAATTATAACTACTGTAAATCATAAGTTTGTAATATGAACATTCTTTAAGAACATTAAAAAATCTATTGAAACACTAGTTCAAGTTTCATAATGATTTTTTCCCACAATACGATCATGAATTCACCAGCCTAAATCTATGCATAAGGGCTTAGAAAAAAAAACTCTAACTCATGTTAAATCTAAAGAGAAACAATGGCTTCATGCATCCTCAAATTCACCCTCATCTTTCTAGTCTTGATCAACATCACAACAAACTCGAATTTCAACGTAGCAGCAAACGATCTTATTTCACAAATTTTGTCCAAAAGCAAAGTATCCAGACCGGTGTTGCCACACCCCACACGCTAATCCAGAGGCTCAACAAGCGCATTCCCTCCACCGTCTTGGAGAGATCTGCATGGACGTAGAAATCGAGCATGGTAGGATAATTATCAATAAGCTTTACGCATTAAGAAACCAACGAGACCTTCTGTAGAAACAAAAGCATGCAACCTGTTGGCATGACTATAAATTGGCGTACGTAAGCTTGGTAAAGGCAAAAGAGCATTTCATGATAAATGAACTTGAACATGCGATAGAACACACGGGAGTTGCCACCAGGACACCTTCCGCGTGTGGAATGTTGTTTAGAAGAGGTCGCGAGCCTTCGGTCCTTAAAAGGATAAACGACGAGGCTGACAACATTTTTAGCATTCCTATTACTATTGCTGAAGAGATGCACCAATCCAGAGGACATTAAACTCAGACATATGTTACGAATACACAACATGAATATGAATTTGCTCAATAACGAAAGATATCAAATAAAGTTGTGCACCATGCAGCTTTCTCATATACATAATACATATTGTTAAGTCATATTTTCGTTATTGATTGTTTCATGATGTTGTAACAATTGGATATATTAGATATTATTGTATATTATTGTATCCTAGTTTATCTTGTTTCCATAGTTATCGTATCATAGAGATTTTGTATAGCTATCTCTTACCTTATCTTGCACAATTATAATTGTATTTATACATCTATTGATTAATGAGAAGGACACACAGAGTATTACAATCTTACATGGTATCAAGTCTTCCCTTTTCTCTCCTCTCTCTCTCCTAAATGACTAACCCTAATGATTCTACCCTAGAGTCGGCCGCCCCTACCCTCTCTTCCGCCTCCACCGCCACCCAACAGCCACCAATGACCACCACCAAGGTATTTTCGGCCCTCATGGTCACAAATATTAAAAATTTCATCCCCATCACTCTAGATATTGAAAGCGGCCAATACAATTCTTGGTCGGAACTCTTCAAAATTCATGCTCGAGCCTATCAAGTACTCGATCATATTCTTCCTCCTAAAAGTGGCGTTTCTCCCCTTCTAGCTGACTCTGATGCGGAAATATGGGACTGCCTAGATGCCATCATCCCCCAGTGGATCTATGTCACCATATCCAATGACCTTCTTCATACGATCATTGAACCCGATTCCACAGCCATGGGAGCTTGGAATCGTTTGGCCGACATCTATCAAGACAATAAAAACTCACGAGCGGTTCACCTAGAACATCAATTTTCGCACACAACCCTCGATGAGTTCCTTAATGTTGGGGCCTACTGTCAGAAACTCAAGATGATCGCAGACCAACTTGCTAAGCTTGAACGAGAACTTCAGTGGGGTCGCCACCCTCATCCAACAAAGCGACCCCTACCTCTTTTCTCTAAGGCTCGGTCGATGTTTGGGTTGGAGGAAACCAGCATCAACAAACGGCCGCTAGACAAGCTGACTCCGCCCTCGTATCACAAACTCCGTCGCCCGCTCCGGACAGTGCCACCACCGCAAATCATCCGTAGCGGTCAGCCGCTCCTCCCAGGCGCGGGTGCAACTACGCGGGCCGCGGACGCGGCTCGGCCCATTGCGGGCATGGCGGTCACGGTCTAGGGCATGGTTCGCCCCCTTAGGCCTGGCCTAACCCATGGGCCACCTATGGACCATAGCAGCCGTGGGCCACCCCACCATCACCCTACCCCACAGCCCAGTGTAACCCGCGGCCCCCTCCTCCGCCCGCGGCCCGTCAGCAAGGACTTCTCGACCCACGCCCTAATCATGCCTACCATGCCGCCGCCTCCACCGCTGGCTATGCTCTGACCGACCTTGACACCGCTTTCAGCACCATGTCTCTGAATCTACACGATGAGCAATGGTACATGGATTCGGGGGCATCTTCACATATGACGGCGAATAACGGTACTCTTACGTCTTATTTTAGTTTGGGCAACTCTAATGGTATTACTGTTGGTAATGGCAATTCTATTCCAGTTGTTGGTACGGGTAACGCGTCCCTTCCCTCACCTTTTTCTCCCTTATCTTTATCTAATGTTCTACATGCACCTAAACTTGTCAAAAACCTTATCTCTGTTCGTAGATTCACTATTGATAATTTTGTGTCTATTGAGTTTGATCCTTGGGGTTTTTCTGTGAAGGATCTAAGGACGCACAAACACCTTATGAGATGCAATAGTTCCGGCGACCTCTATCCACTCTCACCGTCGACCAACTCTTCTCGCCCATCCTCTTTTGTCGCCCTCTCTATCGACCATTGGCACGCTCGTCTCGGCCATCCCGGCCCTGCCGTCCTTGCCTCTCTCCGTCAAGACAATCACATCTCATGCTCCTCGGCGACGTCTTCTTTTTGTCCATCATGTCCATTAGGAAAGCATATTAGGTTACCTTTTTTGTCATCTACTTCTCGTACTTTACTTTTGTTTGATATTGTTCACAGTGACCTTTGGACTTCATCCGTTTTGGGATCTTCGGGTCATCGTTATTATGTCTTGTTTTTGGACGATTTTTCTAATTATTTATGGACTTTTCCCATTGCTAATAAGTCACAAGTTTTTTCTACATTTTTAGCTTTTCGCGCACTTATAAAAACTCAATTTGAACACAAAATTAAAAGCTTTCATTGTGATAATGGAAAAGAATATAATAATGCTCTTTTTCATCAATTTTGTGCTAAAAATGGGATGACTTTTCGCTTTTCTTGCCCTTATACATCTTCTCAAAATGGAAAGTCCAAAAGAAAAATTCGCACCATAAATAATATAATTTGTACTCTACTTTCTCACGCCTCCCCCCTTTTTTTGGCCTCACGCCCTACAAATGGCCACATATTTATTAAATATTCTCCCCACTAAAATACTTAACTTCTCATCCCCTCTACAAAAACTTTATAACAAAATTTCCTCTTACACTCATCTACGTATTGTTGGGTGTCTATGCTTTCCCCTATTTCCCTCCTCTACTATAAATCAATTACAAGCCCGCTCCACCCCATGCGTCTTCTTGGGCTATCCATCAAACCAACGTGGCTACAAATGTCTCGACTTAAAATCAAACAAAATCATTATATGTAGTCACGTTGTTTTTGATGAAAATACTTTTCCTTTTCACAACTTAACTAAACCACAACCGTCCTCATATACTTTCCTCGACTCGGACGTCTCTCCCCTCCTCCTCCAACAAGTACATCACGCGCCTCACGCGCCACCAAACGGCCCTATAGTCGCACCTCTATCTCCTCCACCACCATCACCCAACGGCGCCCAATCTCCTCCTTCCCCACCACCTCTTCCTCCCTCTTCGTCGCCTCCTACTCACGGCCACTCTCCTCAAATGGTGACTCGCAGCCGTCATGGCATCTTCAAGCCTAAACAAATCTTCGACTTACACACTACCTCGTCCCCCTCTCCTCTCCCTCGCTCTCCTTCGGCCGCTCTATCCGACCACAATTGGAAACTTGCCATGCTTGATGAATACAACGCTCTTATTAATAATAATATGTGGGAGCTCGTTCCTCGTTCGTCTAATGTTAATGTCATTCGTTCCATGTGGATTTTTAGACATAAATTTAACTCTGATGGTACCTTTGAGCGGCATAAAGCCCGTCTTGTTGGTGATGGCAGGTCTCAACAGGTTGGAGTGGATTGTGACGAGACTTTCAGCCCAGTGGTCAAACCCACAACCATTAGGACTGTCTTGAGTATTGCTCTATATATAATTCATGGGACATACATCAGCTGGATGTCAAGAATGCCTTTTTACACGATAAACTTCATGAAACCGTTTATATGCATCAACCTATGGGCTTTCGTGACTCTCGCTTTCCTAATCATGTGTGCTTACTCAAGAAGTCTCTTTATGGCCTTAAACAAGCCCCTCGGGCTTGGTATCAGCGGTTCTCCGATTATGTAGCTACTATTGGTTTTATTCATAGCATGTCAGATCACTCTTTATTTATATATAGTTTGGGGGGTGACATAGCGTATTTATTGTTATATGTGGATGAAATTATTTTGACCGCCTCTTCTCCCATTCTACGACGGTCTACTATGTCCCTTCTTGGTTCCGAATTTGCTATGAAAGATTTGGGGCTACTCAGTTATTTTTTGGGCATTGCTGTCTCTCGGGTTTCTAGCGGTCTTTTCTTATCTCAAAGGAAATACGCCGAGAGTATTATTGAGCGCGCGGGCATGGGTTCATGCAAGTCGTGTGCAACTCTCGTCGACACCTCCTCCAAGATAGGGGCGACGGCCAGTCCTCCATTTTTCGACCCTACACTTTTTTGGAGTCTCGCGGGTGCCCTTCAGTACCTCACATTCACCCGTCTGGATATATCGTATGCGGTTCAGCAAATTTGCCTGTCTATGCACGACCCTCGGGATTCTCACATGCAAGCACTGAAACGCATCATTCGGTATCTTCAGGGGACATTGGATCATGGTTTACTCTCTCCTATTCCACGGTTTTTGAACTCATTGCTTACTCTGATGCAGATTGGGGCGGCTGCCTGGATACTCGGCGTTCTACCTCGGGTTATTGTGTTTATTTTGGGGACAATCTCATCTCATGGTCCGCTAAACGTCAGCCCACTCTCTCTCGTTCTAGTGCCGAGGCCGAGTATCGCGGGGTTGCTAATGTGGTATCTGAAGCATGTTGGATTTGAAATTTGCTTCTTAAGCTTTCACTTTCTGTCACTAAAGCAACCCTGGTCTATTGTGACAACGTCAGTGCCGTTTACTTATCGGGTAATCTGGTTCAACATCAACGAACCAAACACATTGAGATGGACATCCACTTTGTTCGTGAGAAGGTTGCTCGTGGCCTCATTCGGGTTCTTCACGTCCCGTCTCGGTACCAAGTCGCCGATATATTCACGAAATGCCTTCCACGTGTACTTTTTGAAGATTTTCATTCTAGTCTCAACGTCCGTCCTCATCCCGTTTCGCATGCGGGGGTGTATTAGATATTATTGTATATTATTGTATCCTAGTTTATCTTGTTTCCATAGTTATCGTATCACAGAGATGTTGGGGCAAACAAGAATCCCACATCGGAAATATAAGGGAGTTGAACTGGGTTTATAGGATTGGAGAAATTTTAATTGGTATGAGGCCTTTTGGGGAGTTGGACCCCAAAAATAAAACCATGAGGGCTTGGGCCCAAAGTGGACAATATCATGCCAATGTTGAGATTCTAATTCCTAACAAGTGGTATCAAGAGCATCAGGTTTAGTGGGAGCAGTTACGATGGAAGCAGGGAAATCAATCGAAAAGTTTGATGGGTCTGATTACGGGTTTTGGAGGATGCAAATTGAGGATTACTTGTACAGCAAGGATCTCTGGAAACCTCTGAATGATAAACCGGCAGACATGAAAGATGACGTCTGGAAGGTTCTGGACAGGAAGGCGATGAGCGCAGTGAGGTTATCGTTGTCGCGAAACGTGGCGTTTCACACCGCAAAGGAAACGACTACGAAGGGTGTGTTGAAGGTTCTGGCAGATATGTTCGAGAAGCCATCAGCAGCCAACAAAGTAAATCTGATGCGTCGTCTGTTTCATCTTCAGATGACAGAGACAACGGTGGCGTCTGATCATCTAAACGAATTCAGTTTAATTACACAACAACTGAGTTCGGTAAATATCGAGTTTGATGACGAAATTAAAGCCCTAATTTTGTTGTCTTCTTTACCGGAGAGCTGGAGTGGGACAGTAACGGCTGTTAGTGCCTCCGCAGGAAGGGTAAAGCTGCAGTTTGACGAAGTTAGAGATCTGATAGTTAGCGAAGAAATTCGCAGGAGAGAATCAAGTAACTCGTCGGGAAATTCTGCAGGCTCAGTTTTGAGTACATAAATCAGAGGTAGATCAGATAAGAAAAAGTCGAATTTGAATCGGGGTAGATCGAAGTCGAGGAACAGAAAGTCAACGAAGGACAAGAGTTCCATTGAATGTTGGAACTGCGGGAAAAAGGGTCATTACCAGAATAAGTGTCAAGCACCAAAGAAAGATGACAGCTCAGCAAACGTGACCACCGAAGATGATGGTGAAGCACTAACTCTGACAGCATGCAGTCCAATAGAGACTTGGGTTCTGGATTCTGGAGCATCGTTTCATGCTTGTCCTGACAAAAGTTTGATGATGAATTATGTTGCTGGATATTGCGGGAGAGTCTATCTGGGTGACAATTTTCCTTATGATGTTGTGGGGAAGGGAGATATTCGTGTTAAATCTCCTAATGGATCCGTTTGGACGATGCGTAATGTGAGGCACATCCCTGGTCTTAAGAGAAATTTGGTTGTTGTAGGACAGTTGGATGATGACGGTTATGATGTTAAATTCGGTGGAGGTGCTTGGAAAATAGTCAAAGGAGCTATGGTGGTAGCTCAGGGTTTGAAAAAGGGCACTCTGTATATGACCGACATCCAACATGATAGCATTGGAGTTGCTGCAGCACATAGTGACGCTGATTTATGGCATTGTCGACTAGGCCACATGAGTGAAAAAGGAATGAAGCATCTGTGTTCGAAGGGTAAGCTGCCGGGTCTGAAAACAGTTGATATGGGTCTCTGTGAGGACTGTGTGTTTGGAAAACAGAAACGGGTTAGTTTCACAAAAGGTGGCAGAACTCAGAAGGAACATAAGTTAGAGCTGGTGCACAGTGATTTGTGGGGACCAACCCCTATCACGTCTCTCGGTGGAGCTTCGTATTACATGACTTTCATTGATGATGCAACAAGAAAGTCATGGGTATACTTCTTGAAACAGAAATCTGAAGCGTTTGAGGTTTTTAAGAAGTGGAGAGCACGTGTTGAAACTGAAACTGGTCTGCGTGTGAAGTGTCTGAGATCTGATAATGGTGGAGAGTATGAACTTGCAGAGTTTAAGAAGTATTGTGCAGATAATGGCATTCGCATGGAGAAGACAGTTAGAGGAACACCACAATAGAATGGGGTTGCAGAGCGTATGAACAGAACTTTGAATGAGAGGGCTAGATGCATGAGGTTGAAGTGTGGGTTGCCTAAGATGTTTTGGGCAGAAGCAGTTAACACTGCGACTTTCTTGATCAACCGAGGACCATCCATTCCACTGGAAAATGGCATTCCAGAGGAAGCTTGGAGAGGGAAGGAGGTAAACCTATCTTACCTTAAAGTATTTGGTTGTGTTTCTTACGTTCATATTGATGTTACTGCTAGGAGCAAGTTAGATGCGAAATCTGTGAAGTGTACATTCATTGGATATGGCGGCGATGATTATGGGTATCGGTTTTGGGATGACCAAAACAGTAAGGTTATTCGTAGTAGAGATGTTGTGTTTAATGAACAGGTTTTGTACAAAGACAGATTGGGTGTGTCAAACACTGTGGGTGTTAATACTCGGGTTAAAGACCCGAAGATTGTGGAATTGGATATCTCTAATTCTGGTGAAGACAAGATTCTGGAAAACGAGGTGACTAATGAGGAAGAACCACGTACTCCAGAGCCTACTTTGAGGAGATCAAGTAGGAAACATCGTGCTCCTGAGATGTATTCCCCTGCCTTACATTATTTGTTATTAACTGATAGTGGTGAGCCAGAGTGTTATGCAGAGGTAGTGAAAAGTGTTGATTCGAGCAAGTGGGAGCTTGCAATGGATGATGAGATGGATTCCTTGAAGTCGAACAACACGTGGGATCTTGTTGAGCTTCCAAATGGAAAAAAGGCGCTGCATAACAAGTGGGTTTACATAATCAAAGAGGAAGCAGATGGTAGCAAACGTTACAAGGCAAGGCTGGTTGTGAAGGGTTTTCAACAAAAAGAAGGGGTTGATTACACTGACATATTTTCTCCCGTGGTGAAGTTGACGACTATTAGGATGGTTTTGAGCATAGTTGCAGCGGAGAATTTATTGTTAGAACAGATGGATGTGAAGGCAGCTTTTCTTCATGGTGATCTTGAAGAAGACATTTACATGCAGCAACCAGAGGGGTATGTGCTTGAGGGTAACGTTGAGCTAGTTTGCAAGTTGGAAAAGAGCTTGTATGGTCTGAAACAAGCTCCTAGACAGTGGTACATGAAGTTTGATGGCTTCATGCATGAGATTGGCTTTGGGAGATGCAATGTTGATCATTGTTGTTACTTTATGAGGTTTGATAGTAGCTTCATTATTTTGCTGTTATATGTTGATGACATGCTGATAGCAGGTTCCTGTGTTCAAGAAGTGAACAAGTTGAAGAAGCAACTATCTGAACGTTTTGCCATGAAGGATCTTGGCGAGGCAAAACAAATCTTGGGTATGCGGATAAATCGGGATAAGGTGGCGGGTAAGTTGTATCTTTCACAGTCTGATTACATTGATAAAGTGTTGAGGAGATTCAGTATGCAAGATGCAAAGCCAGTAAGCACTCCTTTAGGTAGTCAGTTTAGATTATCAAAAAAAGAGTCACCTACTAGTGATTTGGAGCATGCAGAGATGAAGAAAACTCCATATGCTTCAGCAGTTGGGAGTCTTATGCATGCTATGGTGTGTACAAGACCAGATATTGCGCATGCAGTGGGAGTTGTGAGTAGATATATGACTAGTCCGGGAAAGCAACACTGGAAGCAGTGAAGTGGATCTTTAGGTACTTGCGTGGTACTTGTGATAGGTCATTGTGTTTTGAGGGAAAACACACAGACTTGAATGGTTATGTAGATGCTGATTTGGCGGGTGATCTTGATGGAAGAAAGAGTACTACTGGTTATGTTTTCACATTGGGTGGTACGGCTATTTCATGGGGATCTAAGTTGCAGAAGATTGTGGCTTTGTCTACTACAGAAGCTGAATATGTAGCGGTGACGGAAGCTAGTAAAGAGATGGTATGGTTGCAGAATTTCTTGGGTGAATTGGGAAAAGGGCAAATAAATAGTATTCTATACAGTGATAGTCAGAGTGCTATTTTCTTAGCCAAGAATCCGGCATTTCATTCGAGAACAAAGCACATTGAGTTGAAGTATCACTACATACGGTATCTCTTGGAAAATAAGACTTTGCAACTTGTGAAGATTCGGGGAAGTGAGAACCCTGCTGATATGTTGACTAAGGTTGTGACCTTAGAGAAGTTGAAGCTTTGCATGGCTTCAACTGGACTTGGTGCTTGAAGAGTCCAAAGATGGCGGTACCATTGTTAGAGGATTGTTATGTGGAAGAGTGAAGATGTGGTTACGATGACATTAGTCTCCAAGTGGGAGATTGTTAGGTTTTGTGGAGCCTGAATTACCAAAGTTTCCTAGTTTAACTGAGAGTTGTAGAGACCTAGTTTCCTGGGAATTGCAGAGTTTGAGTAATTCTATAATTAGGAGTTGTCTAATATAAAGAGTTGCCTAATATTAGGAGTGTGTCCTTATTATAAATAGCCTCTCTTGTAATTGTAACCCTACAACATAACACATAGTGAAAATCCTGGCTTGGTATCGCTCCCAGATGTAGGCAACGAACTGGGTAAACAAATAACGTGTCTTTTCTTGCTTTTCGTTTGTGTATGATTTTCTGTTTATCGTATTGCTGCGCAACAAGAGATTTTGTATAGCTATCTCTTACCTTATCTTGCACAATTGTAATTATATTTATACATCTATTGATTAATGAGAAGGACACACAGAATATTACAATCTTACCGGATATATGTCTGTTGCAACATTTATAAGAACATAAATTAGTTTCTGTGTGTTTCGTTCATCTGACCTACTTCACGGGGCTTTAACCCGCAATTGAATCAAAATTTAAGACTCAAATCTTTTAATTGAGGTACATCTTGTAACACTTACTATTAGTTCGTTTTGTCCACTTCGAGTAGAGCTCCCTTTGGCTGCAAACTCTTTTTTTTTTTTCCTTCGATGCAAGAGGTATAATTAAAGATGGTTTATAACTAAATAATGTGGTTCTTGAACATTCTGCTATATGTACACGAATAGCAAACTCAAAATCGATAAGTAGGGCAAAGCATTTTAAGACACTTTGAACCAATATAAGGATCGTACACATATTATTTTCATTTGATAAAGCTCTTTAGTAGATTATTAAAGCATTAACCAGAGTTCATATGAGATTCTTATGGGAAAATTTGAAAGCAGAGCGTCAACTAATGGATGGGATTAATCTCTCTAAACAACAAAATGAGGCATGGACATGAAAATAGGATTAGTCACGGTTAACTAGTATAATTCTCCTTTGCTCATGATCCTCTTTGCTAATATAATGGAGTACTTCTTATACTACTTTTCACGTTTTAGTAAACTTTGTTTTGCAAATACGTTTTAGTAAACTTTGTTTTGCAATACAAATGAAGAGTAGCCAGTCAATTCGATAGTAAGCGTTTGCTAGAACTTATTAGAACGATTCCCTTAATGGTATGATGCACATACACTTGAAATCAATACCGTTTGTGATTGAATTATCGGTATATCTCGAGTATGCCTCACTTATGTATGTGTCGAACATACCACGTAATCAATAATTATTTTTTTAATGTCGGACAGTGTAACCACCTGTCCAATACGTATCGATCGTCATTTGTGAAAATACTTTTAACTATAAGAAATTTAGAAGAAAAAAGATCCTCAAAATAGACCACAGAAATCAAGTATATATATATATATATATATATATATATATATATATATACATATACGCTATGGTGAAGCAAAAGAATTGCATTTCAACAGAAGATCAACATTGATTATAAGATTCGGAGCATTTTATTCTTCGCATGCCAAACGGAAAAAATACATCTCATTTTTTTAAAAGATTATACAGAGGTTATTGATGCTTTTGAAAAAAAGGATTATATTAAAATTTAAGTTCAGTTCCTAGCTAAAGCCTAATATGATATAGATTATAGGACATAATTTACTCAATAGTCAGTAATAACAATATTGATACATATTTCTAGCATTAATTTATGGTCCGTAAGTTACCTTTTCCTTTCCTTGGGCAGTACCCCCAACAAGATTGATCTCTTTGGATCTTGGTTCATGATGGCCTTTTTTTTATTGATTTGGACTATTGGATCTCTCTATGAATGGAAAATGGGTGCTTCGGACCGGGAGCTATATCGAGAATATGGAACTAAAATAGATAGAGCCACCGTTGTATAAAGCTTGAAGAATAAATCTATGTATTGATGAATATATGATCTGATTCAACACAATTACAATGCCAATACATTACATATATAGAATGAATGATGATGGGGAGAATTATATAAAACAGTTCACTACAAGATTCCTCTTATTTGAACTCTTTTTTTCTTCTTTAAGATAGTGGTTGTGCAGGCTTTTCTAGCTCATTTTATCCTTCTTGTCATCTGCCCATGTTACCATTATCAGTCAAGAATTTTCCAGCTCATTTGTTCATCTTGTCTTCTGCCATGCTACAGACTTTCCAGCTCATCTGCTTCTCTTGTCTTCTGCCATGCTACATGATCAGTTGTTTCTTTTATACTCTCCCTCAAGATGAGAATATATGTTGTATGTTCCCATCTTGCTTAACAGTTCATGGAACCTCTTCATTCCTAGTGCCTTAGTGAATATATCTGCTAGTTGAGTACATGTTGTGATATGAATCAACTTGATTATTCCTTGTTGCAATATTTCTCTCACCACATGACAATCTATTTCTATATGCTTTGTTCTCTCATGATAAACAAAATTGTTAGTTATGTGAATAGCTGCCTGATTATCATAAAAGAGAAGCACATGATCTCTGTGATCACGTCCAAGATCTGTCATTAAGTTCTTCATCCACACTAACTAACAAACAGTTGAAGCCATGGCTCTATACTCAGCTTCTGCTGAGGATCTTGATACTGTTGCCTGCTTTTTGGACTTTCATGACACCAAGGCTTCCCCAATGAACACACAGTAGCCAGTTATTAACTTCCTGCTGTCAACACAAGCCCCTCAATCTGCATCACATTATGCTTTGATCTGTATATTGTTATTGCTGGGGAAGATTAGTCCTTGTGCTGGTGTTCTCTTGAGATATCTCACAATCCTCAATGCTCCTTTCATATGTTCTTCTTTGGGGTTACTCATGAACTGACTCAAAGTCTGGACTGCATAAGATATATCAGGTCTTGTCACTCCCAAATAAAGAAGCCTTCCAATTAATCTTCTGAAAACTGTAGGATCCTTCATATGTTCTCCCCCTTCTTGTGTGAATTTGATATTCTGTTCTTGTAGAAAACCAGTTGGTTTGGTTCCTATGAGTCCACTGTCATGTATGATCTCCAAAGCATATTGTCTATGGCACAAGTATATTCCCTTATCATTTCTTACAACTTCAATTCCCAAGAAGTATTTTAAAGGTCCTAAGTCCTTTAACTTGAACTGTTGGTGCAAGAATAGTTTCAAAGAAGCAATTTCTTGATCATTGCTCCCTCCAACAATCATGTCATCAACATATATCAGAATGACAGTGGTACTTGATTCTGAATGTTTAATGAAGAGAGAATGATCACATGAGGGTTGTTTAAAACCTTGAGTGAGAATGACAGAAGTTAATTTTTGATTCCACTGTCGAGATGCTTGTTTAAGTCCATATAGTGACTTGTGCAGCTTGCAAACTGTGTTCTCCCCCTCAGTAGCAAGGCCAGGAGGTGGTGTCATGTACACCTCTTCTTCTAAGTCACCATATAGGAAGGCATTATTTACATTCAGCTGTGATAATGGCCATTGATTTGAAGCAGCATAGGCAAGAATACATCTAATAGTAGTCATTTTTGCTATTGGAGAGAAAGTCTCAAAATAGTCCAAACCCTCTTGTTGGTTGTAACCCTTGGCAACCAAACGAGCCTTGTGTCTCTCAACATCACTTGTGGAAGTATAGTTCACTTTGTACACCCATCTACACCCTATAGAAATGATACCATGAGGTAGTGGTTGCAAAGTCCAAGTGTTGTTGTCCTGGAGAGCCTGGAGTTTAGTGTTCATAGCATCTTTCCAAACAGGATTAGTAATGGCATGATCATAATAGGTAGGTTCAGGATTAGAAGCAGTGGACATGACATGACATATGAGAGGTAAGCAGGAGATAAAGCAGCAAAAGAAAAATCAGTGAGAGAATCCATACCTGTCATCTGAACCTTAGAACCAAGAGAGTGATGAGATGTAGTGGCTTGAGCTATCCTGTATTGGTAGTCCTGAAGATGAATTGGAGTTCTTTTAGATCTAACAGATCTTCTAAGAATAGGACTAGTTGGTACAACAGTGGAAGGTGAAGAAGGGATATCCTCATTAGAGTGTTAAGGTGAAACAGAAGAATGAAGGTATGTATTGTCTTCTGGGAGTGGAACAGAATGAGTGAGACTGTGATGTGGTGAAGGTGAGAGTTCTGTTTGTGGAGATGGAGGAGTGTCAGTGGTGATAAGAGGTATAGGAGTAGATACTGTGAACTCATCCATGTCAAAGTTGTTAGTATGATCAATAATAGGAAACATAGAATCATTTTCTGAATCTTTACTGTAAGGAAAAGAACTCTCATAGAACACAACATCTCTTGAAGTAAAAACATGCTTTGTATGAAGATCATACAATGTGTATCCCTTAATATTGGCTGAATAACCTATGAATATACATCTAGAAGGTCTAGGATGAAATTTGTTGTGAGGTTTTGGGAGAGTTGTTGCATAACACAGGCAACCATAGGCTTTTAAGTAGGCTTTTAAATGAGAGTAGTTAAGGGCTTTTGAGTAGAGTAAATGAAAAGAAGTGAGATTTTGTAATAGAGGTGATGGTGTTCTGTTGATAATGTAAGCAGCAATGGCAACACAGTGTCCCCAGAATTTGTAAGGCAATTTAGCTTGCAATCTTAAGGATCTTGCTACATTAAGTAGATGTCTATGCTTCCTTTCAACAACTGAGTTTTGTTGGGGTGTATAGACACTAGATTTTTGGTTAATGATACCCTTTTAAGCATAGTATTCTGGCATGTTAAATTCCAGTCCTTGTTCAGATCTTAAGGTTTTTAGAGAAGTGTTGAATTGATTGTTGATTAATTGAATGAAAATTTTGAGAAGAGTTCTGGCTTGTCCTTTGTTATGCATTAGGTATACCCAAGTGAACCTACTGTGGTCATCAACAATTGTAAGGAAGTAATTTGAGCCATTAAGATATTGCACATTGTATGGTCCCCATATATCAACATGAATTAAGTCAAAACATGCATTAGATCTATGAGAATTAATGACAAAGGGAGTTCCTTTGCCAAATGACAAGTGTCACAAGCCACACTTTCAAACCTTTTAGGGAATTGAACTTCTTTAGAATCTAACAAAGACAGTAAATCAACAGAGGGATGGGCTAATCTGAGATGCCATAGCATAGAAGGACTGATCATAGATGAAACTAGAGCAGGAGCTTGAGAATCCTTGTTCATGGACATCCAATACAAGCTTTTCTCTTCCTTAACAGTCCCAATCACCTCCTTGGTGCTGAGGTCCTGAATAAGACAAATATTGGGTTCAAAAGTGAGAAAACTATTTGAATCAGATATGAGATGAAGTGGAATTCAGGAACACATAGGACATTGCTCAAATTTATCCTTTCATTTATCTTCACTTATCCCATATGAGATGCAATGACATTAGTCCCATTTGGCAACTGAACTTGGCTGTCTTGCAGGACATATTTATGCGTGAGAAGATGAGGTGAGCATACTACATGATTAGTTGCTCCAGAATCTATTATCTATATGGATTTTAGCTTGTTGTGTTTATTTGAAAGGAGAGAATTAAAGAGAATGGTACTAGAGACAAAATATCTACCTGGATTCTCACTATGATTAGAAGTAGAATTTGGAAATCTGACTGATCATACCATCACCATTACCAATTTGGAGTAGATTGCAGAGATGCTGGAATTGTTCTTGAGAGATGTGGGTATTCTTGTTGATTCCTTGATTAGCAGTGTGTGTGGTTTGATTAACATGCATTTTGGGAGATGAAGTGTTGGGCTTAAACCTTGAGTATTTGTGACCAGGAGGGCAACATGAGTCAATAGTATGGTTATTCTTCCCACACTTAGCACACACATGCTTCTGTTTTCCTGCTCCCTGCTTGTTCCATGGTTTGTATCCTTGTTTCTGTGGGTAGCTTTGCATAGCAGCAACATGTGGAGTTTCATATAACCCTTGTTGTCCCTGTGAGAGTCTATTCACATTCATAGCATCCATATTAGTACTCAAAGACTTATTTGACAATTCAAAATTTGCCTCCTCTTGTAGTACCAAGTTGAAAACATCATCTAACTCAAGCATAGGATCTCTGAGTAATACTTGATTTCTAACTTGTCCAAAAGGCTCATCTAACCCCATAAGAAATTGCATAACTCTTTTGTTCTCATATTTCTTTTTCATTCCAACTAACACCCCACACTCAGAACTTGTACAAATCAAATGCTCATCATAGTTATTTATCTCATCCCATATAGCTTTGAGACTAGCAAAATAAAGACTTACAACTTTACCTTCTTGTTTAGTGTTGATGAGTTGTTGTTCCAACATGTAGATCCTGTTGTTACTGGTTTTTGCAAATTTGCGCTTGATATCATTCCACACTTTAAAAGCTGAGTCTTCAAACAATGTGAAGTCTGAGATATCAGATGAGAGAGTTGTTGAAATCCATCCAAGAATAGTGTAGTTGCATCTGATCCACTTTCCAAATGAGGGATTTGTGGTTGGTGGTTCTGGGATGGCTCCATTGATGAATCCTAACTTGTTCATGGTTAACAAAGCTACATACATGACCCTGCTCCACTTATGATAGTTCTATGTTGTCAATTTTTGACTAACTAGACAGTGAGCTGGATTCTCACCATGATGCAAGTAGAGAGGATCAGAGGAATCTTCATAGTGAGTGTTATTGTGGTGAGAAACATTTGTTCTATGTGAATCTCCTGTTTGTGTTTGTTCTGATATAACAGGAGTTGGTGCATTATCAGACATGATAACAGATAAAGAAGAAAATAAAGAGGGAAAAGGTAGAGAATGATGAAATCAAAAGATTTCAGAAGTAATTGATGCGGAAAGCAGTGGATGTACTGCTTTGATACCATATTGAGAATATGGAACTAAAATAGATAGAGCCACCATTGTATAAAGCTTGAAGAATGAGTCTATGTATTGATGAATATATGATCTGATTCAATACAATTACAATGCCAATACATTACATATATAGAAAGAATGATGATGGGGATAATTATATAAAACAGTTCACTACAAGATTCCTCTTATTTGAATTCTTTTCTTCTTCTTTAAGATAGTGGTTGTGCAGGCTTTTCCAGCTCATTTTATCCTTCTTGTCATCTGCTCATGTTACCATTATCAATCAAGAGTTTTCCAGCTCATTTGTTCATCTTGTCTTCTGCCATGCTATAGACTTTCCAGCTCATTTGCTTCTCTTGTCTTCTGCCATGCTATATGATCAGTTGTTTCTTTTATAAGCTAGTAACGACTAGTGATAGGGCAAAAACAGGGGGAAAGGACAAAGGAAATGGCGATGCCTTCACAAATTCATTCAATACAAGAGTGGATTTATACTATCACTAAATTCATATGAACTGATATAGACAAAAGGAAAAGACTTTGCCAACAGAAAATGGATAAGCAGTTTCACAATAGATGATTATTTTCCACAATTCAAACGAAGAGAGATCACCTAAAACCTATATAATGACACCCAAATTTCACCACAAAATCTCACACTAAACTAAGAATTTCAAGTTTTATAACTGCAATCAACTTAATTAAAGAGAAATGAAATCGTGTCTTACAGTTTTCCTGCTCTCTCTAATGATCATCAGCAACAATGCAACAACATCAAACGATCTTATTTCCGTAACCTGCATGAAAACAATTAATCCGACCAAGTGTGCACAAATCATACGATCTCATCCAGGAGCTCGACAAAGCACATCCCTCCGTAGTCTGGGGGAATTCTGTCTGGACCATGCAGTAGAACATTAGGACAGTCGTAGAAACTTTGGATCGGTTTCTAAGAGTTAAAAAATACGTGGGTCGAGAGCAGTATTAAATATTAAATATTAAATACAAGGGTGGACAATAGTTTTAAATCATTTATATCAGTTTCTTTTAATTTGAGTTCATCACAAATTCTCTAGAAAAAAAAAACAAAAAGGAAAAAATTGTAGCACTGTATCAACGAAATTTTTGCTATGGTTTATAACATAATATTATTGACTACATAAAATTCCTAATTTCAAGTTATTCTTGAATGCCATCGTACAAAAACCACCTAAATCATTTTTTTGAATACCTCATCTGTACTTTATTTATTATAAGATTAAAACATTATGTGTATAAATGAAAAAAATAGCAAAACCGAACTCTTTTTTTAATTTTATGATGATTACAACAAAAAGTCAAAAATATTTATACATCGAGCAATATATAAATTGGTATTTAAACAGCCTTTCACCCTTTTTTATATAAATAAAAGTCTGTGCCTTCTAAATTGATTATTCACCCGTATACCTTTTAAATTCAAAGTTTTAAATGGTCAGATTAAATAGAGAATAAAAAGGATCAAATCTTAGAATTCTTAATAATTTGTTGATTGTAATGTGCCTTCTAAATTGATTATTCACACGTATACCTTTTAAATTCAAAGTTTTAAAGGGTCAGATTAAATAGAAAAGGATCAAATCTTAGAATTCTTAATAATTTGTTGATTGTAATTAAAACTAAAACTTTGTATGTTAATTGATAAATATAATTTGTTTCTTTTTAGATTTGCATTGCTGAAGTTCATTAAATAATTAAAGTATTTTTACCAAAAAATTAATGACAACTATGCCAACACAAGGCCAAAAGGGGTGAAGGTTTTGCAGAACATGCCACTTATCTAAGCCTGCCAGTCTCTTGTTCAAACCCAGTAATGACAATCGTTTCTTGTTAATAGTTATTGACAAGATTAGATCTCAGTTAATCTTGAATAGAGGAAATATTCATTGCCATATTCATAGAATAATCATACAGTAGACTTAATCCATTACATAACAAGAAATTAGCCTTCCATTAGGCTAAGGGAGAATAAAAACAGTAAGTAGGAACAGGAAAATAAAACTTACTTGAAACTCCAAGTTACAGATCAAAAGCTTTTATTCAGACAAGATACTGACGATTACAAGGAAATTTTTACAATATTAGAGAGAGAGAGAGAGTAGTGGACTCCCCAAATTCTGCCCTAAACACAGACGAAAATGGCCTTTTATAGAAGGCCGGACTTCAAGACACATTACAAAATAACATAGATGGGTTTTTCAGATTTTTTTTTTTTTTTTTAAGTACCAAAAAAAATTACATAGTTCAAAAAGTCATTTGACTAAATCATCCTTGCCATAATGTCACGGCGTTCATTACCACCTTCTGGAAGTTCACATCTCCATTGTTTTATTTGACTCTGATTTAGAGGAATTTCCTCTCCTGTTTGTGTTGGCGACGGATCTAAGTATTCCAAAAACATCGCCCATTGCAAGATCTTCATTAGGATCTTGTGCATCATGTTCATCATCATGATTGGAGCTCATCGAAACATCTTCGTCGAGTCCTTCCAATTCCCTGGTTAAATCTTTTTCCATTTCATCAATATAAGCCTGGATAAGGCTTTTCCTGTCAAGATTTCCTGCTTTAAATTGGACTTTTCGTTTGATTAAGTCAAAAGGAGTATTTATTTCCTTTTTCTTCTGGCTATCAGCAAGTTGTGTATACGTCACAATTGTTTCCTCCATTTGTTGGATAGTTTCCAGTCCTTCTTGTTGATTTGTTTCTGGGTTAATTTTGAGCATTTTATCCCAGAATTTCGAGTCACTCTTACCCCAAATACAAGGAATATTATCCTCGTCTCTACCAACTTCTGGAAACCATCTCCAGATCCATGGAATTGAAAATTCCAAGAAAAAATAGAAGGCTGATAATCCTTCAGGACATGCAATATTTTGCTGTCTTTCCCGAATTTTCGGAGATATATCAACCCAAATTTTAAATTTTTCCTTAAAAATTTCTGGTAAATTTTTTACTGAAGTGCCGTGGAATTTTCACCATTTCAGAAACCAATTTGGTATGTCTTTTTCAAAAATCTTTCCACACATCTTTATGAACCATGTGTGCTTATGATTATTATTTTCATACAAAAGCACTTTATTAAAGGCTTCAACATAATCCCAATAATTGAATTTGAAAAGGATTTTTGAGGTAGAATGTATGAATTCTTTCTCTAAATATGGAGAAGATCCCCATTCCTCAACATGTATGACTTGCTTAATAACAATTTTTGAGAAATTAAAATTTTCTTTTTGTGCTCCTGATGTAAAATGTTGTACTTCACAAGATTTTGTGTGTTCCAGGAGTAATTCATAGAATTTTCTGGACTTATATGTGCCTGCTGGGAAGAAAGCCGTATTAAATTTCCTTTGGACTATTATCCAAGGTTCCTTTTCCCATTTCAAATATAAGTCTTCTATTAGAAGAATGACTCTTGGATTCGGATTATTAATAAATCCAATACTTTGAGTATCATTGGAGATTACCTTAGCATATGATGTTGTTTCTGTTTCAGGGCTGTCCACTGTCTCTTGAGTATTACTCATTTTTTCTTTTTCTTCCTTTTCAAGGAATTTCTGAAATTCTTTCTCTTTTTCCAAAAAATTTTGGAATTCTTTATTATGAGAGAGATCAGCAGCTATAAGCTTCTGTTTACCATGTTGGGCCAGGAAACCTGGTCCTCTGCCTCTGCCTCCTCGTCCTCTATATGAGGAGGAAGCCGATCCCCGGCTGTACATTCCTGAAAACATGAAATCGAATGTTAAGCAAGCAATTATCTTGCCAATTTTTCACATTTATTAAGCTCATATTTATGTAGCTCTATAATAGCCCTTCGGACTTCTTCATCATGGATCCAAAGTTCCTCAAGAGTTTTACTCTCATATCTTTTGATATTATCTTGTAAAAATCTGATGGCTTCTGCCAATGTTTTTAAGTAATTGTGTAATGGCATGATTGATATTCACGAGTTAAGAAATCTGGAAGACTATTATCTTCTCCCTTCTTATAAGCAATCTCGAAATCAAACGGTGCAAGATGCGCCTGCCACCTGGCAAACATTTGTTTTGAAACATCATGTTTAAAATCTTTATTAAACATAAATTTTGCAGATTTGCAATCAGTCTGAATAGTAAAATGTTGATTATATAAATCATCTTGAAATTTTAAAACGCATTTAACTATAGCTAAAATTTCTTTTGCCACAGTAGGGTAATTCTTCTGGGCATTGTTCCATTTTCCAGAATGGAACCTCACAAGAATTTCTTGTTTATTATCAGGATTAATTTGTTTAAGAATACCTCCATATCCTATTTCTGAACTATCAGTATCAATGACCTTCTTCCAATTAGGATTAGTAATCATCAAGCAAGGCAGAGATTTAACTCTTTCTTTAATCTTTCTAACAGCCTTAGTATGTTGTTCTGTCCACGGACATGGTTTCTTTTTAAGTCTTTCATATAAGATAGACGTATCTTGAGTCAGATTTTTATAATAAGGGGAAATATAATTTAGACTTCCTAAAAACCTTTGCAATTGGGTTTTTTCACTAATTTCATCTGGAAATTTATCTGCGAAATCAATACTTCTATTAATAGGTATTATACTACCTTTTTCAATAAAGTGTCCAAGAAATCTAACTTTGGACTGAAACAAGGACATTTTAGGCTTGGATATGACTAAGCCATTTCTTATGATTATTTGTTTAAAAATTTGTAAATGCTTAAAATGCATTTCAATGGATTTGGAAAATACCAAAATGTCATCAATGTAGACAATAATAAACTCACTATAAGAAGTGAAAATATCATTCATGATTTGTTGAAATTCTGAAGGTGCATTCTTCAGACCAAAAGGCATGACATGCCATTCATAATGTCCTATTGGAACATTAAAAGCAGTCTTATATCGATCCTCTTTGCTGATTTGGATCTGCCAATATCCTGATTTTAAATCAAATTTTGAAAATATGATAGAATCATATAATCTATCTAATAAATCCTTTTTGTTAGGAATAGGATGCCTAATCCATTTTAAAGCTTTATTAAGTGGTTTATAATTTATAACAAGACGAGGAACACCTCTTTCTTGTTCTGAATGTTTATTAACATAAAAAGCGGTACACGACCATGGTGACTGTGAGGGGCTAATTAATTTCTTTTGTAAAAGAGAATCAATTTCTTTTTTACATAACTCCAGATGATCTTTATTCATCTGACAAGGCCTAGCCTTAGTTCTGATTTGTGAATCATCGAAACCTTCCTCATAGGGCAAAGAAACAATATGTTTCTTTCTATCCCAAAATGCATTAGGATGGTCATTACATATGGTAATAGAAAAATCGCTGATTAAAAGTTTGATTTTATCCTGTAATCTAGGATTTTGAAGATCATTTTCAATATTCAAAGAAGCAATTTTGTATTTTAAGAAATTCAATTGTTTTTCTTTATGAATAATAGAATCAAACATTTCATGTAAAAACCTAGTATAAGGTTTGTTTTTGAATTTAAAGAAAATCTTATGTCCTTCATAATAACCAGTTAATCCTTCATGGGTAATTTCTAAAGGAAACAATTTTGTAAGAAAAGGAGTCCCTAAAACCATTTGGTTAGTAATATCCTTAGCAAGTAGAAAGCTTGTAGGAATACAAGTTTTATTATTGCGAATGTAGGCTTTAGAAAGCTTGTATTCAATTTGTAAAGGTTTCCCTCCTGCATGGGATAATGCATGAGTAGTTTTTTGGAAATAACGTGTAGGTATTAATCCTTCACGAATGACATTTAAGTCAGCCCCACTATCAAGTAAAACATCAAAATATTTTGTAAAATAATTATCAATCATTAATGTTGTCTCAGTGTGCCATTTTTTGAGACTTAATAATCTCCATAAAAGATAAATAATCACCATCATCTTTATTATTTTCGAAATCCTTAATTTCATTATGAGAAGATGTATCATCTTCAGCTGGTGAAGAGGTATTTTCTTCAATCCTGGAAACTCTTATATCAAGAGTTCTAGTATCTTTTTTGAGATTCTTAATTTCTTCTTTAAGGTTATCAACCTCTTGTTGTAAATCAATAATGGAAGTAGGAGTTTTACTCACTTTTCTGTCTCTAAGAAGTTTATGAACTTCAGACATTGAATATGGTCCTTTAGGAACCATCAGTCCTTCTGGTGTCTCCTCTTTGATACCAGAAGTTCCTAGCTCATTATGAGCAAGATGATCAATTAATTTAGATCCGAGATCCTTATTATTAAGATCTTTCAAAATATCTAAAAGAGTATCATTAGTCAAAACATTAATATTATTATCTTGAAATTGAGATAAAAGTTTATAATACTCATCATTTTCTTCCGAGGATTTTTTGTCACAAGGAAGACCTAGAGGACATGCATCACAATCCTCAGGCTCAGAAGAAGTATAATCTTCTAAATTTAACTCAGTATTCAAATTCTCATCTGAGCTTTCTTCTTCATCATAATTTTCCTCACTATCAGAATTTAATAAGAGCTTTGATAAAGACTCTTTTAACTTATCATCCATATCAAGACTGTTTAATTTCTTCTTGACCCAACATCTATTAGCATAATGGCCAATTTTTCCACATCTATGGCAGACAATCTGATTTTTATTATCTTTTTTTCTAGTATTACGTTGGATTTTTCTGTCAATATTTCTCTCTACTCTTTTAGCAGAGAATTTCTTTTTTCTGTAGGTACGTTCTGTACCATCCCTCTTGTGCCCTATCCTTTTAGATGAGCTAGGTTTATTAATTCTAGGCGTATCAATGCCAAACTGATCACAAAATTGTCCTAATTGTTTTCTTTCAACTAGGTTTTGTCTCTTCATTTGTTGATTAAGTTTTATGTCATTACATAAAGCCAAACCTTCTTGAATACAAGTACCTATAAGGTTTCCATAAGTATATCTATCATAAGGAACAGAACTTTGATCTCTCCTAAGATTTCTACGAATTCTTTCAGCAAAAAGGCTGGGAAGACCATCAACAAATTTGGACTTCCAATGAGAGCTATTACACTCAGGAAGCTCCATGACACGATTTAAGAAAGTATCTTTATACCATCTAAAATCAGTCAATGTCTTGCATCTAAGATTTTGCAAGAGGGTACGAATCATTTCACTATTGTCAGAATATCGACCAGTAAAATGTTCAATGATTGTGACAACCAAAGTATAAACTGCATTTTCATATTGAGTATTATTCTCAATTTCACAGTATTAAGAATGCTAGCCTTAGCCTCCGGGGATAAATAATTATCCCACCAACCTTTAAGTTGGCCAGTAAAACCTGCAATTATCATATTTGCAACATTCATATCTATATTATTATTTTGTTTACTGACAGTAGAATACATTAGCATTCTTTGAACATCATTATAAATTTGTTTATCCGTATTGCCATCAATATTCCATTCATATATACTTCTACCATTATAGGAATTATTATCCACAAATTCTCTTTCCTCATGGAGAGTATCCATAGGAGAAGGACGTCTATAATAATATAAACGTTGAGTGGGCCTATCAGCCCATTTAATCTTTTCAATCCGATCATTAATCACCGGTGTCTTCTCTGGGGTTTCCTTAATTTCTGAGTTTAGAGTACTTAATTTTAACTCTTTAAATTTTTCATTTAGAAATTTTTCTATTTCACTCATCGATTCTAATTTAAAATCAATGATCTCCGGGGGTGGTTGAATAGTAGGAGTAGCAGTTTTTACCACTTGTGAAGTAGAAGCAATATCTTCTACTCTAGGGACTTTAATATCATTAATGGCCTTTAAGACGTGATCGAGTCTATTAAGCAAAACTTTAATTTGTTCACCTATGATGTTAATACATAGGTTAGTATAATTATTTTGTCTTATAATATCATTGATATGTTCCAAGGTTACCTGCAAAGTATCACTTTCAAATAGCTTAGCAAAAGCAAGGATATTGGTATTATTAAAAGAACATGCTTGTGATGGAGGATATGTGCTTGTGATCATTTGTCCATCTGAAAGACGATAATTTCTTTCAACAGTTGAAATATAATACTCAACATAAGTATGGATAAACCAAGGAACAAAGGAATATTTAGTATTTTGTTCTTCACAAAATTTATAAAATTGATCTTGTATTAAATCTTTTTCTTCTTTTGGAAAATTTCCAAAAAACCATTTTCTAAATTCTTTCCATCTGGGATGTTTGAATTCTCCACTTATTTTTTGCCTAGCTGGAGACCCAGGGCTAAAATCAATCTTTTGTTTAAAATCCATTAATTATCAAAATTCATATCCGATGCAGTAAGATCTGCGTCTTCCATATTATGAACATTACCATACATTCCATTAACAACATTTTCCCTATTAATAAATAGATTTTTGATATCATCTGGGGTTTTAACTCTTCTTCTAGAGGTAGAAGCTCCAGAAGGAGTTTCCACAATATAATCCAAAGGAGAAATATAAGATCTCAAAGAATCATTTTTTGACACCTTGTTTTCTCCTTGTTCAAACTGTATTTGAACAGTCCCTTCAGATGTCTGTAATACATTAAACTAATCATGATGCATGATTGGTTGCTGAATAGGAATAGCTTTATTAATTATCCAATTTTCTGGGAATTGGATTTCATCCCATTTAATAGTTCTTCTAGTAGTAATTCTAGATTTTTTGAAATTAGTTTCAATTAAAATGGTTTCATTTAAAGGTTTATCAACCTTTCTACATTGAGGATTTAAAGTATACAGAGGTTTATAATAAACTCTATAACATATACATATAACTTCAGTACCTGGTAAATAATTATAACCATGTGTTTTAACATTTAATGTTAAAGCATCAAGAATATTAATATCAGACAATGATAATTGTAAATTCGGATATACATCAAAATAAACTGGACCATGTGCCAGACTTGATTGAATTCTTAATACTGGACCATTCTTAATACTGTCAAAATAAACTGGACCATTCTTAATACTGTGAAAATTGAGAATAATACTCAATATGAAAATGCAGTTTATACTTTGGTTGTCACAATCATTGAACATTTTACTGGTCGATATTCTGACAATAGTGAAATGATTCGTACCCTCTTGCAAAATCTTAGATGCAAGACATTGACTGATTTTAGATGGTATAAAGATACTTTCTTAAATCGTGTCATGGAGCTTCCTGAGTGTAATAGCTCTCATTGGAAGTCCAAATTTGTTGATGGTCTTCCCAGCCTTTTTGCTGAAAGAATTCGTAGAAATCTTAGGAGAGATCAAAGTTCTGTTCCTTATGATAGATATACTTATGGAAACCTTATAGGTACTTGTATTCAAGAAGGTTTGGCTTTATGTAATGACATAAAACTTAATCAACAAATGAAGAGACAAAACCTAGTTGAAAGAAAACAATTAGGACAATTTTGTGATCAGTTTGGCATTGATACGCCTAGAATTAATAAACCTAGCTCATCTAAAAGGATAGGGCACAAGAGGGATGGTACAGAACGTACCTACAGAAAAAAGAAATTCTCTGCTAAAAGAGTAGAGAGAAATATTGACAGAAAAATCCAACGTAATACTAGAAAAAAAGATAATAAAAATCAGATTGTCTGCCATAGATGTGGAAAAATTGGCCATTATGCTAATAGATGTTGGGTCAAGAAGAAATTAAACAGTCTTGATATGGATGATAAGTTAAAAGAGTCTTTATCAAAGCTCTTATTAAATTCTGATAGTGAGGAAAATTATGATGAAGAAGAAAGCTCAGATGAGAATTTGAATACTGAGTTAAATTTAGAAGATTATACTTCTTCTGAGCCTGAGGATTGTGATGCATGTCCTCTAGGTCTTCCTTGTGACAAAAAATCCTCGGAAGAAAATGATGAGTATTATAAACTTTTATCTCAATTTCAAGATAATAATATTAATGTTTTGACTAATGATACTCTTTTAGATATTTTGAAAGATCTTAATAATAAGGATCTCGGATCTAAATTAATTGATCATCTTGCTCATAATGAGCTAGGAACTTCTGGTATCAAAGAGGAGACACCAGAAGGACTGATGGTTCCTAAAGGACCATATTCAATGTCTGAAGTTCATAAACTTCTTAGAGACAGAAAAGTGAGTAAAACTCCTACTTCCATTATTGATTTACAACAAGAGGTTGATAACCTTAAAGAAGAAATTAAGAATCTCAAAAAAGATACTAGAACTCTTGATATAAGAGTTTCCAGGATTGAAGAAAATACCTCTTCACCAGCTGAAGATGATACATCTTCTCATAATGAAATTAAGGATTTCGAAAATAATAAAGATGATGGTGATTATTTATCTTTTATGGAGATTATTAAGTCTCAAAAAATGGCACACTGAGACAACATTAATGATTGATAATTATTTTACAAAATATTTTGATGTTTTACTTGATAGTGGGGCTGACTTAAATGTCATTCGTGAAGGATTAATACCTACACGTTATTTCCAAAAAACTACTCATGCATTATCCCATGCAGGAGGGAAACCTTTACAAATTGAATACAAGCTTTCTAAAGCCTACATTCGCAATAATAAAACTTGTATTCCTACAAGCTTTCTACTTGCTAAGGATATTACTAACCAAATGGTTTTAGGGACTCCTTTTCTTACAAAATTGTTTCCTTTAGGAATTACCCATGAAGGATTAACTGGTTATTATGAAGGACATAAGATTTTCTTTAAATTCAAAAACAAACCTTATACTAGGTTTTTACATGAAATGTTTGATTCTATTATTCATAAAGAAAAACAATTGAATTTCTTAAAATACGAAATTGCTTCTTTGAATATTGAAAATGATCTTCAAAATCCTAGATTACAGGATAAAATCAAACTTTTAATCAGCGATTTTTCTATTACCATATGTAATGACCATCCTAATGCATTTTGGGATAGAAAGAAACATATTGTTTCTTTGCCCTATGAGGAAGGTTTCGATGATTCACAAATCAGAACTAAGGCTAGGCCTTGTCAGATGAATAAAGATCATCTGGAGTTATGTAAAAAAGAAATTGATTCTCTTTTACAAAAGAAATTAATTAGCCCCTCACAGTCACCATGGTCGTGTACCGCTTTTTATGTTAATAAACATTCAGAACAAGAAAGAGGTGTTCCTCGTCTTGTTATAAATTATAAACCACTTAATAAAGCTTTAAAATGGATTAGGCATCCTATTCCTAACAAAAAGGATTTATTAGATAGATTATATGATTCTATCATATTTTCAAAATTTGATTTAAAATCAGGATATTGGCAGATCCAAATCAGCAAAGAGGATCGATATAAGACTGCTTTTAATGTTCCAATAGGACATTATGAATGGCATGTCATGCCTTTTGGTCTGAAGAATGCACCTTCAGAATTTCAACAAATCATGAATGATATTTTCACTTCTTATAGTGAGTTTATTATTGTCTACATTGATGACATTTTGGTATTTTCCAAATCCATTGAAATGCATTTTAAGCATTTACAAATTTTTAAACAAATAATCATAAGAAATGGCTTAGTCATATCCAAGCCTAAAATGTCCTTGTTTCAGTCCAAAGTTAGATTTCTTGGACACTTTATTGAAAAAGGTAGTATAATACCTATAATAGAAGTATTGATTTCGCAGATAAATTTCCAGATGAAATTAGTGAAAAAACCCAATTGCAAAGGTTTTTAGGAAGTCTAAATTATATTTCCCCTTATTATAAAAATCTGACTCAAGATACGTCTATCTTATATGAAAGACTTAAAAAGAAACCATGTCCGTGGACAGAACAACATACTAAGGCTGTTAGAAAGATTAAAGAAAGAGTTAAATCTCTGCCTTGCTTGATGATTACTAATCCTAATTGGAAGAAGGTCATTGATACTGATAGTTCAGAAATAGGATATGGAGGTATTCTTATAAAAATTAATCCTGATAATAAATAAGAAATTCTTGTGAGGTTCCATTCTGGAAAATGGAACAATGCCCAGAAGAATTACCCTACTGTGGCAAAAGAAATTTTAGCTATAGTTAAATGCGTTTTAAAATTTCAAGATGATTTATATAATCAACATTTTACTATTCAGACTGATTGCAAATCTGCAAAATTTATGTTTAATAAAGATTTTAAACATGATGTTTCAAAACAAATGTTTGCCAGGTGGCAGGCGCATCTTGCACCGTTTGATTTCGAGATTGCTTATAAGAAGGGAGAAGATAATAGTCTTCCAGATTTCTTAACTCGTGAATATCAATCATGCCATTACACAATTACTTAAAAACATTGGCAGAAGCCATCAGATTTTTACAAGATAATATCAAAAGATATGAGAGTAAAACTCTTGAGGAACTTTGGATCCATGATGAAGAAGTCTGAAGGGCTATTATAGAGCTACATAAATATGAGCTTAATAAATGTGAAAAATTGGCAAGATTATTGCTTGCTTAACATTCGATTTCATGTTTTCAGGAATGTACAGCCGGGGATCGGCTTCCTCCTCTTATAGAGGACGAGGAGGCAGAGGCAGAGGACCAGGTTTCCTGGCCCAACATGGTAAACAGAAGCTTATAGCTGCTGATCTCTCTCATAATAAAGAATTCCAAAATTTTTTGGAAAAAGAGAAAGAATTTCAGAAATTCCTTGAAAAGGAAGAAAAAGAAAAAATGAGTAATACTCAAGAGACAGTGGACAGCCCTGAAACAGAAACAACATCATATGCTAAGGTAATCTCCAATGATACTCAAAGTATTGGATTTATTAATAATCCGAATCCAAGAGTCATTCTTCTAATAGAAGACTTATATTTGAAATGGGAAAAGGAACCTTGGATAATAGTCCAAAGGAAATTTAATACGGCTTTCTTCCCAGCAGGCACATATAAGTCCAGAAAATTCTATGAATTACTCCTGGAACACACAAAATCTTGTGAAGTACAACATTTTACATCAGGAGCACAAAAAGAAAATTTTAATTTCTCAAAAATTGTTATTAAGCAAGTCATACATGTTGAGGAATGGGGATCTTCTCCATATTTAGAGAAAGAATTCATACATTCTACCTCAAAAATCCTTTTCAAATTCAATTATTGGGATTATGTTGAAGCCTTTAATAAAGTGCTTTTGTATGAAAATAATAATCATAAGCACACATGGTTCATAAAGATGTGTGGAAAGATTTTTGAAAAAGACATACCAAATTAGTTTCTGAAATGGTGGAAATTCCACGGCACTTCAGTAAAAAATTTACCAGAAATTTTTAAGGAAAAATTTAAAATTTGGGTTGATATATCTCCGAAAATTCGGGAAAGACAGCAAAATATTGCATGTCCTGAAGGATTATCAGCCTTCTATTTTTTCTTGGAATTTTCAATTCCATGGATCTGGAGATGGTTTCCAGAAGTTGGTAGAGACGAGGATAATATTCCTTGTATTTGGGGTAAGAGTGCCTCGAAATTCTGGGATAAAATGCTCAAAATTAACCCAGAAACAAATCAACAAGAAGGACTGGAAACTATCCAACAAATGGAGGAAACAATTGTGACGTATACACAACTTGCTGATAGCCAGAAGAAAAAGGAAATAAATACTCCTTGGGACTTAATCAAACGAAAAGTCCAATTTAAAGCAGGAAATCTTGACAGGAAAAGCCTTATCCAGGCTTATATTGATGAAATGGAAAAAGATTTAACCAGGGAATTGGAAGGACTCGACGAAGATGTTTCGATGAGCTCCAATCATGATGATGAACATGATGCACAAGATCCTAATGAAGATCTTGCAATGGGTGATGTTTTTGGAATACTTAGATCGGGTCGCCAACACAAACAGGAGAGGAAATTCCTCTAAATCAGAGTCAAATAAAACAATGGAGATGTGAACTTCCAGAAGGTGGTAATGAACGCCGTGACATCATGGCAAGGATGATTTAGTCAAATGACTTTTTGAACTATGTAATTTTTTTTGGTACTTAAAAAAAAAAAAAAAACTGAAAAACCCGTCTATGTTATTTTGTAATGTGTCTTGAAGTCCGGCCTTCTATAAAAGGCCATTTTCGTCTGTGTTTAGGGCAGAATTTGGGGAGTCCACTACTCTCTCTCTCTCTCTCTCTCTCTCTCTCTCTCTCTCTAATATTGTAAAAATTTCCTTGTAATCGTCAGTATCTTGTCTGAATAAAAGCTTTTGATCTATAACTTGGAGTTTCAAGTAAGTTTTATTTTCCTGTTCCTACTTACTGTTTTTATTCTCCCTTAGCCTAATGGGAGGCTAATTTCTTGTTATGTAATGGATTAAGTCTACTGTATGATTATTCTATGAATATGGCAATGAATATTTCTTCTATTCAAGATTAACTGAGATCTAATCTTGTCAATAACTATTAACAAGAAACGATTGTCATTACTGGGTTTGAACAAGAGACTGGCAGGCTTAGATAAGTGGCATGTTCTGCAAAACCTTCACCCCTTTTGGCCTTGTGTTGGCATAGTTGTGGGGATTTGGTTGTTGCTTTTGCCCTGTCTAGACCTCGACAGACTCCAGTTCTAGAATATCTTCCCTTGTATCACAATCGTAACTTGCCAAATAGTTATGGACTTGAGTGGAAATCTGAGATCTTGGGTATAAGTGGTATCAGAGCCAGTGATTAGAGTAATCATGCTTTAGAATTAATCCATTACATAACCTCTTTTGATCATGAATATGATAGGAATAACGAATACAGTTCAAAACAGTATAAATGTTGAGCATGAGATTCCAGAAAATCTGGAATTACTTAATAAGTGGACGATTCCAAGAATCGAGCCAAAGATTATTTATAAACTTGGAACTTTTAAAAAACTTGGTTTAAAACAAGTTGTTAAAACAACTGAAGAATCTATTTCTTTGAATAATGAAGAAATGATTATAAAACTTCTAAGTGATAAAGATATTTCTTTATACAAACACAGTCACAAGTTTATACACATAGGCTTAATTCAAGTTGCTTTTAAACCATTAACATTAGAAGGATTACCAGAAAGTTTTGTAGCAGCTTTAAGAGATGGTAGAAATCTTGATTGGAAGAAATCATTAATAGGAATGATTCAATCAAGTCTGGCACATGGTCCAGTTTATTTTGATGTATATCCGAATTTACAATTATCATTGTCTGATATTAATATTCTTGATGCTTTAACATTAAATGTTAAAACACATGGTTATAATTATTTACCAGGTACTGAAGTTATATGTATATGTTATAGAGTTTATTATAAACCTCTGTATACTTTAAATCCTCAATGTAGAAAGGTTGATAAACCTTTAAATGAAACCATTTTAATTGAAACTAATTTCAAAAAATCTAGAATTGCTACTAGAAGAACTATTAAATGGGATGAAATCCAATTCCCAGAAAATTGGATAATTAATAAAGCTATTCCTATTCAGCAACCAATCATGCATCATGATTCGTTTAATGTATTACAGACATCTGAAGGGACTGTTCAAATACAGTTTGAACAAGGAGAAAACAAGGTGTCAAAAAATGATTCTTTGAGATCTTATATTTCTCCTTTGGATTATATTGTGGAAACTCCTTCTGGAGCTTCTACCTCTAGAAGAAGAGTTAAAACCCCAGATGATATCAAAAATCTATTTATTAATAGGGAAAATGTTGTTAATGGAATGTATGGTAATGTTCATAATATGGAAGACGCAGATCTTACTGCATCGGATATGAATTTTGATAATTAATGGATTTTAAACAAAAGATTGATTTTAGCCCTGGGTCTCCAGCTAGGCAAAAAATAAGTGGAGAATTCAAACATCCCAGATGGAAAGAATTTAGAAAATGGTTTTTTGGAAATTTTCCAAAAGAAGAAAAAGATTTAATACAAGATCAATTTTATAAATTTTGTGAAGAACAAAATACTAAATATTCCTTTGTTCCTTGGTTTATCCATACTTATGTTGAGTATTATATTTCAACTGTTGAAAGAAATTATCGTCTTTCAGATGGACAAATGATCACAAGCACATATCCTCCATCACAAGCATGTTCTTTTAATAATACCAATATCCTTGCTTTTGCTAAGCTATTTGAAAGTGATACTTTGCAGGTAACCTTGGAACATATCAATGATATTATAAGACAAAATAATTATACTAACCTATGTATTAACATCATAGGTGAACAAATTAAAGTTTTGCTTAATAGACTCGATCACGTCTTAAAGGCCATTAATGATATTAAAGTCCCTAGAGTAGAAGATATTGCTTCTACTTCACAAGTGGTAAAAACTGCTACTCCTACTATTCAACCACCCCCGGAGATCATTGATTTTAAATTAGAATCGATGAGTGAAATAGAAAAATTTCTAAATGAAAAATTTAAAGAGTTAAAATTAAGTACTCTAAACTCAGAAATTAAGGAAACCCCAGAGAAGACACCGGTGATTAATGATCGGATTGAAAAGATTAAATGGGCTGATAGGCCCACTCAACGTTTATATTATTATAGACGTCCTTCTCCTATGGATACTCTCCATGAGGAAAGAGAATTTGTGGATAATAATTCCTATAATGGTAGAAGTATATATGAATGGAATATTGATGGCAATACGGATAAACAAATTTATAATGATGTTCAAAGAATGCTAATGTATTCTACTGTCAGTAAACAAAATAATAATACAGATATGAATGTTGCAAATATGATAATTGCAGGTTTTACTGGCCAACTTAAAGGTTGGTGGGATAATTATTTATCCCCGGAGGCTAAGGCTAGCATTCTTAATACTGTGAAATTGAGAATAATACTCAATATGAAAATGCAGTTTATACTTTGGTTGTCACAATCATTGAACATTTTACTGGTCGATATTCTGACAATAGTGAAATGATTCGTACCCTCTTGCAAAATCTTAGATGCAAGACATTGACTGATTTTAGATGGTATAAAGATACTTTCTTAAATCGTGTCATGGAGCTTCCTGAGTGTAATAGCTCTCATTGGAAGTCCAAATTTGTTGATGGTCTTCCCAGCCTTTTTGCTGAAAGAATTCGTAGAAATCTTAGGAGAGATCAAAGTTCTGTTCCTTATAATAGATATACTTATGGAAACCTTATAGGTACTTGTATTCAAGAAGGTTTGGCTTTATGTAATGACATAAAACTTAATCAACAAATGAAGAGACAAAACCTAGTTGAAAGAAAACAATTAGGACAATTTTGTGATCAGTTTGGCATTGATACGCCTAGAATTAATAAACCTAGCTCATCTAAAAGGATAGGGCACAAGAGGGATGGTACAGAACGTACCTACAGAAAAAAGAAATTCTCTGCTAAAAGAGTAGAGAGAAATATTGACAGAAAAATCCAACGTAATACTAGAAAAAAAGATAATAAAAATCAGATTGTCTGCCATAGATGTGGAAAAATTGGCCATTATGCTAATAGATGTTGGGTCAAGAAGAAATTAAACAGTCTTGATATGGATGATAAGTTAAAAGAGTCTTTATCAAAGCTCTTATTAAATTCTGATAGTGAGGAAACTTATGATGAAGAAGAAAGCTCAGATGAGAATTTGAATACTGAGTTAAATTTAGAAGATTATACTTCTTCTGAGCCTGAGGATTGTGATGCATGTCCTCTAGGTCTTCCTTGTGACAAAAAATCCTCGGAAGAAAATGATGAGTATTATAAACTTTTATCTCAATTTCAAGATAATAATATTAATGTTTTGACTAATGATACTCTTTTCGATATTTTGAAAGATCTTAATAATAAGGATCTCGGATCTAAATTAATTGATCATCTTGCTCATAATGAGCTAGGAACTTCTGGTATCAAAGAGGAGACACCAGAAGGACCGATGGTTCCTAAAGGACCATATTCAATGTCTGAAGTTCATAAACTTCTTAGAGACAGAAAAGTGAGTAAAACTCCTACTTCCATTATTGATTTACAACAAGAGGTTGATAACCTTAAAGAAGAAATTAAGAATCTCAAAAAAGATACTAGAACTCTTGATATAAGAGTTTCCAGGATTGAAGAAAATACCTCTTCACCAGCTGAAGATGATACATCTTCTCATAATGAAATTAAGGATTTCGAAAATAATAAAGATGATGGTGATTATTTATCTTTTATGGAGATTATTAAGTCTCAAAAAATGGCACACTGAGACAACATTAATGATTGATAATTATTTTACAAAACATTTTGATGTTTTACTTGATAGTGGGGCTGACTTAAATGTCATTCGTGAAGGATTAATACCTACACGTTATTTCCAAAAAACTACTCATGCATTATCCCATGCAGGAGGGAAACCTTTACAAATTGAATACAAGCTTTCTAAAGCCTACATTCGCAATAATAAAACTTGTATTCCTACAAGCTTTCTACTTGCTAAGGATATTACTAACCAAATGGTTTTAGGGACTCCTTTTCTTACAAAATTGTTTCCTTTAGGAATTACCCATGAAGGATTAACTGGTTATTATGAAGGACATAAGATTTTCTTTAAATTCAAAAACAAACCTTATACTAGGTTTTTACATGAAATGTTTGATTCTATTATTCATAAAGAAAAACAATTGAATTTCTTAAAATACGAAATTGCTTCTTTGAATATTGAAAATGATCTTCAAAATCCTAGATTACAGGATAAAATCAAACTTTTAATCAGCGATTTTTCTATTACCATATGTAATGACCATCCTAATGCATTTTGGGATAGAAAGAAACATATTGTTTCTTTGCCCTATGAGGAAGGTTTCGATGATTCACAAATCAGAACTAAGGCTAGGCCTTGTCAGATGAATAAAGATCATCTGGAGTTATGTAAAAAAGAAATTGATTCTCTTTTACAAAAGAAATTAATTAGCCCCTCACAGTCACCATGGTCGTGTACCGCTTTTTATGTTAATAAACATTCAGAACAAGAAAGAGGTGTTCCTCGTCTTGTTATAAATTATAAACCACTTAATAAAGCTTTAAAATGGATTAGGCATCCTATTCCTAACAAAAAGGATTTATTAGATAGATTATATGATTCTATCATATTTTCAAAATTTGATTTAAAATCAGGATATTGGCAGATCCAAATCAGCAAAGAGGATCGATATAAGACTGCTTTTAATGTTCCAATAGGACATTATGAATGGCATGTCATGCCTTTTGGTCTGAAGAATGCACCTTCAGAATTTCAACAAATCATGAATGATATTTTCACTTCTTATAGTGAGTTTATTATTGTCTACATTGATGACATTTTGGTATTTTCCAAATCCATTGAAATGCATTTTAAGCATTTACAAATTTTTAAACAAATAATCATAAGAAATGGCTTAGTCATATCCAAGCCTAAAATGTCCTTGTTTCAGTCCAAAGTTAGATTTCTTGGACACTTTATTGAAAAAGGTAGTATAATACCTATAATAGAAGTATTGATTTCGCAGATAAATTTCCAGATGAAATTAGTGAAAAAACCCAATTGCAAAGGTTTTTAGGAAGTCTAAATTATATTTCCCCTTATTATAAAAATCTGACTCAAGATACGTCTATCTTATATGAAAGACTTAAAAAGAAACCATGTCCGTGGACAGAACAACATACTAAGGCTGTTAGAAAGATTAAAGAAAGAGTTAAATCTCTGCCTTGCTTGATGATTACTAATCCTAATTGGAAGAAGGTCATTGATACTGATAGTTCAGAAATAGGATATGGAGGTATTCTTATAAAAATTAATCCTGATAATAAACAAGAAATTCTTGTGAGGTTCCATTCTGGAAAATGGAACAATGCCCAGAAGAATTACCCTACTGTGGCAAAAGAAATTTTAGCTATAGTTAAATGCGTTTTAAAATTTCAAGATGATTTATATAATCAACATTTTACTATTCAGACTGATTGCAAATCTGCAAAATTTATGTTTAATAAAGATTTTAAACATGATGTTTCAAAACAAATGTTTGCCAGGTGGCAGGCGCATCTTGCACCGTTTGATTTCGAGATTGCTTATAAGAAGGGAGAAGATAATAGTCTTCCAGATTTCTTAACTCGTGAATATCAATCATGCCATTACACAATTACTTAAAAACATTGGCAGAAGCCATCAGATTTTTACAAGATAATATCAAAAGATATGAGAGTAAAACTCTTGAGGAACTTTGGATCCATGATGAAGAAGTCTGAAGGGCTATTATAGAGCTACATAAATATGAGCTTAATAAATGTGAAAAATTGGCAAGATTATTGCTTGCTTAACATTCGATTTCATGTTTTCAGGAATGTACAGCCGGGGATCGGCTTCCTCCTCTTATAGAGGACGAGGAGGCAGAGGCAGAGGACCAGGTTTCCTGGCCCAACATGGTAAACAGAAGCTTATAGCTGCTGATCTCTCTCATAATAAAGAATTCCAAAATTTTTTGGAAAAAGAGAAAGAATTTCAGAAATTCCTTGAAAAGGAAGAAAAAGAAAAAATGAGTAATACTCAAGAGACAGTGGACAGCCCTGAAACAGAAACAACATCATATGCTAAGGTAATCTCCAATGATACTCAAAGTATTGGATTTATTAATAATCCGAATCCAAGAGTCATTCTTCTAATAGAAGACTTATATTTGAAATGGGAAAAGGAACCTTGGATAATAGTCCAAAGGAAATTTAATACGGCTTTCTTCCCAGCAGGCACATATAAGTCCAGAAAATTCTATGAATTACTCCTGGAACACACAAAATCTTGTGAAGTACAACATTTTACATCAGGAGCACAAAAAGAAAATTTTAATTTCTCAAAAATTGTTATTAAGCAAGTCATACATGTTGAGGAATGGGGATCTTCTCCATATTTAGAGAAAGAATTCATACATTCTACCTCAAAAATCCTTTTCAAATTCAATTATTGGGATTATGTTGAAGCCTTTAATAAAGTGCTTTTGTATGAAAATAATAATCATAAGCACACATGGTTCATAAAGATGTGTGGAAAGATTTTTGAAAAAGACATACCAAATTGGTTTCTGAAATGGTGGAAATTCCACGGCACTTCAGTAAAAAATTTACCAGAAATTTTTAAGGAAAAATTTAAAATTTGGGTTGATATATCTCCGAAAATTCGGGAAAGACAGCAAAATATTGCATGTCCTGAAGGATTATCAGCCTTCTATTTTTTCTTGGAATTTTCAATTCCATGGATCTGGAGATGGTTTCCAGAAGTTGGTAGAGACGAGGATAATATTCCTTGTATTTGGGGTAAGAGTGCCTCGAAATTCTGGGATAAAATGCTCAAAATTAACCCAGAAACAAATCAACAAGAAGGACTGGAAACTATCCAACAAATGGAGGAAACAATTGTGACGTATACACAACTTGTTGATAGCCAGAAGAAAAAGGAAATAAATACTCCTTGGGACTTAATCAAACGAAAAGTTCAATTTAAAGCAGGAAATCTTGACAGGAAAAGCCTTATCCAGGCTTATATTGATGAAATGGAAAAAGATTTAACCAGGGAATTGGAAGGACTCGACGAAGATGTTTCGATGAGCTCCAATCATGATGATGAACAGGATGCACAAGATCCTAATGAAGATCTTGCAATGGGCGATGTTTTTGGAATACTTAGATCCGTCGCCAACACAAACAGGAGAGGAAATTCCTCTAAATCAGAGTCAAATAAAACAATGGAGATGTGAACTTCCAGAAGGTGGTAATGAACGCCGTGACATCATGGCAAGGATGATTTAGTCAAATGACTTTTTGAACTATGTAATTTTTTTTGGTACTTAAAAAAAAAAAAAATCTGAAAAACCCGTCTATGTTATTTTGTAATGTGTCTTGAAGTCCGGCCTTCTATAAAAGGCCATTTTCGTCTGTGTTTAGGGCAGAATTTGGGGAGTCCACTACTCTCTCTCTCTCTAATATTGTAAAAATTTCCTTGTAATCGTCAGTATCTTGTCTGAATAAAAGCTTTTGATCTGTAACTTGGAGTTTCAAGTAAGTTTTATTTTCCTGTTCCTACTTACTGTTTTTATTCTCCCTTAGCCTAATGGAAGGCTAATTTCTTGTTATGTAATGGATTAAGTCTACTGTATGATTATTCTATGAATATGGCAATGAATATATCTTCTATTCAAGATTAACTGAGATCTAATCTTGTCAATAATTATTAACAAGAAACGATTGTCATTACTGGGTTTGAACAAGAGACTGGCAGACTTAGATAAGTGGCATGTTCTGCAAAACCTTCACCCCTTTTGGCCTTGTGTTGGCATAGTTGTGGGGATTTGGTTGTTGCTTTTGCCCTGTCTAGACCTCGACAGACTCCAGTTCTAGAATATCTTCCCTTGTATCACAATCGTAACTTGCCAAATAGTTATGGACTTGAGTGGAAATCTGAGATCT
The DNA here is from genome assembly GCA_948329865.1 of Linaria vulgaris. Lineage (NCBI taxonomy): Eukaryota > Viridiplantae > Streptophyta > Magnoliopsida > Lamiales > Plantaginaceae > Linaria > Linaria vulgaris. Next base: position 127,942,656 of record OX415249.1, on the reverse strand, counting down.
TGGGTATAAGTGGTTAAAGTATTTTTACCAAAAAATTAATGACGTAAATCTTCAGCAATAAAGGAAAAATAATATATTGAATAGTTGATGAGGGTGATAAGATATCTTATAATGATGAGGGTGATTCTGATTATATTGCAATTAGTGGAATTAGGAAATGGACAACTCATATATAAACTTGCAAAAGGATACATAGTAAAACTATGAACATTTGTGATAATTTGCTTTGGAATTAGGAAAATTGCTCTGTCTATATCAACATCCAATAAAATTACATACCCAATATTTTAACCCAAATTGTGTTTATATATTTATATTAATAGAAAATGAGTATTTACATATTAAGAGCATAATTAATTGTCAATCCAAGCTTTATATAGTAACATAGTAGGTAAGTACATGCGTTGTGTGCCAATGGACTCCACCTGTGACTAGATCTTTGAGCTTTTCGACTGAATTATCTAAATTATAACAAACCTGATTTTGATTAACAACAAGATTGTGTTAATATTATTGTTAATGCAAGTATTATAATAATATTGCAGACCATATTATATGTAATCACAAACCAGATTCTTCAAATTAGTGAATAAGAGATCTTAGCGTATGGCCTCAATATTACATCTATTGGCCTTACATTCACATAATTACCATCTTTACAAATGTTGCAATCCAAAAAATCAACTATAAAAGAACACAACTCCAGCTGTGAACCAACAAAGAAACACATGTGGGAGATTCGAACCCTGGTCACTGGAAGGATGGTCCATCGGAGCCTTAATCTGATACCACTGGACCATCGCCCCTTAGTTTGCTGTGAACCAACAGAGAGTTCAAAACAAAATGAGTCTTTTGTCTCAGACTTGTTTCTCCTTTGTTTCATCTCACTGGCATATGCATGCAGCTGCAGACGCAGACCTGATCGATGAAATTTGCTCTGATACCATCAATGTTACCTATTGTCACAGTTACTTCCATGACTTACATCTTGATCTTCCGGGTAAAACTCTGCTTGACATAGCCCAAGAAACGTTCAGAGTGAGCAAAATATTTTCCCTTGTTCAATTGGGAGCGATTCAATTGCGAGAAATACGCACTTGAGGAAGAGATCCAGTTCTGCATCGTATATACCTTGAGTGCGAGAAAGATTATATTGTAGCAGCGAACACCGTCCGCCAATGTGCAAATTTAGTGAATTCTGGTAACTTTCAAAAGTTACCTTACCTTGCATCATTTGCTGTGCAGCAACCCACAAACTGTGAAGCTAATTTCTCACCACTATCATTGCCTGAACCTGCGGACTTTCAGATCTTAAACCAGAAATCTCGTGATAATCTTAGCCTTCTATTGGCTCTGTCGAAGCGTTTAGCAGCAGGAAATTAGAACTTTGATGGTTACTTGTTGTAGAACAGAGTAAAAGATGAGTGTTCGATTACTTTCCTAATTACAGTTTTGTTGGTGTTTTAATAAAGGCCAAATTCATTTATTGAAAATTAGCGAACTTATTCATACGGGCCAATGTCAAATTTTGCATTTGCTATCTGGCTAAAACTACACTAACAACACCTCCTACACCATTTCACAAACTCTCTCCACAGTTTCTACCAGAATATAAGTGATAATTTCTCAATAACTCAGGAGTTAGCTTCCAGCAAATAGCGCATATCAGAAGAGTGTTGGATAATAAACAAAACACCGATCCAGATTACATAAATCGTGAGTTACATATTTCAACACAGACAACTCAATACGAGATTTATTAATCACAAGGGAAGCACAACATTTCGACAACGAGCATACACAAAAGCAACCACATGTAAAGGTTCATTTAAAGTTGAACCTTTGTGGGCTTGTAATCAATCACTATGATCTTCTCCAACTGAGATAGTAATTTGGTCGCATACTCAACGTGATGTGGATGAGCAACGTACTCTGCAATCCCTTCCGTGCTCTCGAAAGTCGATTCAAATACATGAGTAAAACCCTGGTGCAGATTCTCCGCGCTCACGTCCTTACCCCTATCACGAAAAAATGCAGATCATCAAACAATTGAACCTTGACTATTCCCCCAAACACAGTCTAAACAAAAAACAACCTTTACGCAACAAAAAAAACACAAACGCGTGTTTACAAGAAAACGCTATGCCGCTCAACACAGGTGTGTTTCCACAAGAAAACGCTTTATCGTATCATTCTGTAACTTCCGTAGAGGGCTAAATATGCCGCACATTGCTGTACGTAGTGTACTCTTTCTCGCCAACTACATCTCGTCCCCTAAATACACACACGGGCGTCTCTAAACGACAGCAAATTTATGAATTTCACAAACTCCAATCCCACACACTAAAAAAACAAAACTCTCAAATCAACCCATCAAAATATGATGATTTCTTTTTTTTTTCAGATCCGCAACCCTTAAAAATCAAGTACATTAGCATTTTTCCAAATTAGTATTATATTCACCACAAATCCATTTTAATTAAGCAATAATTCTTCATTAAAATCCCAAATTCACATACCAAGAAGCACAATTTCCCAACTTTGTTTGTTAATCAGTTTAAACTAATTACACAGCTTATATGACTTAAAAAAAAAAAGATGCAGAACTAAAAAATCTCAATTACGAAAAGAAAAAGGAACAAAAAAAAGCTAGTAAGTGAGATTTAATAATTAAGGTACCATTTGAAATCTTTCATGGTGGGTACGAGGTTGACGAGGTTGGCATATTCCTTAATTGATTCCTCAATCTGTTCTTCCGTCATTTCATCCTTGAATTTTCCGAGCACAATATGCTTCACTTCACCCATTGGGTTTTTCCTTTTTTTTTTCTTTTTTTTTTGGGTGGGTGATCTGCAAAAGTACCAGAAACCTTTGTGTGCCTGATATTTATTTAACGTGTCAGCACGAAATTTGTTGGAGGGCATGTAAGATTCTTTTAATTAAGTAAAATATATTTTATATTTTTGAAATGATCTTCTAGATATGGCCTCTAAGTTTGGATAATTATCATTGCTCATATTCGTATCTCACTTCTTTATCTTCTGATGAAATTTTTGAATTTGAATTCTTCATGGGAGAAATTCAAATAAAGATTTACTCATATCCGAAGAGGTCCTTGTTTTGCCTATAAAAACAAAAGCCTGTGTACACCATCAGTACCACAAAAAAAAAAAAAAAGGCAAAGACTAGATACACTCTCCTCTAAATTTCTTTTGCAGTCCCACGTTTTGGAGCAAGGCTATAGCAAAACCTTTGATTCATCATGTCAGGAGGTATGTTCACGCTTTATTGTAATTCCACTGCGAAATACTTTGTACCATGTGTTTCAAGTTCAACATGTGGTATCAGAGCACACTCGTGACATGCTGTTTCAAGGAACTACGTAAAAGTTTGATATTCTGCCTATGTGCTACGCTGCGCAGTAATTGTATGAAATTTTCTGTGTATTTATATGCAAGTCAGAATATTACTTGTTGTGCAACTGTGAATTATGATATTCATGAGAAACATGCGTAATTGTTCTTGTTTAGGAATATGACATATCATGAATTCACATGAAATAAATGTTTTTGTGTGTGGTGCAAATTCTGCAAATTGAAGACGTGCTTATGTTATGATCTGCTTTGTGTTTTATAATTAAATGGTTATCATAGCCATGTTTAGAAACACCCTTTTTTTCAGAAACATGGTCTCTTATTATATCACGTGAGAGGTTATTGCAAGGAGACTTTGTTAAAATTGCATGTGCAATTGACTTAAGTATATTATGAGATATATATAATACATATATATGTTGCTAATCGATCGGATAAATTAATTGGGATTAAGACTTATTCTAGTTAATGGTCATGCTCATGTCTTTTTGTATTAATTATGTGGCATGGATGTTAAATGGCTTATGCATATACTGATATACATATTCTTGACTACGATGTGGTATAGCGCTAAGATGATGATGCATACGGAAATCATCATGAATATGTTTTGCATTCTGCTGCAATGTGAGCTTCGGATTATTGACTTTATCGTACTTGCTCCATATGTGATTACTAAGGGTTATGAGAATCAGATTTTGATTTCACGAATTAAGAAACATGGTCTCTTTTTCTACAACTAAAGGAAATATTTGAACTTGCTGTAAATCTAAATTTTAAGCAAATAATGAAAAGAAATCTTTTAAGGTTTTCAAAAATTTTATCAAGTAAAGGAAAAAGAGTGTCTTTTTTTTTTTGTCTACGTACAGATCAGTATATGATTTACATTAAAGAACAAATTATAGATGCTTGGAGTTGTAATTGTTTTAAATAATTAGGAGTAGCCAAAGCATCCTAGTTGTTGAAAAATTAATTACATAAAGTTTGATTGTCGGAAATTTTGGAGTAGCCAAAGCATCCTCAATTTTTGATGAATCGTGGTTTAAATATTAACTTCATAGAGATATAATAGCATATGTGTTGTAATTAAATCTTTGTGTTTGTGACCCTGCCCCAAAGGGAGGTTATTTGTGGATTTAATTAGAATAAGATAGATTAACTTAATGTTAGTGATAATTTTCTTATGCCCAAAGGTACGGATGATTTGTTCACTTGCATTAAATTGCTCTAGTCTTATTGTTATTCTGTAATTAGTAAAATTATGCGTGATGCAACCTGGTATGGTGTTTGGCTAAATTTTACGATATGATTAAATTGGCATTGGTTAATTTAAATAAAGTATGTTCCATAGTATTAAATGTATTCTTGGTTATTGCAGCTTTAACTTTTCCTACTACACCTGTTGATGATATTATTCATGTTCCGTTACTTAATGGTGATAATTTTCCTGACTGGAAAGAAAACATTCTGCTGAAATTGGGGTGCATGGAGCTTGATTTGGCGCTCCGTGAGGACAAACCACATGCTCTCACGGATGAAAGTACGAATGCTGAAACTCTGAAACATGAACGGTGGGAGCGATCTAATCGCTTATGTTTGATGTTCACGAAAACTTATGTGAGTAAAGGCATAAGGGGCTCTATTCCAGAAACTGAGGATGCTAAGGCATTTTTGAAAGTTGTTGAGGACCAATTTGTGCGTTCTGACAAGGCCTTAGCAAGCACCCTGATGAAAAGGCTATTAAGCAAAACGTATGATAGCACTAGAGGTGTGCGTGAACATATCATGCAAATGAGGGACATGGCAGCGCAACTCAAGTCCTTAAAAATTGAGATTTCAGAGTCATTTTTGGTTCACTTTATTCTGAACTATCTCCCTTCTGAGTATGGCCCTTTCAAGATTTCTTATAACACACATAAGGACGAATGGTCTATCAATGAATTATTGACCATGTGTGTTCAGGAAGAAGAAAGACTTAAAACGGAAAGGCCTGAAAGTGCCCATGTGGTACATCACAAGAAAGGAGGGAATAAGAAAAATGGTGATGATGCTCAAAGGCAGAAAACGAAGGCGCCTATTCATAAGGTCGTCGATAAGGATGTTTGTTATTTCTGCAAAAAGAAATGGCATCATAAAAAGGATTGCTTGAAGCATAAAAATTGGCTCATAAAGAAAGGTAATCTTCAAACTTTAGTGTGTTATGAATCTTTTCATGTTGAAGTTCCTAATTATACATGGTGGATTGATTCTGGTGCTACAATCCATATTGTTAATACCATGCAGAGATTTCTCAACCAAAGGAAGCCGACAAGTAGTGAACAATATGTCTATTCGGGAAACAAGATGAGTTCAAAAGTCGAGGCTGTTGGGGTCTTCAAGTTATTTTTAAGTAGTGGCAATGTTTTAGAACTAAAGAATGTACTTTTTATTCCTGGTTTTTCTAGAAACCTTGTTTCAATTTCTAGACTTATTGACGATGGTTTTAAATTTAATTTTGATCGTTCTGGTTTTAGCTTTTTTCGAAACAATGTTTATTTTGGTGGTGGAATAAGAACTGATGGCCTTTTCAAATTCTCTTTAGACCCCAATGTTGAGAAAAATCAATTATCTATGCATACTAGCATGGGTACTAAAAGGAACTATTTAAATGAGAACTCATCCATGTTGTGGCATAGGAGATTAGGACATATCTCCATAGAAAGAATTAAGAGATTAGTGAATGATAAAGTCTTACAAACTCTTGATTTCACTGATTTTGGGACTTGTGTGGATTGCATAAAAGGAAAGCAAATTAATAAGTCTACTAAAGGTGCCACTAGAAGTTCTAAAATTTTAGAGATCATACACACTGATATCTGTGGACCTTTCCCCACTCCTTGCCTAAATGGTCAGAGATATTTCATCTCATTTATTGATGACTATAGTAGGTACATGTATCTTTACCTCTTGAAGGAAAAGGCTGAAGCACTCGATGCTTTTAAGACCTATAAAGTTGAGCTAGAGAAACAAACAGAAAATAAGATTAAGATCGTGCGATCTGATAGAGGACGGGAATACTACGGCAGGTACACAGAAATGGGACAAATGCGAGGTCCATTTGCAAAATTCCTTGAAAGTGAAGGCATAATTGCTCAATATACAATGCCTGGCACACCACAACAAAATGGTGTTGCTGAAAGAAGGAATCGCACGCTTATGGACATGATAAGAAGCATGATTAGTAATTCCGAGTTGCCATTATCCTTATGGAGTGAAGCCTTAAAGACTGCGGTGTATATATTAAATAGAGTCCCATCCAAGGCTGTCTCGAAGACACCTTTTGAGTTATGGACTGGGAGAAAACCAAGCTTAAATCATATACACGTTTGGGGTTGTCCTATTGAAGTGAGGATTTATAATCCTCAATTGAAGAAATTAGACCCAAGGACAATTAGCGGATTCTTTATAGGCTATCCAACAAACTCCAAAGGATTTAGATTTTATTGTCCCTCACATAGTCCTAGAATTCTTGAAAGCAGAAATGCTAAGTTTCTTGAGGATATTGAACCTAGTGGGAGTGCTTATCCTCGTAATGTACGATTTGAGGAAGCACAAGAGGAGACTAGAACACCTTCATATAGAAGGCGTGTGATTATGCCGAGGAATGATCAAATTGGTTATCTAGAACAACAATCACATACGGAACAGTCTACTGAAGAGCAAGCTCAAATTGAGCCTACTCAAGAGCAAGGTCATATTGAGCCTTCACAAGGACAAGTTCAAATAGAGCCTTCTCAAGAACAAGTTCAAATAGAGCCTTCTCAATAACAAGTTCAAATAGAGCCTTCTCCTATGGAAGAGGCAGAACCGAGAAGGTCCTCAAGACAAAGAAAACCAGCAATTTCTAGTGACTATATGGTATACCTCCAAGAGTCTGACTTTGATGTTGGACCTAAGGAAGATCCTAGTTCGTTTTCACAAGCTATGAGTAGAAATGATTCCACCTTTTGGTATGATGCCATGAAAGATGAGATGGAATCAATGGCTAAAAATCAAGTTTGGAATCTCGTTGACTTACCATATGGGGCAACAGTCATTGACTGTAAGTGGGTCTATAAGACCAAGAGACACTGGTAATGTCGAACGATATAAGGCTAGACTTGTAGCCAAAGGATTTACTCAAATAGAAGGCATTGACTATCACGAAACCTTCTCTCCAGTATCAAAGAAGGATTCACTTAGAATAGTCATGGCTCTCGTAGCTCATTTTGACTTAGAGCTACATCAGATGGATGTGAAAACGGCATTCTTAAATGGGGATCTTGAGGAAGAGGTTTACATGCACCAACCTAAAGGATTTGAGGACACCAGTCAGAAGGTTTGCAAGTTAAGGAAATCTATATATGGACTTAAGCAAGCCTCCCGTCAATGGTATATTAATTTTGACAAGGTCATTAGCTCTTTTGGTTTCACCGAAAATGTAATTGACCAATGTATATACCTTAAGGTGGGTGGGAGCAAATTCATAATTCTGGTTCTATATGTAGATGACATCCTTCTTGCGAGTAAAGACTTAGGCTTGCTTTATGACACCAAACAGTTCCTCTCTCAAAACTTTGAAATGAAGGATATGGGTGAAGCCTCTTATGTCATAGGCATAGAGGTTCACAGAGATAGAAAACAAAGAATTTTAGGACTGTCTCAAAAGGCCTACATTGACAGGATACTTGAGAGATTTCGGATGAAGGACTGTAAGCCTACGTCAGCACCTATTGTCAAATGAGACACTTTGAGCAAGCTTGCATGCCCTCAAAGTACAACAGAACATGAACAAATGAGGGATATTCCCTATGCATCAATGGTGGGAAGCCTAATGTATGCACAAGTGTGTACTAGACATGACATTGGCTTTGTTGTGGGACTTTTGGGTCGATATCAAAGTAACCCAGGAATGGGTCATTGGAAAGCTGCAAAACGGGTAATGCGATATTTGCAACGGACCAAGGATTACAAGCTGACCTACAGACATTCTGATAGTCTTGAAGTGGTTGGTTATTCGGACTCAGATTTTGCCGGTTGCGTGGATACAAGAAAATCTACTTCGGGATATGTGTTTTTGCTTGCTGAAGGAGCCATATCCTGGCAAAGCAACAAACAAACTATTGTTGCTACATCCACTATGGAGGCGGAATTCGTTGCTTGCTATGGAGCTACTACACAGGCTTTGTGGTTGAGAAATTTTCTCAAGGGTCTCGAGGTTGCGTATTCAGTGGAGAGACCGTTGAAGCTGTATTGTGACAGTACTGCTGCAGTTTTCTTTTCCAAGAATAACAAAAGCAGTAGTAGAAGCAAACATATCGACATCAAGTATCTCAGTGTTAGAGAAAGTATAAAGAATCATGAGATAACTATTGAGCACATAAGAACCGAATTGATTATTGTTGATCCCATGACAAAAGGTTTACCAATACTGCAGTTTAAGGGTCACGCGGAACATATGGGGCTTGTCAATTGGTTTAATGTTTAGACTTTCTCTTGTCTATAGACATATATTGTAATTTGTTTTTGGGAAATAAATTTTATGCGCATTTTGATTTCTTATTTATGGAAATAAAATGAGGTTGGACCTGAATGACTAGTAGGTAGTTCATTCATAAAGTATTTATTCATTAGATATTTTTCTAAAGAATATTGTACATGTGATACATGGAAGGGACAGCTTAATCTTTACTACGAGCATTACCGCTATGATTCGTGTGCAATGTGCTTTATTTGAGTGGGAGTATTTTTTTGCATATGGATATGAATATTGGTTGGCCATACATGTTTGATAATTAACCTTATTGAAAAAATAAACATTACGAGGGCCAAGTGGGAGAATGTAAGATTCTTTTAATTAAGTAAAATATATTTTATATTTTTGAAATGATCTTCTAGATATGGCCCTCTAAGTTTGGATAATTATCATTGCTCATATCCGTATCTCACTTCTTTATCTTCTGATGAAATTTTTGAATTTGAATTCTTGATGGGAGAAATTCAAATAAAGATTTACTCATATCCGGAGAGGTCCTTGTCTTGCCTATAAAAACAAAAGCATGTGTACACCATCAGTACCACAAAAAAAGGAAAAAGGCAAAGACTAGATACACTCTCCTCTAAATTTCTTTTGCAGTCCCACGTTCTTGGAGCAAGCCTATAGCAAAACCTTTGATTCATCATGTCAGGAGGTATGTTCACGCTTTATTGTAATTCCGCTGCGAAATACTCTGTACCATGTGTTTCAAGTTCAACAGGGCAATCACCCTATATATTAAAGTAAATTAACAATTTGCTCTCTCTAAAAAATAAGTTGACAAATTACACCTAATTGTGAAAACTCGCCACATGTAAGGCATTTTGTATTGATTTTGGACGTCTTCGGTGGTTGACTAGACAATTAGCTTAAATACTTCACCTGAGACTGATTAATTATTTGCTTGACACATCAATACTCAAATACTGCACATAAGATAAGCCGAGTTTGAACCAACACAAAACGTAAGATGTCTTTACCATCAACGAAGCAATTGAATGAATCGTAGACCGTGTTTATGTGAGAGTCATGTTGGATCATTTATCCAATAATGTTGGATCGTTAATCCAACGTTGGGCTTATATGTTAATAATTATGTGATACGAAATGTCATTAATAATAAGCCCAATAAAAGTGATCTAAAGTTCGGTTAAATTATGGGCTTAATGTATCTAATAGGGTGTGGGCATTTAATGGGTAGAGACTGTTGTAACTTGTGCTTACGATGATGGGCCGAAGCCCAAGTTACGAAATTAGGGCACCAGTGTTTTGGTGACCTAATATATAAAGGTGGTCATGGTCCCCAAATCACACGAGTCACTTTCTATACTACATCTCATCGATAGTTAGATCAAGAGAGAACTAAAGGAACTCTCAAGAGGTTCGTGCTGATTTGGAAGAGCAACCACACGACGTTTCGCAAGCAATTAATCATACGGTGTAAGGTACGCTTCCGCAATTCAGTTATTTGGCTTATGTGTTTAATTCTCCATGATTTGACATGAACGCTATTGGGTTTCGTTTTCGGTCCCAACAAGTGGTATCAGAGCTACTTCATGTTAAATTATTGTGATTGAAGTTTATGACTTTTGTTTCAATGATTAATTGTTGCTACGTTCTCAATTAATAATTACGATTTTGTATGAAAATTATTTTGAGAACGAATATGTGGTTAGATTTTTGATTCTGATTTCTTGAATTGATTCGCATGTTTTTTGTGATATTAATTAAGATTATATGTTTTATGGTTAAGTATATGGATTAGGGATTTAAGTTATGATTCTTCTTCTCCGCTGAATTGAAATCGAGAAATAGATGTTTATGTGATCATGCTTTGTCTTAATTATTTGATCAAAAGAGTTTAAGGCAATGATATGTTGGAATTTTTTATGATAACGATTTCGATGTTCGGATTCTGATTATTTTAGAGATTCTTGTATCCTCTATATTTCGGTTAAGGAACTAATCAAATTAAAGAAAACGAATCTGATAAATAAAGAAAAGGAAAATAGTGATCCAAATATTGAGGAATCGTTTTGATTCCTTTACAAAAGAAAGAAAAGGAAAAACGCTGTTATGTTCGCAAGACGCCGGTGAACGTCGTTTACCGGCGATAAAGGACTTCGCCGCCCGACCACGGCGGCTAAAGAGAAGAAGCGACGTTGGGGAAAGTTTTTTTCTTTTCACCGGAGCTGAGTAATTCCGATCACCCCTTCCACATAGTCGCGGGCTTCGGCTGCGGCGTAAGTTGAAAAGCGACGGCCATGGCCGCCGCTTCAAGCTCTTTAAAAAAAAAAAAAAAACGGGTGGGGGGTGGAAGGATCTAAGAATTTAGGCGAAAGAGCTACGTTGTCTGTCTTTTGGCAGCGAAAGGACACGACGGAGAGGGACGGATGGCGGTTCACATATCTGCAGCTTGAAGGGAAGAGGCGGCGGCGATGAAGTTGTTGCTTAAGAAGGAAGATGACAAAAACTGCAATTTTAACCTTAACTTTCTTCTAATTGCAAAACAGCTCCCTTAATATTGCAATCAAGTCTTATTAAGTGCATTTTGGTCCCTGCCAATTGTAAATCTAGTCCAGAAGTTTCCTAAAATTGCACCCCTCTCCTGTTAATTGCAAAACGTCCCCTGACAATTGCAATTTCCGCCCATATCTTTTCCCAAATTGGAATAAAGTCTAGTTATATTGCAATTCCAGTCTTTACATCTTATAAATTGCAAACTAGCCCTAATATATTGTAGATAAGTTTCTTATTACTACAAAATAGTCCTAAAAAAATCTAATTCCAAATTGGCCTTAAAGTTTAACTAAATTATATGGCCCAACTATAACTAAAGTTAAAGAATTAAAGTTTTAGCCTTTAATAAAATTAAAGCAAAAGATTAAAAAATTTGGGCGTGGGTCAAGAAACTAGAGCAGGATACAAGTCGAGTTTGACTTGTCCAGTCCCGACTCAGTCAAAGGTCAAAACCTTGACCATTGAATTGTGATTAATAAGGATAACCTTTTATAGAAGCCCAAATTTTCCGGTGCAATCTTGAATTCTAATATTGGAAAAGTTATATATATATATATATATATATATTTTAAATATGTTAATTGAAGCAACATCTCGCAAAAGTGAGCTCTCTTGTGAAAATTAATTTATTTGAAAATATAAATGGTAATGTGCATGTAACTTATGTGAATGTCCATCGGCCAAAAGGAAGATCGATGTTTATCAGAATTGCATGCATACTTGCAGAATTAAACTTGTGGTGATTACGCGGTTTTGCATGTGAACATAATATCGGCCAAAGGTAGAGTTATGTTCAACATTTATTGTCAAAGTTTAATTACTGCTTCAAGATACCACTTACAAGTTAACATTTGGTCAAAGATAAAATGTTAATGGAGTTCCGGTATCTTGAGATGGGAATTACCAATATTTGAATTTGATTTTGCTTCAAGGTTAATGTGAGCATGTGTAAGATGTATTCTGTTGTAGCACATGCTACTTATAACTACCAATAAAAAACTACCAACATAAATTATATTTCGGTGTTAAAGCACTTTAGTTTTTATCATGAATCTTCATCTTGCGTTACGGATTACTTCTCTACCACATTTTAAGGATACAATTTACCTTTGCAACAAGGATAATATAAAATTGTGGGAGAAAATGATAAACGCGTGTGTATGATATTCATGAACAAGACAATCTTAGTAACTTTTAGGGGTATTATTTAAAATATATATATATATATATATATATATATTAAAGTCAAGTTCCTTAAGGATATAAAAATAAAGTTGTCCAGAATGATAAGTCTAAAATATATACATTCTTGACAATTTTAATTTTCAAATATGTATGAGGAGAGGATGATATTAGGGAGTAAATCTCGAAATATCTCGTATTACCTTAATACCTAAGGACAAAGCAAAAACAATCTTATAAAAGTTGCAAATATAACAACTCAGAAGAAACAACAAAAGCCACCAATTAAATTGGAAAAGAAAAAGTTGTTTCTCATTTGAATTTTAATCTTAAGGAGAAACAGTGTACTAATTGTCATGTTAGGCGTGCCAAATTATGTACTTCATAATTTGATAATTTCACAGATTAAATTAATTTTGGTTACATAGACCCATGTGATGAATAGATTAAGTCACAGTATCTTACATCACTATGTCTATGGAATATTCTCTAAAATGTCTAAAGTCAAATGATGTTGAAAGATGCATCTATTTGCGTGATGACAATAAGTTCAAGTTGAGGCAATAAAAGAAATTTAGTTTACTATGAAAGAACTGTTTTTCAAGATTTATTTTTGTAAAGTATTTTTATTTTCGTATTTTGGGCGAAAATTATTAATTTTTGAATAGAGTGAGTCATTTCTTGATTTTTTCAAGTTACTAAAGAAAATTCAGTTTTTGTAAAAGGTTTTGGCTTTAAAGTTCTCGAAGTTCTTTCTACAGTTGTGAAAACCATTTTTTTTAAAATTATACAATTGCCTCATAAATCTTTTACTATAGTACTTAATGTACAAAAGTTATATTGATCTGTGAAAACTCAGTCAAGTTATGGTATATGAGATCAAGTCATACCTCTCTCTTAAAGGAGAATAAGAACTCATGTTACTATAATTCTCAAACTTTGGGTGTGTTGTTAAAGTTGAGAGTTACTCAACTTAAGGATCAAAACATTATGTTCATCCAAAATATTAATTTATTTGGTATACTTAATGTTTTAAGTTCACCCAATATAGTTCGTTAAATTCCTATAGAGAAATGTAATATCACATTTAGGTACATCATAAGGGGTTAATTCTACTATAATGGTGTCACTTAAAGATAAAATATGACAATTAAAATTTCCCTAAATTGAAGCTCTTGATTATATATAATATTTACTAAAGTACTTGCTTGTTTAGAATATCCAATTAAAAGTAAAGTCTTATTGACTTTAAGAACATAATTTGAATTCAATAGCGGTAAGTTACTTTAAGTATTCTAAAGAGGTCTAAGTTAAAAGTTTTAGATCCCACATTAAAGTCCACTTTTAAGATGAAAGAAATGTTTGGTTCTTTGACGATGCTGAGTTTGCGAGGGGAGATAAAGTTAAAGACGTTGTCTTTTAGAAGGAATATGTTTGTATTCTTATGGATGTTGAATAGGTCTTGACTTCTTTGTCATTCTATTCAATATCATGCAAGTTAAGACAATGTCAAGGAATCTTCTCTATAGAAAGTAGCTTCAAAAGAACAAACTTCAGCATCTCAAGAACTATAACATTAAAGATATACTATGATTTTTATGAGATGGATATGATTATTGTCTCTTAATGGTAACATTGTGAGACAATATATATAGTGCATCGAGAAAACCTTGTGTCAAAAGATGCATGGATTATGGTTTGCAAGCTTAGACAATCCATCTCAGTATTTCAGTAAAGTTTTGAATGGTATTTAAAGTTTATCAAGTAATTATCTCAATTAATTTTGAGATGAATTTAGTAAATATCATAAGGTATGTGGGAGTAAAACTATAATGTAATTGCATTGCTTTTGATACTCTTTCTTATAAGAGAATAGTACAATTTAATTAATGCCCTAAAAGTTGTTCTTAAGTATGTTCTGATTATAATAAATGTTGGTCAGATATTTAAGTAATTCAGAAAATACCATTAGGAAGCAGCCAAAATGAGTCTTATAGTAATTAAAGTAATTTAAAGGATACATGCTTACATGTCGGAGGTCAGGTCAGTTTGAGATCGTAAAGTATACTGACTCCGATTTCGCTGGATGCCTAAAAGTATGGTTTTACATCAGGCTATGTTCATCTGCGTGTCATGAGAGTCATTTTAGAAAGAGCACTTAACCGTCTCGTATGGTAAATACTTTCATGACAACAGTGTCCATGGTGTGTTATAAGGCGTCCAATTATAAAAGTATAACTGTATACTTTTGTCACGGGGCTACGTGAAGTGGATAGCGTTGAAACGTACCACTAAAGTTATTTTGTGACAATAATCAGCAGTTATACATTCTAACAATTTGATAATGTCAAATTACACAAGACATCATATTCCTAGTTGTTGAATAAAGAGTTCAGAGTAAACAATCGTCTATAAAGCGCATCAACACAAACTCCATATCGTGGATCTACTAATTAAATAAGTATCATCCAAAAGGTTTTATGAGCTAGTCGCTCATATGGATGACACATCAGTTAAGGAAATTCAGCTTATGTGGGAGTTTGTAGATGTTTTACCATATAGACACTTTCGGTCAGTCCGATTTAAGGATTTTAAAGTCGTTTCTGCAGAAATAAAGTATCAAGTAAAGTTATACTCTGATTTCAGTTTGAGGTTTGATCTCACTAAGGTTTAAGGGAGGACTAGTTGGAAACATGCATGTTATGGTCACGTTACATGAAGTTTCCATGCTACGCATCCACATCATGATCTATGTCATTCAGTTATATTGACATACGTGACCGTTGATGGGTCGAGTCACGATAAATGCGACAAAGACCCCTTCGATTCTATGTTGGTATGATTGATGGACGGGATTGGTTGTAGATACATTCGGTAATGACAGTAAATGAGCTCAATTCGGTTAAGCATAATTATAAAGTTCACATATAGCCCAAGTGGGAGATTGTTGGATCATTTATCCAATAATGTTGGATCGTTAATCCAACGTTGGGCTTATATGTTAATAATTATGTGATACGAAATGTCATTAATAATAAGCCCAATAAAAGTGATCTAAAATTCGGTTAAATTATGGGCTTAATGTATCTAATAGGGTGTGGGCCTTTAATGGGTAGAGACTGTTGTAACTTGTGCTTACGATGATGGGCCGAAGCCCAAGTTACGAAATTAGGGCACCAGTGTTTTGGTGACCTAATATATAAAGGTGGTCATGGTCCCCAAATCACACGAGTCACTTTCTATACTACATCCCATCGATAGTTATATCAAGAGAGAACTAAAGGAACTCTCAAGAGGTTCGTGCTGATTTGGAAGAGCAACCACACGACGTTTCGCAAGCAATTAATCATACGGTGTAAGGTACGCTTCCGCAATTCAGTTATTTGGCTTATGTGTTTAATTCTCCATGATTTGACATAAACGCTCTTGGGTTTCGTTTTCGGTCCCAACAAGTCAAACTTTGTAAGATCGACAGTTCACCTATAGAGTAGGATCCTCGAGTCAAACTACGTCCAAGGGGAACAAATTCAACTCTTTAAATCGAATCTAAAGGGTTGTGGGTCAATTTCATACTCTTTATCCCATTTTGGATTGGATTCGAGGATTTTGATAATTGAAATTAAACTTAAAAGTCCAAATCAGAACCTTAGGATTTCAAAGACAAAATGGTCTTGGGAGATGAAAGTTAATTCATATTTACTTAATTTCTAAAAACAAAAACAAGATAAAACCCAATTCAAACAATTGTGTTACTCTTAGAAAAGTTAATGTCAATGTAAAAGAAATTATCCTTTTCTTGCATATATTCTTCTATTTATTCTATCTCCCATTTTCTCTACTATATGTCCTATGAGAATGTGTTAAGGAGTGTGATCTCTTTTCTTAATTTGGATAATGCCCATTGTCCCATACTAATTCTACAAATCATAATTTATAGAAACACAAATACATTTTTCACAAAGTTGAGAATTCAATGACATTACAAGTTTAAAAAAAACAAAATTAAGCGTTCATACTATTATTATTATCCATTTTCTTTGTATGACACCCCATGTTACGTGATACGGGTTCGCTACCTCAATGAAAAATAAATAAGTGTCACTTCTCAAGTTGTTCTAAATAGTTACACTCTTTCATGTAAAATTTAAATAGGCAAATTATTGTTTTGTGTAATTCGATATGATGCAAAATACTCCATTTTAATTTTATACATGATGATCCGCATTGTATACATGATGATCCGGAATTAGCACGAGACATAATGTAAAGATTTATAAAGAGATTCGAACCCCCTTAGTATAAGCGAAACAAGTAGTCGCGTGATCTGCCTTTAATGCTATTTGCATGGTAGATAGTTCTACAAATCCTTTTTAATGTGTTACAATCGAGGCTTTTAATGTAAGATTTGGGTCAAATCCGAGGCACCTCTGTATCAGCCTTGTTCTCGCGCGATAGTGAAGTTTACGAAGTCTTCTTTCGTGGTTCTTTCCTACGAGGTTGTTTTTTTTGTCCCTCGTATCTTTGGAGGTTCCATTGGTACTTTTTCCGTGTTGGGGGACCCTTGTCGGTATCTTTGGAGGTTCCATTGGTACTTTTTCCGTGTTGGTCTTATATGATCAATACACATATATTAAACATGATGTGCAATTTCTTAAATGAAACGAGTCAAAAAGTAATGTACACATTTATTTTATTGCAAAATTTAGGTAACAAAGAAAGTTTAATAAAAAACGAGAAAACTTTTAATAATCACAAATTCTAAAGCAATTTCACCAAATGGGCTCAAAGTAGAACAAAAATACACCCATTGGGCTAAATCACTGAGAAACCCATTCCACATTCCTGTTGGGCCAAATGCACAAACCGCCTTTTTACCAGCTCGCGGCCCACAATACAAATTACAAAATACCCAAAAACCCTTATTATTATTATTATTGCAATTTCATCTGAAATTCTCTCTCCAAAAGCACTAAAGCAACTTGTTCTTCTCTCTCTTTTTTTCCCCAATCCAAATTCCTTTTTTTTTGTTCGATCAGATATTTCTTCTACTTCAATCATGTCAGAATCGGATCGAACTGTGCCGCCTACAGGTCCGATAACCTCTCTCTTTTTTTTAAATTTTTTTTTATTATCAACTTTGAGAATCTATTTATCGGCCGACGGTGCTCCTTTTTGGATTGGTTGATTTAATTATTATTTTTTGTTGATTTTTTTTTTCAGATATTGAGGACGATATTAAAGCTTTGAATCTGGACTCATCTGGTAGGGTTTTGTATTCATGTGATAATAGCGGAGTAGTTTTGGAATTAAGTTTTTATTTAATTTAATTTTATTTTAATTATGTATTTTTTATTTGATGTTAGCTGAAGATACGCCGATGGCTAGTACGGAAGACGGGAAGGCTGAGGTAGTTGTGGATACCGATAAAACTAATGGAGGTAAGTTAAATTACACGATATGATTGCTCTGTGTATTTCTGTTGCTTTTTATAATTGATAAAGAGTGTTCTGATTTTGAGTTTTTGCTGAATTTTTAGGCGAAGATGTTGTTATGGCTGAGGTGGAAGAGAAGAAGCCTGCTGTAGTCGCGGCTCCCGAGAAAACTGCAGGTAGATATGGGAACTACTTATGAGTGTTGCTCCTATCCGTGTATACTACTTTTGAATTGATTGATATGTTTCTGTTGCTGTCCCAACGGTAATTTGACTTTATGTGTTTAATGCGAGATACGCTTTGAATAGTTGGGAATATACGTGTTCTCTCTCTAGTCCACACCCTGTAAAACCGCCCAATGGTTTATTAAGTGCATAACGTGTTAAAACATCAGTTCGTTGAATAGTTTGGTGAGATATTACAAAATAAACACCATTATAGATTCAGCAAATCATTTTTCTATTACTGATTGGAACTTAGTTTTTTTTTTTTTGTGTCATAGTGGTTTCGTTGATTTTCACATGGTTTAAAGTGGTGTCAGAGGCGCGCACTACTTCACTCCGCAATGTATTGATTGTTAAAATGCTTGATGGTTTAAATTATACTTACAAAAAGGGCGGTTTACATATTGGGTAATACTTACAAAAAGGACTGACTTAAATGCCATTTTCATTGAACAACAGCCACTTTGATGAGATGCTTTCGCTCTCCTTTTCTCGGTTTTCCACTCACATTAATGTAACTCTGATTAACTTCTGCCACTAGCGAACTTTTGATTTTATTATGAGAGGATCTCTGGGTTACATAGTCCTTCGTGATGTGAAGGTCCTATGTCACATAATTCGCTCACCTTTAAAACTGGCAATAAGAATATTTCGAGAGCTGTTCATGTTGGACAAGATTAAATAGCTTAACAAGCTTTTCAGGTCCTTTGTCTCGAATTATATCATTGGATTTGATGAGTTAGTATCCTGTTTCTCTCTCTGTTTCCTTTTTTTTTTTTTTTTTCTTATAGTGTGTATTGTACTTGTAATTAATTTCCACGTATATTGGCTCATGATTATTTGTTTTTATCTTATTGTTCAGCCAAAGAAAAGGAGAGCTCTCATCCAGATGATCTGAAAGATGCGTTGGAGGGCAAAACAAAGCGACACTTGAATGCTGTATTCATTGGTCATGTTGGTATGGTCATTTCCCCTCAGTCTTTACCATACCTCTGTTGGAAATTCAATGCCCTTTGTCTTTATATGGACTTTTATAGGTTAAATGGCATTAGTTTTGATTTTCCAAAGAACTATGAAGATTTAGGGCTGGTCAACTTCTTTTTTTTTTTTTTGCATTGGGGAAGTGATCTTCTTCATGGGATATAATATTAATATTAGATGTGGATTGGAGTAAAACTTTTCTGGCTATAATCATATTCTTGTTGCAGTACTGGTTTCTAGTAGACACATATGAGTTTTTTGGTTCTCGGTTCTCCGCATCGCTTTTTCATTGTTGCATTTAATTTGAACATTGCTTCTGTTACTTCCTATTGTCCTAAATATGTGAGGAGAAACAAAGAATGCGAGGTATCGGAATGTAAACATTGCTTCCTGTATTTCTTGCCTGAGGTGATAAGCCTGTTAATGCCATGCTGTAATTTCCACTCACAAATATTGTACTCGTATGGTCTGCAGATGCTGGTAAGTCCACAATTGGAGGACAAATTTTGTATCTTAGTGGTCAAGTGGATGAGCGTACTATCCAAAAGTATGAGAAAGAAGCAAAAGATAAAAGTAGAGAGAGTTGGTAAGTACTTTCTTCTAATGGTATTTGAGCTATTAGAGGAGATCGAATTGGCATTTATTCCGGAATGTCTTCAGCTTACGCTATTAATTACTGAAACATTTGCTGCATGTAATGCAGCAGGATGACAGAACGATGTTTAATTGTTTTTATTTCTGAGTTCATATAGTCGATTTGTGGTCCTTGCCATAATTTTTCTTATGATGAAAGAGCAATATGATAATAAAATCCTGATGGAAGTGATTCAAGATATCAAGATAAGGAATGGTGAACATGATTCTCTTTCTAACAGATAATTGTAAGTTTGACATAAATGGAATCCTCCATTCCACCAATATTTTTTCTCGCTACTTTCAAGAATTTGTTTCTTTAACCTTTCTAAGATTTGCTACGATAGAGTCATGTATTTGAACTGTTGAAACTTTCATATGACAGTACCTCGTATGGCGCTTCTGTTGTCCAGTTCTCTGAATTCCTTGATTCTTCTGTCTGTTTAGTATTTACATGGAATCATAGTTTGCTTCATGTAAATTCCAGTGTATCATGCATTCTGTAAAAAACTTGAGCCTATAGTTTCCCTCCCCTTCTTTTATGAAACAATTCTGCTGGTTGTGCTATTTTAATTTTAACGTCCAAGTTGAATATCATTGTTGCCCCGGAATAGTATGCGCTTGTTTTATCCTTTACTTATTTCTTTGTTTGAAATCTAGGTATATGGCTTATATCATGGATACAAATGAAGAAGAAAGGCTTAAGGTACTCAATTTTTCTCGTTTGCTTCTGTTGTTTAGTGCATTTTTCTTTTACTTCTATTGCATTTGAGTTTGCCTGCGTGATGTTTTTCTTATCATAGGGCATAACAGTTGAAGTTGGAAGAGCTCACTTTGAAACAGAGTCTACCAGATTTACAATATTGGATGCCCCGGTAACTACTTTCTGTTAAATAATGGTGAAGCTTGGATATGCCTTTTCTCCCTTATTTTCTTGTTTGATCGTCTTCTTTGATTTTAAATATGCTTAGTAACAAGTGCATTGATTGAACTACTGCATCATGCGATTAGGCCGGCTCTCGGAGCTGGTTTAGTTGAGTTAAAGTTCATCTTTTTTTTTTTTTTCTCATGTCCTTTTCTGTCAGGCGTTAATAAATTCTACGTGAATGTCTTTGCTTTTCGTATTTCCCTATGCATGCATCTTTCAGCTGTTTCATGTATCCTTATCAATTTCATTTTCTCCGTGGGTTTCTGGTCATTAGTAAGAGTGAAGCAATGGATTGGAAGCTTACGAGATACCTCTCCATCTCTGTATATCTTCAAATGTTGACTCGTGCTCCTTGTTATCATTATCTTCACATGTTTTCCGATTTCATGTTGGGTTTCCTATAGATTATGTTAGACTCGTGGAACACGGATACCTATGAATTTATGAAGGAACCGCTTGTTCTCCTTTTTGTGTGGTTTGTTATTCAGATATGAAGGAACTGCTTGTACAGACACAACCATGAGAAATGGGATTAATGTCATGAAGACTTTTATTTTTTATTGATGAACTTACTAGATTCATTTAACTTATTCAAGTACTGTAATTTGCTCAATAAGAAAATGTATAAAAAATTGTTTATGTTGATTCTCCATTGCCTTGTCTTTTCACCTTCTTAGAAGCTCATTCGTTTAAACAAAGCACTAGGTCGCATATCTGGTCAACTCCTCATTAATCTAGCATTAAGTTGATATGTGACTGCTGGGGCACACGTTTGAATTGACCCTTAGTTTTTATGCTTGTGCCGGTTGGTGACACTTTTCTCAACTGCCACTGTTTATTTTTTTATTGCTCGTCTGTTGAATATAATCTAATTTGTCACTCTTGGAAATCACTTATATTGGATTATCAAATTTTCACTTGGACCGGCTCCATGCTTTACTTTACAAATCTTTTTGTAATTTAAACAAACAACGAGTTCCAGCACCGCACCCTATAGCGACGTTGTTTTCCATTAAGTATGTATCTTGCGCAAGAGAGGTTACTTATTCCCATTGGTCCTGCTAGAATCAGTATTCCACAAATCTCCATATGTGACTGCTGTTGTGATATTGCACAGAATCTGCATAAGTTTCATTGCTGTTCTTTTTTCGCTCTCCCCATCTGCTTTTTTTCCATTTTTGGTGGATTTTTGCATTTATTTTCTGTCTTTTTCATGTGTTTTATCAGGGTCACAAAAGCTATGTGCCCAACATGATTAGTGGAGCATCTCAAGCAGATATAGGTGTACTGGTAAGCAGTGTCATGATTTTTCACCTCTGAAATTTACTATTCAGCTCGACTAGATTTTATCCGACTTCTCTTATAAAATACATTTTATCGAGCCAGGTAATATCTGCTCGGAAGGGAGAATTTGAAACTGGTTATGAGAGAGGTGGGCAGACAAGAGAGCATGTCCAACTAGCAAAGACTTTGGGGGTTTCTAAGCTGCTAGTTGTTGTAAACAAGATGGATGATCCTACTGTGAATTGGTCAAAAGAAAGGTGCTCTTGAGTGTGGATTATATTGGTCATCTATTAACCTGTTTTGTTATTCACTTTGAAAAAATTATCTCCTTTATCATCATGTTGCCACTTTGTTATTATTGCAGATATGATGAGATTGAGTCAAAAATGGTAACATTTTTGAAGTCCTCTGGTTATAATGTCAAAAAAGGTGCTGCTCTTGAAACATCTTATTGACATGATAATGGTGTTGTTTTGTTTTTAAACATATATGATATACACTCCACACAGGCATTTATCTTTTCACTGTAGCTTTTGAGGTGTTTGTTCATAAACAGATTATACAAGTTAATGGATGCAGTGGTTCCTTGTTCTCATATGCCCTTGGGTTCCATTTTAAACATTTCCTAGTCTATCACTCTATGCTTTCTACATTATTTGTTTGTAGTTTTTGTAGCGAGCTCCACCTTTTAATCCCTCATGAGGTAAATTAAGAGAACAATAAAGAGTGAGGAAGATCGCGAGCGCCTATTAGCTTTTTTGCATATTCGATTCTCTAATACATATTTGACTTCGCTACCTTACTCTAGTTTGATAACTTTTGCATCTTTTGGTTGCTGCCCGAAACACAGGAAGATGGTGTCATGTAGGGAATTGAATAATAAAGTCAACCATGGTGGGATATTGTTTTGTTGACACTCTCTTAGATATACTGAGATACTTCGTAACATATTATTGTGTTTACAACATTCTACATGTTGTGTTGAGAGGCGAAAAGTGGAGTTTATATTTCACTTATATCTTCGTTCACTGCCTCTTATGTTTCATAAGAGTTGTTTGTCTCGAGGCCTTCCTCTCGATTTGTGGAACACATGCTATTAAGTTATTTTTGTCTCTGGTACTGCTCAAGAAGTGTTATCTGATGTAATTGCTGAAATTGCTATCTGTCTGCTATTTCTCGTCTTTGACTATTTCTTCATATTGGATTATGATTTTTCAGATGTTCAGTTTCTTCCAATTTCTGGTCTCTTGGGATCAAATTTGAAAGTTAAAGTGGACCCGAGTACGTGTCCATGGTGGCACGGTCCATGCCTTTTTGATGCTCTTGATGTTATTGAAGTCCCAGTACGTGATCCAGACGGTCCATTCAGGTTGTATAGAATCTTTGGTGATTGTGTTTTATTGGGTCATTACCACCACCCACTAAGAAAATCTTACCAAATATATCTTATGACAGGTTCCATTATCAAAAAGTATCTTTTTGCAGTTTTTTTGGTTATCTTACACGTAGTTTGTCGTTTAATTACATCCTGTCTTGGTACACTTCAAAGAATGTGTGGTTCAGTATTCTGTAACGCTAACCATTATTTAATATTTATTTTCTTGTAATAATCCATCAGGGATGCAGTGAAAAAACTAGTTTGCATCTTTGCATCATCCAATCATTTTAATGCTTTATAAAGTCCTTTTTCTGTTGGAACCCTTGTAAAATCTGAATTTTCTACACTTTTTATTTATGTGGAAGCGCAAGACCGTGATATTTTTGAGCTATCTAACTTAATTATTTGTGTATGTAGAATGCCTATAATTGACAAATTTAAGGACATGGGTACTGTTGTTATGGGCAAAATAGAGTCCGGCAGTATCCGTGAGGGCGATAGTTTGATGGTTATGCCAAATAAGGTGCATTTCATAATCCTCTGCTCAATATCATAATTAAAATTATTTTTGATTTTCTGAGCCGTTTGGGAAGAGATTGAGATTAAGTTGCCTACGTGGCTGATATCTTCAGGTCCAGGTAAAAGTTGTTGGAATCTACTGCGATGAAGATAAAGTAAGGCGTGTAGGACCTGGTGAAAACGTGCGAGTTAGGGTCTCTGGGATTGAGGAAGAGGACATTTTGTCAGGCTTTGTTCTGTGTAGCGTTTGTAAGTGTTTTTAAGTAGAATTCTTACTTCCTTGTTTGCAATTAGACACATTTATCTCTGATTTGTTAGATTTGAGTTGTGAATTAATGGGTGAAGGTTTTCACTAACTTAGTGGTTCTCTGTGCAGAGACATTTCTTTTGGTTTTTACGTCTTTGTTCACTGTTTACTCTCTGTTACGATCTTTGTTATATACAGCTTGGCATTGTTTTCTTCTTTTAACTTTCCAATTGATTCCCATTGAAACCTTTTTAGCTGTGAAAGAAGTTAAAAGAAACTTAAAAATGCTGTTCTTTACCGCTACAGTAGCTCTATCTCATTTTAAGTTATTCATAATGACCAAGATGTATGTTCTTGTGCGTGCAGCAAAACCAATATCTGCTGTTTCTGAGTTTTTCGCCCACATGCAGATTCTAGAGTTGCTCGACAATGTAGGTTTTTCACTACCTATTTTTTAGATTCATGTTTTGATGACTCGTACAGTTGACTCATTCGCTTGTGAATGTTCTATCAATGTCGCAGGCAATATTTTGTGCTGGTTACAAGGCGGTTTTGCACATCCACGCAGTTGTGGAGGAATGTGAGATTGTTGAGTTGGTATCCCAGATTGATCCAAAAACCAGAAAGGCGATGAAAAAGAAGGTCCTCTTTGTTAAGAACGGCGCTTTGGTTTTATGCCGCGTTCAGGTAAAGCTTATGGCACATTTGTTGTTGGGACTTTAAAAACTTCAATATTCAATTTCTAGATGTTGAAGGGATGCTATTTCTGGTTGTAAACATTGCATTTTGCTTATCTTAGCTAATCACATGGGTTGAAGAATACCATGTTTCCGAGTTTGCTTCGAAGAATAGTAATTACTTTGTTTCCATTAATTTATTTTTATTCAACTGAATGCGATGTAGTAGAATCAGTAGTGTCATTGAATTGCTTATTCTTGTGAAACTAACAATGTTTCATTTAGCATGAGTTTTTACTGTTGATTTTTTCTTTCAGGTAAATAACTTGATATGCATTGAGAAGTTTGCTGATTTTCCGCAGCTTGGTCGATTCACTCTTCGTACTGAAGGTTAAACTCTAAAACTTGGCATAGTTACGTTTTTCGTTATATGTATTGATCACTTAAACGTCTGCTTTATTCAGGGAAAACTGTTGCTGTGGGAAAAGTAACGGAACTACGTTCTGTAAATGACAGTGAGTAAGAAAAATTGTGATGCAGGTCAGCATTTTTGTTCTAATTTCCAACTCAGTTTTTTTTGGGCACTAAAACACTATGGTATAGCGCCATTTCTCAACTTACCCACTGAGTATTTTCTTGGTGTAGGTGGATAATTATAAAAAAATGAACTGAGCGACTAGACGAGAGCGTTTTCTTCTTGAGTCATCTTGTACTGAAGCTAGATATTGGTTGCCATTTGGGGTCTTCATTGTATCTTCTCTTTGTTCCGGATGGCTTGCCTTATATAGCCATCTTGGATGGTTTTGAAGACAATTTTTATCTGAATGGATGCCGAATATGATTTTGCCCTCATCTCAGTCTGAGCCGTACTGTTATTTATTAAATCTTTTTTTGTAAGACATGTACTTCATGGTGGGGGAGATTGTGTGTGACAGATAAGCTATTCCTGAGAATCTTTTATGCTCTTAGTATACCCATACAGTTGGTACTGGTGTCAATATCCGTTGGCTGCTTTTTCTTTCTTTTTTTGATGGGACAACCAGTTAATCTTTTTTTTTTTTTTTCATGAGTTACTTGATTGTTCAATTTACAGTACTAACAGAAGCAAAGATGTGTTGGTTGTGACAACAATTCTAGTTGTTGCTGCCCGACTTTGATGCATTAAATCCTCGGTAGGTCACTAGTACCACCGTCTGTGTTCTCCATGTTACGTGTCTAAGTTGGAAAAGATTAATCACTAACGTTGTGTGTATCATATTGGTTAGATTGCAGATTTTTTTTTACTAGTTAGAAAAGATTACACGATCCCGTTTCGAACTCAGACTCTTTAACTTCAGTTAAAATGTGACAGCTGGATGAAACAATTAGAGCCGTTGCCTCTACAATATAGTAACGTTGAATTTACTATGATTGTTTGGCAGCACGCAAGCTAAAGTTCTTTTAACATATTAAACAATCCTACAGAATCTTCCGATAAGCAATATGCTTCGTCACTATGTATTCCATCTTTATTTTTGTGATTATTGATATAAGAAGAAATATTGAAGATAAAGCAGAAACTTTGATTATCTCAGTAGTTTGTTCATACGAGAACAAATGTTGGTCATAAACAAGCACGTTCATCTTTGCCAAAGAGCAGAAAGCCAGCTCGCATCTTGTGAAAGCTAATATAAATACAATGTTAATGTACAGTACAAAGTTATATACAATTTCTGTACTCTATTTATCTACAAAATGTCTTATTTCCCAATATATCCATTTACTACGTTTCACTTTGTATCACCTTCAACCTTTTCATGCAAAACGAAGGCGCCGAGTTCTTACTCTTATGGCACACCTGTGAACCTGTGATATTTGTCATCAAAGACACTGCGGCGAGCAATAAGTCAAGTTGCTTTTTCCCACAAACAGTGGAAACACTCTTATGCAAAATAGGTATTGGCGCTCTATCGCCATAAATAATTAACGGCAATTTAAGTTGCTTGAGTCAATCATTTGCACAATTGTCATTTCCATCTCTCAACTCAAATCAAAACCAGCATCAGAATTGATCGCGTACAATAGTTTCTGTTCCAATTGCTGTTTGCTGCATAGAACAGTAGGAAAAGGTTGTGGCGGTTAAGACGTGAACACAAAAACGATATACTTTACAAATTTAGTTACACGTATTCCAGGGAAACCTTTAAAAAATTGCAGTAATTAAAGAAGAGTGAAAAAAAGTCAGTTTAACCTTCTATAAGGAGGAAGTTTCAGAAGATTCATGCAGGTGGCTGAGGTTGGCAACCGGTCGAGAACTTCTTCCGATACATTACCAGCAGTCCTGTTGGGTGAAGGATCAAAGCTTAAAATTCTGTTCACTACATATAGCTCTGTGGCAAAGAGCAGCAATTTTTACCTCTGTATGCAGAACGTAGGCTCCAAGTACTTAAATCCTAGAAGAGGCCCGCGAGAACATCCGGTGACAAATCTGAGAGCAGAGACAAAGAAAATGTAAAATATAAAATTGCTTCCGAAGTCCATATTGATACTGCAGTTCATAGATAAGCCAACGTATAACATGCTAAGCTCAATGACAATTGCACCAGATGACAGTCAAGAGTGGTAGAGCTAAACAATATATCTTTTGCAACTGCTGCATTAGGCGTACTCAATTATGCAACTTTAGCAAAACTACAAGTATTAATATACGAAAAAACTTACTTCAAAAATTTCCTCTGGTTAGCCAAGCTAAGATTCTTTATAACTTCCCAGAACATTTCCATGACATAGTGATTCTGCAAAATAAAAAAGCTTGTCAGCCACAGTTATTTCAAAATTCAGAGGTGAACCAATAGAGTTATTGATGTAAATATAAGATGAGAGACAATAACTTGAACAAAACAGAAAAGCTTACCTCGTGATAGCCACCTGCATAATGAACATGAGCTCGAAGATCATCAATATCAAAACCATCCACTGATCCTGATATAAGAAGCTAGGCCAGAAGATAAAATGTTCAGAGACGATATATCAATTCTACCAAGAGAACCCACATTACCACAACTTTGACTGTAGTAATAAGAAAACTAAAAATGGTCAAATAAACAACGTGGACAAGCAAGCCATACTAGGACGAAAGAGCATTAATCAATCAACTCACTGAAAAATGTTGAACATCTTTAAAAGGAAACTAACAAAAACTGTAATCATGATGTGTGCTAAAGGACATAACATATGAGAGCGCATTCGGAGACACTGAAAATCACAGAACATGTGACATATTATACATTAATAAAAAGACGAAGTTAAGATAGAAAAATTAAACAGAAAACTTGACAAGTTGCCAAGTCTTCCAATCAATCTTCAAATTTAAAATATTAATGTTTTCTTCTAATCAAGGGCGGCATATTTACAAAACCTAAACCAAGCTGGTCCTGCATTTGATTGAAGGTAATTACTAGAGATATTGAAATTGCACCAAGTTTTATTTTGCACAATAAACCCATTTCAATTACAAATGCAGTAGTCATTCTTTGACCCAGTTAATAAATTATTAAAAAGCAGCAGAATTTCAAAATTAGCTGATAAAAACATGGCAGACCAGTTGCACCAGTCACCTTTAACCTTTCTGCTCCCAATTAAATACCAATAATTAATAGATAAATAAAGTGCAAGAATTTTTTTTTTATAATAATACAGAAACGGGAAGTAAGAAGAGGTCATTAGCAAAACCTTCCTCCTCATTCCTATCCCAACAACATATAGCAGTCTTCAGGGAAAAAGTACTAAATTCAGCCATATCTGAACATGTCTCACCCCTTCAAGTCTTTCTCATTTCATATAAAAAATTCCATCAACAATATTTTTTATTATTAACATAAAACATCCACCATCTTAAAGGGTCAAAAGCAGATTCATTTTGAATCAGAATAATGGCTCTCAAATATCAAATTGCAGCTCCGAAACTGAAGAGCAAACAACAACAAACATGGCAAATAAACTTCAAGTAAAACTCACTTTGACAAACATATATCTCATACCTGAAGTTCATGTTCATTAAACATATCAATCCAATCCTTTTGAATAAGCTGTTGAAAACCTCTTAGAAAATGAGAACTTTGTTGACGTATCTGCACAAAAGTTAGAAGTTGAAATGTTACGATTTTCCAGACGCTGTCCGCTAGTTTTGATCTTCTATTTTCTCGGTTATTATGAGTTTTCCATTAGTTTTTCCCTTTTTTGGGTTAACCAAGGGTGGTAGTGGGTCATTTCGAAGTTAGACAGCCAAATTAAAGGGGACATATAATACCTGATAGTTCAATCGATGGTTGGCAACCAGATGAATGAACGTGATTACGTTCTCATTAGTGACTCGAGTGCTTTTCCCTCCTGGAAGAAGCTCTTCTTCTGTTTGCTCCCCATATTCATTATTGACAATAACAAAATATAATTCTAGCTCGGAAATGTCACCATCATAATGCTGCAAGCATCAAAAAGTAAGTCAAAGTCCAGTCACGTGATATAAGCAAATACATGCTCTATTAAATAGATTTTGCTTTATGATAATTATACTGTGAAAAGAAACTTAAAATTGAACAAATCGACAAGTCAACTCTTACAGTTTGTGAAAGGAGTCTTCTAAGTCAGCCTTCACCTAAAAATATATTCATAATTGTCATCGAATCTTGCAAGTGACCTGATTTTGATTCTTCGTATATCAACTTAGCTAACTGAAATTCAGTACCCTCTACTGTAACACCATATGGTTCTGGACTTCTAATGGACATGTGCTCAGAAGATGGGTGCAACAAAAATGCTAATGATTGGCGGATGGTGTAGTTATATTACAAGAGAAATATGATAATGCAAAATTTGAACTTAGGTCTCTGTGTATGTCCACACTGAGGGAAGACTGAATTTGCTTGTGATGGTTTGGCTGTGTGAGACTGAATTTGCACTAGCACAGTTCTTTCCAACATATGGCAAACTAATAAAGTGGAAAAATGATAGAAGAAGTTTGAAATGTAATACGAAATGATATTTTGCCAAAAAGATTTGGTGAAGATGCACCGTTTTACTGGAAGCAATCGAGAAAGCTGTTTGCTCCACAACCAAATCAATGCACGATCTTACATAAGCTTACATAGATTTAAGATACACCCCTACTCCAAGTAACACACAAGGGTGAGGCAATAAGAGACCCACTGATCTAATCCATTTACCTTATTGATTAAGCACACTTAAAGCTTATGTCAGAGTTACACAGTTGTACAAACCAGTTTTTATAGTGTAAATATAAATGTTACCCGAGAAAAGTATAAGCCTCACAAAAGTAACTACATAAAGATAGAGTCAAAGTAAAGGACAGAAAATCAACCTTCAAAAAAATTAAATGGCGATACAATTCCGGATCCAAGGAAGGTAAGTCATTCAAGTAGTTATGCCTGAGCAACAAAAAGAAAACAATCGCAATTTAATCGCAATTTATTCAACTGTCGGATAAAATCCCTCAAGAAGATGGTAACAGCATATGATGATGGAACAAAAGATACATATTACAAGTTAAAAGAAAGGAGTACAAATCAAGTCCACAAAACAAAAAGTTAGCACAATTACAAGCCAGCATTTGATATTGAGTAGTAATTCATTTACATTAATTCCAGTTATTTACACCAAATGTCACAATTACAGATTTTCTCGGATAATCCATCCTGCTCCGAAAAACATCATACTTCTATAATAAATGCATGTGTTTGACTCAACGCGATTCACGTTTGGTTCATATGTCTACCCAATGAATATGGATTGCAGGTTAATGGTTGTTGTACTTGATATTGTTTACTAATTCATTTAAGCTAATTCCTGTTATTTACACCAATGGTCACACTTACAGATCTTTCTAATAATCCACTCTGCTCTGATAAGCATCATACTATGTAATAAAAATATGAGAACCCAGGCACTCAAGAAATTGGGACCAGTTATCAACAGGCCCCAAGATACAATACACACAAAGATATTTAAATGGAATTTCTGAGATAAGATAATGTGAAAACAGCCTCAAGGCAATTGCAAGGTACATCGTTTAATTTACAAATTTATTGGTTCCCTTAAGTTTCTCAAACTTTGTCCAGGCACGTGGGGCTCATACACAAAATTTCGCTACAAGATTTAAAGTCACAACATGGGTAACAAAGAGGCACTTACTTTTGCTTCAATTTGCTCAGGAAAAATGTTGCGAATGGTATATCAACCAAAATTCCCTCAAACATTGCCTACACATTTAATTGATTGTCATGTTCGGTATAAATAACAACAAAAACTAAAATATAAAGCAATACACCCTGCACAAAGATATGAAGAGAGAAGTAAGAACTTGTGAAGAGTCAACATAGACACCTGGAAGCTGTAACATGTAACAACAGTATCAGGTAGAATTTAATGAAGCATATTTTCAATTTAATACGATATCCCTCAACGCAAACAAGCCAAATAACATAAACAAATTTCATTCTGTATTCACACTCTAGGATATTTTAACCTAAAATAGTAAGATACAGTAGTATCAAAATCTTCTTAAATATAAGAAACAGGTATATGAAACTGAACTTGTGAAGAGTCAACATAGACACCTGGAAGCTGTAACATGTAACAACAGTATCAGGTAGAATTTAATGAAGCATATTTTCAATTTAATACGATATCCCTCAACGCAAACAAGCCAAATAACATAAACAAATTTCATTCTGTATTCACACTCTAGGATATTTTAACCTAAATAGTAAGATACGGCAGTATCAAAATCTTCTTAAATATAAGAAACAGGTATACGAAACTTCAGGTGAATCCCATACTTCATAGTTAAAATCATCAGGTCAAAGTGATATCTGCCATACAGCTTTTGCCTTGTATCAATTAAATGTCAGAGAGAGTATTTACAAGCAATATTACGCAAAAATTATACGTAAATCAAATATGTATACCTTAGCAAGAACAGTCCCGAGAAAGTGGAAATACTGAAGGTGTTGTTCATGTACAAGACCCGATCCAGGATTGGGATAGAGGAGGTGATCTACAGTTTCCTGGAAATGTAAAGAAAAAACAAGTAAAGATTAGATGACTCATAAAATAACAGGAGACTAATTGAAAATACAGCTGCAGAAATTTACGGCAAACACTGTTAACAAACACAAATGTGCCACAATCTGATAAAGCCAAGGTCTGGAGCTTTTGCATTGTCTACAGTTTAATGACTAACAATCACAAACTAGACGATTAAACATAGTAGTTGGTGGGTATCTTTTGCCAAATTACAGCTCGAGATAATGATTCATATCGAAACTCCATTCCAGGTTAAATGATATCTGCACAAGGCCCTCCCAAAACAGCTTATGCATCACATAGCTTTTAATACAAATTGTCACTTGGCATCCAAAAGTAGTTGGAGGAGTCCTGGAGCTAGAAAGTGATTCTAGTTCTACATCATAGAAAGGTCAGTTGTTCAAATACTGAAGTTAACTGTAATATAATTAGCTATTTATATTAAATTATCTCCAGGACTGCTCCATTTCCTAAAGTGCAACATGCTACAACATCTTTTAACAAAATTCCTGCAGACAATAAATGTCTTTCATGGTAAAAATCTTTAAAATCTTAGTGTTAATTTATATTGCCTTATTTTCACAATAAGAAAATCAGTTACTGCAAGACTATGGAGACTAGTCAACTTCAGTAAAAGAAGGATCATCTTCTTGGGCACATAATCAGTAAGTCCAAGCAACTGACAGATCAACACACACCCAGATGCATATCAAAGTATGGAAAATGGTGGAAAAAAAATCTTAGATATAATGCATGATAACAACCTTGAATAGTCCATACTGAACATCAAATGAAGCTCGAGTAATATTTTCCATGAAATCTTTGAATATTCCTCCACCATCAATACCAGCCTCCTCAACTCCAAATTCATTAACAAAAGTTATACGAATCTGCATTTAGGACAAAAACAGTTAGTCAGCAAATAGAATAGGACCTCCATTTTTACAACATTTATGACAGAGACAACATTATTACATATGTAAGAAAACTAAGCATGCACACGTGCGTGTGTGTTCAGCGCGCGCGCGCGAGAGAGAGAGAGAGAGAGAGACTCACAACTCCTCGAAGATCTTCGTCTGCCAGTGCATTTAATTGACTAAAAGCATCTTCCAGAATATGATCTCTTCTTATCTTGAATCTATTCCTTGTAAATATAGCATGAGCATTGTTCCTTTCTCTCACAGTTGCTAGTTGTGCCTGTAAAGTTCATTTTACAATAGATCAAGAGATGAAGTAAACAAAAGTACCGCAAAAACTAAGAGAAAACGTGTACAGCTACAGAAAACAACTTAACATCTATATTGCATTGAATTAGCCACTCACCTGAAATATTTTAGCTCTGCTAGTAAAGGGCACCAAGAATGGAGCTTGCTTTAGTATGTCATTAGCTCTTGTGTTCTCAGTCATTGCCTAGGAAGGTTAAGAATAACAATTATCAGTTAATTAGTAAGCATCATTTAGATTAAAATACTGCAAACAGATCTATTACCTGAGACATAAATACATCATTGGCACCATCGGCATTAAAGTCACTGGGCGAGGTAAACTCCCGCCTGTTGTTCCAGTCTTGCAACTACAAATACTTTCTATATTCAGAGTGATTACAGTGGAGCACAATATATCTATTCGACATTGTAGCAGCTGAGAGCAATGAATAGAGTCTTTTGATTGAACATGGAAACATATTTACAATTTACACTTTTTGGCATCTCACTGGTCACTACATGTACCTGAGACAGGAGCTCCGAAACAACCATGCAAACTCTGTGATGGAGAAAATCTACAGGCTGTCTCTTCATAGCAGAAATACCATTTCTGGTATTTGAGAAATTAGGTGTAACCACAGGATTGAGCCAAAGGAGCTGCCAAAGAGCCTAACCAAAGAGCAAGTCTATGCATTACAATGTCATTCTATAGACACATCATCAAAAAGGAATTTAATAAATGAAGAAAAAAATGTGAAAAAACAACAAAAACACTCGTCACTAGAAACTAAAAATTAAGTGGGTGACTTTTATCACAACAGCCTTCAGTAGGTATAGCCATTAAGGCGCACAATCTAAATTATTCGACACAAACATGAAAGTTATGGCTTCAACTACAACAATTTAGAGATACCGCCATCAAAAGTAACAGTACTATAAGTTGCATCTTTTGAAACTCAACAAATCAGGAATATTGCAACCAACTGAATCAGAGGTAGCAACCAAAGCTGATGCCCCATGATGGTTGTTATACCTGGCTCTATTGTAAGCAAAGATCATACACATAGAGAAGTACAACTTCAATCTGCCAGACCGAAGCGTGGTGTTTAGTTTCACAGAGAACTCCAACTCTATATGTCAGCCCACATCTACTCAAGAGTGAATAAGTGAGACTGAAATTTCACAATCACGGAGTATAGCACGTACCTGTCTTAAAATGACTATTAAGCTTCGGATGTCCACAAGTGAAAGTGGTTTTTCTTGCTCATAGAATTCCTCATTGTCAACAATCATAAGCATGTACCTAGTCCACAAAATATATAGTTACATCCATGAACTCAAATTATAGCAGATAGTTAGCCACCACATTGCATATTGCATACACGATTAGAACTGAGCATCGATAATTCTTACTTGTAAACAGGGCAAAAAACAGCAAGGGGTAATAGAAAGCCAGGCGCATCAGCAGGCAGATAAGCTGATTGCTCAGACAAAGATGACCACACTTGATTATCATGGCATCTCTTCATAAAGCTCCAAAGCACTGGAACTAGTTCTGTCCTATATGCTAGTACAGTCATAATTCGCTCCAGGGGCAAAATGTTGAATGCCACATGCAGGAAAGCACAAGCTGCTCCGACTGCAGATACCTCGTCGGCATCAGGTTTGCCTTGGCGTGAGCCACTTGCACATGAGATATTAGCCAGCAGCACATTTGTCTGGTCAAAGAAGCACAAATGTATTTTGCTTCAGAGACAAATGATGAAATATATCTGATTTTACTCCGCAAAAAGCTAAATATACGCCGTAAACAAAATTCAATACCAGTTGTAGAAGAAAATGTGGGTCTGACGCGATCAAAATATCTCGTTCCAAATCTTTATTTAAAATTATCGCTGTCACGTCATCATCAACAAGCATATCATCTTCGCCTACTGGGGAATCTGAAATAGATTGCATAGCGAATTGGTGAGAAAGGACTCAATCATGCAAGAGAGTATGACAACGAAGAGCAAACATGTAATAAAAAAAATGATAAATGACATTATTTATGATTAGCTCATACCCTTGCCTCCTTGACTTGATGTCTGGACAGGAGGAAGTGCTTGCAACAAAAATGTTGCCACAGTTGCAAAATCTATAGCCTGATAAAGCGGAGAGAAAGTGAGATCAATTGCATAGGACTGTTGGAGAATATATAGAAAAAATCAAATGTTTAACCAATCTACGAGCTTGAACTTAGACGACACGCAATTCAATATTGTACTAGAGCCACAGTTAAAGATGTTATGTGTACTAGAGCGCATCAAGGACTGAACTATTGTCAAGCATCTAAAGCGACATTATGGATAGAAATACAAATTCATAGCACAGACTTCAGATGAAACACAACAATTATTTGGAAAATTATAAATGCATATGGATCGTTTTGGGGAAGAAGGGTTACTGGAGGCATATCATAGAACAGGTCATATCATGCAAAAAAAAAGGGTATCGAGTTATACTCTTTGGCCTGTCATACAAGACGAAATATCCTAAAGGTCCACATGCTTATCAGAACAGCCTTTTGGCCAGAATATTGATACATCTTGTTGATCATTGTGGGATAAACAAAAGGAAGTTAAAATCCACGACTTAATGAAACATAAACTCAATATTCATATTTTAACCATTGCATGGACGGAGCCAAAGTTAAATCTGCCATTGCTGACCAAAGGTTTTTTTTTACCAGGCTATATGAACAAACATCAACCGTATGCACTTATATCAAAGCACTACTTGATGTCACTACTCTTAAATATGCAATGCAAACACTTAAGACCAGAAAATGTATATTGGACAGTGTATATCTAGAACAGCCCCAGTGAAACAAAACATGGCTTACTAGATGTGCATCACTATTAACTCCATAGCCAATACTATCAACAAAAACACAGCTGGCACTATTACTGAAACAGATAAGGATGTTATTATCTATTAACTCAAATTGACATGTAACGAACAAGTGAATCTCTTTCACATAAGTTTTAAAAGATAAATCATAGAAGTTACTTTACCCAGGCAAATGAACCGGGCTGCATTACAGTGGCCACAGCAGCTTGCAAGAGATTTCCTAAGAGGCAGGCATAACTAGGAAAGTCATTGGATATATCAGCAGGCAGACAATTAGAGTGATCTTTCACGTACAAAGCCATCTGATGGACATAATTTTGGCTCAATCCGGGTGCTGCAAAAATCTGGATACAGGATAAAGATAGCAAAACAGGTTATGTAATTGTACATTATCTAATTTCAACTATACGTACACGAAAGTTTGGGTTTCTCCAGTCATTGGTTATTAATACATACAAAAATATATAAATGTTGGACTCTGCTAGTTTCAGAATAAATTTGGTTGTGGCATTTGACATATACTACTTGGGAATCTACTGCACCAAGACTTCCGATACTATTTCTTTATTATATTTAAGATGAACTACGCGTAAAACACCAGCCAAAACTACCTCTTTCAGGTGAGGAAATCGCCGCCACAGGAAAGGGATTGTAAGAATCTGGGAAGAGAACCTCCATTGAGGATCAGTTTTTGGACAAGTGCAAGATTCTTGGCCCGCATGGGAAATGATGACGGCAAGAACACGCTCCAACGAAGAGATATTCCCAGTAGAAACTTGCAAATTCTCCTAAACAAAACCATATATTTGTTATTAATACAAAGATAAAACCATTATCAATAAATAGAGCCAAATAGCAGAAAAGGAAGTCCACAATCTAGAATATGCAGAATGCTACAAACGTAATCAAGAATTTCGAAATATGTTAACAAAAGATTTAGAACCAAAAAAATAGCCAGTAGGAAACAAAAATAAATCAGAGGAGAGCAAATTAGAGAAATACACAATACATACTCTAAAGACTCAACTGTAAATGTTTATAACATAACACGCGTTAACCATTATTACAAGAAAAGCGCTCCCTCAGTCGTTAGGATATTTCAACTGGCTTTATAACTGGTATAAAGCAAATAACTTAGCCTATGGCAATGCTTAATGCTTCGGTTACAGATACATCCATTTGAATTTTGAAAATATATTGAGTGATTATCCATTTTGCCCTTCTATCATCCCCTTTTCCGTTCTCTGACTTCCAAACTCTCTAATCTCAATTAGAGAGAAACCAACAACAACTATCACAAGTGGTATCTGTCTCGAATTAAACAAAACTAGATCTATGCAAAGTGAACTACAAATCATTCGCCCACTTTCATGTTATAAAGTAGCATGTCACCAAGAATATCATGATAAATAAAGACTATGGCCTTAGCATAGAGCAGGAGCAGAAAAAACAGAGTCGGGCCAATAGGAAACAACTGATACAAACTAAATCAAAAGGAGTAAAATCTATACTTGAACATACTAGACACTTCATCAAAAAAAAAACATACTAGACAAGAGAGAATCTCCATAGTAATAGAATACACTTTGGTTAAATATAGGGAAGAACTTGAGTTGTCAAATTCCAGAAAGAATGCATTTTCGCTTAATCCCCTACTGCAGCAGCTGTATTGCCGAGTATTCTACATATTAACCTCTTCAATACTTAATAACAGCAAAAGCAGTTCTTGGACATTTACGTAGGTGGTCATAATTTTCTGTTTACCAATCGCCACTTACAAACAACTAAAATATGGAAAGAATGCATAAACTTGATCCAGAAACTGTATAACAACAGAAACAACTCCCTTCTGGGGTTACTAGAAGATTAAAAGAATAAAAACCAAATTCTCTACATATTCTTATGCTGAAGCACCAGATGGACCATAAACCCTATTCATTACAGAAAGAAGTCCTTTCAAATTAGGTAACGAAACAGAAAACTAAAAGAAACAATGTGATGTTAATGTAGAACTGGAGTACCTTTCTCAGTAGGATTATTTCTCTGAACATGGAATATATGTTTCTTTGCAACATAAAACACACCAAGTTACAAGCCCAAGGGAGCCTTAAATCTAATAGCAATATTGTCGCCTCCAGTAAGATGTCTGCTGATCCATTGAACTTCTCAGGTGCCGAAAATAGTTGATCTTTCCAACGACTCCTGTGAAAACCAGGAAATGACATATTACTCAAGAAAGAGATCTTTTAGTTGCATAAAAGAGAGGCCAGTCTTATTTTTAGTAATTAACTGCAATGGATACTTACAGCATTATAGTACAAATAACAGCAAGAAAAAGATATATCAGTCAAACCGCATATCCAAAAATACGGCACTCGAATGTTAGTTTTCCACAAAAACACATAAGACACACTCCTATCATTTCTTAGCAATCAGTTAAAGGTTCATGCAAGGACATCATATTCGAGTACACGTTTTTGGCACAACTCTGGAGCAGATAAACAAAAAATCGTGTAAGCTCGGAAGGGCATCAAATTCAATGTATATTAGCATATATACATACATATATATATTATATTATATTATATATGTGTGTGTGTGTGTGTCTGTGAGAGAGAGAGAGAGAGAGAGAGAGAGAGAGAAGCATGGTAAAGAAAGCCAAATGTCCATTAGAAACCAACCTGTTCTCGTGGATTGCACGTATACAAGCAAAAGCAAGATTCTTAACCCTGTACTCCACCAGACAACGCTTGGTAGAGTAGTCTGGGCCTGCAAAAAGGCTAACTACATCTCCTGCAGCAAGATAACATATAATACAAGATCAAACCCCTAATACCAAAATGGAAATCAAATCATAACAGGATGACAAAAACGATATGTTTCAGCTGAAAAATAATAGACGTGTACACGTGCTAACTAGGCGAGCCAGAAATTGCTACATCAACCTATTCAAATTCTTAACTACATTATGTGTCCCGGCATAAAATACTCAGCCTGCGATGGACCAAGCATTTGAAAAGTTGGCAGTTACTAGATTAACCACATCATTTAAAATATTAACCTGGTATTGATCTCCAGACAAGCCCCTTCACAAGTATTCAGTAGTGCACATAATTACTTCCGCAATCAAAGTAGTAGAGTTTGCAAGAGTAAACTAGGAAGGAAACACACCGTTGTTGGAGTTAAATTCACATAGCAATCTGCACGTCTCCACAAGGGCAGAAACATCAGTAACACATTTTGGCTTAAAGAAGAAGAGAAGCTGCCGGAGAAAATTGGATTCTGGGCCAAAACACTGCCTGGACATGGCATCATAAGAAGGTATCAGACTAAATGACATTGTAGAAAATCAACCGAGAAAGAGATACCATAATACGATCATACCATGACAGGTCACAAAACCAGAAACAAAATGATGATAGCAACAACTACAAAGATAGCTTAGAATATGAAAAACTTCAAACAAAACAAAGTATGATTTAATTGCAAACCTATTAACATTTTGACAACCATGCCCATACTCCTCGAAAAACTTATCGCGGACTTTGCAACGTTCAGCCGCTACCACCCGTTTCCCTCTGAAGCATTTCTGTAATAGTAATTAGTCAAGTTCCAAACATTGGAAAGTAGATGTCTAGGAAATTGCCAAATGCATAACAATGACCTATTCACATGTACGCTAAACTGATAGTTGGTACTTATGCGATACAGGGAAACTTTTCACGATATAACTCATGAAAGAATGCCAACTGAACAAAATCCTTCAGTGATAGGAAAAAACATGCAGATCCAAAACAAGTTCTAGGTGATCTCTGTAACATTGAAATATATAAGACATATTTACCAATTTGAGATAAACAATAGAGAGATCACAAGTATAGTGGCGTTTGAAATTTACTGTTTCATAGTTAATTTATCGGCCTACCCCAATTTATTGGGATTACAGTTGTTGTTGTTGTTGTTGTTGTTGTTGTTGTTGTTGTTGTTGTTGTTGTTGTATAGTTAATTTATCGAATCTGGACCATAGAGGTTGTAGTATCAAACCAGGAGTCGAGGAACAAAAATGACGAAACTTGAAAGGCAACTAAACTCTGTAACCCCAGTATAACTTAAAGTCAAATGTCCTTTTGTACCGAGCCCACTTGTGATATGAAAGAGATCCTACGGGCAAATCCTTGGATAACTATGAGCAATAACTTATATGAAGAGATGCAACATTTTAGAAATTCAATCCCATTTATATAATCTTAGTAAAGTATCTTCTCCAAAAATAGAGATTTTTATGTAATTAAATAAAACCAAAGCCTATGATAAGTACATTCATGCAGAAAACAAATTTGACTCCACTACCTAATAGTAGAGATCATCAAAACACCAAACCATCCAACGTAAAGACGGTTCACGGTGCTGGTTATCCAATTACAAAGGTGACCCCATAGGATTTCGCTAACGCGTCTCTCTAAAATTGCAGTTATGGTAAAATCTTGGTTTATTAAGACACCGAGAAGAAAGCAATCTTAGATGGATAAATTGGACAAGAGATTCGGAATGAGTCCGTAAGCTTCACTTATCCATACAACTACCTAAACATAGTTTTCAGACTGTGAACATCGAGTCTGCAGATACAGGAGTTCACAAGGTAACCAAATTCCTATAGTAAAAGTAACAAAACCTACGTAATAAGGTACAGAACTTCAACGTGTAAGTTAACAAAAACCGACACTATAACTAATTTTCAAAAATGATCACACTTCTCGCCACGCAGCATCACCACCGGATGTACCACTACATACAGCTCACCCAATGCAGCTCACTTTACAGCACCAATCGAACAGAAACAACTGTACTCGCTAAATTGTATCTACTACAATATCACAAGTAACTGCAAGTCTACCATTTAAGCTAAAACAGCAAGCTTGAAGCTCATAATATAATCAAATTAAAAGGTAAAAAAAAAAAAAGGACCTGAATTTTAAGAGCAGCAGAATTCTGCTGCCTGACCCATAACCGTTTATTCCGCTCCAACCTCGTTTGTTCTAGAAGCTTTTGACGGTCCCTCTCCTTGGAGCTCCGCCCGCCCAAATCGACCCGTTTTCTCGTTGATGGATCCCCCGAAAAAAACATTGTATAACAAAAACCCTAATTCAAATACAAAATTTTGAGCTGTACGGTGATTCGATTGCTGGTTGATGAATGAATGATATAGAAGGGAATCGAAGAGGAGAGCTTTTTACAGCAAAGTTTTGAAGCTTTTCAGTAATTTGATTTGACTAATTGATTATTATTATTATTATTATTAATTTTAATTTAAGGTGATTGTAAGGTTTTTTGTTGAAGTCTGTAAATTGATAAATTCCAATTTTGATGTGATGATGACATGACAGGGAAAAAGGTACAACACAACTTCCTCTGCAAGTCAAGTTTGGGCCTACTTTTGAATAATTCTGGGCCTACAGTTATAATGTTTTCAGGCCCAATTATATAATAGTATAGTAGCTTAAGGCCCAATGCTGAGTTCTTTTTATTCTGGAGAAAAATTATTCAATTCAATTTGGGCATATGGCGAGTTGGACAAGTTGCAGAATTAACAAATTATAATGGACAAGACACTTTTGTAATTTTTATTTATTTATTTTTGTAGTGTGTTGGTTATCTGATACGGCCCAAGTCCTTGACCGGCCCAAGCATGCCACACAGCAGCCCAATTACCTTGAAGACTATGAAGTTTAATGGCCCAAGTTATTTTTTAACATTATTTTATTTCAACAATTGTTTAATTTTATTTTATTGTCACTTTCATATTTTGTTAAGTTGTTGCACGTTTTTAGTGGTCAAACTAGTTTATAAATTAGTGGAGTCCATTCTAGATTAGTGGAATAGTGGACTGAAATAGTCAGCCAATTCCTCTATTTAAATTCCAGCAATTATAATTATTTTATTCAAGTTTAATCAAATATTTTATTAAATTCTTTCAAATTCTCATCTATTTCTTGGAGTTCTCCTAAACTCGAATTAGGAATTTTAATCTCAAATACTAAGGTCGTATCATTGGTGCTTTCATCCAGTGAAATCATGCCTCCCAAACTCGCTCAAAGTAATACTACCAATGAAGCTCAACAAGCTGAATTGAAAGCATTGCGGGCTGAATTGGCAGAAATGCATAATGCACACAAGCAAGAAATGCAAGACAACATAGCAAAAATGGCTACAACAATGTCTGAAAAATTAGCGTTGCAATCACGCGAAAATGATGATATATTGGGCCAGTTTATGCGGCAACAATCACAACACAACGAGTCTATGGCGCTTTTCATGGCAGAGATCAAAAATCAGAATTCCAAAAGGCCAGAAACTGAAGTCCCAGCCTCATCTTCATTTTAACCTACCTCTCACCCATATAATGTTTCAAGCCCATCACACTCTAGTCCATTTATTAACCAAACCACTAACTCAATTTTTCAACAACCAAAACACAGTAATTGGACCTTCTCATGTTTGATGGATTCAATCCAATTGATTGGTTGTTTCAGGCTGAC
The DNA here is from genome assembly GCA_948329865.1 of Linaria vulgaris. NCBI lineage: Eukaryota > Viridiplantae > Streptophyta > Magnoliopsida > Lamiales > Plantaginaceae > Linaria > Linaria vulgaris. Next base: position 127,900,010 of record OX415249.1, on the reverse strand, counting down.
CAGTACTTCATGTTGTACCAGATTCCAAATGAACAGCGTTTGCAAATTGCTTCCATTCAAATGAAAGGTCATGCGTTAAGTTGGTACAAGTAGATGCACTATAACTATCTTTTGAATACATGTAATAAATTTGTACGTGATTTATCATCAAGGTTTGGTCCTTCAAATTACAAAAATCATCAGGTAACATTTTTCAAGTTGAGGCAAACAAATTCTGCTTATGAATATCAAGTGTAGTTCGAGCAGATTAACAATTTTGTCACAAGTCTTAGTGCTGAAGCAGTTTTAAACTGTTTTATTTCCGGGTTGAGGAAGGACATTCGAATAGAGATGGCAATTCTAAAGCCATCGACGATCGAGCAAGCAATTTCATTGGCAAAATTACTGGAGGACAAGATAAAGAATTCACGGGTTCGACCAACATACCCACGTCTCGGTTCGTTAAACCAAGCCGGAGCAGTTTTGCCTAACCCCACCATTGGCACTACCAGCACCAAAATCAATGCCACAGTACCCTGTTAGAAGGTTAAATAATACAGAGATGCAAGCAAGGAGAGCTAAAGGCTTGTGCTTTAATTGTGATGAAAAGTATGGACGGGGCCATAAATGCAAAGGAGCTCAATTTTTAACCTTATTGGCAGATGATGTTGAACCCGAGACAGAATGGGATTCTGACTATGGACAAGACAGTGAACCAACAACTGAAATCAATGAAGCTGAAACAGAAACTGAAAAGGTACTCTTTCATATCTCTGCTGCTACATATGTTGGGGCTAAAAGACCCAAAACCTTGCGTATTTCTAGTCAGATTAAAAACAGGAATGTAAGCATCCTTATTGACGACAGAAGTACACATAATATTGTGCAACCTCGATTGGCGAAATTACTCAAACTTAAAGTTTTGGACAGACCTGAGATGGGAGTAATGGTTGAAAATGGGCATAAGCTGGTCTGCAAGGGAATTTGCAAAGATGTTCCATTGAATCTGTATGGGACAGAATTCAAAGTTCCATTAATGGTGTTGCCAATTCATGGAGCCGCAATGGTACTAGGCGTTGAATGGATGGAAAAGCTGGGAGATATTTTGACAAATTATCGCGACCAGCGAATGGAATTTGACTGGCACGGGCAGCGAATTAAATTAATTGGGGAACCTCGACTTCTCGAAGTTCAGCACCATCAGTTGCAGCAACTGCTACATACTGATTTGGTAAGTAGTTTATTCGCTATTAGTGCTGATGATACACAAGGTTCTGTGGATATAAAAAGTGCAGGTGTTTCAGAAGATTATCCCGAATTGAGTAAATTACTAGAATAATTTAAGGAGATTTTTGTGAAACCCGTTCACCTACCCCCAGTTCGTGAGCATGACCACCACATTCATCTCTTGCCTAATTCTAAGCCAGTTAATGTCAAGCCTTACCGCTATCCTCATTACCATAAATCAATTGTGTCAAAAATGATAGCAGAAATGCATAAAGAATGTGGCATTCGACCTTGTACCAGCCCATATTCTTCTCCTATACTTTTGGTACGTAAGAAAGACGGCACTTGGCGCTTTTGTGTTGATTACCGAGCTTTGAACTCAGTCACAGTCAAGGATAGATTCCCTATCCCAACGGTGGATGAATTACTGGATGAGTTAAAAGGAGCAACGATATTTACAAAGCTCGATTTGAGATCTGGTTACCACCAGATTCACTTGGCTGAAGAAGATATTCCGAAGACTGCTTTTCGAACTTGTGACGGGCATTACGAGTTTGTAGTCATGCCATTTGGTCTTACAAATGACCCTCAAGTTTTTAGGCAGCCATGAACGATCTTTTCAGGAATCAGTTACGTAAATTCGTTCTTGTCTTTTATGATGATATACTTATTTACAGTCGTAATTGGTGTGAGCATAAGTTGCATCTTGAGGATGTTTTTCAGTTATTGGTTACTAATCATTTTTTATGCCAAGATTAGCAAGTGTGTGTTTGTTGTTCCTAAGGTTCATTATCTAGGGCATGTTATTTGTGAAAAGGGTGTGCAAGTCGACCCGGAGAAGGTGCAAGCCATTGCTGATTGGCTCGTCCCCGCTACGGTGACTGTGTTACGTGGGTTTCTCGGCCTCACCGGGTACTATAGACGCTTTGTGCGTCACTACGCCACTCACGCCGCTCCTCTCACGAATTTATTAAAGACTGATTAGTTTACATGGAGTACATATACACAAGAAGCATTTGAAAAATTTAAAAGGTTGATGACGACTGTCCCCGTCCTGGCCCTCCCAGATTTCAGTCTACCTTTTGACTTGACCACATATGCTTTGGATGTCGCTGCCGGTGCTGTTCTATCACAGCTTGATCATCCCATTGCCTACTTCAGCCGGAAAATATCCTCACGCCTTCAAGCACAATCTGCATACAACAAGGAGTAATTTGCAGTCATAGAAGCAGTAAAAAAATGGCGGCATTATATATTGGGCAATAAATATTTACAGATCAGCAAAGTTTAAGGCACATTTTAAAGCAGGCAATACACACTCCGGAGCAACATAAGTGGATTTCAAAACTAATTGGATATCACTATGAAGTATCTACAAGCCAGGCAAGAAAAACAAGGTGGCTGACGCCTTATCACGAGTAGTCTCACCTGAGTTCAATGCAGTAATAGTAGTCAATGCACCATGGCTGGAACAAATCAGTGAGTACTTCCAATCCCATCCAGAAGGCCTGAAATTCAAGGCAGAGTTAGAAAACAAGTCGGGACAAGAACAGTACACCTTCAAAGGTAATTTGGTCTATTTCAAGGATAGGGTGTTTGTACCTGATTTTGCTGATCTTCGTAACAAGCTCATCCAGGAATTTCATAGCTCCACCATTGGAGGACATTCTGGCACTCAATCTACTTTAGCCCGTATATCATCAGCCTTTTATTGGCTTGGAATCAAAGCAGATATTCAAGAATAAGTTAAAACTTGCCAAGTATGTCAACAGATCAAGTACCAAACCAACAAGCCGTATGGACTCTTAAATCCATTACCCATTCCCAACAACACCTGGGAAGACATATAATGGATTTCATCACTCATCTTCCTAATTCTAGCGGGAAAACTGTCATATGGGTTATTGTTGACAGACTCTCTAAGTTTGCCAGGTTTCTTTCACTTCTGACTCATTACACTGCATCATATTTAGCTTCTGTGTTCTTAATTGACATCTATAACATACATAGGTTACCTAAATCTATTGTATCAGACAGGGATCCTCTTTTTCTTAGTCAATTTTGGCAGGAGTTATTTACACAAATTGGTACGACTCTCAATTTTAGCAGTGCATATCATCCTCAAACGGATGGTCAAAGTGAAGCGGTAAACCGTACTGTGGAGTGCTATCTTAGGTGTTTTTGCACAGATCAACCAAAGAAATGTTATCGTTACCTCTTGGTGGTGCATATCTGGTACAACACATCATTGCATTCGGCTATTGGCATGACCCCTTACCAAGCGATGTTCGGCCGCGCGCCCACAACACTTCCGATTTATCTTTCCGGTGACTCTGCGAATGCTTCCATCGACTCGACCTTAACCATGCATGCCGAAATCTTAGTCCTGGTCAAAGAGAACATGAAACAAAGTCAGGAACGTATGAGTTAACAAGCCAACTAGCATAGACAAGATCGCAATTTTAAAGGAGAGTTCGTGTTTATTAAACTACGCACTTACCGCTAGGTTACCGCTAAGGCTCAGCCACATTCGAAGCTCAGTCGACGTTACTTCAGCCCTTTCCGCGTCCTTCGAAGCCTCAGTGAAGTCGTGTATGAGCTTGAACTCCCCACCACCTCACGGATCCACCCTGTCTTTCAGGCCTCACTGCTCCACCACTTCTACGACGTTCTGCCATTGGAGCCACCGTTCATACCGCCAAGTTCCGACGACAACGCCTTACTTTTGGAACCCGAGTGTATTTTGGAGAAGCGTATTGTGAAGCGAAATGACGGTAGGGTTGTCCAAACCCTAATTAAGTGGAATGGTTGTCCTGACTCAGATGCCACGTGGGAAGATCTTGGACCGCTCCTCATACGATTCCCTGATCTGGACGGCGCTCCTATGGTGCACAAACCTTAGCATCTGATATTGAGAGTGTTGACAGCCTTGTGGACAAGGATTTGCTTGATGGGCCGGAGAATGATACGGACCAAGTCCTTGACCGGCCCAAGCGTGCCACAAAGTAGCCCATTTACCTTGAAGACTATGAAGTTTAATGACCCAAGTTGTTTTTCAGCATTATTTTATTCCAGCAATTGTTTAATTTTATTTTATTGTCACTTTCATATTCTGTTAAGTTGTTGCACGTTTTTAGTGGCCAAACCACTTTATAAATTAGTGGAGTCCATTCTAGATTAGTGGAATAGTGGACTAAAATAGTCAGCCAATTCCTCTATTTAAATTCCAGCAATTGTAATTATTTTATTCAAGTTTAATCAAGTATTTTATTAAATTCTCTCAAATTCTCATCTATTTCTTGGAGTTCTCCTAAACTCGATGTTAACGGTATATTCGTCGTGCCTGGTAGATGTGACAAAGAGCGTAACGGATTGTTCGAAACGCCGATCCCGACCCGAGGAGATTTGTGATTTTTATTGATTTGCGACTGGACTCGGATATTTTCCGAGATGCCTACGTATCCCCCGACTGGGAATCAAGCCACTCATAGTTCTTGTTGTGGTGTTGTCGATTTTATCGATTGCATATGTTGGAGGAGTTGTCCTCGCGGAGAGTTCTCCGAGGGGAGGAGAGTGTTCTCCGAGGGGAGGGGAGAGAGTTCTCCGAGGGGAGGAGAGAAGGAAGGAGTTTTTTGTTCACAGGTTGCGTATGCGTGTCTCTCTTTTTCTCTCCATCTTTTTTTCCCTCTTTTTTCTCTCTTCCAGAACTTGTCCCTTCTTCTATGGTTCTTGTCCCCTTTTTATAGAGGTTTTTCAGGGGCAAGTGTCATTGTACATGTAAAGATACAGGTGTCATTGTGCATGTAAAGATACATGTGTCATTGTGCATGTGTGAAGAGATAGATTTTATCTGTTTAGTATATCTGCTGACGGGGCGCTGACTAGGAGGAATTATATCTCTTCCGATAGCCCCAGTGGGCTCCGAAGAACTGGCTCATCGGCCTTCTTCTCTCCGATGGGTTGTATCTATTGGAAACGTTGGATAAGTGGGATGGAATGCTCGTCTGTCATTGTTGTGGCTTCTGCAGTAGTTAAGTCTTGTTTGTCTTCTTTGGGAAGTGTACTCCGAGGGGTATATTTGCTCATTTTTGCTCGTGGCGTGGGCTCCGAGGGCGTCTTCATGTGAGTAGGGCTGAGTTCTCGTGTTGGGAGCTCCGTAACGCATATTCTGATGGTTATTGGTCTATAGTAAGGTAATAGTTCTTTGAATATGACTTCTGGGAATAACGCTCCGATGACTTTTTAGCCCTGGCAGGGCAATGTTCTTGCATTCAGGTCTTTATGACATGTGTTCCGAGGGGTTTTAGATTTTAATAGGGCATCGTTATCGCGCTTTGTCCTTTGGGAAGGGTGCTCCGAGGACATTTAAACTTCGGAGTGTTCAGTGAGAGGGTGTTCTCGCATTCTTCAGCTATAAATCCAGTCGATAGGCGTGCGTCGTGATTTACGATATACGAATAATTTTTTAACGAAGTAAACCGGTAATTAAACCGTGCTATAATGCGTTTATGAATAATAATATACCAAGTAATTTCGGTAATTGAATTATCGCGTATTTTAACCAGGTGATTTTTTACCCGGTTAACACAAGCCCCCCAGTTTTTAGTGCAGTCGGTCATTATGACTGCACTAGAAACTTAAAAGTCGGGAGTTGTGAGGGTTCCAGTATCGCGGATTTTTTAGAGAGGTATCGTAGCCTCTTGTATTAGAGTCATTTTAAGGCATTGGTTTCGAGCCTTTTAAAGTATGCGTCTTTCTTGCTTTTTCTGGTCGGGGATATTATAGTGTAGGTCCGATAGCTATTAACGTTTTAACGTTTCTTTCGAGGTATCGTAGAGTTATTTAGAACCTTGTAGGTCCTTGTCGGTTATTGCATCGTGAACGTCCCGTAGATCCTCGAAAGGCATCCTAGTCTCATATAGGACTCGGAAAGCCTTGGTAAGGCATCGGGGAATTATTTTGGGGTATCGTAGACCTTCGTCGTTCGACGTTTATATTTGTTTAACATAAGCCCCCCCCACCCCTCAGTTTTTTGCTTGCCTTAAAAGAGGCGAGGGGAATATCGTGGTTGCCTTCTTCGAGGCGAGAGGTTTTTTTATTTTCGATGCCTCGCTGAGGCGAGAGGTTTTTTTACCTCTGATGCCTTTGTTGAGGCGTGCCTTCGTCGGGCCTCCTCATCGGGAGTGTATGCTCCTCATTAGGAGTGTATGTGACGATAACATCGTTTTTGGGTTTAATCCCTAGATTTAGGGTTAACCTTTTGCCTTCTCGGGTTTCACGCCGTACCGCATCGGGTATGTGATACTCGGTGGGCCTCCTCATCGGGAGTGGAAAGATAGTATCGTCCTTGGGTTAATCCCTATATTCAGGGTTAACGGTTATGTTTTGGACTTTTTACTCCGCATTTTAGCATTTGTAATTACTTTTTATGCTTTGTAAGCATTTCTCCGATGAGTCCTCGGTTTTGGATAAATGCGCAATTGTTTTGCCCTTCATCCTATTTTGTCTTTCTCGTGCTAATATTCATCATAACTTTTTAGCACCTATAAATACTTGGACCCTCACCTTTAATTGTAGAATTTAAGATTGAGTTTAAAGAGATGAGATAGTATCCCATTCTTACTAGCCAAGCAAACTACTTAGCATGACGTGTCCGTTTGCAGTGCAAACTTTGGAGATTTTTCTCTGAATAAAGGTATCACCTAACACGTAACCGTGGCTATAATAGAGCTTGGACAGCTCAAGCTTAACTCGGTTTTCCAAGGAAAGATTCCTAAGTATATATATAGGTGCTTGGAGTTTAGTGAATATTATCACTTACTTTAAAAAATCTTTTTCAGCCGAGTTGTTTACTCATTTCTTCGGAGAGTTTTACATTCTTGTTATTTTATTTGTTGCTGATCGTATCTCGATAGCTTTTTTTTTTCCTTCAAAGCTCAAATTCATCACAGGAGAGACGTGACTCAATTTTCTTCTCTTTCTCTTATTTCTTTTCTTCTTCTCTGTTTATTCTTTCATTTTTCATTTGCAGATTTTCTCTGCAAATTTCAAGCAGTAGGCAAAGAAATCCGCATATCATAACAGTTCCTTCCACTCCTACTCAAGTTTTTTATAAGTCTTTTACAGACTTTGTATATATACACTTATATATACTTATATAGCAATTAGAAAATCTTATGATTTTCAAGGAGATTTCCAAGATTGGAATCAAATCACGCAAGTTTGGAGAAAGGAAAACTTAACTTCGGAGCGTATCGGCACGTGGCAGTAGCACCTGCTTTCCCTTTTAGTTTTGGCAGCAATCCTCTCGGGCTTGCTCAAGGATTCAAAGGCGGTTCCCACAGACAGCGCCATTTTGTTAACGGTATCTTCGTCGTGCCTGGTAGCTGTGACGAAGAGCGTAACGGATTGTTCGAAACGCCGATCCCGACCCGAGGAGATTTGTGGTTTTTATTGATTTGCGGCTGGACTCGGATATTTTCCGAGATGCCTACGTATCCCCCGACTGGGAATCAAGCCACTCGTAGTTCTTGTTTTTTGGTGCTTGTCGATTTTATCGATTGCATATGTTGGAGGAGTTGTCCTCGCGGAGAGTTCTCCGAGTGGAGGGGAGAGTTCTCCGAGGGGAGGAGAGTGTTCTCCGAGGGGAGGGGAGTGTTCTCCGAGGGGAGGAGAGAAGGAAGAAGTTTTTTGTTCGCAGGTTGCGTATGTGTGTCTCTCTTTTTCTCTCCATCTTTCTTCTCTCTTTTTTCTCTCTTCCAGAACTTGTCCATTCTTCTATGGTACTTGTCCCATTTTTATAGAGGGTTTTTAGGGGCATGTGTCATTGTGCATGTAAAGATACATGTGTCATTGTACATGTAAAGATACATATGTCATTGTGCATGTGTGAAGAGATAGATTTTATCTGTTTAGTATATCTGCTGACGGGGCGCTGACTAGGAGGAATTATATCTCTTCCGATAGCCCCAATGGGCTCCGATGAACTGGCTCCTCGGTCTTCTTCTCTCCGATGGGTTGTATCTATCGGAAACGTTGGATAAGTGGGACGGAATGCTCGTCAGTCGTTGTTGTGGCTTCTGCAGTAGTTAAGTCTTGTTTGTCTTCTTTGGGAAGTGTACTCCGAGGGGTATATTTGCTCCTTCTTGCTCGTGGCGTGGGCTCCGAGGGCGTCTTCATGTGAGTACGGCTGCGTTCTCATGTTGGGAGCTCCGTAACGCATATTCCGATGGCTATTGGTCTATAGTAAGGTAATAGTTCTTTGAATATGACTTCTGGGAATAACGCTCCGATGACTTTTTAGCTCTGGCAGGGCAATGTTCTTGCATTCAGGTCTTTATGACATGTGCTCCGAAGGGTTTTAGATTTTAATAGGGCATCGTTATCGCGCTTTGTCCTTTGGGAAGGGTGTTTCGAGGACATTTAAACTTCGGAGTGTTCAGTGATGGGGTGTTCTCGCATTCTTCAGCTATAAATCCAGTCGATAGGCGTGCGTCGTGATTTACGATATACAAATAATTTTTTAACGAAGTAAACCGGTAATTAAACCATGCTATAATGCGTTTATGAATAATAATATACCAAGTAATTTCGGTAATTGAATTATCGCGTATTTTAACCAGGTGATTTTTTACCCGGTTAACACTCGAATTAAGAATTTTAAACTCAAATACTAAGGTTGTATCATTATCGTTAACTTAGTATTTGTAGTCTCTCTTTGAGAAAATGATTAGTCTCTCTCCTTGAGGGTTTTACGTCACTTTTCGTAAGAGTTCATTACAGTCTGGGAAAGCCTTCATCGATCATCACGTGCTTGTGTTCGTGGTTTGGGCGTCATCGACATCGATTCACCATTTTCCTCTCTCCGCGGCCCCACGATTTGAGGCTAGGGTTTTCTTGTTTTTTTTTTCGTTTTTTTTCGTTCCTCTCGTTTTTTTGCCTTCGCTTCTTTCCTACGGTTTTTCTTTACATGTCTTTCATACTTTGTCCAGTTGCAGATTACTGGAGGAAATGTATCATTCACGGCTGGGCTGCTGCGACCATAACTCACCGTAATACCGAATCATTACATCCACTCGTGAAACTATGGAAGACATCAATACTCGGTTGCAAGAAAATCTCGCTCTCACTGACGTGGAGGAGGGTATTGTCGACCCGGACGGTGCATGGCATGAAACAAACAAGTCGTACGAGTTGGTGCTGGTGGGTCGATTATTGACGGGACATAATTTTAACTTTAATGTGTTTTACACGGTCATTAAGTCTCTCTTTAAGACGTATAAGGGTATAGAGATCACCAAGATCAACGAGGACCGTATGCTCATTCAGTTTTTCCATGCCCTGGATAAGAAGACAGCGTTGGCGGGATGCCCGTGGTCGTTCGATAAACAGGTCCTCATCCTCAGTGATGTCAGGACATATGATATTCTCGATACGGTCAACCTTGATACATGCAGTTTTTTCGTCAGAATTTATGGGCTACCTCTCGCTCATCAAACCAGCAAATTTGTGAGCTCTATCAAACATCGGTTGGGGTTTTTCGAGGATGTAGATTTGGGGGAATCATGGGAGACAACTATGCGGATTCGAGTCCGTATTGATGTTACTAAACCGCTTGCCTCAATTATGAAAGTGCGAAGCGCGAGAGGCCAAGAATTGACGGTTAACTTCAAATATGAACGCCTTCCGAATTTCTTCTACATTTGTGGATTATTGGGGCACATCAACACTGATTGCAGCGAACGATACAACATGCCAGAAGACACGAAGGGAAGTGACTTACCATACGAGCCGTGGTTAAAGGGAACCCCAAAATCAGGGAGGTACATTCCGACAGCGTTTTGTTGACCGAGGGAATCAAATGGGCGGGTTTTGTTCAAGCCGAACACATAACTTTGAGTATCCATGACATGAAAATCAGTCTAGTTTGTCGCGTACTAACCCTTCCGGCCGCAGTGATATGGGAAAATCTCGCTCAAAACTTGGGGGGGGGGGGGGGGGGGAGGGGAGGGGGGAAATGATACGGTCAGATCCTCTGGTTGAAAAAGTGCCATAAGACGAGCAACATGCGCATCCAGAAACAAATATGAACCGAGTTGTGGAGGATGAGACTCAGGTTATTGTGGGTTCGACTTTGGGGCTTCATGACAAAACAAGAGAACATCTAGGCCATGATCATGCACGACTCATGGACCTGAACATCTCCCCAACCTAACAGCGTTGACAATAAGCACAGTAGCTCAGAACGTATGATGTCTTTCGAACTGGTTGGTAATTCGCACGGAACAGTGGGTAAGAAGAAAATGGCGACTCGAGAAACGCATACTCACAGGGAATAAACTTCTTATTGGGGGAGGGGTGAATACAAGCCGCAAAAGGGCTGGACATAAGAGTGAATCAGAGATGGGGGCTAAGAGAGCTCGAGTGGATATGGGATCGTCACACTCTGTTAATTGCTTGGCGAAGACTGTGATGAAGTCCTGCCAAGACCAATGAGTATCTTATGCTGGAACTGTCAGGGCTTAGGGAACCTTTGGACAGTTCGAGAACTGAGATAACTGGTCTCGCAATGCCGCCGCCCTCTGATTTTCCTATCAGAGATGAAGTGTCGATCAAAGGAGACAGAGATACAGAAGAGGCAGTTAGATTACTTTGGTGTTTGTATGGATGCTCGGGGCCGCTCGGGCGGATTAACTATGTTATGGGAGAAGTTAGTGAACGTCTGACTTGTTAGCACGTCAATGAATCATATTGACATGGTGGTTTTGGTATTAATTGGTAGTGTGGTAGGGTTTTATGAAGATCTGGATGGAACTCTAAGGATGACAACGTGGAACCTATTGCGGCGACTGAAAGGAGATGGGGCTAGACCTTGGCTTTATGCGGGGGACTACAACGAGATTCTTAGTCAACAAGAGAAGAATGGAGGACCTCTACGACAAAATTGGCCCATTCACAATTATTGGGGACAAGGCTTACCAACTTAGGATTTGTTGGGTCACAATTTACATGGTGTAATCGACACCCGCACCTCAATACGGTTTGGGAGCATTTGGATAGAGCATGCGCGGACGTTGCATGGCGGGACCAATTTCCTTCGGAAAAGGTTGGACATATTTCAGTCCTTAACTCGGATCATATGGCCGTATTTATTGAAATAAACCCAGAGGTGGAACGTGGGGAACGAGGGAAGGCTACGCGGTTTTGATTTGGAGAGCCTGGGCATGGAAATCAGAGTGCAAGGCGTTAATTAAACAACTTTGGAGTGAAGTGGAGACAGGCGTGGTGAATGGGCAACAACTTTGTGATAAATTGGACAACTGTAGGCCGGGCTTAGTGAACTGGAATAGGGTGTAAGGAGCAGATTTTAGGAGGAAACTTGCTAAACTCTGCAAACGGGTTAAAGTGTAAAGGACGGGCGTTATTACTCAGAAGTAGCGAAAAAAAAAGAAGAAACTCAAGGCCGAATTGGGTGGGCTGCTCGATATTGAGGAGGTTTATTGGAAACAACTTGCCAAAGTACAATGTCTTAGAGAGGGGGACCAGAATACGACGTATTTTCATAGTCGAGCTAATGAGCGCCGTAAGAAGAATGAAGTTAAAGCACTTCGGAATGCATTGGGCGTGCTCAAATCGGCGTTAGGGGAGATTGATTTGATTGTGACTGAGTATTTTACGTCCATCTTTGGGTCCATGAATCCTTGAGATGATGTCATTGATGAGGTATTATGATATGTCAGCATGCGCGTCAGCCCTGACGTGAATGAAAGCTTACTTCAGCAATATACAACAGACGAGATACGTAAAGCATTAAAAGATATGTACCCATACAAGTTCCCCGGGCCCGATCGTTTTTTTCGTGTTTTTTTTTTATCAAAAATTCTAGTCTATTATTGGAGATGATACTATCAAATTTGTGCTTGCTTTCTTGAACGACCGAGTTTTTGACCCCGAGGTTAATTTTTACCCATATTGTTCTTATTCCTAAATGTACTAACCCGAGTGTGATGACTCAGTTTCGACCTTTAAGTCTGAGTAATGTTAGCTTTAAAATTGCTTCCAAAGTTATTGCAAACAGGTTGAAGCCGTTCCTCGAAAGCTAACAGGCTGCAGTCTATCTCGACATGTGTGATGAGTTGTTTTAGATTACCGGATTAATTGATAAATGAGATTGAATCAATTATAAGCAACTATTGGTGGGAAATTGGAAATCAAAATAAGATCCATTGGGTGGCGTAGAATAAGATGTGTCGAAAAAAAGAGGAGGGGGCTTGGGGTTTTGAAATCTAAAAGTTTTTAATATGGCACTCCTTGCCAAATAGGCGTGGCTTATTTTTAGATTCCCGGATAGTTTGATGAGCCGTATTTTTAAAGCTAAGTATTTCCTGATGTGTTTGTTTGTTGATGCGAGGTTAGGTCATATACCATCTTTCACTTGGCGGTGCATATGGGAAACTATTCTGGCTATTAAGCGGGGGATACGATGGTGTGTTTGGAATGGTAATGTGCATTTAGCTTGGGAGGATACGTGGTTTCCCCGCCCTATTACTTTTCACCCTATCACGACACGGTTGCGGGATACATATATTGTTAGATTACGGGACTTTATTGATGACAATACTGAATGGTGGGATGTAGAGTTGGTGCGGTCGACGTTCTAGAGGTGGACGCGAACATCGTTTTGTCTATACCGTTAGGAGGCGCACCTAATGAGGACCAACATGTGTGGCACTATGAGAGGCATGGAGAGTTCACGGTTCGTAGTGCATATCATCTCATCGTATCGCAAGGGTTGGCAGGTAGGAGAGGAGATGGCGAGGCGGGCACAAGCGGTCATAAAGCATGAAAAAAATATTTGGAACGTTAAGTGTAAGAATAAAATAATTTTTTTTTGACGTGCTTGCTTGGACATACTTCCTACAAGAACAAACTTCGTGCGAAGACATATTTGTGACACGGCTACATGCGTTGTTTGCCAAGGGAGCGTAGAGAACCCCTGACATATTCTTTTTAACTGTCCCGTGGCGTGACAATCATTGGCTCTCACATTTTTTCCGGGGTCGATCTTGATTAAGGATGAGGAACTTTTGGTGGATTGGTTGGTGCGGCTATAAGTGAACTGGATGGGGATCGAATTGCTTAAGCTATCACACTTTGTTGGTCTTTGTGGGGAAATAGAAACGCAATACTCACGGGTGAACATCCTCAAAGCCCCGCGGATATTGCCCAATTTGCACTCTCCTATAAGATAGACTGGGACGATGCTAACTTTGTTGCAAGACAGATAACACCAACGGGGGGTAACCAATGGACGTCACCATTAGAGGGGTGCTTAAAAATCAACTTTGATGGAGCTCGGTTTGAGGACGATGGGGAAGTAGGGATGGGGGTGATCGTGCGCGACCATACAGGGGCTGCCATAGTTGTTGCGTAAAAACAATTCCCAGCTACACTATCTCCGGCGTGTGTCGAGGCATGAACGGCGCTTTGCGCAATCCGGCTTGCAGTGGAGATGGAGTGGCTGGAAGTTGTGTTCGAGGGTGATTGCCTTAATGTTATACATGATATCATTTACCGAACACAGTCGGATACCCAATATGTGAATCTCGACTTTCTTTGGGTTTTCGAGCCGATACTAGGTCGTTGGGGGGGGGGGGGGGGGGGGGGGAAGGGATGTGCAAACCAAGCAGCTCATGATTTGGTTCGAACGACGATGGGGACTATATTAGAACCTCCAAATTTAACATTCAAAGTAACTTAGTTTTGTTAGTTGGTTTTTAAGTTTGTTGACTATTTGTTGATGTAACTTCTTTGCCTGCTTTTTTGGTGCATCATTAATATTACTAAGATGTTAACTTAAAAAAAAAGTCTCTCTTTAAGAAAACTCACTAAAGTATAAAATAAAATATATGGTATATAGTACAAAATGTAACTTTATTTATATGTGTTTCCAGTATTATTTTGTATAATTCAATACCTTAATGGAGTAAAATAAAAAAATTCGACATTTTTTTTGGAGAGGAAAAGGGTAACACGTGTCTTTTCCTAATCTCGATTTGAGTTAATAAACTACACATTCTCATATAGGAGAAGCTTCATTTTGAAGTAACATGTATGTGCTAAATTCGTATAATACAAGTATTAATTACTATACAATGGGGGAATTGATCAAAATATATCTCTTTTAATTCGGACATACGGGGATGTTGTTTGGTAGCTGATTTTATGAACGAGTTTTTTTATGTTATTGTGGCACGATGATGCGTTGTTGTCGGCTCAATTTATTTATGACATTGCACAACTAAATTGAGATCTTGGAATTATTTATAGGACACTAGTTAACGCAAAATATCAAACAATCATCATTAGCTACTTGTGCAACAAATATAGCAATCTTAAACGTGACAATTGAAGTAGAATTTTGAGTCCACCGAGGAAGACAAGCTTCTAAATGTTTCTTGAAAAAATTATTTGATGTAAATATGAAAATTGCTAAAACCATTTGCCATATGAATCTGGAAGCTTCTGCAATGGAATTGGAAGTGGATATGAGTCCACTTATTGAGTAAATCAAATTTCAATTAGGTTTTCTCGCAAAATAAATTATTCAACGTAACGTACACTTGCCCGGAAAGCTAATGTAATGCAACTTGATTCCCTTTTGTTCTCAAGAAATTTAAAATAATCTTAATTATGTATTTGTACTTTGTAGTATCTCATTATGTAAGACTTTCAATAGCTAATTAAGAACGCTGTAGCCGTCCTAAGATTAGTAGTTGACTTTCAAGAAAATCACAGGTTAATTTTGCATTGAATTGTTGTTATGTTGACATTTTTTATGACTTTCTAGAATAATGTATATATATATATATTCGATAATGGGATCATGTAGATAAAACATGGCACTCTTCCATTTCGACTCAACTTGCATATACCTTTTTGAATAACACACTAATGTTCATAGTACATTTGATCTCAACAAGTATATGTAATATGCTATGTTGCACGGGTTCGGGTACGGCGGTACGGGTACGATACGGTACGAATACGCCGACACGACATTCTTTAAAAATAGCCGATACCGGTACGGCAATGATACGTCTATATATAAATAATTATTAATATTTATTATGCGTATTTTTTATTTTTAACAAGCAATAAAATTTAAAACTTAAACAAGAAAAATTAGAAATACACAAAAAAACATTTAACATTAAAAAAGTCATGCATCAAATATGAAAAAAGACATATAAACGTGAATTATTTATGACTAATAAGTTAAACAACAAAATAAAAAACTTGAAGATGACGCATGGTGGTGGTGGTGATTATGAATAATAAAAGAAAAACATAATTGTGGTGGCGCATGTTAGTGGGGGTGAAGATGGCGCATGGTGGTGGAGGTGATTATGAATAGAAAAAGAAAAGTATAATTGTAAAAATAATGAGACCTGCGATAAAGGGATTTTAATTTTTTTTTATTTTATTATTGGTGAAATTTATATTTAAATATTTAACCCATCAAATATTAAAAATTTATAAAAAAGACCCATAATAGTTCCGATACGCCTAAAAAACGTATCGGATACGTATTGAGATTTTTTTTAATTTCAAAATTAAAGGATACGCCACGTGGCATATCGGATACGTCAGAACTGATATCGATATCTGAATTGGTATCGATATGTATCGGGTACTGCATAGTCGTCTTGGTATCGGTATCGGTATCGGTGCATCACATGTAAACCGATCGACAATTGTAATTTTTGGCCTGGGAATAACTTCTTAGTTTTAAAGTTAATTAAATATTGATACGTTTATTATAATAACTTTGTAAATGATTAACACATAACATTTGTATCGCACAAGTTCGAAACCTCAAAATGGAGCCAAAGTTCGTTGCGATTGAGATGAAGCTTTAAACTAATATTATATTTCGAGGTATAACTTGGTAATTTTGCAATTATTAAAACGAAGGGGGTCTGTTTTAAATGATCAAAGCTTCTTTTGTTGACCGACTAGGTGTCTTTGAATTTATAGAGTTGCATAGGTTTTGAAACCACCCGTGACATTTTCTTATAACGCACCAAAACATTTATATTAGTTTGATTAGTGGGGGCAAGTTGTACAATTCTTTTTTAATAATTCAAACTTTTTTAATTAACATATAAGTTTCAAGTTGTACAAAACACGACATAGTAACTTAAATAATATCCATAATAATACATATTGCCCACATACCTTTTTAAGATTTACAACAGCATGATGAAGTGCATATGATTAAGGTTTAATTTAATGAGAACAAATGCAATTATGAATCAGCTTAGTTCTTGTGTTGGGGCTTTTGGCAGCAAATTGTCTCACACGTGAAGAAAAGTTGCTTTAAAGTTGTTGAGTTCATACTAGACATGTTTGGAGTTCATTTTGTACACTTTGCACCATTTATATATTGTACAATTTAATTCCAACTTTCTTTTGTACAGTATTATTTAATATCAACTTCAAGTTGGAAGAGTATAATAGAGAATAACAATAGGAATTTTTCTCTTGTTTGTCTTATACAGAAGTGCGTTAAAAACTAGATATAAGAATTATTTTAAAGACTTTCTATCTTAGTCGCGAATAATATTTGTAGACTACATGCATGGTCGCCTTGATACTATTCAATAGACATGCGGGGAATTATCATTTGTTATTTACATTCCCACTTCAAAATCCATTGAGTATTACTAGCTAGGTGCCACTGAATCTGGTCATTAATCAGTATCTTTCATTTCTCATCAGGAATTTATTTCTTCTCGATGTATCAAATAAATTCTATCCACCAATGTCGCAATCTGTTGCTTTAGGTTGCACTGGATTTACATAGCCATTACAGTATAGTTATTACCATAAAAAATCGATCAAAATCAAGATTAGTTATATATTTGACACGTAATGAAAGCTCGTAATTTGATTGTAATGTTGGGAGCTATATTTGCATTATACTCCGTGTAATCTCAAAAATAGACACATGCATGATCGCATTATATTGTAAAATACTTTATAGCTCACACGTCCGTCAACGCCTTGGCTGCTTCTGTATCCATATTATATATATATATATATATATATATATATGTGCACTGGATCTGAGTATACACACACACACACACACACACACACACATATATATATATATATATATAATGCATGTAACTATCCAACAACATTGGTGCGGTTGCCATGCCAGCCCTAATATTGACCCGTACTTGACTTCTTTATTACAACGATTTAGTTGTCACAAACATGCACACGTGTGTGCAGTTACGATGAAAAGACTAAGTAAATCAAATATTCTAGACATGGAAAGGATTAACACACATATACAACACGTATAAAGAGTGCATTACTGGTCCCCTCTTCCAAATGTCACAAAGATAATTAAAACACATCTAGTTGTCTAATGTAACATCAGAAAAGATTAGAAGGCAACAAATCATGATGTAAGTACAAAAGTGCATATTTTGCAGAGTTGGAACGTAAACCATTAGTTCATTATCCAAGTAGGTTTTCGTATCTTACTGTACAGATATCTTACTTGCAAAGCTAAAATTTTGAATACACTCGTTGGAATGAATCTAATTATTAGAAGAAATAATTACGACTTGAACAACTTAGTACAGTAAGTCTTCGTCTATTTGTCTTTTTGAAGATAAAGTCTAAGCCATTTGTGTGTAGGTAAGCTTTTTGCATATTTTGTCTTTTTCGTAATAGAGTCTATATGCCATTTGTGTGTAGGTAAGCTTTCGAAATTAAAGAATTAACATTAGTCCCTGTTCGTTTGTTCAAAAGGGTGCGAATAATAATAAAATCTGGGCACGTTTAAAATCCAAAGCCGGGTTAATTAACATGATGATTTATTTTACCATTTTCACTCTATTTGTTTGGTTTTTCATATTACATGTTAAAGATTAATCACACTGCAAACAAACCGGGAAATTAATAAATTTGGCCCACTAACTTGGCTTAATTTTAGTTTTAGCCCACTAATTTGACACGCAATAATTTTGGTCCATTAACTTGGCACCCTTTCCAATTTTAGCCAATTAATTTGGCAAGCTATGTTTTGGTCCACAAACTTGGCTCTAGTGACAATTTTGTTCACTGATGCGACGAGACGCCGCCACCCAGTTAGTACTTTGCAGCACTAGCGCCACCCATTCATCAACTTTCAAAACATGGCAATTCCTTTTTATTTTTTGCAATTTTCCACGTCATTTAAATTTTTTAGTTACAAAAATAAAAACCAAAATAGAAAATTAAAATAAACAAAAGATGGATCAATAGATCTCTCTCTGTGGCTCATCCATCTGTCACCACTTTTTTTCCAATTTCAACATAACCCTAACCTTAAATCGCCCCCCAAATCTGCAATTCCACATTAAAATTCACCGAATTGTGTACCATATAGTTTCCCAAAATATGTTTACCTCTTCCCACCACAATTTTCATATGCTCTTATTTAAAATTAGATTTAGAGATTTGTTTTTTGTAAAAATCAATTATTCATGAAATTAGCTTAGCGCACATTACTGAATTTGGATAACAAGTGTTGTTGTTCATACTATTTTCTTCCTTAATATTTCATACCTTAAGCTTCTACAATAGAAATAGTGATAATAAGATTAGAATGTCGGACTAATTTTCTTTTAATTTTTTTTTAAATAATATTGCAGATTTCATATCCAAGCTTCCAACATCTGTGAATGAAAGGCAATATACATCTAAGGTTCCAATATTGTCCATGTAGCAAATAGAGAGAATGAATCGGGGAGGAAGAATGATGAGAGAGAGAGAATGAGGTTTGATCTGTTGACCCCTCAGTTTTTGTTTTAATTTGTTTTAATTTGTTTTTATATTGTTTTTTGTTTTTTGTGTTTTGAATTAAAGAAATTTAAATGACGTGAAAAATAAAAAAAAATAAAAATAAACGCCACAGTTGAAAGTGGATGACGCATGGCGTTGTGAAGTGCTGACTGGGTAGATTTTGGCGACTTGTGGCACTAATGACGGGCTAAAATTGTCACTGGTGCCAAGTTGGTGGACCAAAACTATTGCGTGCCAAATTAGTGGGCTAAAACTGAAAACGATGCCAAGTTAGTGGACCAAAACTATTGCGTGCCAAATTAATGGGCTAAAATTGAAATGAAGTCAAATTAGTGGGCCAAATTTGTTAATTGCCCCAAACAAACCTATACTAATTACAAAAGATTATTATTTGAAAACATTATTATAATGGAGGACAGTTACGTTGGTAGGTTTATACCTGGTATTTAGGTTGGACTTGTGCCTGTTGGATTATGGAGCCTAAAAATACTGTTGATTAAGACCTATACTGTAAATGCATGAAATTTTTTTCGTGATCCAACTCTTCGGAAGTGTTTGCTAGGGGATTAAGGAGGGTAGAAGCTCCTAAGGCGATTTTTTGAGGTTATTTAGGCAGTCCGTGTAAAATTCATATTAAGAGTGTGCGACTAATCTAAGTATTCATATGAAGTAATAGCAACCCTACAACAAAAATATACCGTAAAAATTCTAGCTTGTATCGGCTCCAAGTATAGTATTAGACGAACTGGTTAAACAAAAATATATCGTGGAAATTCTAGCTTGTTTCGTATTGTTGCGCAACTTAGCCTTCAGATAATTATTAAGTGGTCTACTTATTGCTAATCATTAGAGCCCATAAGACTTGGCCAGATGACTTTAGTAGAGCCGGCATGGATTATGACCAGGGTTGCAAACAATATAGTAGGCCTTATTAACATAATGCAAACACTCCTAACATGGGCTAATAAGTCTTTTCAGACTCACCATTAATTAACAAAATTACTCAAATCTTATGTAACATAATTTGTGTGCTGTTTTTTGCATCTCAGTTTTTCAATCATCCACATTGTTATAAAATAATAATAAGTGGTATTAGAGCCTTCGATCAAGTCAATGAAGATAGTTTGAACTTTGAACAACTGGAGGTGTTGAGTAATTCGACAAGCAATGCGTTCTGCACTTTCTATACAATCAAATAAGTTACTCAACAAAAGATCATGAGCAAAACGTTTAGATGAGTTGTTTCATATATTTCGTGATCAAGCTTTTATAAGTGATTTAGCAGATTATGTTTCATACATTTAATTGCATGTTAAAATTGTTATTTAGTGTCGATAGTAACTCGTGTACATAAAAAAATAGTACATAAATTAAAGTCGAGCCAAAAGTTGAACTCCTTCTCTTTAATACAATAGTTTCCCCGCTCGGTGCTTATGATTTTTATTAACAGGTTTGGAATTATGACCTAATTAACTGAATTATTTATTTGGGTTGGAACACCCTTGCCCGTGGTTCAAAAACTAAATGCTATTTTAGAAGAGACAAAAATAACAAGAACATTCCTTCTTTTATTCACTATATTTCACTCATGTTGTATGTTTTTGCCTTGAGTTTTTCCCCCCTTCCTTTTCTTTCAATTGACCACCTCCCTTTATATAGAAATTTTTAGGGACATGTGTCGTTATGCATGTGTTTACAGGTGTCGCTACGCATGTGGCCAAGCTTTAGGATGAACATACGTGTTGCAATGTAATATGACAATGTCTATCTTGATTGACTAAGTGATGAATGTACTACTTTATCTTCTTCCGAGGGTTTTCGCCTTTTCTCCGATAGGGTGCAGGTTGTCTTCTTTGCTTCCGAGGGCTTATTGCTTCTGGCAGTGACTTGAGGGCTAAGTTTGGGTATCCTCTTAGTGATAATACTGCTCCGATAGGGATGTATCCTAAAGTAAGTGATTAGGGGCATTTTCTCCGACGGGGTGTTTACTCGTGAGTTGAACTCCGAGGGGCTTTTAGCCTTCGTGGATAGGCTTTTCTCTTTCCAAGTACCCGGAAAGTGTTGTTCTTTGGTTCTTGCATCAATGTGCGGTTTCATTCTTTGAGTTGGCCGTCTGGGGCATTGCTCCGAGGGCATTTGTGTTAGGAGTGAATAGCAAGGAAGCGTTCTTGTCAAGGTTCTGGGACTCGGGAGTCCGATAGTTCCAACAGGTTCCGATAGGTTGATTATTCTGACTTATTTTCTTTGATGGTTCACACCTCTCGAAAAAGCCGAATGAGTGGGGTGGAATGCTCGTCCGATGTCGTGGTAGTTCCGATAGCGGTCTATCTGTAGGATGCCCTTTTCGGATGTATTCCGATAGGTGTTTTGTCTTGGTCTTGGATTCCGCATGTTGGGCAGTGTTTTCCGAGGGTTTTGCTTGGCCTTTGTGAGATAGTGTCTTAACATCCAAGCCTTCGTAGAATGGCATTGTTTCGGTATTTGATCTTTGAAGCTGTGTTCCGAGGGCTCTTGATGTAGCAAGGAAATATCAGGGCGTCATTCTTGCTCTCTGGTCCTCGGGATGCGCTCTCCGATGGCTTCCAGACATCTGAGGGTGCAGGGGGTGTTCTCGTATTTCGGGGGACTCGGGGCCCTCATGGTGTGACACCTGTATCTCGAGTATAAATAACGTAAATAACAATTTATCCGGTAACCTCAGTAATTGAATTATAGTATATTTTAAGCACGTGGTTTATTATTCTGTTAACAATTTTGTTAGCAATCGTTTCCCAAGATGCAACGACTAACTCTAATATAGTCGCACTGCAAATATTAAGAACAATGAATAAAAAAAATTGAATTCTCAAATAAAATAGAAGATAAGAAGAGAATGTATGAATAAACGATTTTGAAAGAAGTCGGAGCAGTCTATTTATCGATTACAAAAGTTGGCCTGTGGTTGAATAGACAAACACGTTTGTTCCACACATCACATATTTTTCCCGCCAAAATTTGCATTATTTTAGGCTGACTCTGTGACCATTCAGCGCTGACACGGTGTCACGGGGCGTACTTGTATATACCGACAAAATAACTCATCGACACAAGTAACTTTCACCTTCTCTGCCGTTGTTCGTCGCGATTCCGTTCTAAGAACGTTTTATAGGAACAACTATAAACTAGGCAACGATCGCATAAATCATTCATCTAAGCACATAAAATTGAATTGCTACTAAGATGTCAAGACTAAGAATCTAGATTGAATCATAATTCGAAATAAAAAGTAACTGCTTTTCATGCATCAACTATTTTCCAACATAGGTGATAAGGTGATACAAGGTTTTCACTATTCATGCCATGACCAATGTCTACAGTAGCACTAACAATTTAGAAATACAAAATGAGCATAAAATACAATAAAATTACATTGAGCCTATACTATGACTTGGGTCTTCAATCTTGAACATAATCTTCATAGTTGTGGGTCAATCACCACCTCGATGGGTCATCCCATCGAGGGTCTTTAAAATACCGATAGAGGGTTCTACTGGGCACCACTGGGCGGTGGCTCCCAACATAGCTGGGCGCCAACGCACGCCATCCACCCTTGCGGTTAGACGCTTGTGCAAGGTGACGTCCATCGAAGAGAACCGACACCTCCGCCTTTGTGGCCTTCCAAAATGTGCGTCATGGATGATGGGCAATGTTTGAACGCTGCGCGAGAGAAGCTAGGCATCCGAACACACGCTATCCGCCCACGCGGCAGGCACTCGTGCATGGCACCATTCGCCCGTTCGACGCGACACCCCCCACCCATGACATCTTCCCCCACCTAAGTTGGCGACATCCTTGATACCAGTGAGGCTTGAAATGCCTCGAGTAAGTGTGACGACGCTTTTAGGGTCTGCGTATGCTCCGAAGTGCGGTCTTCGTCGCTACATCCCATCCACTTCACCAAGTATTCATCAGATTTGCCCTTCTTGGTAGTTGCAACTCAGTGGACTAAAATATGTTCCGACACACTTCTTCGTGTGTTCTTTAGTTGTAGTTCGGGCCGGATGGGATGATTTGGAGAGTCGTCCTCCTGATATGCAAAATAAGGCTTTAAAAGACCAACATGAAGGACGTTGTGCACTTTGCACCATGTAGGAATAGCGACATTATAGGCCAGTCTCCCAACTCACTTAGTAACAGGGATAGGTCCAATATATTTCTGCATCAATCTAGGGTCTCTCCCCTTAAATGCCTTCGACAATCGGGGATCCGAGACTTTTGCCATTACTAAGTCCCCCACATTAAATTCGACAAAAAGGCGATTTTGATCAACATGTTTCTTCATGAGCCGTTAAGATTTCTCCAGATATCCTCGAACCATTTCAACATTTTTCTCCCAGTCCTTTGAAAATTCGCGTGCAAGAGGAGATGTGGCACTTATATTAGAGTCCACCGTATGTGGTAATAGTGGTTGCTGCCCGTTAACTATCTCAAAGAGGCTCATGTTGGAGGAGGAGCTTTTATGAACATAAAAACACAACTACCCAACATCTAGTAACTTCACACAATTCATCTGAGATCCACTAACAAAATGTCAAAGATATTTCTCCAACATCGAGTTAAATCGTTCCGTTTGGTCATTAGACTGCGGGTGGAAGCTCGAGCTCATATTAAGTTTGGACCCGAGCAAGCGAAATAGCTTGACGCTGTAAATCGAGAGTCATGATCACTGATAATATCCCGCTGTAGTCCCCAATACTTCACAATGTGCTTAAAGAAGAGAATTGTAGTCTTTCCTGCTGAAACATACTTGGGTGCAAGTATACACGTCGCATACTTTGAAACCTGGTCAATCACCATTGAAATCGAGCCTAGGCCCCCCAACCTTAGGCAATCCAAAAATAAAGTCCATCGTCTACCATTTTGGGCCAATAATACACTCTCTGAATAAGCACCAACATGCGTTGTTCTCCGGGATGTCCGGCCCAAACGGTGTCATGGCATTCTACCAACAAGAATTTCTGAAGGTTTTTGCCTGATAAGCGTGATTTAAGTATCGATCTGCTTATACTTTTGATTACTTATGATATCATATTTACTTGATTTCGTATTGTTTTGTATTTTCTTAGAATTTTATGCAGTCATGATGAAACTAACCTAAAAATGACCAAAATGGATTTTTTTGAAATAAAAAGGGTCGAGTTACTAATTTGGAGATTCAATGAAGGAAGACCCGAGCATAGGGTGATTGAAGAGTGAACATAAGAGGATTGCAAAAAGGAGGCAGAGACCAGCGCGATGAGAAGAGCGCTGAAAAAGGCAGATTGCGCAACTGCTGCGTGATGTCATATCGCGCAACTCAAGGGCCCCCACTCGGGTGCTTCCGTATTATCCCAGCAAGAGTAAGGTTAGTCACACAACATGCGAAAGCAACTAGAGCGTAATACCTAGATCATATTATATATGTCTTAATTATGTAGGTTTTGTTGAAGCGAGACTGATGAGTTAATTGGGTTGCAGATATAATATCTCTACTAAAATAACTAACAATTGGGTTGATTCCGTTAACACGGTAGGTTATTAGAGACTCAAAGGGGTGTGGTTGGGATAACTCCTGCCATATGCCACATATCTATTGGGCGTGTACCATCAAGCAAGTAACAAGGATTAGAACTGAAATATATAAAGATATCTTAGTGAAACCCGAGCTCTAAACAATCTTTCTTTATGTTGCTTACAAACTCAATTAAATCAATTATGTTCTAGTTTAGTTAGTTTAGTTTAATTCAAAGCTTTTGAAGTTTAATAGATTTAATTGCTTTCTTAGATTCATTGTCTTTAATTGTTATTTTGCCTTCAAATCCACAAAAACATAATTTACTGTTTTCTTGCATCTTAGATAGAATTCATTCTTGCATCCTAGTTATTAAGCATCTTAGATAAATTATTATTAGTTTTAAACGCATTCATTGCATTCTTAGATTAAATATCACTCACCCTGCAAACACAAGAGACAAAAGTGACGGTAGTTAGTATTCTGCATCTAAGTGATTCATTCAACAGTACACCACTCACGGGGATTCGATACTTTGTTTGTAATTATACTTACTATTTTATTATTACTTGATTCGTGCACTTGCGACACAGTGGGACTTAGGCGTGGCAATTATTTGTTAGCTTATATTCTATTTTGTTATCACACCAAACGCCACATCAAGTTTTTGGCGAAGTTGCCGGGGAGTAACAAATATTTTTGTTTCAAGTGAATCATTGAGCTTATTTGTTGAGATACTGGTAGCTTTTGTTGTTTGCAGTTGAGTAGCACGCATGGAGCCACTTAGTAAAATTTCACATGTACTTTTCAACAATAAGAAAAAAATACCCAAAAGTAAGCTGAGAGCATTGTTTCTTTCCAGAGTTGCACGAGAGTTAGGCCCAACTACACCAGCTAAAGAAGAAGAAATTAATAAGGAGATGCGTATATTGTTCAGCAAGCAGGTTGGGAAGTATCAGTTCAACGGGATCTACGATGAAGATCCGGTGCAACATGTCGCACGATATGAGAGTTTGTATGATGGCCTGATTTACAATAATTCACCAAGAAAGCTACTAATATTTCCTATTTCCTTGTCAGAAGTAACACTTGATTGGTTCACTAAGGTTATGACAGAGGACACAACATGGGAAATGATAGTTGAATAATTAAAAGTGAAATTTTCGCCAACCTCGGAGGAAATGGTAGCAAAGAGGGGAATTCTTAACTACGAGCAAGATGAAGGTGAGACAATTATGCAAGCATGGGACAAGTTCAAAGAAATAATCAGGAAGGTCGAACCAATGTGCATTCAAGGAGACACAATGGTGCAAGTTTTCTATTACGGAATGAGCATGAAGAATAAGCTCATACTGGATTACACTGTCCAGGGAGAAGGATTTTTTGAAAAAAACGTAGATAAATCTTACAAGTTGTTGGAAGCATTTGAAGAGGCTTTTGTAAAACTCCCTACGAGCCGGTTAGAGGAGAGCAATAGCATTAGAGGAGAGCTGGTTAGAAGAAGGAAAAGTGAATAAGGAAGCACAGGAAGAGAAAGACCACGGTGCAGAGTGTGACCCCTGATTCTTCACCGAACTTGTCGAGCTAACCGACAATAACTAAGCGTTGTGTGGGAGGCAACCCACAATAGTAAGTTTTATTTTGAGTCTAATATATAGTTCAATTTTTATTTTTGAGTCATATATAAAACTTTATCCCAATTTTTCTATGAGCTAACAATTGAGAGGAAAAATCGAAGAAAGTGAAAGAATATATGAGTTGAGGGATGAACAATCGAAGCAAGACGATATTGGACAAAGTGAGAACAACACAAATCAGAGAACGCATAGCAGGTTTTCTAGTAGCACGCACGATCATGACGTGCGATCACTGCACACATCGCGCCTCACACGCGCAATCAAGATGCACAGTCTGATTTAGTGGCGCAATAATTCTAGAAACTACCGCGTCCAATAGCGTGTCAAAGTTTACATTGCACAACAGACCGCGATGACCACATCGCGTCTCAAACTTTTCTTGCAGTACACATTTCTCAGTTTGAAAGGCATCAGGAGACATGCAGAAATCATAATCTATGGAATTTGGATGAGTAATCTCTAACTTTACCTTTCCTACTATACATATATTTTCCTTATGATTAAATTCCATTGATACGTGAGTTGTTTCCATTGTAATTTTATTTATTATAGGAGAGTTATGCAACTTAATAAAAAAAATCTAAATTTCTAATTAAGAATTCTCTAATTTATAACTCTAATTACTCTTACAATTCTATTACCTCTCAGAATTCATAAGGCTATTTCTTCTCTACTTCTCTTATCTATAAAAATTTCTTGATTTTTTTTGTTTTATTTTCCTTTTGTTCTTTGTAGAAGAACATGGCATCTGGAAGGTACTACACCATGGAGCCAATGACGGAAAGACCAACAACAACGGGGAACCTTAACATAACGCAAGACGAATATTACTTGAACAATTTTACTTGAAGAGGGTGCTATGAGAAGTATATCCAGTTGTTACGTAATGATTTTGTGGACGAGCAAGATTTTGCAGTTCTAGGAATTAACATGAAGAAAATCAACGTGGATCAAGTTGCACAGAGATCGAGAGTAGTTAATGACAACCTAAATCAACGAACTATGTTTTGATGAAGAAATCCATGGAGATGTGGGGCTCTTATCGAAACTCATCAAATGAGCTTGCATCGGAACAACTAACCACAAGCAAGGCAGTGTTTGAAATCAACCAAGAGGGGAAGCTTGAAGCTGATTATGGATTACTTAAAACTCGTTTGAAGGAGCTTTATTTATTCGTGAATTCGAGAATCTTACAGCCAAATTATGAAGGAAAAGTTTCATAGGAACTAGATAAGATCATGATGTGCATTAAAAGAGGTGATACACCCAATATCGGAGAAATCATAATCAAAGCTTTGGAGGAACACACCATCAATGGTCCTCCACATTTCATGTATTTTGGAGCACTCATAACAGTTATTTGTATCAAAGAAGGATGTCCGGAGCTTAATACAAACATATACCAGCGAAATCCATATCCCATAAATCACATTGTGAGGCAAGTGATAGAAACAACTTTCAACACTAACGAGTCACCAGCAACAGAAGTTGGAATGATGCATGGCTCATCCCACTTGCACCTCTTCTCAAACTGAATAGTGATAAGCTTTTCCCTCCAATTGGACTGGACGTTGGAATGATGCATGGTTTGCTCACCAACATCAACAATGCGTTCGCGTGAGCTAAAGGGATCATTTTGGTATCCCTTATGAACTCTAGTCCAAGAATCATTTTGAAACCGTCCATGACAACTACGAAAAAATTGATCTTCCCCTCAAAAGGTCCAATTTTAATGATCACGTTTCTCGCCATTCCGACAACAAGTTTAGCCGGCGAATTAATGCCCTTCACCTTTCCTATACCACTTTCTAGTGCTAATCATGGCGCGAATTGGTCTTCCATTAACCTTGACATTAATGTACAAAATGCCCTTCCTCCTCTGGGGCTTCGATGCTTCCCCAATCTTCGACACTTCAACCACCAAGGCACTCTTATCCCTCGGGGCCACCAACTCAATTTTTACGATTGTGTTGCACAAGTGCGAGAATGGCCCAAGGTTATCCTCAACTTCCAATACGTCCTCCTCTATAACGGAACCTTTTTGGCGTCTTTCTAAGGCAGTCACCATTGATTGTGCGGAGAACGTGCATTCATTCCTGGTGATTGAAGCTGTAGCATTGGCCAACTGTTTATCAGGACAATCTGTCGCACAATGTGGTCCTTGGCACAAAAAGCACACGCGCCGAGGACCACCACTATTCTTCCCAGGATCAAATGTAGATTTCCCTCTTTTTCGAATTGCCCTTACTGAACGCTGGCTGCTCGCCACCACTTATTGTAGCAAACGCTTGTAAAGGTCTATTACCTCTGCTCTTCTGAGGCCCATTGCCTTGAATCTTGCGATTATCTTTTCTCGGTTCTCTCTCTAAACTATGGTAATCTTGCAAACTCTCAGGGGCTCTTAAAGCCATATTCAAGTCTGTGACCTACCGACGTTGGAGCTCTAACCGAGCCCAAGGCTACAACTTATCTATATTAGACATGCCAAGAATGTCCAACATTAACACAGAATATTGTTTCACATAATCCTTGACGACACCCGTATGTCTCAATTCCCTTAAAGCCCATCGCGTGTTATAGTCGACATTCTCGGGTAGAAATCGTTGCCTCAAGGTGGTTTTCCAACTGTCCCACATGTCTAACCGTACTCTACCGGCTTGAACTTCTGCTAAGTAGTACACACCAAAGTCTGGCATCCCCGGCCAAGTAAGCTGGAGCAAAAGCAACTTTTCGGTTGTCATCCACGACATTCGTCGAAAAAAAGTATTGTTCCAAGTCAAAGATGAAATTCTCCACTTCTTTGGTATCCTTTGCACCAGTAAAGTGCTTGGGTTCTGGTGTTCTAAGTCTTTGAGGTGCATCAACACTGGCTTGTGGCTGATTAAGCAAGGCCTTCTGAAGGGTATCCACTGTTAGCAAAAGCGCTACAACATTTCTCCCATGATCTTTTGAGGCGTTATGCAGTGCTTGACACAAGTTACGACACTCATTCATTAGTCTGCCTAAGTTCACATAACACATCAATCCGTCCAACAAGCTCAAGGTTTTCCTACTTGAGTGAACCCACCTCCCCTTAGGGATTCGATTAATTGGAGCGCTCTCGCACTGGACTCCTCGACAGTAGAGAGCCATTCCTCCGCACACTGCTTATCAACAGGTGTTGGTATGAATCGTGTCCGCTGGAGATGTCATATGAATCGTAGATGGTTCAGCAGACCTCATGTCCGCTGGAGATGTCATATGAATCGTAGATGGTTCGCTAGCCATTGATTTGGCAACCCTATGGATCTGAACCGAACCTCTGATACCACCTGTCACGGGGCATCCTTGTATATACTGACAAAGGGGGCATTGTACGGTTAGTCACTCGTCGACATAAGTAACTTTCGCCTTCTCTGTTGTTGTTCGTCGTAATTCTGTTCTAAGAATGTTTTAGAGGAACAACTATAAACTAGGCAACGATCGTAATAACATTTATCTAGATTGAATCACAATCCGAAATAATACGTAAACTGCTTTTCATTCTTCAACTCTTTCTTAACATAGGTGTTACAAGGTTTCACCATTCCTGTCATGAACAGTGTCTACAATAGCAAATACAAAATGAGCATAAAATACAATAAATTTACATTGAGCATATACTATGACTTGGGTCTTTAATCTTGAACATAATTTTCATAGTTGTGGGTCAATCGCCACCTCGATGGGTCGGTCCATCGAGTGCCTTCAAAATACCGACACATGGTTCTGCTAGGCACTGCTGTGCGCCAGCGCACGCTGTCCGCCCTTGCAACTAGACACTTGTATAAGGCGACGTCCATCGAAGCGAACCGACACCTCCGCCTGTGTAGCCTTCCAAAATGTGTGTCATGGACGGTGGGCACCGTTCGAACATTGCGCCAGAGAAGCTAGGCGTCCGAATGCACGCCATCCACCCACGCGGCTAGGCGCTCGTGTAAGGCGCCATCCGCCCGTGTGGCGCGACACTCCTACCCATGACACACGGTGTGTAGGGATTGTTCGACAACTGAAAAACTTTTTGTCTACTAGACACAAATTGATTCGGTAGATACTGACAAATAATGATAGTTTTATTTAATTTTTATATTTTATAAATTAATTATGAATATTTAATTAATTACTAAATTAAATTTTGTCAAAAAAAATTATAGTTCATAGGGAAAGCCCAAGTCCAAGGCAAACTCAAGCCCACGACCCTGACCCAGGCTAAGCCGGACATACGACAATGACTGCGCGCGCGTGTGAACTATGACGTATGACCCACAACATCTATGTCTTTCCCCTTCAAAGAACGTGGTACTCCAAGAGGCCCAAACTCTTTACCAAACAAACGAGAGATATGGTGAAAATTTTAGCTCTAACTTTTCATGTGAGATGATGATTTTTCACCTTCCCACCATTTCCATTTCTTTCTTCAAGACAAATTATTGCAACTAGCTACTTTGAACATTACTGACTCTCATTCAATCCAAATTATTTTGGACTCATTAAATATACAAGATTCCACTACACGAAAACGTAGATTACTTTAAGCTAAAGAAATTTTAATTTTAATGGAACTTATGCAAATAAACTGTTAAATTCCAACATTTCGTTACTCAATATTCTCTAGTATTAAAATCTCACACATATTGCTTGTGAAAAAATCTATAATGTGCTATATCTATATATAATCTTTCATTTTCTTCCTAGCTAATAAGACATTTCATAGAGAGCACGCAGGAGTTTTATAGAGTGGCATTAAAGCTCTTTCCTAATCGACGATGAATTTGCCAATTATTCACAAAATATGATGCTTGTTCCAAGCTACATATAATTATTGTATTGAGATATAGTCCTCATGATTCGAGAACTATTTGTACAAAACACTTGAAGAGGTTTTAAATTCTAATACATGGTGTGACTTCAGAAGAGCAAATTAAAGATAATTGTTTCCGGCATAAGAAACTTGTTTTTTTATTCCATTATTTGCTAAGTTTTTTTCTCAGTAAAAGAAAAACTAGAGAGGCCGTAGTATATGAACACATCATTAGGCATGCTCTATAATTATTGTCACTGTTAAGGAACATAAGTCAACATTCAAGTACCAATCAGTAAAGTAAATTTTCACTTTGAAGCAACCAAGCGTGCGCCAAAAGATAAGAGTATGAGACAAATAATGCTGCATTGCTCCTTTATTTTATTTTACTTTTAGCTTTTTGGCGGCTATTATTCACACTTAAGCTACGGACAACAATAATTAGTGTATTAACATCACATTATTATAAATCCAAATATATACGTTAGAAGGATATATATTTTTCATATAAGAAGACACTGTTGTGCAAATTAAGAAACTGTGCATACGTAGTTTTTTTGATAACTAATTAAAACTATTAGTAATTAAAAGGTGATGTTTAGGCAGCACAAAACTATCATATATATTTGGAACTGATGTTTAGGATGCACAAAACTGAAAACTTTGTGACTTGGGTAAAATAAATAATAAAAAAGAAGAATATTTGGAGAAGTAGCAAATTACTTAAAAAATTAGCAATTACTTCAAAAATTAGCACACAGCGCTAAAAAAGTTTGTAGTATAATTTTTATATGAGATAACAGAAATACCCTTGGTGGACAGAAGTACTTCTAATAAATAGCACTACTGTCAAAAAAGAGTGTTTGTCTCAAGTGATTTTAAAAAAAGTGAGAAGCAGGACAAATACCAAATTCTGAACGAATTGGTGGTATCTTAAATTCAGTAGGTTGTTTGGAATTGCACTGGGCAAAGACCTTTCCATTGCTGATAAAGGCGAAGAAACGATCTCAGGTTGGAAGTGGACGTGGCGATGGCGGTGTAATCTGTTTGAATGGAAAAATGAGCAACATTATGAACTGAAACTCCTAATTAAAGACTTCTCTCTTGATTCCAGTAAAGGTGACAAATGGTGGTGGAAAACTGACCAAAATGACGCTTTTTCTGTAAGATCAACTTATAAAATCTTATTCTCATCGGACTCTTCTTCTTGCTCACCTTTGTTCAGAACACTTTGGGACATTGAGGCACCGTAAAAAAATGGTTTTCTTTGCCAAGAGAATTATACTTAATAAAATGCCGTCAAAGATAAATCTGGATCGAAGAGGAGTTCGCCTTAACTCCCATTATGTTTTTTGTGGTACCGAAGAGGAAAGCACGAACCATGTGCATTTTTAAATGTTTCGTCTCATATGACATTTGGTGTCAGGTCTACAATTTTGTTGAATTTTGAAGCACCTTTCGGTGGTGATTCTTGCACGCACATGCTGTAACTTTTTGGGTTATTGGCCCCCGCGTTAAATGGACCAGATTTTAGATGTTAGGCAATGTCTTTTGCATTTTTATCAAGTATTTAATATCTTGAGTCATGATTTTCATTGATATTCATCAAAAAATACTCTTCAGAAATGGGTGTATTTTGATAGCCGCAATAACATATTGTTCCATGGAGCTAAGGTCCAAACTATGGAAGAAATAAGCGTTTCCACCACTCTACCACCAAGTCAATTATGTTCCACTTAATCCCTCTTTCATAGCCACATATCTTTACGAATAAGAAATGGAAAATATTTCTCCTTACATGACGAAAGCTTGGGGAGCGAATGGGATTAGATACACCAGTAGTCCTAGCCGTAAACGATGGATACTAGGCGTTGTGCGTATCAACCCGTGCATTGTTGTAGCTAACACGTTAAGTATTCCGCCTGGGAAGTACGTTCGCAAGAATGAAACTCAAAGGAATCGGCAGAGGCCCGCACAATGTTTTGTTTAATTCGATGCAAAGCGAAGAACCTTACCAGTGCTTGACATGCCGCAAATTCTCTTTCAAGAGAGGGGTGTCTTCGGGAATGCAGACACATGTGGTGCATGGCTGTTGTCAGCTCGTGTTGTAAGGTGTTGGGTTAAGTCCCGCAACTAGCACAACCCTCGTGTTTAGTTGCCATCGTTGAGTTTGAAACCCTGAACAGACTGCCAATGATAAGCCGGAGGAAGGTGAGGATGACGTCAAGTCATCATGCCCCTTATGCCCTGGGCCACACACGTGCTACAACGGCCGAGACAAAGGGTCGCGGTCCCCATACTTTGTATCTGGAGTACTTCATTTGATTTTCTCTATAGTATTAGGCTTTTGGCGGTATTTGCTGTTCAATTTGAATAGTTTCTTTTGTGTAATTTTCTAATTATTCTAAAGTCTTATAAGTTAAGTTAATCAAATTCAATTTTTCTCACTCTATCTCAGAGTATCCATTCACTAGAAATTGATCTGCTTCCATTTCCACTTTTCGTAAGCGGGCCTCGGCTCTTTCCAGTTGTTCAATAGTCCCCCCCCCCCCCCCCCCCCCCCCGTGTAGTTCTTTTGAATTTCGAATAGTATTTAAGATCCTCTTATTTCAGTTATCTAAGAATTTCCGTTCATTTTTATACTTCCATAATCCCTTTCCGAACCAAACATGAACATTTCGATTCATTTGGCTCTCACGCTCAATTACTTAGGGTAAACTTTTTAAATTTTTTTAAGAATGTAATGAGCCTATTTTCTCTTTTTTATTCATAGGCCAAATAAAAAATGAAAAAAAAAACGAATCAACTGCAAAACTAAACTACTTTGAGGACTCTTCTCACAAATTTTTTTTTTGCACGAAAAGTAAATTTATTGAAACCTGAAAGAGTGTTAATACAAGAAGCAGGGTTACCCCCGACAATGAGCAATATGGCTTGAGACACTCTATACATCTAATAGTGCTCAGAACAGTACACAATCTAGCTAAGACTACATTAGGCTCTGGTCCAGGACCATGACCCTTTTTAGTCTCCTACCATGTCTACACTCCTATGACCCTCCTTGTCATTTCTTCAAGAGAGATCCCCCTCATTCCAGCTCCAGGCTCGGCCTGTGGCTGTACTCTCCTGGATTCTCTTTGCAAATCATGGCTGCTCTTTGATTGGTGCTCAACACTGATCCTTCTTCTCTTTCAGGGGAGAGTGAGGAGAGAGATAAGATGTTGTTACCTTTTGTCCACCATGAGCTGATTCCTTTGCATTCTGTCCTGGCATCAACCTGTTTGACTAGACCAAGTGTCATACTGTTTCTTTTCATTCAACACTACTCTACTCATGTGGGTATTAAGTATTCATTTTATCCTGCTAATATTATCTAGGATACACTTGATAAACCTGTTTTGTCTCTTACCAGACTTATGGACTATTCTGATCTGCATTTCTTGTGCAATCTCCTTGCATATGTTTTGGGCAGGTATAAGCTTCTGTTCAAAGATCATATTGTTCCTCCATCTCCACACCCCTGCCAGGATGCTTCCAAACATAGCAGCTCTTATTTGGAACACTTCTCCCTTTTTCCTGGATGCTTGGTTGAACCTTTCAATCCACTCTTCCAGACTCTCTTCTCTAGTATATACCCCTACTATCCTCATCATGGTAGTCAGTATTGGTGCCACTTTTTCACACTGAAAAAATAGATGCTCAAGAGTTTTATCAATTTTGTTACATAAACTACAGTTTTCATCATTTATCATATTGAATCTAGCAAGTTTGTCTCTAGTAGCTAGGCCCTTATGCATAATTTTCCAGTTTAAGAAAACCACTCTAGGAGGGGAGTAGTTATTCTATACCTGTTCATGCCATGTTACCTCAGAGTTTTCCTTATGATATAAATTGTAACAGATATCAATTACCTGCCTCTGCTGTGATTTCTTCCAGTCCTCTTGGATCATGTTTATTTTATTCAGCCTCTTCTCACAAAATTTTAAGTGCGTAATTGTCAGCAAAGTTGTTTCTCTTTTTTTTTCTTTTGTTCAAATTCAAAAAGAAAAATCTTACTTATATACAAGGCATAGGTCGTCGATTCAGCAAATGTCGCTTTTTCAAACAAGTGGCTCCAACCATTTTATCGATGAGTGTTCTTATTGATAAAATATTTATTTTAAAACTATTTCCCTACATTTGGATTGGCACAATCTCGTAATATTTGGGCTGCTAGGAACAATATATTATTCAAAGGTAAAACTAACTCCCATGAAAATGTTGTTGGGTATGTGCTGCACATAAACATGTGAATCCATAAACATAAACATATGATTACTTTTTAAGAACACGTAAACAATTAACATATAACAAGTATTGCAAAACTGAAAGTAAAATACGACAATAAGATAAATTCGACCTCTCAGCAACTGTAGGAAAATCCTTGGAGTGGATTAGACGAGTCAGAAAAATTCCGTCGAAGCATAGGACGAGTCGAAGGCTTAGCCCTCTCCCCTTAAGATTAATTTTCCCGGCTACCCTTCAAGCCCTCCGTGGAAAACGACCTCCCAAGGTACAACGTCCTCACACAATAAGGTAGTAAGTGAAGGACAATACTACCTTCTCAAATCGGACTCGAATCGTATTTGCAGAACTCAGAAAAAGAAAATGTTTATGCTATGAGTATGCAAAAAATATTTTGTGTTTGGGATTTTTGGATGCATTTTCACAAGACTAGAGGCCTCCATTTATAGTTGAGAAAACATGAAACCACCACAATACATTAAAGGGAATATTTATTCTTGTCATTGAAGCCATTTGATTTTATTCAAATGCTTTTGACCACCATAAGTGTGTGATATAATATCCAATAAATCTGAATATTAACTCTTAAATATTATTTAATAAAATAAATATTATATCATTTGCTTCTCATTAAGCAATTTTTAATTCACACACAAAATATTTATACTCAATTCTAAATATCTCCAACAAATGTAGTTGAAGCTATTAAAGTTAAGAGTTGCGCTTGATTTAAGGCAAAATATCATATGTTTAGTTACTCCCTCTTTGAAAGGATGAATCATCTCTTGCTTTGTAAACTTTGAACTTTGTTTTTGTAAAGTACTGCCTATGCTCCCTTTGAATAAATTCATTGTTGATAAAAAAAAAAAAAGAATTCCTTTGTGTAGTTATGATTTTGATTTATTGTATTTTTCAAATTTATAATAAATAAAAGTATATTAAGTAACAAGGGACATAAATATATAATTTGATATCTTGTTTAATTATTATTTTTAGTAATTTAAAATATATACACATTTAATTTTTCTTGAGATAGGGAGTAAACATGCAATTCTTTTATTGGGAAAAAACCAAAAGTAAAAAATAACCTCAACAAAAAAATGGAGCTACATAATAATTTCTTAAAACTTTCCATTTCTTTAGAAAATAAGTGTATGGAAGAAGAAATTTGGACTACGATAAGTAAGATCTTTTATAACTTTAATAAATCGCATTTAACAATATACACAATTTTGAGATCCTTATGAATAATAAACTTAATCCTCCAAAAAACAGTATACTAAAAAGGCTCCAAATGCAAAAAAAAAAAAAGAAAAGAAAAGAAAATTACGCATGTTACAGAAAAGATCGAATATGTGCAAAATTAATCCACTATTTTGTGATGCTCAACGACTCGTTTGCGATAATTTCTACAAGATCTTAAAATAAATAGTTCCATTTCTATGTTGCTTGTATATATTTATGATTAGGAGTCTTTCCACCATCTATTATACGTTGTATCTTTTAATTTATTTTTGACTTACAAATTAATTTATATTTTAAGCTGGCTTTGCATAAAAAATAATTGTCACCTAATCCTGAATCCTGTCTCCGCCCTTGGTTACTAATAAAATTTGAATAGTGTATATATCCTCTTCGTGGTTTCTTTTAAATTTTTTTTATCATCTATATATATTCTCTTCCTGCTTAAAGGAAAAACGCTTTGACCGTTGCTTTGAAATGAAATAATTAGTTTGGTAAGTATTCACATAAGTATATACGCGCGACTAAGACTAACAAAGGTCCATCAGTACATGCATGTATGTGCATAATTTTTATCAGTTCACATACCCCACTTTTATACTTAAAACGTATAAATTATTTTTTCTCGACTAAGATAGAAGTATACACCCCTAGCCGCGAGAAATTTAGATACCTAACTTACTGTCCATAATAATACCTGAAATATTCTTACTTTCGCGGGTCAAGAAAATTAATATGGTAAAGATTGAATTAATTTAAAGGTGGCATGGCAGCATACAAATTTTGGTCAAAGACGCTACTTATAAGAATACAACTAAGAATACTAAGAATAATCGGCAATTAAACATATCCTAACTGAAATTATTATAGAGATTAATATGCTTTTTACTAACTTTGAGGTTGTAAACTCTTACATCAGGTGACTAATTTAAGAGTTTTAATCAAACAGTTGAAAGTAAAGTTAGACTAGGTACAGTTCATGTTGACCCGAAATGATGAAAGATCTGGTCTTGTTT
Source organism: Linaria vulgaris (assembly GCA_948329865.1). NCBI lineage: Eukaryota > Viridiplantae > Streptophyta > Magnoliopsida > Lamiales > Plantaginaceae > Linaria > Linaria vulgaris. The sequence goes on along the minus strand of OX415249.1, from coordinate 127,862,408 downwards.
TAGTATAGTTTACTCGATTTTTTTTTCCAAATTAAAGTTAAGAATCATATTATTCTAGTATAGTTTAAACATATACTGATATACATAGATAAAAAAAAACTCAAAACGTGACTATTGTATACAACTGATTTTGCTTAAGCTCAAACACGATTTATTCTTCTTAAAGGTTGGACTTAGTTAAATGCATTCGTTATTCCATAACAAAAACCTATATTGTCGGATATCCAATCAAAAGTTAGTACCATCTAAGACAAATTGCAATTCTAAAATAATGATCAACTAATTAAAACCAATTACACTCAGAATTGCAATTCTAAACACGTGCGAACATGCTAGAACGAAATTAACCTACTTAAATTTGTATCGTGTCCTTACTCCCTCTGTTCCACTAAATTTTTGTATAGATTCAAATATATGCTGCAGTTCGGCATTTTTATTTTTCAAGTTTCACAACATAATTAAGAGATTTTGACAGACAATTATACTAACTCACCCTATGATCTTTGCGGAACATTTTATCCCATGTAAAAAACGTGAGTAATTAAGTTTATATATTTTTATCCGTGGTTAAAAATCTTCATATATACCATAGTGAAACGTCATATTGTAATATAAATCCTTACAATAAAAAGATACTTATGCAAAAAAAAAAACATAAAACATTATCGTTTATTTTTTATACCTTAAAATACAAAGAAATAAGCTAAAATCAAGGCCTTATATATGGTACGTATTTGAAAGAATAGACTAATCTGACTAAATGAAATTTGAACTATGTAATATAACTTTTGTAATCACACGAAATCATCAATTGAATGAGAAACAGATAGCTAGCCAACTGAATGTTAAAATTACAAGAAGGTGATTTTGACATTTTGACTCTTATTCATTTTCATCATTAAATGTTATAGGCTCCCCAAATCAAACTTGGACGTGATATAAGAACTAATCTGAACTAATTAATTCGCTATCAGGGGAAAATCTTAGAGGTAAATTTGAGTTGAAATAGTAAACTACACCGCCCTCGTGTGAAAAGTCAAAACCCAATCAGGAAAACCGGGCTCTTTTTTGACAAAAAAGACTTAACAAATAGTTGTGTCGCACTCAAGGAATCAAACCAACTATTTCTACCAATATTGATAGTTTCGATATTTCCTTTTTTAACTACCTATTAATTTGCCGAGAGTTAGAAACTGCGTGCAAAACGTAACTAAACTTTTTTCCTTTCTCAGACTAGTCTTACTTGTCCCTATCATGTTACTTTCTTCGTGTAAAGTCACTTCAGTCATTTCACTCTAATCAATTTTCGTTTTCCACACATGCAACAACAATTTCAATATTTGCTATTCTTGAAGGAAACTACCACGTAGTGATACATTACTCAGCTAGTGAAAATTATTCCGAAAGATGCAACATCTAATTATATTAGACATATTTATTTTTGTCTTATTTCATCTGAGTCACAAAATACCGTAAACTGTTACAATGAACTTGATAAATGCCAAAATAATGCTAATCAAATATAAATCGAACTAGTTTGGTCCCAAACACATATTACAAGCTGACTATGCAATAGAAGTAAAATCACAATATCTTTTAAGTATATCGAATTACTGAGATTCGATTTAAGAAATATTGAATTGGGTAACTCCGATATAGGGTATGTCGAATTGGCCTATATCGAATATGGATGCTTCTATATAGGAATGATCAATCTTGCTATGTATCGAACTGCGATGCTTCGATGTAGGATTGATTGAAGTTGTTGAATATCAAATTAGGTTGCTTTGATCGAATGCTATGTATCGAATCCGGAAGTTTTGATCGAATGCACTGTATCGAATCCAAGTGCTTCGATATTGAGTAGGTGAGAGCTGGTCTTGAATTCATGTTGAGAATGTCAAAGGATGGGGTATTTATAGACCCCGTCCCGCAGGCCCAAGTGGTAGTTGGTAAATGAGTATCGAATCGGGCTAATTCGATCTATCTCTCAAATCGAATTATGTGTATTCGATACTCATTTAACATCGAACTCATCATGTTTGATATACAATTTATGAGTTTTTCTTCGCAGGCTGGCCCAATATTTATATTGGGCATTTCTTAAAATACCCCCATCATATATAGTCCCCCCCCCCTCCCAGTTTGGGAGATGGTCTCGACTAGAGAGCGGGTGCCAAACTTCAAAACTTTGCTTTGATTTCGCCGACCTGTGTCATTCGATCTTGATATTGTTGAAAATTATGCCCCCGATTGAGAGCCAGGATTCGGAGAACGTGGGTTCCAAATATTTGCTTTGGATCTGGTGAGTATGACCTTAAAACATGTCGAGAGCTGTGCGCTTGATTTTTGCAGTTATTTCTTGCATATATGCATTAAATATATATAAATTATAGTTTACTTGGTTGATGACAACGGTCGAATGGGTTGGATTCGATTTTAGGTTCTAAATCGAATGGCGGGGATTCAATCTACATCTCGCCTTTTTTTGGCGTCGATCGAATTGAAGTATTTCAATGTTGCGTTCAATGTCGAATGTACCGATTCGACATCGATTTGATGGGCCTAATGGGCTTCTCTCGCCTCTATATAAAGAGGAAAGGGGCGTGAAGATTTCATTCCTCATTCCGCAGAGTTCAGTCTTACACGTGAGTAACATCGAACGGACACGGTTTGATACTCCCAACATCGAATGTGACTGATTCGATGTTGGGTGTATTGAACGAAAATCATTCGATCTAATGCCTTAGAAAAGGTTTCGTAAATTTTATTGAAAATGCAATTTTTTGCTTCTAACTTTCGTTTTTTTTTGGGCAGTTTTCTTGGCAATCAATTTGGTGATTTTGCAGCTTTAATCAAATTAGTTGATTATTTGCTTAATTTTGCGTCTCGTTATTTGCTTAGTTCATGGTGCTTTAACATATCGCGTAGTTGTCATAAGTATTGTGAGTGACTTATATGTGTAGTCAACTCTTTTTACTTTTTTATTTTATTTCAGTTTGTGTCGATCGAGATGGTGAGTTCAGAATCTTCGCCTACTCATGGTATAGAATAGGCTGCTTGAGAATATGTTGTACATGAATAGGCTCTTAGATGAGCTTCTTTGCCATGTGCATCAGAAAAGGCGGATTGAGTGAGTCTAGTAGCGGCTCAAGCTCCGGTTCTGTTAACTTCGTAGTGGATCCTGTAGGCGGTCCCACGGGTTCGAAGTTACCCCGAGGAGATGATAATGAGGTTGTTGAGGTAATCATCTTGATGAGGATGATGATCAACCGACATCGCAAGTTGGGGAAGACGATTTGCCCTCTTTTTCTGTTGAGGATAATCGTACCACCAGTGAAGCAGACGAAGAAATTGAGGTCATAAATAGGGAGATTGATGACTATGTAGAGGTCCCGAGAATGGCGTACAGTGATTATGTCACGGTTGCAGCATAGTCGCCCAGTTCTGCGTTAAACGTACATACGGAATAATTATAAATTAGTGATTCCCAGTCCGGATGAGCGCATAGATACTGCTGTCCCTGGTCATCTCACCGTGTTTGTGGGTCAGTTGGCTAACGGGTTACGGTTCTCATACTAGTCGAAAGACTTAGGCCAATCGTGCGGTCCCAATTAGTTTTGGGCGCTCTTCGTGGTGTGTAAGAGGGAGGTAGGATTTTCTTATATTAAAGGAGTGATGCATCATAAGTTTCTGAGAGGTGAGTCCTCTAGTCATGGATTTCTCTCTTGAGGAGAGTTATGAGGAAGAGTTTGCTACGTATCGTCGGGATTGGATTGACGTACCGAAAGTTGCGACTCCTCGGGATGTAGGTTCTCCTATGTGGAATTGTAATTTTAGGGGAATTTGGTTCGTGACCACCAATTTAATATTAGAAAACTCCAGTTCGGTATAACAAGAGATTTTCGCTTGGTATACATTATGCGTCCTTAATTGATGTTGCTATCTTTCTTTGAATTTTGTTATGTTAATAATGTTTTTTTTCTTAGGCGAATTCATCATGAACCGTCACGCCCGCATCAGTCGAGTATTGGCCACGAAGAACGAGGGTTCCCAAACAACTGCTACTATTCTAGTGCTACCCCTTAGGAAGAGGAAAAACAAAGGCAAGAAACCTAGGGATGAGGCTTCCGCATCTGCCGAAGCCAAGGCACCGCGTGATCCCTTTGAGGATCTTACGGGCGAAGGCGTGAAAGTTCGCCTCCCCCCGCTGAGTTCAATCAGGCGAGAGGTTTTGATGGACATGCTCTAGATGAGAGAGAAACTACTGAGCATGTTGAAGTGGTTGCGCGGGCTAAAAGAAGGAAAGCACCCCAAACCCGTTCGCAGACTAGGGGTGTCATCCCCCCGACCCCTTGTGCATCCTGTCCGATTCCTTCGAACGGTCCGGGTCCCATTGGTGGTGCGAGTGCTAGAGCTGAGGCAAGGCAAGGTCCACGGGTCTGTGTCGTGGATTATCACCATTATAAGGAGAAGGCAATCAATGCTCTGAAGATCCTCCTCTTGAATCTCACAGTGCCCTTCGCGGCATCCGCTGAGGAAAGGAAGAAGGTGGGGCGGGGTGCACTCCACATGATCAGTGCAGTAATGTTGTCATTCAGTCTGATATAATCTTTCATTTATTCTTCTTTACTTAACTTTTTGTTGTTTCTTCTCTAGACTGGAGGGGTTCTTGATTCAATGATTGAGGGGTTGAGGCAGGCCCACGAGGATAGGGTGAGCGGGTTCGAAAGATTGAGGGCTGAATTTTGGGACAACGATTCTGAAGCTCTAAAGGCCGCGCTGGACGAGAAAGAGAATGCCTTGTAGCAAGTGAGAGACTATGCTACTCGGGCTAGCGGTGATAGGGAGGCGGCGAAACTCGCGAAGGAGATCGTGGATCATTTCGAGTAGCAGGTCACCAACATGCGAACTAGTAAGAATGCGCTGAAAAAACGAGTCGCAGAGCTTGAGAAAGAGCTCGCCGCTGAGAATGAGAGGACTGCAGAGTCCGAAAATGTTGGATACACCCACTGCTTGAGCGAGGTAATTGGCTCTTTTCTTTGATATATATATATATATATATATATATATATATATATATATATATATATATATATATATATTTCTCTATTCTTCCTTGTTAATCTTGTTATGTCGCTTGGTTATGTTCCTACTGCACAACAAAAGGTGGAGATTGCCAATGAGTTTCTTCGGAGCAACACCTTTCAAGAGTTTAGTGCTCGACGAGGGGCCCGAGATGCAAAGAGAGCGCAAGTTCTCACTTTTCAACATATCCCACAACACTCGCTATCTGCGTGGCAGGTTCAACCCGCAGTGGTTGGACTGATCGCTGGGACTTAATAGGGAGCCTCTGATGTTACCCGTCGAGGATCCACCTGTTGCTACAGACTAATTCGCGAGCCGTCTCGAAAGCGAGACCCTTGTTTATCGAGGAACGTCTCTGCCTCCTCCAATGCCTGCCATTTATCCCTCCTTAGATGATGAAGATGACGTCGAAGTATGAAGACCTTGATTTTAATTTTCTGCTTTTATGAACAATTTGTTTAATTTGGTTTGGCGCTGTGTCGCCCGTTTGTTTTGAACAATTTGCTTGCTTAAACTCCTTTTCGTATATTTCTTGTTTTAACTCTCGCGATTCCTTAACTGCTTGTTTATTTGCATAATTTGCTTACCTTTTCTTTCAAATGCAATTTTCACAATTTACTTTCTATTTTGACAATTTATATGTCGTATAGTAATGTAGAATGACTTTGACATATGTGTTCAATGCCTTATCACCGCATCAAGCGTCCATTATCTTTTACTTATCATTGTTTTGGGACTTTTAGTCAGCACTTGTCTTTAGACAGAGTGTCCGTCATTTTTCTTCATTTTCATGGATTTACGGTTAGCATTTATCATTTTAGACAGAGTGTCCATCCCGTTTCTTTGTCTTTCGTAATTTACGGTTAATACTTGTCGTTTTAGACAGAGTTTCCATCTCGTTTCTTCATCTTTAGGGATTTACGGTTAGCACTTGTCGTTTTAGACAAAGTGTAGTCCCGTTTCTTCGTCTTTAGGGATTTACGGTTAGCACTTGTCATTTTAGACAAAGTGTATGTCCCGTTTCTTCTTCTTTAGGGATTTACGGTTAGCACTTGTCGTTTTAGACAGAGCGCCCGTCTCGTTTCTTCGTATTTAAGGACTCTTTAGGTCCTACAATTCGTCAATGTTTGCGGTACGGGATTCTGCATTATCTACATTCGTTATGTTAATAATTCAAGAATTCAAATCAAATCAAAATAATCTCACGGGGAGATACAGTTGTATTAAAAAATAGGTCAAAGCTTGTCTTTATAAGCTCAGTCGCCTATGTCTCCTCAGGTAGTCTTTAGGACTCAAGTCTTTTGTGTCCTTATTTTAGGTTAGTACATAGCGGCCCCTCATACTCATCAAGGTAGAGGGGGCGGATAAAAGTTATTCAAAATGTGCAGAAAACTAAAGACTTGGCAAAATGAGATAAGAGCATTTCAATCAATCTCCTCCATCTACACGGGTCCCAGAGTGTTCATCGCTTCTTGTTCCTCCCGCGGCGGCAATCTGAGCGATGTCACATAACGTTGCCACTTGTCAATGTGGTCCGCTATAACTTCACCCGTTCCTGCAGGAGTTGGGAACTTTACCATTTGATGGTGGGTTGACGGCAGTGCCCGAAATGCGTTTAGCGCTGGCCTTCCCAAAATGGCGTTGTATGGCAAAGGCATGTCAATCACGGTGTAATCTGCCAGTAGTGTTCTTCTTCGGGGCGCGGTTCCCACTAAAGTCTGGAGTGAGACCATACCGTGGGGCACTATTTTTAGGCCTCCAAAACCATGAAGTAAGGTTCTGACCGGCTCCAATCTCTCGTCTCTCAACTCCATTCTCTCTCATGTTGACCTCATTAGTACATTCACGGAGTTTCCCTGGTCCACCAACACTTTCATCACGCCGAAATTGGCTATGTCTGCCTTTATCACTAATGGAGAGTTCAATTTTCCTGTCTAGATGGCTTGAGCGCACAGCTTGCGCATATCTGCTGTCGAGAAAGTAACTACGGCATCTCAATTCTCAAAAGATCAACAAAACCGACAAAACGGTCTGATTCAATGAGCCTGGTGATCTTTTTCTTGCCATTCGCGGAATCTGCCCCGACTTATCCACCTGAAATCATATTTATGATTCATCTCCTAACGTTGTTGTCTGCAATTTGGGGGTAGTCCAGCAGATGTGGATGGTCGATCACTTTTTGTTTGTCCTTTCTCGGTGAGCGGGATCTATCCATGTCTGCGTTGTCCTTCTGCTCCTTTAATTTCCTGACATACTCCCCGAGTTTGTCACCCTTAATCAGTCGCTCAATCTCGTCTTTTAGATCTTTGCAATCCTCAGTTTCATGGCCATTCTATTTGTGGTATTCAAAGTAATGGGTCGACAACCTTGTTGCCTTGGAGTCCCTCATCGGTCTTGGCTCATTCAGCCAACCCTTCCTCTTTGCCGTCCCAAACACTGTCATGATATTAGCATTTAGGGGCGTATATCGTCTTGGTGATGTGTCCCTGTACCTGTTATTCCTGTTTTTGTTGCGGTTCTGCTCTTCTCTCCCTCTTTCCATTTCTCTTGGGGGTGCAACAACAATTGCCTTGGTGGCCATCTTCTCTTCGTGATGCACCACTTGCTGCACGATTTTATTTATTTCTTCGATGCTCTTGGGCTACAACATGAGAAAATCCTCGATGAAGGCCACATTGTTGGCTGCACGAAAGATTATTCTCATGATCATTTCTCCCTTGGGGCAGTTTATCTTAGGAATTCCACGTTGAAGCGGCTCATGAAATCCTTCAAAGTTTCTTTTGGGTCTAGCTTAATGGAGTATAGATGGGAATGGTGCAACACCAATCTTGATTGACTCGAAAATTGATCTCCAAACATCTTTCTCAGTTGCTTGTAGGTTTTAATCGATCCCGAAGCAATTCGGGTAAACCAATCCAGTGGTACCCCGACCAAGGTAGTTGCAAATATTCTAGCCTGTATGTTCCCTTTGAACTCGTACAGAGTTAGCGTTGTGTCTAGTCGGAATAGATGATTGTGGGGATCTGTCTTACCGTCAAAAGATTTCAGATCGGGTATTTTTTTCCCCATACCCCAAAGTTTCTGCCTTTATCTCCTCACAAAAATGGGGGCTCTGGAGAGCACTTCCCAAGCTCTCCATTCTACTTTCTACTACTGCTCTTTCTCACTCGAGCCTTTCTACTTTCCTCGATACTTCGACTTGTTCCTCTATGGAGTCATTGTCGCGACTCTCCCTGAGTCTTCTCATATTGTTCTCATCATGTCATCCCAGGTCGTCGTGTCGACTTTCCTCTCTTCTCCTAGTGTCGAATTGCCTCTTCGACTGCACCTCAGCCAAGTTAGGGCTCTCCCTACAGTAGTCCACCCGAGTTTCATATCTGTTTCTCACATCTGGGCCCTTGGCCACAGATCGATGCTCATGCACGCCATCACTGCGAACTAATGGAGGGGGCGTTTGCATTGGAAGTGCAGGTAGTACCACAACGACAGCAAACCAGACCATTTCCATGATCTCATCCCTGAGAGCGTTTGGTAGTGAAGGTGTCGTAGCTGTCGCCCACGATGCGCCTGCGTTCGGCGTTGGTCAGTCTTATCCTAATGGTCTAGGCAAGTCACGTCTCGCGGGGGTGGGCACTTTGGTGGGTAAGGTTGACGGTCTTTCTGTTGATAGGATAGTCTGATTCACCGTTGCTTGTTCCCCTTCATCATTGTTACTTTCAATTGCTCTACTTCGTGATCTGGTAATTCTAGATGTCATGCACCAACGGTTGTTGGCTCAAGTGGTAAGAGACTTGAGTTCACTTAAGCAAGGTCTTGGGTTCGAGTCTTGTGGATGTAAAAAACACCGCTGGGAGAGCCGCCCCCTCAAAAAGGGCCAGACAGTACTCGGCTGGATTAGTCGCATAAGCGGACACCAGTGTAAAATCAAAAAAAAAATCTAGATGTCATGCCTAATAAACTAGGAAATGTGGTGTTCCCACAGACGGCGTCAATATTTTGGTCTTATTTCGTCCAGGTCACAAAACACCGTAAACTATTGCAATGGGCCTAATAAATGCCAAAATAATGCTAATCAAATATAAATCGAACTAGCTTGGTCCAAAACATCTATTACAAGTTGACTAGGCAATACAAGTAAAATCATAATATCTTTAAAGTATATCGAATTACAGAGATTCGATTTAAGGAATGTCGAATTGGGTAACTCCGATATAGGGTATGTCGAATTGGCCTATATGGAACCTGGATGCTTCGATATAGGAATGATCGATCTTGTTGTGTATCTAACTGTGATGCTTTGATGTAGGATTGATTGAAGTTGTTGAATATCGAATTATGTCGCTTCGATCGAATGCTATGTATCGAATCCAGAAGTTCGATCGAATGCAGTGTATCGAATCTAAGTGCTTCGATATTGAGTAGGTGAGAGCTGATCTTGAATTCGTGCTGAGAATGCCAGAGGACGGGGTATTTATAGGCCCCGTCCAGTAGGCCCAAGTGGTAGTTGGTAAATGAGTACCGAATTGGACTAATTCTATCTATCTCTTAGACTGAATTATGCGTATTCGATACTCATTTAACATCTAACTCATCTTGTTCGATATACAATTTTATTGACATTTCTTCGCGGACTGGCTCAATATTTGTATTGGGCCTTTTCTAAAATACCCCCATCAATATTGGCCCCTGATTTGATAAGCTGATTCAACAATTTATAATGGATTTTTTTTACCATCTCACTTGAATCAATTTTGTCTTGTACGTCGTATACACTTGTCTCCAAACAACACCGTAAGCTAAGTCGAGGTTGACCTAAAGTAGATTATATGATGCTTAAGTCAAATATGTTTTTTTAGCCTAAGCAATTGGATCAACAAATTTACATGGAATGTCGATCGAACACTTATTCAGTTTCTATTGAACTAGAGACTAAGCCAAGTCGACTATTGTTCATTGTATCTCGATGTAAGTTTAGCTTTGATTGAGTTGAAAAATTAATCTCGAAGGTCGAGTCCTCTGGTCAAACTAGGTCAAATACATGACTACTTAAGGGTAGAATTCTAGCTCCTAGATTGGATTCAAGGGGAAAAATCAAACTACATACCATAAGTTGGCTTCCTAACACAAATGGTACCATAAGTTGGCTCCTTACGGTTTTGGTACCATAAGTTGGCAACACGGTGGTAAAATTCAATTGCCGCCTCTAAAATAAATGTTGACCGCCGTTGACCGCCTTTGAACGCCTCTAAAATGAGCTAAGGGTATGAGGAGAGTTGATTTTCAATTTTTATTTTATATATTTTTTTATTTCTTTTCCAAGTCAACGTTCTAATCAGCGTACAAGTGTCAAATTCATGCCATAATTTTTAATTTGGGGGTCAACGGCGGTCAACATTTATGTTAGAGGCGACAATTGAGTTTTACCACCGTGTTGCCAACTTATGGTACCAAAACCGTAAGAAGCCAACTTATGGTACCATGTGTGTTAAGGAGCCAACTTATGATATGTAGTTTGGTTTTTTCCCTTGGATTCAACACTTGGACAACAAAATCAGGATCTTTACATCGAAATTAAGGTTTTTGGGTTGAATTACTCTTCATGGTCGAATTGGATGTCGAATTTAAATTGTGCATCAGCATTGTGCGCCTTTATCAATTTAACTATAGTTCCTTCTACCGAGGTTGGATTCATAAATCGTGTCTTTATAGAATATAATACACCGTGTTCATTAATCATTACCGAATAATGGCACATTACGAGCAAATAAATTTAACAAGAACATGTTGTTTCTATACGTAGAGTTAACACCAACATTTTTTATTACCTAATCAAATTGTTGTCTTTTAATGTATTTCGGCCCTTAAATACTAAAATTCTAGGAATAAATGACAATTTACAAAGACGAGAAAATCTGATAGCTACTAAATTACACCCTAACAGCTGAAATGTAATTTGAGTTTATGGAAAAGGGTTAACTTAATTAAAAAATTACTAAAAGTGGAAAAACGCTCTAACAAGGTCCTAAAAAATTAAAAACTGGCCTAGATTTAAATTAACACGTGACAAGTACATATGGATTTTGATGGTTTCTGATGGAATCAGGCTGCGAACAAACTCCAAATTATCCTTTGATTTTGGGACCATCTAAATTTGGCATTAAATCTAATTGCATTCGAGAGTTTTTTAGAGAGAAATTGTTCTACGCTATGAGACATGTCATTCATGGAGCTTAATTAGGGAGAAAAGGTATATATTTTGTTATTTGTGAATGTTTATTCTTTACTTTTCACCCACCAGTCTCCTTTTTCGGGGTGTTAATTAGCAAATTCATTTTTAAGGAATCCATCTAGAAACTATCACCATTAATAATTCATCCTATCCCCTTTCACACTATCGGATTTACTAATTAAACTCTTCCTTTACCTCACAATTAATTCTAATAATATTGGGCCTTCTCTAACGTGGACATTTCATTCAATAAAATTCTCGAATTTTCTATTATGTATAAAGTATCAGTTATGAGGACATGCATCGCGTGACCGGATATTTTTTTTCATATAAAATTAAGACGATAGCACTATTTTAATGAATTATTTTGGCAATCTGCCGAAAGCTAATTATGTTTTTCGCTGCCATTCATCTGCTCGGCATAAACCTTATTCCATGATAATAAAAATTGCAGGATTCATAGTTTTTTTAGAGAATAAGGAACTAGAATATAACTGTGATTGATTAATCTCACGTGAATCGAAAAGGAATTAAACTACATATTTTTGCACTAAAATGCGATTAGCTTCTAAGAGCTAGCGCATCAAATGGTAGCATCTAAGTAAATAAAATACCGCTTAATTCACAATCTTCTACCCAAGTACTTGTAAACTAATGGAGATCCTAGCCAAAAGCTCAAAAAAATGGGAATCCAAAATGGAATCTAGCACAAAAGTAAGGGCAGAGTAGACAAGCTGGACTTTTTTTTTTTTTTTTTTTTTTTGATTGGTCTAATTCTCCTCTTCTTTATATTAATGACTAGTTGTGTGGACTACCTCTATGACTAGCTTGTGCTTCAGATCACCCTTGTTTAAATAGATTCTTTTCTATGATAAAAAAAAAAAATATTATATATTGAGATTGATTAGTGTATTTATACTTCATATATAGTACTTCTTTAAAGTGCAGGAGCTCATAATATTTTCAGCACTTATATAGTACTTCTTATTTGTTCTCAATAAATTATAACATGTTGTCGTCGATCACGACGAGGCACTATATAATACATCTTGCTAATTAATAAAATTGTAAGAAATAAAAGTTTGATGCTTTATACTAAATTCATTTAATCTGAACACGACGAGAGTGGCTTAGTTAACGGTACCACGCACATACGTGCATCAAATGTGTTCAGAAAAAAAGAATGCAATAACAAGAAGCACAAGTGAGTGCTTCAACCTCGTCAGAAAAACTTCATGGCACGAAGCGAAGAAAGAACATTGAAAATTATAGGATCTAGTTTGAAGATTTATAATATCAATGTGATGATTATATTAATAACATTAAAAATACGCATATGGTTATACGATATGTGCAAGACGAACCTATACATTAAATAAGATATTTTTCTCTTCTTATTTGAGGATCTATAGTGATTCCCAACTTTTTCAAAATGACTTAAACCCCTAACCTATCAATTACAAGTGCAATTTATATTTTCCGAGAAAATTGAATCCCTTAAAATTCAAAGAGTACAAATGGATACTCACCTCTTAGAAATCATTAAAAGCAAAAAAAAAAAAAAAAAAGCTTTAGAATTATTCCAAGTGTCCTTATTCCATGTCCATATTTTGATTTAAATCATTTCAATTTGACCTATCAGTTATGGGTGAAGGTCTTACCACTAGCCCAGACTTCATCATCAAGAAAATAGCTTAGTTTAAATACAACAAAAACTTATCTAAATACGCCAAATCATGTGCTCCCACAAAAGTGGATACTGTGTCCTAAAGATTTCAGAACATACACCACGATAAAAGATTAACAAGAGGTTTCTCGTGAGAAGACCATTCAATTAGTAAAGAGTATTCACATAGGTAACATTGATCAAACCTTTTGAGACAAGATTCACAACAAAGCAAAAGTCGACTGAGATATGTTTGAATTGGATGCAACGAATAACGATAGATATTATCACGACAAATAAGTGGAATGAAAGATAAAAAAACTGATCAAGCTCACCAAAAAATGTTGAATCCAACGAATTTTATCATATGTTGAAGCTAAGACACAGTATTTTGCCTCAACTGAACCAAGCCCTTTACTTTCTAAAAGATCAGAAGATAGATTGATCCTAGATAGACAATATAAGTCGATGTAGAGCCACCGACCAATCTGAATCACTAAAGGTGCCACATTTTTTTTGGCAATGAATTTATTAATGGAGTACAATGGGCACTTCAATCCCAAGTATACAAGGAATCATGATTAAGAAATACAATCATTAGAGTCGTTACACTAGTCCACAAACTAATATGTACAATCATAAATTTTGATCTAATCCATATCTACACTTTTTACTTTATTGTTTCCACCACCTTGCTTACATCCACCATGTCACCAAAAGCGTAACTATTTCTCATCGTCCATATGACCCATATTATATAACACAAATCTCATTCCAAATTTTTCTCCATATCTATGGGTCCTGAAAAATGTTTGATAAGGATAAGGTAGCAAAAAACGAACATCAACACTGGTGTTACGACCAATATTGCTACAACACTTACGAACTCTAGTATTGTTCATAGGCCTATTGTCAAAAGTTAAACATAGCAAAAAGTGAAGAACACAATAAGTAAACTGTAAAGCAGATTATATAACTATAGTTTACCGAGCCTTTAAGAAAAAATATTCACTATGATGAATCAAGAATTTACAAAACTAACTCTTGATATATTCAAAGAAAAACTCAATCGTAAACATATGAGTATAGATAAAACTCAATATTGTATCTTGTAATCAATTAGGAGGTGAATAAAGATAAAACTAACATTACTTTAAACCAAAGTATCGTAGTACAGTTGACCCAACACTTAGTTTCTTTTCTCAGCACGCAGCTTTAACACATGCACTTACAATTGTCTAAGCAAACGATTTCATCCAAATCTCTAAATAAAGTATCTTGGAATGGTCAATTGAGTGTGGTCTGAAGAAAAAACAAAAAAATTAGTGTTGTCTGAACAATAAAGTATCATGGAATGGTCAACACTTTTTCTTTTGATATGAAACAAAAAACTACATATTGGACTATTGAAGAGCTGGGTTAGCTTAAACCACTCATAAGAAAGCATCTAAGGTCAATAAATCAAAGGACATTCAAAGAAAAATTTGAGCTTTTGACTGCAACTTGGCAAACTTTGCATAATTCTAGATTTCCTTCACCAGTCACTCTATAAGACTTTAAGATAATATGTGGAAGTTATATTCTTCTGATTAACTTCAAAGGTATTAATACAAAGTTACAAATCTAAGTTAGGTAACTAAATCACAATTACAAGTAAAGGATAAATACAAAAGATACAAAAAAATTTACACAAGATATACTAGCTTGGTCTATTACACCCCTGGAAAATCGACGTTCCATCAACAATGGAGAATTTGGAACGCATAAGTTGAAAATGAGAACGAGCTAGGGGCTTCATAAGAGCATCAGCCAGTAGATCAAGAGTTTGTTAACAAGATCACGAACAAAATGCAAGTCCACCGAGATGTGCTTTATTCGCGAGTGTTGTATTGGATGAAGAGAAAGACAAATGGCTCCCATATTGTCACAATGAATAGTAGGTGAGGGTGCAATAAGGGGACCGATTTCACCAAACAAATGATACTATCATCCTCGATTGATGAGCGAGAGACCATGTGCTGCTTGCGAGAAGTCCAAGAGATGGGATTCGGACCAAGGAACACGACATACGCAGAAGTGGACGTCCCGTGCAAAGAGTCTCCCACCCAATCGGCATCAGAATAGACAAATAAGACGTTTGAGGTCGAACGACGAAGTAAAAGTCCATAGGAAAGAGTACCTTTTAGATAACTCAAGATGCGTTTGAGGGTTGTCCAGTTCGTGTCCATGGGGGATGCTATATGCAAGGCAGCCAACCACAAATGTGATATCAGGGTGTGTGGAAGTTATATAGTGCAAGGCACCAATAATTTGGCGGTACAACGTGGGATCAATAGCTGACTTGGACTCGGGGGCAGTGGAGTTAGACACCATTGGAGTGGCTCGTGGCTTAGCGTCATCCATCTTATGACGGGACAAAACATCAACATTATATTTATGTTGCGAGAGGAAAGGTCCCTCAAGGCAATGAAGAACCTCGATGCCAAGAAAATATTTCAACGAGGCCATATCTTTGACTGCAAAGCGAGCGCTAAGACGCGAGATAAGAGAGGAGAGCAACTCGGGGTTGTTGCCCGTAATAATAATGTCGTCAACATAGACGAGCCTGAAGCAAAGTACCTTATCACGAGAGTAGATGAACAAGGATGCATCAAACTTTGTTTGGACAAAACCAAAAGAGATAAGGGCAGAGCTAAGTGCCAAATACCAAGCGCACGGAGCTTGATGAGTAACCGCAAGAGTAAGTATCGTGCGAATGGTGATGGGTTTTACAACGGGGCTGAAAGTCTCCTTAAAATCAATGCCCGAGCTTTGTACTTGTCAACAATATCGTTAGGAAGGCGTCTGATACGTAATACCCATTTAGAGCCAATAATATTGTGTCCCGATGGTGCATAAACAAGGGACCAAGTGCAATGACTATCAAGAGTTGTAATTTCCTCATCCATTGCCTTGTGCCGATTCGGATATTTCAACGCTTGACTCATACATGTGGGCTCAAGGGGTCCAACCAATGGGTGCTCAGTGGCAAGATTAATTTTCTTTGGTTTATAGATGTTGTTGCGAAAGCGGGTGACCATGTGACGATTCCTGGCAGCGGGAGGAGGTTCAGAGGATGACATAGACGCGTGAATGGGTTCTGGTAAGTATGGGACTTGATCGGGATGGGACTCTATAGGAATCCGCAGTTCGGGTAAGGTCAGGATCCCACAAGTCGGGTCGAGAGTCGGTATTTCATCTCCCGAAACTAGCAGAAGAGGTGCTTCGTGAGGTGCGACAGGTTTCGTCAAGATCAGGAGTGGGTCGAGAGCTGCGGGACTGGGGAGTGGGCCAGTGGGGGTCCCAAGACGGGCAGTGGAGGAGCAATAAGACCCGTAGAACGCTTAGAAGATCCAGACAAGGTGTCCACATAACAAGAGAAGCCCAGAAACACGTCCTCTACAAACCGAACATGGCGTGACACATAAACCTGATGCAAGTCAAGATCAAGGCATTTGTATGCCGACTAAGTAGTGGAATAGCCAATAAATAAACAACGGCGAGATGAAGGATCAAGCTTTTCTTGAATATAGGGCCTAAGATGAGGAAACCATAGGCAGCCAAAAACCTGTAAGTGCAGATAATTAGGCAAATGCCCCTGCAAGATAAAGAATAGTGACTCTCCTTTGAGGGCAGGCATAGGAAAGCGATTCATTAAATAAACCGTTGTTGCAAAAGCAAAGTCCCAAAATTGAGAGGGAAGATTAGCCTGAGATAGTAACATGCGGCCAAGAAATACGACTTGCAAATGACGGCGTTCGGTGGTACCATTTTGTTGTGGTGTATGCGGCGCAGTTGTAAGCCAACTAATACCCTGATTAAGGAGATAAGAATGCAAGGTAACAAATTCTCCACCATTGTCAGTGTAAAAGTTTTTAATAGCATGCCCAAATTGCTTTTCAACAAGTACATGAAAATGATGGGAAATAATGGCAACTTCATATTTAGTAGCCATAGAAGAAATCCAACAATATTTCGAGTAATGATCCACCAATAACAAGTAAAACCTAAAGCCACCAAAAGAAGTAGTAGGCGTCGGGCCCCAAACATCCCCATAAACATAGTGTAAAACATGCTCAGAAATAAGAGAAGACTGAGTAAACGGCAATTGTTTGCTTTTATTCAAAAAACATGGTTCACAATTGTTATTGTTCAAAACAGAAGAATCAAGACATGTTAACTTAAACTTCTACAAAATAAATGAACTAATGCGAGATGAAGGGTGGCCTAAACGATCATGCCAACAATTCTTAGACGTCTGTTCGCCAACTAGCGCATGCACACGTGCCTGAAGTACTGCTGGTAGTCGCAATTGGTAAACACCACCTAAGAAAGGTCCAGTCAACAACCTATCCCCCGTATTGCGATCCTTAACAACAAAATGAGACGAGAAAATTCAATAGTCACATTATTGGCATTAGTGAACTGATACACAGATAAAAGATTTCGTCGCGACGCGGGAACACATAAGATATTATCCAGAACAAAGCGACGATCTGAGCGTTAATAACAGAAGAGCCAATGTAAGATATTTTCAAACATGTACCATTTGGAATACTGACCTCATCCGGACCGTCACACTCAGAGTGAATAGAGAGATTATGATGTTCCGGCGTGGGGTTGTGAGAGGCTACAGAATTGACAAGCCAGTCTTTTCCCGAAGAAGTGGAGAGACGAGTAGGGATGGTCACAACATTAGCATGCTGAGTATTAAACAGCTTCCGCATACGTGCGATATGCCCAGGAAGACCACACAGTTGGCAGATCACGGGTGGACGCGAGGACGATGGACTCGAGCAGTTTGACTGAAAAACACACGAAGCGGACTGCCGACGGTGATTGCCCTCATTGGAATTGGAACCACGATTATGTTGACGATCGTGGTTGGGATTGGAGCCGCGATTGGGACCACTTCTATGATTGTCTGCGTGCACCACTGTGGTGCACCATAATTTGCAGTGACTACAAGAGAGGCAGACTCAGACTCGACACGATGCAAGAACGCCTCATACGCAAGGAGGAGGTCATGCAGCTCAGTGAAACATATAGGATTTTCACGAGCACAGATAGAACCAGTCAAGTTACGATAAGTGGTTCCAAGACCGTTCAAGATGTAGAGAGTAATATCATCATCATGGAGAGGATGATCGATGACAACCAGTTGGTCCGCCTTTACTTTGACGACTTGTAGGAACTCAACAACATATCGTGATCCGAGTTTGATGGTGTTGAGATCATCTTGCAGTAGCACTATACGCGAGCAAGAGCGATCTGCATAGGTCCGGTGTTATGTCAGCCACGTAGCCGCCGAGGTCTCGTTATTGGAGATGAGTTTTTGAATCTCACGAGTAAGAGAACAGAAAATGGCAGAGATGATTAGAGAATCTTGCCTAGTCCAGTGAAGATGACTAGCAAAGGACTCGGGCGTGGTGCCACTGGGAGGACACCGGATGGTGCCGTCAACATAGCCAAATAGGCCAAAACCGAGGAGGAGGTGACACATTTGAGAACGGCACGTAGCATAGTTGGTACCATCAAGTTGGAGTGGAAGATGGTTGTGAACACTAATGGGCACAAGCGGATCGGTGTCACGGTGCTCGGCTAGCGGTTGATTGATGACTTGGGAGTCACCACCAACGGACGAGGCATTATAGGCGGAATGTGAGCTAGGGTCGGCCATGGGATCGAAAAGTAGTGAGTCTCGTTAGAGAAATTGGACTCGTGATACCATATAAGAGTTTAAGATAATTTGGAAGTTATATTCTTCTCATTAACTTCAAGGGTATTAATACAAAGTTACAAATCTAAATTAGGTAACTAAATCACAATTACAAGGAAAGGGTAAATACAAAAGATTTACACAAGATATACTAGCTAGGTCTATTACACTCCTCTTCTCTACAATATTTGTCATAGTTAAGAGTCGATCTAACAAAAGTTTATTTACAAATCATGAAACTTTGGAGGCTTCAATGTGATCCTAAAACACTTGAAATAAATGTTTGTTGCTAAAGTCATGAACTTTATTAGAGTTAAAACTTTACTGAATAATTGACACTTGATTCTAAAGAAATGTGTTTATCTCACATTTCCGTAATCCCCTTACCCAACGAGAAAACAAAAAAATGGAGTAAGTACGAGATTACTGTTACTTTATAGATTTCGTGCCCTGCCAAACATCCACCCAAAAGAGAGTAAAATTGTTAGGCGAGGTAGAGTTGTTATCTTTCCACGTGTTGTTCAAGAAGTTATGGAGTGCACAAGTAGCTTCCAAGCTTTTGAAATTTGCCTGGAAATCAAGTTTTGATAAAATCTCGTCTTGCAAAAATTTACAATGTATGGGAGATTTTGCAATCCTTACTTTGTGGGACCTATGAAGGAAAGGAAGAGAATGCATCACATTTACTTTTTGAGCGCATGGTGGTTTATGCAATTTGGATGGCTTACTATGATCGGTTCCACTTTTAACACTACTACATGCAACAATTTAAACAAACATTTTGAAAGGATGTGGATCTGTAAGTGAAGGTGTTAGATTTAAGTGTTGAGACAACATTGAGAAACTAATGTTGGGTCAATATTGCGATGCAACACTATCCTACCGCACTTTGATTTAAATGGTTAAATTTAAGTTTTGTCTTTATTTACCTACTAACTGAGTTTCACGATTTTCGTTGGTATTTGATTGTGCTCCAAATTACGCTTGAAGGATGGATCGAGTTCCTTCAAGATAAATTTACCATTCAAGAAAAGTTTCCATGTGAAGAAATTTCATAATTGAAAGAGGGGTTGTTCCTGCTACACTCAAAATATCATGTGATTCACCTTGTGCATGAAGTCTTGGATGACTAAATCAACATCTTATAAATAGATGGTCATGCTTTGAGATTAAACACGAGACTTAAAGGGTTGTTGAGAGAACATTATTGTTAAGGATTTGAGTCTTGCTTCACTGTATCTAGTTGATTATTTCGAAATGAGTTATATTTAAGTAGTTATAGAAGAAGGATTGGTTAGCTTCACCTTTCAGTTGTTTACGGCTTGCTCCATTATTAGAATAACTCAAGAGTTAGTTTTTGTATATTCTATATTCATCATAGTGAGCATTTTGTTTTAAAAAATTATATTTTTTTTTCTTTTTAACTTTTCTGATGCGTTTAATCTATCAATAAGTGTGAAACAACACTAGAGTTATTAAGTGGTGTATACTGACACTGGTCGTAACACTATTATTGAAGTTCAGTTTTTGATACCTTATCTCGATTCAATATTTTCAAGTAGCATCAAAGCCACATCGAATTCGTTAGTGGTCAAATTCGGTACATATAAGATCGGCAAACGTGAATCTTAATTCCACATGCTTCCAAGAATATGAAGAATTAAATAATGCCTTTTCAATATTGTGATTAAAAAAATTAGCAAAAGCAACATTATGGAGAAATTAAGGAAAAAATATAGTAGTAACATCCCATCTACTTTAATGAAGAAATCCTTAACAACTTTTATAAGTACTTTTATAAGAAACTCACTCCTCAAAACTCTTAACAACTTAACAAAGTAGAATGTTATGCATGCAAGGGTCTCGGCCATTTCGTTTATGAATGTGCTAATACTTTTCTTATGAAGGGTTGTTCTAACTGAGTTTGTCTAGATGCTGCTGAGACAAGTTCAGGTTCAAGTAATGAAGGAGAATGACCGAACAATGTAATTCACACTGCATCATTCTTTACAACTATGATGACATCAAACAAAATTTCTCTAACATGATCTTTTGTAAAGGTTTATGGTGTCTCGTATCTTGGTCTATTTGGCATTCAAGAAATGGTATTTTATGGTGAAGAGGTTAACTGTTCGCAAGATATTAGATTCAATTGAAGTGAGATTATGGGTTTGGACAAAGACTAAGATACAAAAAAAAAAAAAAAATTGTTTTCCTATTTTTTGAGTGGAGCGATAATCTAGAGTTCTGATTTTTGTTTTATAATTTAGATCTTGTTCACTAAGGGTTTCAAGCACTCTCATGCTTGACTTTTCTTTCCTATGAAATTCAATTCTAATATAAAAAAATGAAAAAGCACATTGTCTTCATTTTTCTCTTTCGTTTAATATTAATGTACCCGTAGGCATATTCAACTGAGTAGCAAATGTGAATTATCATCCTCATCCATCTATCTCTCACTATAGGATTAGTTCGAATTGTTGCAAAGTAAGGCTTCAACACTACAAGATTAAGGGGTCTTTAGGGACCGCCTGGGCGGTCCCTAAAGACCTTCAGGGACCGCCCAGCGGTCGCGTTTGCCCTTGGTCCCCTACCCTTTGGCGACCGCCAAGCGGTCGCGGGGACCGTCTTCAGCGACCGCCAAATTAGGGACCGCTCGGCGGTCCCTAAAGACTTATGGGGACCGTCGAGCGGTCCCCAATAATATTCAGACTTTTAGTGACCGTCCAGCGGTCCCCAATAATATTCAGACGCGGTCACCAGGGCTATGAATATTATTGGGGACCGCTGAGCGGTCCCTAAAAGTCTGTGGCAGAATAAAAAAAATCCAATAATATTCCGGAAATTTACCGGAATATTATTGGGTTTTTTGTATAAATTGCGTGTAAATATGTGGAACAAACATTTACAAGAACAAAAACAAACAAAATAATGATAAGAAAGTAAAATGAAATGAAAGTTACCAAAATAAAACAAAGAAAATAATGAAATAAAAGTAAAAAATAAATGATAGTTATAAAAATAAACCAAAAACAATGAAAAAGAAGAAGAAAAGAAATGAAGAACATATTGTTGGTGTTTTCTTGGCATTTGTTAAAAGAAAAGAGAAGAAAGCTTGTGTTTTGGGATTTGAAGAAAAAAGGAAAGAGTGTTTGTTTATATTTGGTAAAAGAAAGAGGAAATGAAAAGTTTTGTTGGATGATTTTTATTTTTGGGATTTAGGAAGAGAAAAATGAGAAGAGAAATTTTAGAGTTGGGTGTTTTTGAAGAGTGTTGAAAAATTGGATAGGAGAGTGGTGGTATATATAGAATTAAGGGTGAAAATTTTGAATTTTCGGAAATTTCAAATTCCCCCCCCCCAATCCCGCCTATTTTTTTTAACATTTAGCGACCGCCGGGCGGTCCCTAATGACATGTGGTGACCGTCCGGCGGTCACTAAATATGGTTTTTATGGACCGTCTGGCGGTCCCTAATAATATTCATACGTGTTTTTTTGATTATATGAAACGATTTCCATGTGTTTTTTATTTTTAGCAACAAAATTCATTATAACATGTCAATTGAACTAACAAACGATCATAAAACCACTAATTTAGTTATTTAATTGTAGATTGAATGAGATTGAGAAAGTTTTTAACGTTGAACCTATTCTACGTTATACGTACAATTAATCATCTTATGTTGTTTCAATTTGTATGAAACTTTGTAATTTTGTTCTTTTAACTATAATTATGATATTTATCAACTAAACAAACAACGCGGCACCTTAATTGTTCCATAAAATTAAAAAAAAAAAAGTATGAATATTATTAGGGACCGTCGGGCGGTCCCCAAAGCCACCTTTAGGGACCGCCCGGCGGTCCCTAAAGACAATTGGTGACCGCCCAGCGGTCCCCAAAGGTAGTTTTAGGGACCGCCAGGCGGTCCCTAATATTCATACTCTTTTTTTTTCGATTTTATGAAACGATTTCCATGTGTTTTTGATATTTAGCAACAAAAATCATTATAACATGTCAATTGAAGTAACAAACGATCATAAAACCACTAATTTAGTTATTTAATTGTAGATTGAATGAGATTGAGAAAGTTTTTAACGTTGAACCTATTCTACGTTATACGTACAATTAATCATCGTATGTTGTTTCAATTTGTATGAAACTTTGTAATTTTATTCTTTTAACTATTATTAGGATATTTATCAACTAAACAAACAACGCAGCACCTTAATTGTTCCATAAAATTAAAAAAAAAATTATGAATATTATTAGGGACCGCGAGGCGGTCCCTAAAGACAATTGGTGACCGCCCAGCGGTCCCCAAAGGTGGTTTTAGGGACCTCCAAGCGGTCCCTAATAATATTCATACTATTTTTTTCGATTTTATGAAACGTTTTCCATGTGTTTTTGATTTTTAGCAACAAAGTTCATTGTAACATGTCAATCGAAGTAACAAACGATCATAAAACCACTAATTTAGTTATTTAATAGTAGATTGAATGATATTGAGAATGTTTCTAATGTTGAATCTAGTCTACGTTATACGTATAATTAATCGTCGTATGTTGTTTCAATTTGTATGAAACTTTTAAATTTTGTTCTTTTAACTATTATTAGGATATTTATTAACTAAACAAACAACGCGACACTTTAATTGTTCAATAATTTTTTTTAAAAAAAGTATGAATATTATTAGGGACCGTCGGGCGGTCCCTAAAGACCTTTGGTGACCGCCCAGCGGTCCCCCTTTTGAGCTGGGGACAGCCTAGCGGTCCCCTGTTTGGGCTGGGGACCGCCCAGCGGTCCCCCTTTTGTGCTGGGGACTGCCCAGCGGTCCCCTGTTTGGGCTAGGGACCGCCCAGCGGTCCCCGTTGTTCTGGGCGGTCACCAAAAAGCTGAGGACCGCTCGGCGGTCACAAGGGGGGGGGGGGGGGGGGGGGGTCGCGAAAACCCCTCAAATCTTGTAGTGCAAGTTCTTAAAGCGTAAGTTTTTTCCTGATCGAATATAAGTCTAAACCAACTCCATTTTCAAGTAGTTCCATCTCCTCAACATTTTCGTAAACTTAGATCTGCAATCGAGACATCCTTATTATCTCGCGAGAATCTAAATATTCTGGCATATTTAGACATTAACGACTCTCTTTCTATTCAAGGATCCCCTAAATTTAACTTTTCCAATAATACTAGCAAAGTTAACTAATTATGCACCAATTAAAGTTCAACACAATTGTAGTTATATATAAGCATGTGGGAGATGAGGAAGAAATTACAGTTGCATAAATGCCACGATGCATTATCTACATAGTAAATTAGGAAAATAAGTTACAAAGTTAAAAGTTTCATGACAACTTGATCAGCCAAAAGATGGGACTAAAATAAAGTATTGTTAATAGTTAGTGAAAGAACAAAACCACAATTTCCACACCAAGACATAAGCAAAGTCAAGGTGTCAAACTTGAAAGCCCTCACTCGGTTAACAACAATTATATTATAATACTTAGAACCCCTAACGAAGTTTTAAGTGTGCTTTATTTAATTATAATTAAAACCCTCAAGCCCCTATTGCGGCTCATTTACCACTTCCCTCTCTCACATGCCACCTTTTCTCCACCATTTGTAAACCTCTCCTATCCATCTATCAATCTATATAAAGCCCCACTTCCTCTATTCTCTTTAATACAACCCTCTATATTTGTCCAAAAAGAAAAGACCAATCCATCACCAAACTTTTCTTGTATTGTCAATCAATCAATAAGCTTCCTTTTATCTTGTTTTAGGTTGTTGTAAGAGAAAAAACGAAAGAATATTCATGGATCATCAACATGGTAGAGTCTCATCAAAAAAAATCAAAAGCCAAATTGATGATGAAGAAGAAGAAGAAATGGAGCTTAGAAGAGGTCCATGGACAGTTGAAGAAGATTTCGCCCTCATGAACTACATATCTCAACATGGAGAAGGTCGTTGGAACTCCCTTTCTCGATGTGCCGGTAATAACTTAATCTTTTTAATGTTCTTCAATTTAATCAATTTAAATGGAGAAAATGCATAAAACCTCTTCTGTTTCTTGAGATTTATATTAAATCCACTCGTTGTCTTTTCACTTAAAACTACCTCCGGTTACTTTGTGGAGGTTTGCTTCAGAGTTTTCGATGACAAAATCGATTAATTGGTGCACGTTTTGAAAAACATAAGGGGGTTTTCTCCAGGGACAAAAGCGATAATTCCATTAAAGTTTAGTGGGGAGTTTGATGCTAAATGCTTGATACCATGGTAGAGTGCAATACAATGTTTTTTTTTGACATGGTTGTGTATTATACAATGTATTTCCCCCAGTTCTTGATTTGCTACAAACAAAATAGCATATATCTAACGAAAAGGTTTCTTTTTCCGTACAAGAAAAAGAAAGGAACACAAGAACTCATCTAATTAAAGTTAAAAGCAAAAGTTGTAATCAAAGTTTGAGGAATTTACGTGTGGAACTTTGCCTATTATTAATGAGTGCTTTCTTCTTCTCCTTCTTCTAAACTTTTTTTTGTTTTATTCTAATTTCTCAATTAATTATATTTTTAAATGCATCAGGTTTAAAAAGAACTGGGAAGAGCTGCCGGTTGAGGTGGTTGAACTATTTGCGACCCGATGTGCGACGTGGAAATATTACTCTTGAAGAACAGCTTCTGATTCTTGAACTCCATTCTCGTTGGGGCAATAGGTATGGCAATTTCTAAACCTAGTCTCAATTAATTAATTACGTAATTATAAAACTGTAAAACTACATATTATACCAATTTAGGCTTAAATTTTGTACTTTTTAATGAATTGTCGTCACGTGCACTGCATTCTTTTGTTATGCCTAACACCTTAAATTGTTTAGTTACCTATTGTTATGTACCGAATCAAATTTTGATCCTTTACCATAAAAGGGGCCAATTTTGACAATTTTAGACGTGGTTTGCACTTTCAACACATGCAGTTCGACACAATTTAGAATATCACATAAGTAAGTTAGGCTCGTAAGGGACCAAAAAATGGCGATTTTACGAGCACCCAAATTGAATTCGATTGTGAAAAAATCTCTATAATTGTTGAAACATTTAGCATTTATATTTATATACTTTTTTCCAACATTTTAGGTGGTCCAAAATTGCACAATACTTGCCAGGTAGGACTGACAACGAGATCAAGAACTATTGGAGAACACGAGTACAGAAGCATGCCAAGCAACTCAAGTGTGACGTAAACAGCAAGCAATTTAAGGACACCATGCGCTACCTTTGGATGCCAAGATTAGTCGAAAGAATCCAAGCCTCCGCCGCCTCAGCCTCCACGTCCGCCGCCCCGACTAGTTACAACCTTCACAATCAAGATATTACAAATCTTGGCATGATGGGATCATCATCGATTATGCCAAATAACATAGGCGGGGCCGGACTATACACGTCGGAAAACTCAAGTACCGCCGTGTCCTCGGACTCTTATGGGTCGACGCAGGTGTCGGACTTGACGGATTCTTACAACAACTATCCGGTTAATAATTATCAACATGGGTTAAATATGAATCAAGATTATTATAATCCGGCGCCTAATCAGCTTTCTAATTATGGGTACAATGAATTTTTAACTAGCCCTGTTGGTAATTATCTTAATCAAGGTATGGACTTTATGGAGCAAAGCAGTTGGATGGACGGTGGGGATCATGTTTCCGACAGTTTGTGGAATGTTGATGATTTGTGGTTATTACAGCAGCAGTTCAGCAACAACAACAACAACAACAACAATAATGTTTAAAAGAATAAACGCTAAATACTCTCGAAAAGTATTTTAGAAATAGGGTTTTCAATAATGTATGAGCTTGACAGAATTTGTGGAGAGGGATATGTTTTAAAACTTCCTTGATCATCTTTAATTGTATTTAATTTCTTTTAGTTTCTAGTTTATGTAGTAAAAAAAATGTAATTTAAGCAGGGGTTTTATTTATATTACATTCTTTTAATTGAGTGGAAGTGTTAATTATTTGCAAGAGCTTGAATAAAAAGGCTTCGTTTTTTTTTTCTTTTTATGAATTATATAAAGGCTTCTTCGATACCATTTTTTAAAGCTCCTTAAATTTGTTTTTGCTTGATGGATCGGAACATCTCCAAATCTGTTAGAAATGATACTTAATTAAAACATGATATCGTTAATTTGAATTATTTAAGGATAAATAACTTATTTCATTTATTATTTCTAAACATATTGTATTTTAATATTACAGTGACAAGTACCATTAGGTGTTGTTTTCAAGTTTATTTATAAAAGACGAATCTTATAATTTAAAGTAAAATTGTAAATGCATGTTTTTAATTAAGTGAATAGTTGAGGGTGTTCAAAAAGACATCAAAAAACTCACAAAAAACCTGTAAAATAATATTTTTATTTATTTGAAATAACCAGCAAATTTAAATCTTTGATTGGATTCAAAGCAAATTTAGTTTATGCAAAATTCTAAAGGGTTGAGGGAATAATAACTTTCTCGTGCTTGTCTTTCAATGTATATAAATATATATATATATATATATATATATATATATATATATGTGTGTGTGTGTGTGTGTGTGTGTATATTTCACGTGGTTATATTTATATATCTTATAATCGTCGACAAACAAAATTTGTGTATGTTTTATATGTTATGCTAAATATATTAATTACAAAAATTAAGTACTTGAATATTAACCCATTACATATATATGTTGTAGAAAAGAATGTTATATTGACACGTGATCGATATACTCACCACCTATTTTCTTCTTTGTTTTTTGTGTGTGTAGTGTGTATACTTAAATACATTATCACACTTTTTTGGCTCCTTGTGTACCCTTATAGATGTAGATACGTACGTAAGAGAAATAAATTAAACTAAATATGTTATGGCTAGCAGTTCATAATTGATTCCACTAACTTTACATAAAAATCTTTGTTGCTTGTCGATTTTAGTCTTTTTAAATCAATTGTGGGATTTCTGAAACATGGCTATTGGGGCCTGAACTAGATTAAAGCACTCATCAATCCAGTTCTAAATTAAGGAATAAAGTAATCCACCAATAATTTAGGGACATGGAATATTCCGATTTTTAAATAGTAAATCTCATAGTGAGTAATCACGCATTAGATGATCTTATCATGTTGTTCTAAACCTCTAATGCCACGTTAATGGCTTAACAAGGTTACACATTACCATCAATTTCGCCATTATCTCTTAATCTCATATCATTAATTAACAAGCTTTCCTTCAATAATTGCTGGATTCTTTTGTTTGCTTTTGTACAATACGGTACGGAAAATTGGTTGAAGGCTTGAAGCCATATAATTAGACAGTATTCTTCTCTGTCTCTGATCCAAAATTAGTTTATTCTCTGATCCATATATATATATATATATATATATATATATATATATATTGCAGATACTTTATTATAAAACGAGTTTCTCCCATAAAACACGAGTTTTATTATCTATGTATTTGTTTTGATCATTTCCAGGCCTAGATAATTTAATAGGATCTGGTGCCTGTACTAGCTAGTTTAAACTAATATTTCATATTAGGAATTAATTAGCTGACTAATCGATTAGAAAATAGGCACCCTAGCTTACCATATGTCGAAAATGGAAATTTAGAAACAGACAATTTTTATGTCATATTCATTGGAATTTTCAGGGTAATATAAAATAGAACTACTATTTCTTATGGGAACTTAAAGTGGACTTCTAGAAATTTGGGCGGCACGGCTTAAACGCAATTGCATGAGCGTCAAGAATTGGGAAACGTGATGGAATCGTCACTAGTGTAAAGAATATATACTATTAACAACAATATGCATAAATATATTTACTATAATGTAAGAGAAATAATTTGGTATTAATTTTCAGGGAGTTATTTGGCCAATTTTCTTTTCAGAGGAAGATAACTTACTAATTTACCATAACATAGGGAGGTAATTTATCAAAAATCTTTTTTGTAAATCGCTATGTAACTTCTAATTTAAGAGAATAAAAATAATATAAGGGGTAAATGGTGATATTACAGGAATTTACAAACAAAATGTAAAAGTTCAACAGAATTGAATAAAACGTTTGCACATATAGAATTCTAGTGAGAAAAAATTACGAATACTATATATATACTAGTAAACGGGCACGTGCTTCGCACAGCCAATTTTAATTTCAAACTATTATTATTATTATTATTATTATTATTATTATTATTATTATTATTATTATTATTATTATTACTGTTATTATTATTATTGTTGTACTGAAGAAGAATGTCGCAAATTCGTACAAGATCCATGTTGGGAGAAATGTGAAAGCATTCTATAACGTTTGGGGTGCAATTAACTAACTTTTTATTTTGTATGGTAATTAAATCTATGTTGCAAATTTTAGCAAAATAAGACAAGATTGATAAAATTTATTTTATTTTATGAACTAAATACTAGATAATATTTATAACCGTTCTTTAGATAATATCATCAACATCTCAAGTACTCAATAATATCAAAAATGGTATAGTAAGATATAAGTCAATAGTCTAAAATATTTTAGATTTCTAAATATGGAGAAACTAAAATATCAATATGAAGAACAAAATTAAAGTCACAAACGAAACAAAGTTCAATTCAATGCTAATTAAGTTTTAATAATAGTAAATAAACAGCGGATCACTAATTATCTGCAATGATTTTGTATGAGAGATTTGGAGATACCATTTCGATTAAAAACTTACAATTATTTAATTATTATTTACACACACACACACACACACACACACACACGATACCACCTCTTCCGATGGTTACACGATTCTATCGCTGAATTCGCGCCATAGTCTCCCCCACCACACGACTTCTGGCCAAAATTCAACTCCTCTGCCCAACCTCATCCGCCCCCGAGGTCGAATCAATTCTCCACCACCACATCGTCACCAAGCTTCCACTAGCACATCATACGGCCCTGGCGACACGCATAACCACCATCGCATTTGATCCCACTGAAGGCGCGCTTCATCACCACCACATCCCACTTCTTCTGCAACGCGCACCACCACATCCCGCGTCCCTGCCTCCAACGATGCCCACCACCACATTTCATGCCACAAAGTCCACAATTGCGGCTAACCATTTTGTCAGTGCTTGAGCTTAAGTGTATTGTGAAGTAATTACACAGAATAACATGGACAAAATAGGGACATCCAAACTTACAAGACTAAAATCTTAGCAATTTATAGATATAGTCTAGATAGATAGAATAGAACATAACATAATACTTAGTTGAACTAACAAGGGCAAGACTGAAAGAAAAAAAGATGGATGACGGAATGAGTCAATTAACAAAAACTTTAAGGTCAAAAATAATTATTTTTTAAGATTGAAGGATTGTGTTACAATTTACCACGGGGCCTAAAATCAAATAATAGAAAACTATAGGGGTGAAAGTGAAAGAGTTCAAAGCCACATGGGCTATTCTGCAATTTACAAATCAAATAACAAAATCTAAAATTTGAACGGCAGTGTTACAATTTTCAATGGGGCCCAAAAGTAATTAGCCGAAAATTTTAGAGGCCAAAATGAAAGAATCCAAAACTACAAGGACTATTCTGCAATTTAAATAGGGCTTAAAACAAATAATTGGAAACTGTAAGGACGATATTCTGTTATTTACAAGTGAAATAACAAAATCTAAAATTTGAAGGGTTGTGTTATAATTTATAATGCCACCCAAAAGTTATTAGTAGAAAATTTTAGAGGCGAAAGTGAAAGAATTTAAAATAACAATGACTATTCTGCAATTTACTATGACAACACTATTCGCTCGTGACGATACTATTCACTCTTATATATAGTGGAAGAAAGACATATATATATATATATGTATATATATAGATATATATATATATAATCTGCATATACATATATAGACATGTTTAGGTGGGTGTTTTCGTCACATGATGAAATTTAATAACTTTTTATTACTACTTTCTCTTTTTTTTTTAGGCTCCGTTTGTTTTTCCAGAAAATGGTGAAAAATGACTGTTTGTCAATTTGAGATTTTCCTGGAAAACAAAGAAAATATTTAGAAAAGATAAAAAAAAAAAATCAGATTTTTTTCTCCTATAAATAAACCGTGTGAATTCTAAATTTTATTCGAAAAAATTTGAATTTCATCTTTCTTCCTACAAAAAAGGAGAAAAAAAATTGTTAATATATTCTAGATCTTTCAAAAATTTCGAAACTTTATGTTTTTTCCACCAACATGAAAATTCGAGTTTCTTTTTAGCTCTATATAAATACATCCAAGAAAAGTTTTTGTAGTATTTATCAATCTTTTTCATCCACAAAAGGTGCGTAATTACTAATTTATTATACTTTTTTAATTTTTATTCTGCCGCGAGCAACAAAAATTACAGTTTATAGATGAGATGCTTCTTGTTTTTCTTTTAATTTTTCTTCCTACTCATGAAAAGTTGATAACTTGGGGAAGGTTGTGCAAATGTTGATGTGTCATGTAGATAAGTTTAGAATTTTGTGAGAGATTTATCATTACTTTCTCACCCTTCTAAACTTTATCTATTTCAAATTAAAGTTGAATTTACTACAACTAATTTGATAAGATGAGATCATATTTTCTTGGATGCTTAAATGTTTTTGCGGAGAACATAATTCAAAGTTATTGCTGAATTGTTCTTTGCAGCAGATTAATTGACGATGATGATGCCTTACAAGCTGCAGTTTATAAATAAATAAAAGGTTGCAGTTTTTTTTTACTTCATCTATTTCTTAGTTTTTATTATATATGGTAGACAAATCAGTTTTCATAAAAAGGTAGTATAATGCGATAATTGATAATTTTTAGTTTTGATAATTGTGTCTTTACTTCATACATTTTCGTTTGTTTCAAGATTTATCATCACAAGAGCGTATATTTTCATTCAATCTCAAGGAGGTACTTTATAATCTGTAATGTTATGACACCATAAAAGTCACTATGATTAATTTTTATTTGTTAAGCAAGTTGAATGATTACCTTTTTGTTATTTAAAAATCTAAATATCATAATTTTATAATGCATAATGATCACCTTTTCTTTTTTTATTTAGTTTGTTAATTTATATTCATTAAATTATATATAGATGACGGAAGATGATACTTCAACTAGAAAAAAACGCAAATAGTTGCTGCTAGTGCGACAATCATGTTAGCGAGTATTGTAGCAATTAGTGCATTGAGATCATGCACGAGAATACCACGAGCACCTCGTAAAAATAGAGATTCTACAAAAAATGTATACATAGACAGCTTGATAAATGAAAGAGATACAGTGTGTCATTCGTACTTCGTATGTCTAAAAGTGCATTTCATAAATTATGCATAATTCTTTCTCAAAAGAATCTTGTCCAGCCAACGCTTAATGTGTCTGTAGAACAACAAGTAACGATGTTTTTACACACGCTTGGTCATAACGTTAGAAACAATACTATTAGTAGTAGATTTTTTTCGCTCTGGTGAGACAGTGTCACGATACGTTAATGTTGTCTCGAGAGTAATTCTCGCATTAAGAAATGAGCTATTAGTACAACGATGAAATGAAAGTTCTACTCCAGAGAAAATTCGAACAAGCGAGCGATATTGGCCATGGTTTAAGGTACTACATTTGTTGAAGTTAACATAATACGACATAATAAGTTATAATATTCATTATACATATGTTCACCACCTGTTTAATATATTTTTAGGATTGTGTAGGACTATAGATGGTACACATATAGTTGTTGCATTACCTATTAGCATTCAAGGACGTTTTCGAGGCCGCAAAGAAAAACACACACAAAATGTCTTGGTTGTTGTTGCATTTGACTTGAAATTCACTTATAGCTGTTTGGGAAGGTTCTGCGCATGATTCTATTATTTTGGATGATGCTTTAAGAAGAAAAAACAAACTTGTAGTTCTTGATGGTACATTTTTAGATATAAATTAATCTATTATATATATAAAGTTCTCTAAGATTTTTTTTTATATAGTATCTTATTTTTGTAAAAAATAATACTATATAGAAACTTATTCAAATTGCATTCTTTTAATCTTCAGGTAAATATTATTTAGCGGATGGGGGCTATGGTATAAAAAAGGGATTTATTCCGCCATTATCGTGGTGTTAGATATCATTTGAAAGAGTATAGCAGCTGAGAGTTATAAAGAACTATTTAATCTACGTCATTCGTCTTTTAGATCAACAATTGAGAGAGCCTTTGGCGTTCTAAAAAAAAGGTTTGCTGTCTTAGAAGCTCGAAAATTATGGTCGTTCGAAAAATAAGTTGAAGTGGTCATGGCTTGTTGCGTGTTACATAATTATATAATTGCAGTTGATCGAGATGATCCTATTCTTGTTGAGGCAATGCAAGCGTCTACTACGGATATGCCCATAGAAGAGAGAGAAAGAACTTTGAGAGAAGAGAGGATTGAAAGTGTCGAGTGATTACAAAAGAGAGATGAATTAGCTTTAGACATGTATAATGATTACATTAATAATTGATAAATAAGCATGTGCATCTGTTTGCATCTTGTTTCGTATAAATAAATGTTTTGGTGACTATTGCATTAAAGTTATTGTATGCTTCAAAAATGTTTATTTTGATAAGGGCGATTTATTTTTTTGCCCTTCAATTTAGTCCAACTTCAAGTTTTGCCCTTTATCTTTTCGGGCTTAGCAAATGCCCATTAACTTCTTCTTTTTTAATTAAAAATATCTGACGGGCTTTTATTTGGGCTTGGTCCAAATTAATTTAAACAAAAAATACTAAATCATAAAACATTTGTATACATTCAAGTTTAATAAAAATTATATCTTAAATGTTTAATAATTTATATTTACTAGTAAAAATAAAAAATAAACATATATTTACTTGTAAAAATAGAAAATAAATTTATATATACTAGTAAAAATTAAAAATAAATTGATATTTACTAGTAAATATTAAAAATAAATATATTACAAATATATATATTTTCTCTTTTATTCCAATTATAAATATTAAAAGTAAATATATTATAAAGATATATTCTAATTATTTATTTGGCTCAAATAATATAAAGTAAAATAAAAAACAGAAAAAAGAAAAAGAAATCAGATTGTCTTCTTCCCAATTCTACCACCACTATAGAAAAAGAAAAAAAAAATGGAAAGAAGAACGTTGCACCCCACCCACCTCCAAACCCACCACCACCCACCACCACCAAAATATTGAAAATGCACTAGCCACAAATTTTCTCTTAAAAGTATTATGAGTTTAAGCATTAGTTGTTTGCAAGTACTTTAAATTTCTTTAGATTGCAGTGTAAGAGTGAGAGAGAGAGAAGATATCTAATGATTTATTTGATAAATAGCTTGATAGTGGAGAAACGAAAATCTAGAACTGAGGAGTAAGAAGAAGGCAAGAATTGATTTGTGATTTGGGTAAAATACTTGAGCTTATAGTTTCTTAATGTTGATTCTGATTTTTGACGATCGCCTGTGATTCCAAGAAGAGAGACGCCGAATTTGCCCTTGGAAGCAGCGATAACGGAGAATTCGTGGCTGCCAATCGTCGGCGATGATATGATGAAGATGATGACATTCTTTTTAATATTTTTTTTATTTAACTAATATAATTCTAAAAGTACAACTTGTTTTTCAGATATTTATAATTCTAAAATAAAATACTTTGTAATATAAATAGATAAAT
Source organism: Linaria vulgaris (assembly GCA_948329865.1). NCBI lineage: Eukaryota > Viridiplantae > Streptophyta > Magnoliopsida > Lamiales > Plantaginaceae > Linaria > Linaria vulgaris. The sequence continues at coordinate 127,827,915 of OX415249.1, read as the reverse complement.
TACATTTTTATATGTAAAAATGTGTATAGTTTTTTTATAGAAATTAAGTTTATTAAGAAAAAATATAAAATTAAGTTTTATAACTTAGACAAATAAAATAATTATACTTTTTGAAATGAGAAAAAATATATATCATTGAAATATTTTAATTTTTAATATTTACTAGTAAATATTAATTTTTTAAACATTTAGAAATAAACTTTATATTAAACTTGAATTTATTTTTGTATGATTTACAACAATATATAATAAAGTTTTATTTAATTTTGAATTAAAAATAAGAATGCAAAATCTCTACTTTTTTGGTTTTAAATTAATTAAAAAAATTTATTATGTGGCGCCACGTGTCGTCCTAGTGGCATCTTAGTCAGCTGCCATGTAAGCTAAATTTGGACCAAGCCCAAATAAAAGCCCGCCAGGCATTTTTAATTGAAAAAAAAGAAGTTAATGGGCATTTACTAAGCCCGAAAAGATAAAGGGCAAAACTTGAAGTTGAACCAAATTAAAGGGCAAAAAAAATATTTCGCCTTTTTGATAATGCTATACACTTTTGCTACTAACATAGTTTTGTTTTACGAGAATCACATGTTACTAATGCATATATCAAGTAGATTACATTTAAATATTGAGTAATTATTATTTGATTATATGTTGGACTACTCGATGAAGATGACAACATCAAGAAAAGGTGAAGCCAAGCAACTTAGGTGGACTAAACCTATGGATCAATTTATTATTGAAGTTCTTATTGAAGAGGCTAAACAAGGTCACAAGGCGGACAAGTCTTTCAAAAAATGTAGCTTCGTTCGAGCGGCAAAAGAAGTTTCACAAAAGTTTAAACTAGCTTGCAATTTTGACAATGTGGAGAAGCGCCTGAAAACAATTAAGAAGAATTATAAAGAACTTTAAAAAGTTGAAAATAATAATAGTGGAATGAGTTGGGATGATAATGTAAAGATGTGGCAATGTTCTGACAGCGTCTACAACGATTATATTCGTGTAAGTGCTTATGTTGTATTTTGAAATTGCTTTCTTTATTTGTTTATTTATTTAGAAGTAGTAATTTGCACATTCTTTTAGGTACATCTGAAAGCTGCATCATACTTGAACAAACCAATTTTCATGTATGATGAACTGCGCATTGTATGTGGAGATGATCAAGCTACTAGATTGTTTGCTAAATCAGGTATAGACGATTTATGTGATACTAAAGAAATAGCCGATGTCGGTCTTGATGATATTATGTCATCCATCAGTAGTACTCAAATAACCACACCAAATCAAACAACCTCTCCGTACGTACGTAAGCAAGGAAAGAGAGCTCATTACATGGATGAAGTCAACGAAAAAATAGATAAGCTTGCTGAAAAGATTGGAGAAGTAGCCAATGCAATTAAGCCCACCAACAGTCAAGATAATCCTGTTGTTCTGTATTCTGAAGTAATGAAAAGTGAAGGATTTGATGAATTGATTCTTGAATCTGCTTTTTGACAAAAATGATAAGATTGCAAGGGCGTTTGGTGGAAGACAACATTGGTTGGACACGTTTCAATTTGAGTCGAACTTAGCATGAGAATCGTGACTAAATTTGATAATTGTGTTTTCTTAATAAGGGTTTTAGGAATGTTAGATTGTTTACTTTGTTTCAGTTCAAATATTTTGTTTTAATAACTAGTTTTTTTTTCGTTGAATCTTTATCATTTATGGTTTTTTTTTATTTAGATGAGTATCATTTGTGTTTTTTACTTTTTGAGCTATTTGTAAATATTTAAGATATTAAAATATATAAGTAAAGGTAATTATCATAGTATTTATAAAATAAAGTTATGCAAGTTATTGGTTTATGTACATTGATAATTTACATAAAGTAGTTTTAAGGAGAACTTCAAAAATAAAAATATTAACTTATTTTTTAGAATTTTTTGATCTATTACTTTTAACACATATTTCAAAGCATATAATATAATCATGGTTTTTAAACATTTAGATTAACAAAAAATACAAAAAGCCTTTACACAGAATAAGAATTTTCCGTGGAAAATCATTATGAGTCAAATGCTGGAAAATAAGGGGAAATCTTTTATTTTTCCTAATAAATCTCCTGAAAAATCTTAGTTTCCCTCATTTTTCCTATTTTTTTTTTATTTTTCCCTATTTTTTGGGAAAACAAACGGAGCCTTATTTTATATCAAATATAATGTGCAGTATGCTGTTAAAAAAAAAGTGCATGCAGTATCATGTGCTAAAATTTAATAAACAACTTTTTATGTTAAGTTAGATATAATAAATTATTCTCACTTTGATTTTAGAAAGTTGCATACTACAGTAAGTTTTAAAAAAGGGTAGATCGACAGCAAACATATATAAATACCCAAGATGTACTGTGTCGATTTAATGTAATACATAATATAATTTGCCTGTTTTTATAACACAACTTACTAGGGACGGTGTGTACGTACGTCTATTCTTATTTCACAAAGAATTTTAATTCATTTAATATCCCATGGGATGCTTTGTCAAAAGTCCTAAATATGTTGCGACAAGTTCCTTAAAACTATTACAGAGTCAAAATATAAACGTGTATTAATAATTGAAGACTTTAATCTAACTTAAAAGTCTACATGTTGGAGAGTGCACGGGGGCGAGAATCTTCCTTAGCAGTGGTGCCTAATAATAATACTAACTTATAATTAGAGAGAAGCCACTGTGAAGTGGTCCTAGGTTGGGGAGGTGTTGAGGAGCTACCACGTGTCATTCTGCTTTTTTTTCTTTCTGAGTAGCAATTAAAAGTTGCAACTATAGAATTGTGTTTAGGTTCCCTAGACGGAAGCACTCATAGCCGCAACCATTGAAACATTAGAAATACGATGAAATTCTGTCATTGCCACGTATGCAGATATCAGAAAGCTGGTTACAGATTAAGCTCAATTAACACATTTCTTAGACACTATTATATTATCCGAAAGTGTAAAAAAATGGTGTTGAAGTTGAAAATTTGTGGATCGGAACTTGGCACTGTTAGCACGAGTGTTGTGCCACGTTCATGCAATGTTATCTTAACACATATTGGCAAAATATTAAAGCACATCGGTATTGTAAAGAACACACAGTTAATGTTGAATTTTAAATAGATTATATAAATATAGGCACTATAAGTAATTATTGTAGAAAATATCACTTAACTATTCTAAGATCTGCCATAAGAATAGTTATGGTAAGCAACCGAGTAGGCAAAGGATTTTACTCGTTATGATTTCGATCATTAATTTTAACAACAAAAGTAGATTTAATTCGTTAAACAAAAACTCAAAAAAAATTAGACAAAGACTCTCGATTTAATCTCTCGAATTCTTATGCTCTTGTCTCGTGTCTTTTCTTAATGTACTCTATGTTTTTATATAGATAAGTCTTCCTTGAATTACAACACATGTAGCGCAAGTTTACTGTTTTGCCTTAGATCTTCATGTGTGATTTTGTTTCCAATTAGGGCACCCGTCTTCATTTTACAAAGGTTTTTTTATGTTACTTTGTGGTCATCTAAAGATAGTACTTCTCTATTCTTGAAGTCTTATATGAAACCAATCTATTGCATGTAATTTTCTTTCCTTATAACACATCTCACACCTTGTTCTTTATTCATTAATAATCAGCTAAACGCGGCTTCTTCATTTAAAAAAAGTTATATTGTTGGAGCATAATCACAACCAACCACAAATGTAGAACAATGTTAACAAGTGAATAAAGACAAAACATAAGAGTAGGTTGATTTTATATTTTGCAATGACAAGGTGTTATACTTGGTGTTGAGTCAACACTTGACAAACTCGGTGTTGTCTTGACACTCGGTAACACTTGCACTTTCAATCTCATATTTTTTGCCTTTCTCCAGACATGTTCATAAAGATTTAGGCACAATGCTCCGGATGCAAAACACAACCAATAATTCTACACTACTCCCCCTTAATATATAGTGTTATACTACTGGATGTTCAGTCAGCACTACTTACATCAGTGTTAACCTAACATTCAGCCTACCACATGCGTACTTAATTCAGAAAAATTAAAACAACATTAGTTATAGAATATCAGCAGAGAAACAAAGCGGTTAATCACCAATTACATACTTAAAACAAATAATGGAACATACACCCGAAATCAAAAGCAAAATAAGAAAAGTTATCATTGTTTAGATATAAGAAGTTAAAAACATAAAGATGTAAAAAGAAAGAAAAAAAACTACTCTCCCATTTTTATTTTTGTGAGGAAGACAAACTCAAAAGAGGCTTCTTCATGGAGTTCAGCTCTTTTAGCTCCTATTGCTTGTCAACAATCTCCCCCTTCCTTTCAAAAATCATCTGATAATACCATTCAATCTGTTGTTGGACAAAGTCAAGGTTGATTTGCAAGGTTTCTTCAGTGTCAGGATCTGGGGTGGGCTTCGACCTTCAGACTGCAACTCATTGTTAACTTTAGAGGTGTACATATAACCGTCACCCATTCGATCTGTCCGCCACCCGATCCGCCCACCCGCCAAACTCGTGGTTTATGTGTTTTTTACAAAGGGAGCAGGATAAAATGATGGTAACGCGGATTACCCAACCCACCTTCTTGGTCCCATTGGACCATTTGTGTCTATATGCATCAGGATCCCGATTCATGGATCTCACTCAGCACCTTTCTCACTCTTAAGTCTCATTCCCCACCTCTCTCACTCTCTGCCGCCGCCACCACCAGTCACCACGAAGCCCAGCCACGACTCCACCACGCGACCATCCTCACACACGACCTCTCCACCATGCCACCACATTACTTTACACCACGAAGGCACGAACGCTCCACCACGCCACGTCTGCTCCACCGCGCAGGTCACGACGCCACCACGCCACCAGCTCATCCGTCTGAAACTATAAGTACCTATATTTTCTCCAAATGTTCATCTTTCTTTTTCGATTTAGCTATGAGATCTGTTAATTTATGATTGTTATTGTTAATTTAAGATTGTTTAAAATTATTTTTAACTCATTTAGGATTTTTATTGTTAATTTAGGACTGTAAAACAATGCTTGAAGTCTGCTAATTCAGTAAGACACTGCTTGAATTCTGCTAATGGAAATATAAACCAACTCGCCCGCAAACCCGCACAACCCGCATGGTTTTAAAATTGTTACCACCCGCACGGGTGAAAGAATTGGTAAACCGTCAAGATTGGGTATGGTGTCTTTTTTCGTTGTCACCCGCTATAATTGGGAGCGTCGGGGCTGCTTTTAAGGGTGGTGCAGCCAGCCCCCCTTAATAATTTAAGTTTTTACAGCTAGGGCCCCTAACTTGTCTTATCCTAAAATCATGCCACAGCCTTTTTTTATCTTATGTTAGTAGCCTAATACAGTACTACTTCTATTTAATTAGATAAATTTTTTATCCATTAAAATTAAATACTTCTTACTTTAAATTTATTTTTCAAGATCCTCACTTATAATCTAAATTACCCTCTAACGAACACCTGCCTCCTAATAAAAAATGTTATGACATGCGAAAAATGGATTTCTTCTAATAATTTAAATCATTTAGATTCACCCATAAAAAAAATCATGTCAATTCTAAATAATAAATATTTCAAGAAACTTGGTTGGTTTTTGTACTACCTTGATATTTTTATCGGTATATATGCATATTTCGATACCAAAATAAAACCTACATACTTTTATATCATATTTATTTATATTAGTTTCTTTCAAGATTATTTTTTTCTTTCCAATTCAAGATTTTTTTTGTTGTTGTTGGGGCTTATGGTTACATACATCCAAAAGTTCCCAAATTCGTTTATATTCCAATTGTTAACGAATGTTTTTTTTTCTTCTTTTTCAAAATGAGATTTCTCTCTGATCTCTTTTTTTTTTCTTTTCAAATAAACGTATATAATTGAGATTATATAGAGTAGATAAGTTCTAAAAATAAGGAAATACTCACCCGTTAATTAGAGTGAGGGTTAGCTGGGATTTGATAAGATTTTGACTTTTTCAAATAAGACTTAGTCTTTCCTTTTTCTCAAGGTAATTATTAAGGTATAAAATATGTCTAAGAAATAATCCATATATCATAGACTTAATCTTTTTATTTTCAAAACTTAAACACGTGATAAATAAAATTTTCACCAACAGTCGTAGAAATGGATAAAACTATCTTTTAGTTCAAAGTGGCAATGTTAGAAGATAATCGTGAAATATATTTCTTTAACATTGTTGTCATAAGAGAAATAATTTTACTTGGGGCCTAATTGCAGATAAAGATAAGTCATGGGGCCTTAAATATAAGAACTTTAAATTTTTTGGGGGTTAACTGCACAGCAGTTAACGGGAGCCCCGATGCTCCCGCACCGCCCATGTACACTCCTAATTAACTTAACCATCAGAGAGTTTACAATGTGTCAGGTCGAGTTCACGTTCATGGTTTGAAAACACTGATATTTTAAAAGGATAATGCTAATTTAATATTTAGTTGAACATTAAATAAAATTTGACGCGGAGTATTCAGTTGTGCCAAGTAGCCGATAAAGAGGCCTAGTATCATATAGTATTTTTGTTTTTATGGCCGATTAATGAACATTCAAATTAGCGTTAAAGAGTCAAAGAGCTTAACTTCATTCATGGAGGAATGAATAAATCAATAAACCAAAAGGTCCAAGTACTAACCATATGAATTCATACGTTCACTTCACAATCAAATCATAGCTTCATCACTTTACAATCAAATCATGACTGCTAAATCATAGCTTCATCACTTTACAATCAAATCATGACTACTTAGTTACATCCTCAAACAAAACAGTCAATTGACCAGGCTCTTGCCATTTGTGATCTTGAAACTAAATCAGAAGACGTACATTCACACGAAATGGAAACATACAATGCATTAACTAATCTTTCTACAAATATATATACCCACCAATCAATGTAGGGTACAACTGGATACCACCATAAATGTAACTATCTGATTTTTCTTTCACCCACGTTCTTTTCTTTTTTTTTCTTGACTTTATATATTCTCGTTTGAAATCTTGGAATTTGTTATAGGGCTGCCGAATGGACCATTGCCATGACTTGATATATCGATCTTGCATTGAGACTCTTAAACAGTGTCTTGATGAAGTTCATAATTGAAAGGTCATACACTATAATAAGTATTAAACATAGGGTCCACATGATCAGATTCATCTAATAAACTTTCAGATGTATATATATGTGTTTGGTTGCTATCAGTCAAATCTTGATAACTATAGTTCAAAAAATGACGTTTGAATGATTTAAGCTTACGGGACCCCAAAATACAACTACTCGCACATGTACGTGATTTCTTGATCATTGCCTATTTTATTATTTTTCTAGCTTGCTCTTCTTTAATGTATAATATATTTGGAATTTGATCGAATCATTTAACAATTCAGTAATAAGTTAATAAATATACGTAAAATCATATAATTCACTACAAGAAAAAGGGGGCGGTCGCGAATGACCCTTTTCCGGTAGCGGATGGTCATCCGCGACCGCCCGGCGGTCGCGGATGATCGGTCGTGGAGGTCATTCGTGACTGCTGGGCGGTCATGACAGTCATCCGCGACCGCCGAGCGGTCACAGCAGTCATTCGCGACCGCTCGGCGGTCACCGTGACCGCTCGGCGATCGCGGGCAACACCGCGACCGCTTGGCGGTCACGGATGACCCCGGGGTCATCCGCGACCGCTCAGCGGTCACGGATGACGCCGACGGTCATCCGTGACCGCCAAGCGGTCACGGATAACATTTAAACCACCCGTGACCGCCAGACGGTCACAGATAATATTCAAGCCATCCGTGACCGCCCGACGGTCACGAATGATATTCAACGAAATAAAAGAAAAATATTCCAGAAAAATACCGGAATATATATTTGTTTTTTGCGAATAGAATTTATGGTTGGACGATTTTTTATATAAACATCATTTAAGAGAATGATTTGTGTTATAAGTAAAAAAAAGAAGAAAATAAGAGAGTTGGTGTTTTGTTTTTTGGAGATATAAGGAAAGATGAGAAGAAGAATTGTTGGTGTTTTGTTTTTTGGAGATATAAGGAAAGAAAAGAAGAAAAATTGTTGGTGTTTATGTTTTGGATTGGGAAATGAGGAAAATAGGAAAAGTGTTGGGTTTTTTTAGAGAAGATAATTTGAGTGTAGTGAAAATTAATGGGTGGAATGGTGGGTATATATAGAATTTGGGTGAAAATTTTGAGTTTTCAAAAAAATTGAATTTCCCCCAAATTCCAAGGTCTTTCGCGACCGCTCGGCGGTCAAGATGGGTCTTTCGTGACCGCTTGGCGGTCACGAATAATTTTCATTCGAATTTTTTTATTTTCGTTTGTTTAATTAAGGTGCGATGTTTGTTAAATTGATAAAATAGTTACTACTAAGTAAATTAAAAGAGATTTTATCACAAAATTACACATTACATCTAAAAGAACATGGTGTATATGATGATTAGTTGTAGAACATAAAATAGGCTATTCGTTCATAACTCGCCTAATCACATTGAATTCGCTATTTTAATATGTTAATTACTAATGTTGTACTAATTTATTACTTCAATTCACATGTAGTAATGAGACTTATTGTTAAAAATAATAAACACATCAAGACGAATCCATAAAATCAATTTTTTTTATGAATCTTATTCGTGACCGCCGGGCGGACACGAATGACCCCTCTTTCGTGACCGCCCAGCGGTCACGAAGCATGTCGCGACCGCTCGGCGGTCACGAATAACCTTCATTCGACGTTTTTTGATTTTCGTTTGTTTATTTAAGGTGCGTTGTTTGTTAAATTGATAAAATAGTTACTACTAAGTAAATTAAAGGGGGTTTTATCACAAAATCACACTTTACATCTAAAACAACATGGTGTATATGATGATTAGTTGTAAAACATAAAATATGTTATTCGTTCATAACTCGCCTAATCACATCGAATTCGCTATTTTAATATGTTAATTACTAATGTTGTACTAATTTATTACTTCAATTCACATGTAGTAATGAGACTTATTGTTAAAAATCATAAACACATCAAGATGAATCCATAAAATCAATTTTTTTTTTATGAATTTTATTCGTGACCGCCGGTCGGTCACGAATGACCCCTCTATCGTGACCGCCCAGCGGTCACGAAGCATGTCGCGACCATTGGGCGGTCACGAAAGAGTTCGCGACCGCTGGGCGGTCACGAACCTGTTTCGTGACCGCCCAGCGGTCGCGAATGAGGGGTCTTTCGTGACCGCTCAACGGTCACGGAGGATTCCGCGACCGTTGGGCGGTCGCGGATGCCTCCCTGCCATTCGCGACCGCCGGGCGATCGCGGATGCACCTCATTCCCGACCGCCCAGCGGTCGCGAATGGCAGGGAGGCATCCGCGATCGTCCAGCGGTCGAGAAGTCTTCGGCGACCGCCTGGCGACCGCCCGACGGTCACGAGGTGGCGGTCACGGATGACCCCATTTTTTGTAGTGATTAACGTTAACGTTAACACTTCATTTAATTTGATCCATCATTTCTATAACGCATACAGATTCGTTTTATTAATATGTAAGTATGTAACAAATGAATAAATTTATTAGTACTTTTAGACGAGACCTTAATCAGTATATACCAAATATTTATATTCATTACATAAGAGTATTAAACAGCTATCTTTGTTATATTTGGATTTTACTGAGTAAAGTGGAAGATTATAGGACGAATTATTATTTCTTCCCTTAACATTTTTTTAAAAACCTTAAATGCCCGTTTTTTAGGCTTTGTTTTTCTGCCCAATATCTTTTTAAAAGTCTACTAAAAATGCCCTCGGCCCCTTAATCGGGCTAAATTGCCTACGTGGCAGTACAGTCAACAAGTTGCTGAGCCTAGTTAATAAGTTGCTCCGCCAAGCCATATTTTTCAGCCAAAAAACATTTTTTACACAAGCCATTATAATATTAAGAATTGTATTTGCACCCCAAAATAAATTGCACTTTGAACCCCAATATATATATATATATAATTAATAATAATAAACATATATAAATAATAATAAAAAATACATATATAATTATCTGTAAAAATAATAAATATTTTAACAATATATAAAAATAAATGAAATAAACAACAAAGAAATACAATTAAAAAAATAAAATAAATCATCATCTTCATCACACTAATCTCGTACCTACCCCCCCCCCCCCCCCCACTCTCGCGCCGTTACCACCACCGCTGCCCCCGTCTGCCGAAAGGAAAGACAAAGGCGAGGGAGTCCTCGGAGCGCAGCCTCCACCACCACTACCATAAAATTCCTCCAAATCAAAAATCTTAATTTTTTGAGGTGGTGGTGGCGCGATTTGTAGGTGAAAAAGTAGAGTCGAGGTAGCGCGAGTTGCAGGAGCCATGGTGGCGGAGGCGGCGCGATTTGTAGGAGAGCGGTGGCGCGATATGCAGGAGAGTGGTGGCGCGATTTGCAGGCGTCGTGGTCGCAGAGGAGGCAGCGGCGCAGGGGGGGGGGGGGTTATGGGTAGGGTTTAATTTAATGAAGGTGATGACAATTTGTTTTTAATTAACGTATTTTATTGTTATTTATTTTTTGCATTTTTTATAAATTATTAAAGTATTTATTATTTTTATAAATCTTTTTTAAGATATAAGAAAACTGAATATATATATATATATATATATATATATATATATATATATATATATGTGTTAAGGGTGTCAAAGTCCGATTTATTATGGGGTGCAAGTGTAATTTCAAAATACTGTTAGGATAGTTGGATAATAAAAGTGTTGTGTGAAAACGTGTTTTGGGCGAAAAAAATAACGTTGTGGCATTGACAACTTATTGACTGTACCGTAACTTAGGTATTTTGGCCCAAATAAGGGGCTGAGAGCGTTTTTGATAAAAAAAAATTAAAAGATGTTGGGCAGAAAAATAAGGCCCTAAAAAAGCGGACATTTAATTTTTTTGAAAAAGGTTAATGGGCATAAATAATAATTCGTCCAAAATTATATCATGCTAGAGTTTGAGTGTTTGACATGGATGATTAAATAATGTTGCCACAAAATTAAATCTAGCTAGATCAATAAAAATGAAATATGTTTACATCTATCTAGTATTTCCTTCACTAACCCTAGTCGGGTAGAAAATTGTTACATTAATTAGTTCCACAAAAATAATGTTATTTCACTTAGAATTACAATAAAAGAACGGCTAACAATGTTGTCAGAGCAAGAAATGTTGCTGCCAAAGCAATTTTTTGAAACTCTCTAATTTACCCTTGTTGGTCAAACACTATAAAAACTAAATATTTTAAATTTCCTTAATACACTTCCATAATCACTGCAACTCCGGTCAGTAATAACCCTTCTCTGGTCGGTAATGACATTTTACCGACCAAAATCTGGTCAAAAACTTCGGTCGAGATTACTTCGATCGGAAAAGTTTTATCGACCGAAGTCTGATCAGAACTTACTTTTACCGACTGAATTTTGCAAGCAACTTTTTGCAGCCGGAGTCCAGTCGGTTTACTTTTGCAGACCAAATTTCAGGGGCAAAGTTTTCGACCAGAATCCAGTTGGTAAACTATACTTTCCGACCGCATTCCGGTCGAATAGCATTTCTCGATTGGACTCCGGTGGAAAAAATTCCGACCGAAATGCGGTCGAAAGTATAGTATACCGACCGGATTCCGGTCGGAAATACTCTTTCAATCTTTACCAACCGGATTTCGGTCGAAAATAATATTCAAGGTATTTTCGGCCGAATTTCGGTCGGAGATAATATTCAAGGTATTTCCGATCAGAATGCGGTCGGAAATAATATTTAACAAAATAAAAAAATAATTTTCCGATAATAATTACCGGAATATTATTTTGTTACTTTTTTGAAATATTTCGATTTATTGCTCTAATCTAAAACATAAAAGGTGATTGTTAGTCAAAATATTGTTGAATTAATGGAAGATATGTTAGAACAATTGTTTGAAAACAAAATTGAAGAAAAAAAGTGTTTATTTAAAGATGAAAGGAAGAAAAAAGTGTTTATTTAAAGATGAAATTAAGAGAAATGAAGAAAAAAGTGTTAATGTTGTAAATTTTGGTGAAATATTTGTGTTTGGAGAGTATTTAAAGATGATAAAAGTGTTTATGTTGAAAATATTTTGGTGAATATTTGTGTTTGGAGAGTATTTAAAGATGAAAAGAACAAAGGAAGAGTATTTAGATGAAAATGGTCTGAAGTGTATATATAGAACTTGAAGAAAATATTTGAATTTTCGGAAAACTTGAACTTCCCACCAAACTCCGCCTAAATTTTCGAGTTTTTCTGACCGGATTCCAGACGATAAAGTTTGAAATTTGAAATTTTAGAAACCACCATTTTTTCAGATATTCTAATCGGATTTTTTTCTGCCCAATTTTTCGACCGAAATCCGGTCGGAATTGGTTATGAATATTATTTTCAATAGGAACCAGGTCGAAAATAATCATGAATATTATTGCCGACCGGAATCCAGTCGGTAATACTCTAAATATTTAATTTTTAGCTTGATTTTTGACAAATATTGATGTATTTGTGAGTTTAACTATAGAATCTCACCAAAAATACATGAATTGAACAAATATTTAGTTAGTTTATTGTTCTTTTGAACTAATATCTAGTTAGTATTGATTAACATAGTAAATTACTATTAAACTTAATTTAAGTTCTACATATATTAATCATATGTAGTATAGAGTACTCTCTCATTTGCGATTAGCATTCGTTAAAAACGTTAGTATAGAGAAGGCAATTGTGATATATATATATATATATATATATATATATATATATATATATATGTTACATGAAATTTACATAATCATAAGTAGTTATTAGCGACAAATACCAATCTATTTACAAGTGACATTATGAACTGACGCTTCAAATGATTCTTTAACGTGCAATTATATTTTTTTTAACTTATATATAACTAATATTGTTGTAATTGATCATTAAACCAATGATTTATCTAAAATTAGAGAGCGAAATGGTTAAATTAAAAATGTGAATATTATTGCCGACCGTATTCCGGTCGAAAATTCAGGCATTACCCACCGCATTCCGGTCGGAAAAGGTCCTAAACCCTAAATTCTAAACCCTAAACCCTATCATTACCGACCGAATTCTGGTCGAAAATAACAACGGTCTTTTTACCGATCGAAATCTGGTCGGTAATAACAACACTTAGTTGTATTGCCGACCGAATTCTGGTCGAAAATAACAACGTATACTTGCTTTACCGACCGGATGCCGGTCGGTAAAAAGTATACGTTGTTATTTTCGATCGAAATTCGGTCGGCATTCTGGGCAAATGCCCCTATAAATACCCACCTTATTCCATTTGTGAAATTATTTCATTCTTCCTTATTTCACGATTTTCCCATGTTATAACTATTTTGTGTTAGTTTTGTCAATAGTTTCTTATTAAATCATTATTAACTTTTGTATATGTTTGTTTGTGTATTATTAGATATTGTGGTAAATACAACGAGGGGCGTGTACAAACAATTAATTGTATCTAAGTATATTCTACGCTACAAAAAGTATGTATTGACTTCACTTCTATGTACTCATTATTTTGTTATAACCTGTTTGAGAAATTTAATATAGATGATAAAGATATTGATTGGTAGAATTAATTGTAACGATTTATTTTTTATTTTCTTAGATTAAAAATGGATTATCTTGCCGATAGATCTTGGGTGTAAGATAGGATAGATAATGATACTGGTTATTTGAATCAACATTACGTGGTTGGGGTTCGTTCATTCATATAATATGCCTCACAATAGATAGATTACTTAGATCTAAGAAACCGTATTAGGTGCCCGTGCCAGAAAGGCAACAATTTAAAGTTTTTTGATTGAAATGTAGTCCGGGATCATCTACATAAGTCGGGCTTTACGTATCAATATTGGGTATGGGTGTTGCATGGAGAGGAGGCGAGAGGGGCATCCACATCGTATGTACCTGATTCACCGCCCACTAGTATTCACGTGGATAGTGCGGTTCATGTTGATACCTCATTTAGAGAATTGGTGGTGGATGCATATGAGAGTCGATTTGTTAAGGTTGAGGTGCGCAACGAAGATCCAAGTCCCGACGCGAAGGAGTTCTACAAATTGATGCATTTGGGAGGCATACAAATACATGGTAATAAGCCAAATACTGTGCTCTAGTGGTTTTCCGAGTTCTTGACGTGCAAGACAATGCACATAGTACCTAATGTCTCTTGCGAGAAACACTTAAGTTTGTCTAAAGACCCTATGGACCCATAGATTGAGGAAATATTACCTAATACGGTTCTAGGCATGAATAATATGCTTGAAGATTTGGGTTTAGGGTACAAAAAGATCGATGTTTGTAAGAATTTTTGTTTCTTGTATTACGGCAAGAATGCCAACAAGGATCTCACATCGTGTCCGATATGCAAGCAAGATAGGTATGAGACTGGTAGAAAGTCCAGGGTCGCAAGGAAGAAATTGCGGTTGCAGAGGTTGTTCTATATTGTAGGCACTTCAAAGCATATGACTTGGCATTTGAAGTGTCAGAAGTCAACTGATCGAATGATTCACCCGGCTGCGGGCAAACGCAGGGTCTAGCCAAACGCGACGACATGGATCTCCCACCGACAAATCCTCAGGAACATGTGTATGCTGATAATGACACATCTCATCGTGTTGAGGCGGTGGGGTCTCTCGAGGTCTCAAACGCCTCTGCATATTGACATAATTTTTTGTTAAACTATTTAAATTTAAGAAAAATGTTGTTAAAAATCTTAATATGTAAATATATATATATATATATATATATGTTATGAAATATCACCAGAAACTTAATCCACATCTGATCTCTGACAGTCTGGTCGAGCGCATTGTATGAAGGAACACACTTCGTGATAAATGTCTTAACGATCTCGGTAATCATCGCCGATATCCTGCGCCCTCCAAAAATACGCCGTGCTCAGCCAAAACAACTCTACCACGCCCTCTACCGTCATATGGTACCTAAATGCCTCAAGACAAGCCCCCAGCCCGGTCTCTGTTGCGTTGTTGTAGAGGGTCCTGCACCGACGACGTCTATCGGGAAAGTACTGTGACCCGCTCTGGTAGACTCAGTAGATGGTGGCCTAGATGCCCTACGCCTCGAGCCAGATGATGTAGGTGGCGTCGATGCTGCGTGATCATCATCTAGTCGATGTGGTACTACTCGATCTGGTGGAGTACCAACGCTTGATCCAGTAGTACGCCTAGGTGGATGGAAAGTAGAAGGGGCCTCGGCAGGATCGGTAGCAGGAGCCTCGACAAGAGCGGGTGGTGTAGTGCCAGAATGAATTATATGGAGGCGAGGACCGGCACTAGGTGGACCACTACGCCCTCTCTTCAAGAGCTGGCCAGCACCGGTATCACGAGACGAGCGTGGAGGATCGCACGACATGTGGTCTACTAAGTACGACGTACTAATTAAAAGCATCTAAGTTAGAATATTTTTAATTATAGAGATGGCCTAAATTTAATTATTACTAAGTTATATAGTTTTCTAGTTTTCTCAAAGGCATGAACTATGTTATAAAAACTATTTGTTCTAAGATATCGAACAACAATTCATAAAAGAAACGCCATAATAACTAAATTAACACATATAAAAATAATCTAAAATAAAACAATGCTAAGATAAATAATATTACCTAAAAAAAGGTATGAGCTGTAGATATTTCGAGAGAATCTAAAAACATAAATTTCAAGTAGATATTTCTAAAATTATTATCATTTCTACTTTTAGAAGTTCCCAAAAGCATCATTAATTCTATATTATAAATCGATTTCCTAAAAGGCGTAAACAATGTTGAAAGTTTAACAATAATACAATATCAAATAATCCCTAAAGACATAAATTAAGTTCAAAGCCTAACAATTCATAAAGAAAATACATAATATTTAAAGTCTAATTGCATAATATTTCCTAAAGGCATAAATAATAACTAAACTCTAACATTTTCTAAAGTCTAACAATTCCTAAAGGCATTTCCTAATTAAAAGCTAACAATTTCTACAATATCTAACAATTAAACATATAAAATAAATACTAAAACAATAAATATAACATAAAAAACGAGAAAAGACGAAAAAACTCATCGGATCCGAATTTTCGACCGAAATCTGGTAGGAAAAGGGGGTTGGGCGGTCGAAAATGGGAGTGGAGAGAGAGAGAGAGAGAGAGAGAGAGAGAGGAGTGTGTGAAATGGGGAGGAGGAGGGACTGCGGTCGGTAGTCCAGTCGGGACCCTTTGGCGGGACAAATTCCCACCAAAGGGTCCCGATTGGACTCCAGTATTTTCAACTGGAGTCCGGTCGGAAAAGCTGGAGTTCAGCTTCCCGACTTAACTACAGTCGGGAATACGTTTACCAACCGAATTCCGGTCGACAGCTGTCGGAAAAGTTGCCAACCAAATTTCAGTCGGTATTTTTTGGTCGGGAAAGGGGGCATTTTCTTGTAGTGAATTAGTTATTATTCTTAAATTACTGAATTAAGAATCTTTAACTAATTGACCCGTCATATATTCTGTTTCTTTCTTGGCTCCAACTAAATGTTCTAGCCGGATTCAAAATTATAGGAAACAATGTTACGTCAGATTTTATTACTAAATGAACATGAATATATTTTTATAACTGTAAACCTTTCAAATTATTAATAAAAAGTATCTATAGGTTTAATTATAACGTAGGTAGTTATGCAAAATTCTTGTTTAATAAAAAGGGAGATATACAAAACAAATTTTGATTCTTTTCTTATTAAACAATATTTAAGAAAATTATATTTCCTATTTTTCTTTGGGTAAAATATCTTAAATTATGTATTTGAATTTTCATGTCGAAATTATCACCAATTACTATCAAGATCTAAAGTTGGTTATATTGAAATAAACATTAATTTTGATACATTTGAAATGTACATACGTTATGGTTTTTTTTTTTTGAAATAAAACAAACCTTCATTAAAAAATAAGCGCAGTACGTCCCAAAAGGCGTACTACAAACGTTACATGACAAAATCAGTATAAGCACTCATCCTTAACCAAAACTTACTATGAAAAACTAAAAAACTCTAGGCTATATCAAAACCATCCGCATCCGCCGTGGCATTCCGTGCTAGCTCATGTGCAACCGCATTAGAGTCCCGACGCACCCATTTAAAATAGAATCCCTTGTTATCACGAAGCATTCGCAGCACATCACTCACAATATTCGCAATCCTAATATCATTCGTAGTACCATTCATAATGTCGTGAATAACATTCAAGCAATCGCCCTCAAATAGCACATTCAACCAACCTTTCTCAATAGCCCAACGAACCGCCCCCGCTGCTGCCAAGGCTTCAAAACCCACGGCATCCATAAGTGACACAACCCGACGTTGGCGCCAAGCAATAAGATCCCAATGTTGGTCATGCGCTACTAGGCCAAAACTAACGGTCCCTTCCTCAAGAAATTGTGCGCCATCAAAATTAACTTTGATCACATCCCCCTTCAGTTTTTGCCATCCGTCCTCCTCCCGATATTGAATCTTGCTCGCCCTTTTCCCATTAAAGGTCGACCACGTAGTTGCATACGTTCTTGCAAATAATGCTATCTCATCCGACTTCCTCTCCTTTTCACCCGCAAGCACATTATTCCTGTTTCCCCAAATAGTCCAACAAACTGTACCTGTAACACCACACAATTGCGGTTCAGTGGAGGTCACGATTCTCTTAATCCAGTCACACATCGATTCAGCCTCCCGGATCCAATACATCATCGGTGTGTTCGATAATGCCCAAACCTGTCTCGCAAGAGGGCAATCGAACAACGGGTGTCGTATGGTCTCCACGTCCCCACGGCAAATCACACACGGTGTCTTAGTACACACACCTCTCCTCGAAAGCTTCCATCTCGTCGGAAGTATATCCATACAGCAACGCCAAATAAATAATTTAATTTTATTGGCGCACTCCAATTTCCAAATCTTTCCCCATGCATTGTGTGGTTCTGAGCTAGAAACTCCCGCCCCTTGGATCCGACCCAAACCATGCGCCACAATAAGGTGATACGCACTCCTCACAGTGAAAACTCCTTTTTTCATAATGCCAAATCCGTCGATCCTCATTATTAATTTCTCCAAGTGGAATTTTCAGAATTACCTCCACATCTACCTCCCACAAAAATTCCCACAGCCGCGCAACATCCCACCACCATGTCAATGGATTCATCCACACTAACCGGGGTTATTGGTTTGAAAGATGTCGGTCGTGGTAGCCATTCATTGTGCCAAACTGAAATAGACTCCCCGTTTCCTACATGCCACCTCACTCCATATTTCAGAACAGGAAGTATTTCCCAAATACATCGCCATGAAAATGACGGAGCGTTCCCTAACCGAGCCGTGCTGATATCCGAGTGCGAGAAATATTTTGCTTTATATATTCGCCCCACCAAACTCGTCGGATCCTGCATAATTCTCCATGCCTGTTTTGCAAGTAAAGCACAATTAAAAGCCTTTAAATTACGAAAACCCATACCTCCTTCCACTTTTCGTCTACACATCTTATCCCACGCCACCCAATGAATTTTGTTTTGCGTTCCACTGCCCCACCAAAAGTTGCTGATGATAGATTCAATTTCCCGAATTAAGGAGTTCGGAAGGCGAAAATAACTCATCAGAAAAGTGGGGATAGATTGCATGACTGATTTGATGAGGACCTCTTTCCCCGCCCCAGATAAAGTTTTTCCTTTGTATCCCTGTGCCCTTTTCCATACCCTTTCCCTGATATAATCAAATAGCTCCTTCTTTGATTTACCCACCACTGCTGGCATACCAAGATATTTCTCATGTTTTTCCCCGATAGCTACGCCCAAAACATCACCAACCGCCGCCCGTGTCTGATCGTCAGTATTCTTGCTAAACACCACCACTGATTTGTCGAGGTTAATTTTTTGTCCCGACGCTGCCTCAAATTTCTCCAAGATCGCACGAATGCACCCCGCTGTTTCTACATCTGCGTCACAAAAGAGAAGTGTGTCATCAGCGAACAAGAGATGGGAAATAGGGGGCGCACTACGACTGACTTTAGCACCTTTGAGCTCGTTCCTCTCCTCCGCCTTTGTAATAAGTGCTGAAAGAACCTCATAAATAAATATGAAAAGGTAGGGGGATAGGGGATCCCCCTGCCTAATGCCCCTTTCGGGGGGAAAAAAACACTCGACTCACGCCTATTAATGAGAATAGAATAAGAAACAGAACGGACTCCAAACATAATAAGAGAAACAAAATCAGAACTAAAACCCAACTTGAGCATTACCTTCTCCAGAAAGGGCCACTCGACTCGGTCATAGGCCTTACTCATGTCCAACTTCAGCGTCATATGGCACATTTTTCCTGTTCTCTTATTCTTAAGGCAATGGTTAACCTCAAAGGCCACCAAGATATTGTCAGTAATAAGGCGACCTGAAACAAAAGCGGACTGGGAAGGGGATATAATATTGTTTAAAATTGGTTTTAGCCGATTTGCAACAACTTTGGATGCAATCTTGAAGCACACGTTGCTTAGGCTAATTGGGCGGAACTGAAACATCACATCAGGGTTAGGACATTTAGGAATAAGAACAATATGGTTAAAATTTATAAAAGGATCCAGAGTGCGATCATTAAGAAAAGAAAGAACAAAACGAGTCACCTCAACCCCCACAATATGCCAAAATTTATGATAAAAAATAACAGAAAAACCATCCGGCCCCGGGGATTTAAAAGGATACATATCTTTGAGAGCTCTTTGGACCTCATCCGATGTAAATGGTTGGAGAAGGTGGTCGTTCATCTCAGGACTAACTCGCATCTCAACATCTCGCAATACGTCATCAATCACAGCCTCAGACGGGGCCATGGAGCGAAAAATAGTCGCAAAATATTCCGTCGCAAGGCGATCTATCTCTCCCGGAGTCGTAGGCAAAACACCTTCTTCATCCCTAAGGCCCTTAATCTCATTATTTTCCCGCCGTTCACTGGCCCTTCTGTGAAAATAGGACGTGTTCATGTCTCCTTCCCGTAACCACTGAACCTTAGCTCTTTGTTTCCAGTAAATCTCTTCCGTCTCAAGTAACTCCTCCAATTTCTTACTAAGGCAGATTTCCTCGGCTTTCGATGAAGGTGTGATAACCCCCGTACGCAATCGGCCCCAACTCACGTCGTAAATCCCCAATCTGTCGCTTCACCTCTGCCCCACTGACCTTATTCCACTTTACAAGCCCGACTTGACAATCCTGAGGCTTCTCACTCAATTCTCGACCACCAGAATTACCCCAACACTGCGCTATCACCGACTCACAACCCGACTTCATCAACTAAGCTGCCTCAAAATGAAAACGACTCGGGGTCCGCAACTTTTCCTGAGATCCCGTGAGCCTGACCAAGATAGCATGATGATATGATCTCAGTGAGACCACGTGTTCAACACGTGCGAGAGGAAAACGTGCTCGCCATGTCGTGTCGGCACAAGCCCTGTCCAATCTTGCCCAAACTGTATTGGGGGTTGGTCGTCTACTGCACCAAGTGAAGCGGGGGCCAAAAAAATCAAGCTCGCTCAACCCCGTATCACTGAGTGTATCAAGAAAGTTTCGGATCAGTCAATTTGCACGACGAGGGCCGCCTTTTTTATCCGCCTGACTAGAAATTTCATTGTAATCTCCCGCGCAAAGCCATGGTAATGTAGAAATACCCCGTAGGTGTCGTAACAAGTTCCACGTGCGCATTCTCCGAGTCCCGCCTAGCTCTCCATAAAAACCAGTAAATCTCCAATAAGGTGACGAGTCTCGTCCTACTACAATCACATCAATATGGTTCTTAGACATACTCATAAGATGAACATCCAACGTCTTATCCCACAAAAGTGCTAGACCTCCCGAGAGGCCTTTAACCTCAACACAAATACCGAAATAATTCAACTGTCCCTTCAGATACTCTATTTTTCTTATTTTGCATGTCGAAAATCAGAGGGGGATGATAGATAGAAACTAGCTGCGGTAGTTCCTGAACTGTCCAAGGGTTCCCCAAACCCTGACAGTTCCATGCTAGGACACTCATTGGATATGGCGGGACTGCTTAGCAATCGCCGCCAAAAGATCATCAATATCCCGAGAGAGTTCAACCAATCTTGCCTTTTTAGCACTACCAACCCTTGTTGTCCCTTCTTCCTTGTGAAATAAACGTTTCTGTCCTACTCTAAAATCCTGAGTGTCCATCATCCTGTCAGCCTGCCCCTCGCGTCGCATAATTCGCACCCCTTTTCTCCGCCGATTTGTAATAGTAAATCCCGTTGCAACTGCCATAGTAGCATCTACTGATTTTCCATGTTATTGCCCCCAAATCCTTCATCAAGCGCGCACAAATCTGCTGAACCCCAATGACCTCTAGTACCCCGGTTGTTGTGTGCTGCGTATCCCCTGGAGTCTCCAAATGTATTCAGTCTAGAGTCTCTACAGCCCTGCCCGACGTTACTTCCCCACATAACTGATTATCCAATTTTGTCGCGTGTCTTTGCTGCAAAACAGCAGCTGAATGCGTGCATTCAGATGATTGAGAGCCCTCGGTTTGAGCTGCACGCCATGGCTAATCGCTACGGGGCTGATTGCGAGAAAAGGAAGGACATCCTCGGCCATTCCCCGGTGAGTTAGACTGTCCACCCCACCCTTTATCCGTGAAGCGTTGTCCCATATAATTCCCCGGCCGATTCTGAGGCTCCCTCAACCAATTTCCATACGGCAATTGTGGATCGTCTTCATACTCCGTATTATACTTGTCCTCGCAGTCCGCCATAATGTGACCGAGCCTCCCACATAAATAACAGAAATTAGGAAGTCGTTCGTACTTGAAAGACACCGTCATCTCCTGTCCACCATTACCCCGAACCTTCATGAAGCGAAGAAGAGGACGTGTAACGTTGACTCGCACCCGAATGCGCATGCTTAAAGCCGAGGATTCCACTAGATCAACATCTTCCATAATGCCCATCAGATTCCCTATCGTTTGTGTTGTCACTACTGTTTGATGAACTATCGGAATGTCGTAGATCCGAACATAAAACCTGCAGTAGTCTAGGTTCGTATCGGCCGGATTTTCATTCTTATCAACCTCTGCCAAAACCAAAACATTCTTATCGAATGACCAAGGACAGCCCGCAAGTGCACGATTTTTGTCGATTATATGATGAAACTGGAAGAGGAATCTATCCTCATTGATCCGAGTTATGTCAATGCCTCGCCCAGCCTTAAAAAGTGACTTAATCATTGTGCAAAACGACATGAAATTCGCTGCCTTCCCTGAAAGTAATCGTCCCACCAACAACAATTCTGATGCCTTATTGTCCTGCTCCCATGTTGAGTCAGGGATGAGGAATCCCTCGCCCCCACCTTCTCCAGCCCTGAGCGTTAAGCCCGTGCGCAACAAGTGACATGTTTCATCCATAGGTGCCTCATAGCCGTTCTTATCAAACGTGTTGAGAGGAGTTGAGTACAAGTTAATTGCGAGATGCCGATGACCAGGTCCAAACGCACGTACACCGGAAAGAGAGAAAAGAAAACACAAAAATTAGATCGCAATTAAACCCTAGAGCCTGATAGTTAGAGAACGAAAAAGAGGAACGTGTTTAAAAAAAGGAGAGAAAACCCAAAACCCCTGGTGACTCGTGATGAAAGCAGGAGAGATTGGATTAGAGAACAGGAATCCGGTAACAATGCCGCCTTGATTGTCGATAATGCCCGCCAAGCTCGGAGAAGACCTTAATCAAGAAGATTTTTGCCCTAAGTTTAGGGGCCCTAAACCCTCATGCGAAGGACTGCTTGTAATAGAATAAATTAATATATAGGGAAGGGGGGGGGGGAAATGAAGTGAAATAAATTTGAATCTATGCAAGATTTTATATTGAATTTTCATTAATTTCATAAAATTTATGATTTTTTTTTAATTTGATCTTTATTTTTTCCTGCAAAGAATTTATCCTTTGTGTAATAATAATTGCAGGAAATTGTGGTTGAGTCACATGAGACCTACACACATCGAATGCAAACAATATTACCTATTAATTTATGTATCAAAACATTTATTGCATTGTATTAAAATTATTTTAATTCTGAGACTTTAATTTCTTTCATTTTTTTTTCTATAATTATATGCATATTTCTTTTCAAATAACCAGTTTTTTATTATAAAGTCTGATGTAATTATGTCAAATATTGTGCCTAACTTAAACTATTTTCTTATAATTCTTTTGTTGGAGAGAAATTAGGAAAAGATTGTGACTATCCAATAATAGACAATACTGAGTCCTATAATTTAGGGAAGATAATCGATGAAGATGGTATTAAGGAAATCTAAACAATCAATTCTTAAAAGTATATGACTTGTAAGGGTAAATTTGAGAGTTCATAAAAGTTGCTCTAGCATTAACATTCTTTGCTCTGATAATATCCCCGACCTAAAAGAACATGTCATGATGGAAACTTGTTTGAGAAACAAATTGATCAATTATCGTATGGTCCACAGCTAGTCACGAATCACTTGTCAAAACTCATGATAAAACTCATATCAGGAATGATCTAGGAAACCCACATATCTCAGGCGCCCCAACTTTCCTTAATATATATATATATATATATATATATATATATATATATATGCAATACCTAGTTGCATGATTCGTGACGTGCTGTCTTGCATGATTTATAAATTCCCCTTTTGTCCGTCGTGCATTTTTCTTTGCGTGTAGGTTTTGTGGGGAAAAAATTAAATGAGGTTTGAATGTATAATACTAGTTAAGTTATGTTTCTTAATGATTAATTCTCAGCCACGAATTTATTGGATAGAATTTAAGGGTGCATTTACGGGTGCATTTTTCTTAATGATTAATTCTCAGCCACGAATTTATTGGATAGGTTTGAATGTCCAAAAGTTTTATCTACCCTTAATTTCTGAAGAAGAGTTTGTCAAGGTAGGGTACCAGAGATAGTTTTTTTTTTTTTTTTTTGAGTAGTTACCATATGTTCGATTTGCAACATTTGTAAGTTATGAGTACAAAGATATTTATTATTAGTCTTAATTTCCATTAATTTTTTTTCATTACCTTAATATTTTATTGTTATTACTTTAATTTCAAAATAATTCGCCTACTATTAAATAATGTACATGAATATTTAAAGGGAGAACAATTTCCATTTTACTACTACCTCTCAAATCCTAATCGTTGTTGTTAACGGGTTTGGAATTACGACCTAATTAACTGAATTATTTATTTGGGTTGGAACGCCTTTGTCCGTGGTTCAAAAACTAAATGCTATTTAACGGGAGGAAAAACTGACAAAAACCTTCCTTCCTTTTATTCACTATGATCCACTCTCTTTTCCGAGTCAATATGCGTATTTCCGAGTCTATGTATGTTTTTTCCTTAATTCTCCGGCCTCTTCCACCTCTCCCTTTTTCCTCTGTTTATATAGAGTTTTCAGGGACAAGTGTCGTTATGCATGTTCTTACAGATGTCGCTATGCATGTGGTGGTGTTCTACACGTGTTACAATGTTCATTTAACCAATAAAATAACGTGTTTATCTAAAGTGCTGACTGTATTATTTCTTTTCCCGAGGGCTTTGGTCTTCTTTATGATAAGGGGTAGACTGCCTTCTTTGCTTCCGAGAGCTCATTACTTCAAATGGTGAATCGAGGGCCGAGTCTGAGTGTTCTCTTAATGACAGTGCTTCTCCGAGAGGTATGTATTCTGGAGTGTTTGCTTCAGGGTATTCTCCGAGGGGGTGTTCGTTCATGGGTTGATCTCCGAGAGGTTTTTAGCTATCGTGGGTAGGTGTTTTCTTTCTCTGAGTGCCCGGAGAGTAGTGTTCTGTAGTTGTTGCATTATTGTGAAGTTTCGACTTCTGGGTTGGTCGACAGGAGTAATGTTCCGAGAGCATTTGTGCTGGGAGTGCGTAGCAGGGAAGTACTGTGGTAGTGTTCCGAGAGCGTTTGAGTTGGGAGTGCATAGCAAGGAAGTGTTTTTGTCAAGGTTCTGGGACTCTGTTGGTTTTTGGTAGCTCCAGTGGGCTTTGATAGATTGGTTCTTCTAGCTCATCCCTTCCGAGAGTTCATCTCTTGGAGAGGCGGAATGAGTGGGGCGGAGTGCTTGCCCAATGCTGAAGTAGTTCCGATAGCGGTTAGTCTGTGAGACTCTTTGGAAGTGTATCCGATAGGTGCCTGCCTTGGTCTCGTATTCCTCCTGTTGACTTTGCTCCAGTCTTTGATGTTTTGGAGATGTGCTCCGAGGGATACTTGAGGCGTGATACCTGTATCGTGAATGCAGGTCGTATAATCATATAATAACATACCTGTAATTCCAGTGATTGATTTATCGCTTATTTCAAGCAGGTGAATTATCATCCTGTTAACAAACCCCCCCAGTTTTTAGTGCAGTTGGTCATTATTACTGCACTAGAAACTTAATGGGTTAAAGGGTACGAGGGCTCTGGTATCGTAAATATTTTCAGGTATACTGGGAATGTTTCACAAGGCCTCGTAGAACTCTTCAGGGATGTCGTAAACACTCGTCAGTGACATTTATGTTTTGTTCGACGTTTCCCTCGTTCTTGGCATTACCTTTAAAAAGGCGAGGAGTATCGTGATTACTCTCTCCGAGTGATTCCCGTCGTATTCTGAAATGTGCCCTCGTTAGATCATTATCGGGGCATTAATTATAATTTAAAGTTATGGCATTTACTTAACTGCTTAACTGCGATTTAAATGCAATTAATGGTGATTTTAATGCCACGTTTATGTATTGTGCGGGAATCGAAGCGTCTTGACCGTTGTGTTTCCGTTAACCGAGGAGACGTGACACTTAATAGCACTAAGCACGACTTTTAATCGTTGGGCGTGGTGGGTTTAGTGGTCATTTAAGACACTTAGTGGGTGTAGGGTTTATAAACCCTCTTCTTTGCCCATTAGCATCACTTGCAATTTTTGAGCGAAACACATTCTCTTTTCTGCAAAAAATTCTCTGCAAAAGTACTTTCTAATTTTTAAGAATTCCCTACAATGGCGTCACAATCCAACACTAACCTGGTGTCGGCTGCTTCCGGTACCGGAGGAGCAGCGGGGGCAACGTTTCAAGTTTCACGAAAAAGGAGTGCAGCGACGGCGGGAGCAAGCGGCAGTGGTGGTGCCGGAAAAGCGAAGAAGATGAAGAAGAAGGCCGACAACGGCGGGCTACCCAGAAGGTGGGTGACACGGTTAGCACCGCCACGGAGAAGGAAATCCGAAATCTATTTATTGAATACGGCGCGTCTGGCCGTAACGTAGATGTGCTGGTACCGGAGGCCCACCACCGGGGTGACTCTCCTCCGCCGGGGCACCTGACGGTGTACTATCCACACATAAAGGCGGGACTGCGCTCTTTTTCCCGCTCTTTTACTGCGATATTTTCAACTACTGTAATCTCTGCCGTAGCCAACTCACCCCCAACTCGTTCACGGCGTTGGCGTTGTTTGTATTTTGGTGTCTGGTGAGAGGCATCGAGTGCACGAGGGACAATTTTTTCGCTGTCTTCGAGTTGAAGGCATCTCCAGGGATAAGGACTACCGGATCTCCGAGGGCATGGTCACCTCCCACAGTTCATGGAAAAGCAAGTTTTTCTTCATCTGTCCTGGTAAGGTGGAGTGGGACATACCCCTGACTTGGAGGGAGCCCACCTTTCCCGAGAGAGTGATGGACGATACCTTGATGTTCTCACCGGTATTCTCCGCGTAGCCTCTCGTGGAGTCGAAGAATTTTATTCGACTCTATCGGACCGCAGGACTGAGGCACATTTGTCCCCTAGACAAAATCGAGACTCCCCTGGCTATCCCCGATGAGCTCTTTGATACCTTTGGTAAGTATTTATCTCTCTTATAGCATACGTGTTTTTTTTCTATCTTATCTAACTCGTAGTTGTCTTTGTAGTGAATGTTCTGCGACCGTTCATTGTGGAGAACGAGGACGTAGTGACCAAGAAGGGGAAGTCTTTGGTGCTGGTGAGGAAGAGCAAGGGGGACTCCTTTAAAGGTTGCTACAGCTATGTCCCGGTCGTCTAGCGGGACTTCCGATACCCCTGAGGAAGCGGGGTTAGGCGTGACTTCTGCAGATGCAGGCCCTGCGGGCGTATTCGTCATAGGGGGTGGGGAGGAGGAGGTTGGGTTAGAGGAGATGACTTTACCACCCCCCGGTGTTATCAGTATACCCTCCTTCTCGGAGTTATCGGGGGATTCTGCTTATGCATTACTGTCGACTCCTCCCAAAGGTATGCGTTTTCCCTAGTCTTTTAGACATTTGAACAGTATACACTTCTATTTGTATAGGAATATGCTCTAGATAGACGAAGGGATAGATTTACTTAGAAACATTTCTGATTTTGCAGGAGGTGAAGACTTTTTTTGGTCTGGAAGAGGGATCGCTTCCCTCGGATCCCGCCCCTTCTCCAGCTTTTGATACCATGAGTCTACTAGATGAGATTCTGGTTGCGGGTCCCCCGCTTACGAGTGCTCCTGCTCCGAGATCACTCACGGCCATCCAGTCCGATAGCCCCGTAGTTACTCAGGTTCCGCTGTCGGGGGGAGTACCTCCAGGGAGGCCTTCATCTTCTAAAGCTCCAGTCTCAGGAGGGGAGCCTAGCTCAGAAGATGCCCAGGTGGCACTCGAGACGGTCACCCGATACTTGACGGCTGCTAACTCCTTGCCAGCGGACGGGTGGCAATTCGTCCGAGCTTGTACTAACAACGTGGCCATGCTGGTAAGTTTTTATTTATCTAATTCATTTAAGATCCTGTGTCGGGATCTTTATTCTTTTGTTTTGCTTTCTTAGGCACCTAAAATGCTTCCTCTTCTGTTACTCGAGGTCGAGAAGCTGCAACAACTGGCGAGTGCGGCTGAAGAGAAGTCTCGGAGGCTGGAGGCTGAGAATAAGGATATCCGGGAAAGAATGGGGAAGTATAACGAGGCGTGGGTTATGCTTTCGAAACAAAACCACGACTTGAGGGAGGAGAATAAGCAGCTCCACTCTTCTATAAAGGAGATGGAGGCTTCCGGGCTTGTGCTGAAAGATAGGGTGACCTTCTTCGAAGGGGAAAAAGTTGCTTGGGAGGCCAAGCAGAAAGAGTTGGAGCGGGATTTGTCGGAAGCGATGGGCCAGGTGGACACTCTTAACGAGAAGTTGTCACAGGATACGGTCTCGGGGGGTGTCACTTCCGAGGAGGTGCAGCAAAGGGTGGATGTTGCGGTCAAGCAAGCTCGGGAGGACGCTACTGCTCGCGTGAAGGAACTGTATATCAGTAAGCACCAAGGATACTTAGCAGGATCTGTTATGTGGGGGTTCCTTTAGTGTTTCGGGCAGGTGCGCAGTAAGGTGGCTCCCAATTTAGACCCGCGGGTAGTCAATATCGCGGAGATGAAGAGGCCTACTTTGGAGGAAGCCTACGACCACTTTAAAAAGAGTAGCTCTCGACTTCCTCCCTCCTCCTCTTCTCCGACTCGGGTGCCCTTGGCAGCGGTACTTCCGCGGCCCTCGGTGCTTTCCCCTCTCCGAGTTGGAGTCCAGACTGTCTCTTCTGGCGTTCCTTCTCCTGCAAGTGCTCCGGTTCTTCCTTCCACCACTGAGCCAGCTCTTGTCCCCTCGAGTGCTCTACCCCCCAGCCTTAGGGGTTTTTTAGTTCATATTTTTCTTTTAATGTGTAATTGTACTTTTTATTATTAGGTTTATATGTAATGATACTTTTAATTTTTATTTGGAATGAAACATTTCATTTGGAGTGAAGCTTTTTTCTCGTGTTAATAGTCACATAACTTTTCAGCATATTATGGATACTTGGTTCCTTTCCTTCAATTGTAGAATTTTAAGATTGAGTTTACAGAAATGAGAGAGCATCTCACTCTTACTGGCCAAACAACTTTTTTAGTGTAGCGTATCTATTTGCAGTGCAAGTTTGGGGAAATATACTTTCCTAAATAGGAGTATCCCCTGACACGCCCTCGTAGCCTTTTATAGTATGCTTTGGGCAGCTCAACTTAATTCAGTTATTCGAGGAAAGGGTCCTAAGTATGTATAGATGCTTAGAGTTTAGTGAATATTTTCACGTCCTTTCAAAGAATCATTCCAATAGAATTGTTTATATCCTCGACTCTTTTACTTATTTAGACTTTCGGAAAGCCTTTGATGAGAGAGTACGAGTGAAGATTCCAAGAGTAACTGCTCTCGGAGATATTTTCCTAGGTCACAGGACCATGTCTTCCCCCCTCCCCTCAAGTATTTACATAGTAAATTATAGAATCTTATGGTTTCTCACGAAGATAACCAAAATCTAACTCGAACCACAATTAGTGAAAGAAGGATACTTATCTTTGGTGCATATCGTTCCATTGCTGTAGCACCTGCTTTCCCTTTTGATTGTGGCAACAATCACATGAACCTGGATAAGGGTTTAATGACCGCGAGAGTAAATTCTCCTTGGTTGATCTCGCTTTTGAATGCTCTTGATGGCGAAACTTACGGGGTTCCCACAGACGGCGCCATTTTGTTAACGGATTTGGAATTACGACCTAATTAACTGAACTATTTATTTGGGTTGGAACACCTTTGTCCGTGGTTCAAAAACTAAATGCTATTTAACGGGAGGAAAATTTGACAAAAACCTTCCTTCCTTTTATTCACTATGATCCACTCTCTTTTCCGAGTCAATATGCGTATTTCCGAGTCTATGTATGTTTTTTCTTAATTCTCCGGCCTCTTCCACCTCTCCCTTCTTCCTCTGTTTATATAGAGTTTTCAGGGACATGTGTCGTTATGCATGTTCTTACAGATGTCGCTATGCATGTGGTGGTGTTCTACACGTGTTACAATGTTCATTTAACCAATAAGATAACGTGTTTATCTAAAGTGCTGACTGTATTATTTCTTTTCCCGAGGGCTTTGGTCTTCTTTATGATAAGGGGTAGACTGCCTTCTTTGCTTCCGAGAGCTCATTACTTCAAATGGTGACTCGAGGGCCAAGTCTGAGTGTTCTCTTAATGACAGTGCTTCTCCGAGAGGTATGTATTCTGGAGTGTTTGCTTCAGGGTATTCTCCGAGGAGGTGTTCGTTCATGGGTTGATCTCTGAGAGGTTTTTAGCTATCGTTGGTAGGTGTTTTCTTTCTCTGAGTGCCCGGAGAGTAGTGTTCTGTAGTTGTTGCATTATTGTGAAGTTCCGACTTCTGGGTTGGTCGACAGGAGTAATGTTCCGAGAGCATTTGTGCTGGGAGTGCGTAGCAGGGAAGTACTGTGGTAGTGTTCCGAGAGCGTTTGAGTTGGGAGTGCATAGCAAGGAAGTGTTTTTGTCAAGGTTCTGGGACTCTGTTGGTTTTCGGTAGCTCCAGTGGGCTTTGATAGATTGGTTCTTCTAGCTCATCCCTTCCGAGAGTTCATCTCTTGGAGAGGCGGAATGAGTGGGGCGGAGTGCTTGCCCAATGCTGAAGTAGTTCCGATAGCGGTTAGTCTGTGAGACTCTTTGGAAGTGTATCCGATAGGTGCCTGCCTTGGTCTCGTATTCCTCCTGTTGACTTTGCTCCAGTATTTGATGTTTTGGAGATGTGCTCCGAGGGATACTTGAGGCATGATACATGTATCGTGAATGCAGGTCGCATAATCATATAATAACATACCTGTAAATCCAGTGATTGATTTATCGTTTATTTCAAGCAAGTGAATTATCATCCTGTTAACAGTTGTTAATGTTCTTTTTTTCTTTTGATAAGGAAAATTTATTACAAATAGCACAAGGAGTGCTAAAACCGCACTGATACAAAAGCAAGTACATCCAATATCGATCATGGATCAATTTCTAAGCGTTTTCTCAAAAATTATCATTTCCTTTTAACTCTAATGAAAAGGAGTATAAATATAATTTCCACATTTATTACAACTTAAAGAAATTTTTACAAAATTTCTGTAATGTACAAAAGTTCAAATATTAGAGGAAAACTAAATACATACACCAAAACTAAAATTTAAATCAAGAATGTCTAGACTCTTCTACTCCGGTGAGAAAATAATCTATACACGTTTACGGGTCTAGTTAGGTTATATAATGCTCTAATTGGGTTCATTAAATTGTACACTGAAAGCTTCGTGTATGATGTATCCATTTATTTTAGGTATTGACGACTATGCTAAATGTACATTTTGTCACAAATTCATTATTATACCCCCACAATACCATGCCAACTTGTTTTTGTTATATATAGAATAACGTTCGTGTAATTTTTCCAAGTTCAAACATGTATGTATGTGTGTGTATACATATATATACGGACAGAATTGCATGGTAGTTAATTTGAAAACATTCATTGGTTGACTTCACAAGATTAATGGATGTTAAAGCATAGTCTAAATATCCGGTACACTAGATAAATAATTATGAGCAAAATATTTTTTTTGCCCTTTATTTTGTGCCAAATTCAAGTTATGCCCTTTAGTTTTTCGGGCTTAGTAAATGCTCGTTAACTCTTTTTTATTTATAAAAAATGCCCGACGGGCTCACAAATAGAGTTGGGTTAATTTCTGCTTACGTGGTCGTTGACTAAGACGTCATACAGATGCCACGTGGAGCCATATCATAAAAAATATATTTTATAATATTTATCTTAAATCTTTATGATTAATTTTATTATTGTAAAACCTTAATATATAATTTAGTTTCAAAAAATCAATTTTAATAACTAATAAATTTTTAAAAAGAAAAAATAAGGCAAAAAAAAATTAAATCATTATAGAGTAAGAGAATTCAACACCAAATTTTAAGAAATTAGAATCGAGTTTATTCGTATAAAAAAAAACAAGTTTATTAGGAATCAGAGCCTTAATCTCCCGCCGCCTCTTTCCGCCCGTGAAACACGATTTCACAACTCGCGCCTCCTCCATGCTTCAATCACCAGCCTTTTTTCCTCTTCCCTACGCCGCCTTTTTCCGCACGAAAAAAAAAACCCTTCACCACCATAGCTAATTTCTCCTACACGCTAGGGCTCCGACAAGTCCGAAGATTTGAGTCAAATAGAAAGTGAATCGAAAGCCCAAACACGGTGTCCCACTCTCCCGATCACCTTTCCCATCTTCTTTGGCAGGTCGAGCTTCGAATTCCCAAACAAATTATGTTCATAATTCTCTGACCTTTCCCATCCAATTACTAATAAAGAACTTAAATTAAAAAAATATATTTTTCAATCAAAATTAAAATTAATGGAAGTACTGAAGTGTAAGAAGAAATCATCACCTGGTTCGATGGCACCGGGGTTTCGATACCATCCCTCGGACGAGGAATTGATGCGCTACTATTTTAGGCACAAAATCTGCCGCAAAGCTTTTCGATTTGACTCAAATCGAAAATTTACAAGACCGAGCCATGGGAGATTGGAGTGGGAGTGGGAGACGCGGTTGATTGAGAAGGATTTGGGGCGAGAGTGGTGGCGGTGGTGGTGGCGGTGGCTTTGACGAGGTTGCCGCTTTTTGTTGTGCATCGCCGGCTTCAATCTTCATCATCGTGAGGGGTAAATATTTTTTTTTCTCTGGTTTGTCAAAAAAAATATTAGTTATTATTGAATTTTTTAAATTAAAATTATATATTAGGTTTTAATAATAATACAATGGATTATAAAGATTTAATATTAACATTATAAAATATAAGATTGAACCATATGCAATAATGGGCATTTTTGGATATTATAAATTTTTTTATTGGCGTCTCAGTCATACACCACGTAGGCTGAAATTGGCCGAGCCTCAAATCTGAGCCCGCCGGGCATTTTTTATATAAAAAAAAAGTTAACGAGCATTTACTAAACCCAAAAAATTAAAGGGCATAACTTGAATTTGGCACAAAATAAAGGGCAAAAAAAATATTTTGCCCAATAATTATTTTCCAAAACTATTTTACTTATAATTTAACGTTAATTGTCCTCGATAAGTAATTAAGAAAAACAGCAATTATACAGTCTCAACCAGAAACTGAAGTCAAAAAGCTCATTTTCAAGTTTCCACACTACTGCTCCCATTTTAATTACTGTACTGAATATAGTCAACGGCTTTGCTTATTTAGTGGATAGTTCAACACCAAATTAACTCAAGAGAGACATTATATACCCTAATAATTTATTTTATATCATATAATTGATTATAAATTTATGCATAACTCTCCTGCCCAATTAAGAGTAAACTTTCGATACTTCTAGAGATAATAAAATTCATTAGCCCCATCTATCCTTGATTGCAAGTGGAGATTATATTATATAATATTATATAAATCAACCTGAATGAGCGTCCAACTTCAAAGAGAAATAATTAATTAGTTATAGCTTGCTCACGTTATTAATTATAAAAAAAAATTACATGTAATTGGAATTTGATGAGTGGGGGTGAGGTCTCAATGATGATATCACTGCTTGCGTCACTTAATTACTATTTAGTCTTCATTCAACGTCAAGAAAGTTGACTGCGATCACTCAAAAATAATTTTCGCAACCGAGAACATATTCTTTCGTCCATTTGCTGGTTGGGAGTGTCTTGGCTGTACTTAAATGTTGTGCAGTCAACTTCCATAGTTTTCTTCTTTTCAACAATTAAAGCCTACAGTTTTATTTTTAAATGTTGTGCAGTCAAGACTCTTAATTTTCTACAATCAAGGCTCTAGGTTTTTCTTTTTCTACAATCTAGCCTCTTTATTTTAGGTTATTGTTAGTATTTGTATAAAATAAATAACTTTTCATTTTTAAATTAATTCTTTAACAGTCAAATTATAAATCTGAGCTACTCTCAAAATTAAACTTTATCGAGAAAACCAATTTCTTAACAAAGTTAATTAGATAACACTTACTATATATACTTATGAAAAATAAAATTATGATTAAAAATAATGTGCTACAGATATATTGGACTCATGAAAACCAAAAGATATGTTTTTGAACACAGTAAAGCTTATTACGAAAAATCATGTTATATATTCTATGTTACAACTATATTAAAATCATATAATGGAATTATGTTTAACCTCCAGATTTTATTGATATGTTGCTCTATCATTTAGTTTTACCTATTAAGAAAGGCATGACACGTAAATATACTGTTTTTTCTAAATTTTGATAAAAAGTTGTGGTTAGTTAGATTTTGGACATGTAAGATTTTATTCTAATATATTAGTTCTCTTACAGGAGATAGTACACAAGTGCAAAAAAATAACAAAGAAAATGTTTATGTTAATTAATGTATCGATGTTTGCTAGTGTTTTTCCTTAGAAAAATGATATTTAT
Organism: Linaria vulgaris; assembly: GCA_948329865.1. Lineage (NCBI taxonomy): Eukaryota > Viridiplantae > Streptophyta > Magnoliopsida > Lamiales > Plantaginaceae > Linaria > Linaria vulgaris. The sequence goes on along the minus strand of OX415249.1, from coordinate 127,793,466 downwards.
AAATAAGTTCAACTTAAAAAGCAACTTCAATTTACAAGATGGGGTGTTTAAAATTTAATCTCAAAGTGAGAAGTATTAAATTTGGTTGTTTTATAAAAATACTACAAAAATATAGGGGTTCGATTGTAAAAAAAATAAAACTTTAGGCTTTAATTGTTGAAAAGAAGAAAACTATGGAGGTTGACTGCACAACATTTAAGTGCAGCCAAGACACTCCCCATTTGCTGGTAGATGACTTACAAGATTGTCTCAATTATAACAATAAAAAAAATAAAAAAAGACTAATAGAAATTGTAAAAATATCAAGAGTAAACAAAATAGAAATACGCATAGTGAAATAATCTAAACTATTGATAATTTTTTGGCATGTTTAAAATATGCCATAATTGTAGTTATAACTAAAATAGAAACTACAAGTATGTTTTATTTCTCTAGATTAAAAAACGGAAATTTTTTGGTACTTTTCGAGAAAATGCACGAAAATTTTGATCCATGCCTACACCCAATAAAAAAAAAATAAAAAAAGAAGTATTAAAGTTACTACATTCTTAGGAAATCATCAGATTGTTTTTATCGACACTGGAAATTTGACAAACGCAGAAATCACGTTTAAACTATATTAATATTTTAAAAAATAAAATTTGAAAGATAGATGCACGAAAATATGAATTGCTACTTTAAAGTGTGGGTAGTTGAGCAAAATAAGTAAAATTACAATATTGCCTTGATATGCTTTTATTTAAAGAGGGAGAAAGAGGGTAATTTAGTAAATACAACAGTTTGTATCCAAACTGACATTTTGTGAGTGAGAGGCTTTGCTTTTAATATAATACTAGCAATTTAACACGCGCGGGGACCGCGTGTGAGTTTTTTTAAGTGTAAAAAAATTGTTTTACTATATAATTTAGTAATACTGGATTTCTATAATTTTTGTTAGTAAAATTTAATTAATTAAATATAATAATATAAATATTTTGTGAGTGAGAGGACTTTGCTTTTAATATATTAATAATAGATTATATGATTACTCTAGGCTAGCCATTTCAATACATTGTCTAATTAAGAAACCCAAACGAATAGCCCATCTAGCGTTTGGTCTTTCTTCACGTGTTCATTTGTCCACTCAGGCCCATTTGCTTTTTAGAAATATTACAATAAATCGTATTGTCCACCATGAATGAAGGCTAACTGATATTCTGATGGTTAAACAATTTCATATCCTGATATCAATAAACTCAAAACAGCAATTTTAGTTAAATTGCATTAAACTAGAGAAATTAAATTGTTCAAACACGAATTTAAACAGCAATATACATACATGTTCATTCTCCATAAGGTTAATATATGATGTTCCCTTGAAATAAACCTGGGCCCATTGAGCCAGATAAACCAAACATAATTAGTTAAAAGTGGGCTTTATTCTTCCAAAAGTCGTCAAATTCAAATTGGGCTAACTGAAGCCCATTAGCAAATATTAAAAATTATTTATCACGTGCAAGGTGCATCGTGTGAAGATAAAGTTCTGTTATTCCAATTATTAAATTTAATACGAGATTTGACTTTAATTTCGGCACATTTTTTACTTCCGTGTCCGAACCGAAAACTCTGACTTGTACTTGAATGACAATATTGGACTTCGCTACAGTATTCCTTCTTTCTCATATATTCCTATTTCCATGGTTGTTCCATTTTCTTATCTTTATCTTAAGTTTAAGATAAAAAAGAAAAGAGAGAAGCTCTATTTGTCTACGTATATGTATTTTTAGCTGAGCTGCTCTCAATTTGTTATCTGACCAAAGAGTTTAAGTTTATTGTGAGGACAACTATTTGTTTATTATAAATAAATAATATATTTGTTAATACACTTTCACGTGTATGGTGTAAATCTTTTTACAATGTTTGACGTGGATTTTTTTTTTTTATAATTGAAAAATGGTGAGATTTCAAACCAGAATCTCGTTGCCTTGACCTCTAATATTATCTTTGCCCATATTAAACGTAAATTGTAGAAGCATCGGTTCCACTTGTTGAACTCTTCTTTATTTGGGACATACAAATAAAACACAAATAAACCAAATAAAATGTTGATAGAGGTCATACGAAATGACATGAAGCTAAGATACACAAATAAAAATGTATTTTTCAGCGTAGCCGGCTCGACATGATTCACTTGTAGTTCATATAACTTACTCATTTTATAGAATTCCATGTTTGGTGGTTGTTGTTGTATTCCTAGTCGTTTAAAAGTTAAGCTTATTGAAAGTATAGCTGTTTATTTTTCTTTGTTCTTGTTAATAAGACCACAATTCAAAATTAAACAACAACACAATTGAAAAGAAAAGGATTATTATTGAATTGAATCAAAAATTACCGAGAGTTTGGGCGAAATCGTATTAAACTATTGCCCATTAATCGTCGTTGGAGCGTATTTACAACGACCATAAATCAGAAATTAGAAAGTGAATCGAAAAGAAAGCGTGGCAGCTCATGTTATACTAAATTGTCATAATTTACTACTAGTAAAGTTAGTTAGATTAACAGAAATTTAAAATAATATTAAAAATAAAAATAATTTGTAAAATTAATTTAAGTCATCTTGTATAAATACTTCTTCAGTTTGCCAACTAAGTTTTTTCATAAAAATATTGATGTTATGCCTTATGTCAACGTCGATGCACACAATTGACGACTGACAAGAGAATATCTCATATACCTCAACATACAATGTTTCATACACTTACATGCAGGTGTGCTCATGACTACGTGTTCGAGATATATAAGACAATTTCAATGACGACTACGTGTTATTATAGTATATTATCCATAAAAATTGTTTTTGCATTCATGATAAATAGACATTCGCCCTATCAGTCAATCACATATTATTATCTTAGAGGAAAATAATTAAAATTCAAATAACTAATAATGAAACAACAGTGACAAAATTGTTTATCAACGATAACGCCAAAATTGTCACACAACACGTTTTCATTTTTTTGTAATTCAAGATATTTCAAATAGAATTTATGGCGTGAAGGCATTGAAAAGATTAAAATTCAAATCTAAAGCACGTGTGAAGTTACAAATGTAATTACACAAATCTTATCCTTTTTAATTGTTTGTACCACACGCATCAATTCATTGAACCTTCCCACTTTTTGGCCTCTATATAAACCCCTCTCCCTTGTCCTAAACTCCGCATTACAATTTCATATTTTTCTTCAACAAAGAATCTGTTTTGACAAAAACTGTAAGTTTATCCTTTTTATTCAGTTTGCTTTAGCTTAAATTTGACAGTTCTTGGTTCAAATATATGGTTTTTATTTAAGTGATTATTGTTAGTGGATTAAGATTATTCCAAATTAACAGATCTGTACATATATACACACACACATTGAGGATCAAGTTTACTTATTGTATTGTAGCTATAATCATTTGTAAGTACTCAATACATACTATAGTATATTGAGGCTTCAATATTTAGACATTAAGTTCAAATTTGAGTTGTGGGGTTTGAAGAATTTGAGTTTCTGGGCATAAAGTTCAAGTCTTTAGAATAAATTGCTTGTGGGATTTAAAGATTTTGAGTTTGTGGGCATATAGTTCAAGTCTTTGTATAAATTTCTTGTGGGATTTGAGTTATCTGGTGAAAGATTGGGTTTTTCGGTTGTGATTTATCGGATTGTAATGATCATGAGCACTAGGAGTTGTATTGGGATTTCCAGTATGAGGCCCTGTCGTAAGATATTCGTCCATGGTAAAAGGTCATTCTTTTCGGGGCGCCCGTTCCGAAAACACAACCATGTTGTTGAATGTAATTTGTCGAGATCACAGTCGAGTTTGGATTGTTTGGTTGAGAAAAGTAGTTGTAATAGGAATAAGATTGTAGGATTTAGCAATGGCGTCGACCAGAACCGGAGGGTTTTTTGTTCTTCCGTTTCGAATTGGGGTCGATCTAGGGTCTGGTTGGGTAATCGAGTGGAAAATACTACCAGGTTTTTCAGGGTAGTACCACGTGTAGCGTCGAATACTCGAAACCATTCAACTTCTGTTGAATCCCATGTAAATGAAAATAGCTTTGAAAAAATATACGTTCAAGGGGGTTTTAACGTGAAGCCCTTGGAAATCGAGAGAATAGAGGAGGTGAGAAAAGATGAAGCAAAAGAAAAGGAGCATAGCGTAGAGATAAAAGATGGTTCGAAGGAGAAGATTGATGAGTTTAATAATGCAAAATATGGTGCTTTGAAGGATTTGGACTCAAATCCTGGGAGACGTTTGTCGGACGTAGAGAAGGAGGCATGGGACTTGCTTCGTGCAGCTGTCGTGAACTATTGCGGCAAACCCGTGGGTACAGTAGCAGCTGCTGATCCAGCTGATAAGCAGCCATTAAACTACGACCAAGTGTTTATTCGTGATTTTGTTCCATCAGCCCTTGCATTTTTACTTAATGGAGAAGGAGAAATTGTCAAGAACTTTTTGCTCCACACTCTGCAGCTACAGGTAAACCAGCACAAATCAGTCTTCAAAAGTGTTTATTTGTTTTTCTTCTCCAGAATGTCTTGTGTCTTACACATTCGGTTGTCAATCATGGCATGAAGTTTGTTGTGAATCTAACTTATTTCGTTGTCTTATATCTATTTAGAGTTGGGAGAAAACTGTTGACTGCTATAGCCCTGGACAAGGCTTGATGCCCGCCAGTTTTAAAGTCAAAAGTATGCCTCTTAAGGGTCGAGATGGAGAATTTGTGGATATTTTGGATCCAGATTTTGGTGAATCGGCTATTGGGAGAGTCGCACCAGTTGATTCTGGTATGTCGTTGGGAGATTCTCTTACAAACCATTCCAGCATTCTTTATTCTTTGATATTTGTTGTGGCGAGAACCTTTTATTCCTTTGTGGTTTATCTGAAGTTGTTATCCTTCTTTAAACTGTACTTCTGCTTGCCCTATTGGTGATAAATGGATTTTCCATGTGAAACTTCTTATATTACGTGCTTATAATTGAACAGGATTATGGTGGATTATATTACTGAGAGCATATGGGAAAGTCACAGGTGACTATTCATTTCAAGAAAGGGTGGATGTGCAGACTGGTATAAGACTGATACTGAATCAGTGCTTGACTGATGGATTTGACATGTTTCCTACTCTCTTGGTCACTGATGGTTCGTGCATGATTGATCGTAGAATGGGTATCCATGGGCACCCGCTTGAGATACAAGTGAGTAATGCCATTGGATAGTATTGATGTTGTTTTCTGAAAAATGTCTAGGTTGACGTGCCGTGTTTGCATGTTTCGATGTGTTATCTTAAATTAATGTTTTGCTCAGCAGCTTTAAGCTAAAGTGAATTTCTAATGCAAAAGACTAAATTGAAAGCTTAGTACTGGACAAGTCCTAATAAAGTGCTCGTTCGTGTCACATAATCTCATGTCCATGTAATGAGTATCTTTTCTGCAATTTTGAATTTATTATGGCTTCTAACATCAGGATTTAGACATCCCCTACTATAACTCTCCAAAATACCGAGAATGTGGAGTTGTTATTTATCGTTGGCCTATATGGTAATCAGTTGGGGGCATGAGAGGCGGTGGTTTACCCTGCGGTGGATGTCAGCTGTTCGAGTCCACTTATGTCTAACTCATGAACTTAGCCGATAGTTATTAATGAGGGGGGGGGGTATGGATTTTAAATCTCTTCTATTGGTGTCTCTTGAACAGAAACTAAAAAGTCGAAGTAGAGAGAATTGATTCTACTAAATTGCATTTAGAGAATTGATAATATAACTGAGTATATTTTGATAACCAGTCTAGCAGATGTAGGTCTTAAAATGTTCTAACAATTAAGCTTTTACCGGTTAATCTATATTGCATTTATGTGGATTGAACTTTTTTCTTTCTGTAATTTTATGCATAAAATGTTTGTTTGATGCAGCATCTCTTTCTGATCATTAATCTTGTGAAACTCTTAATTTAAGCTAAAGTGTGTGGAAAGTAAATGGTTTTGGCTTCTAAGGTAGTGAAACTGCACTTTAACCACTAAGACTACCAGCAGGACTTTTTTCGTAACAATGATTTTCGATGGAGTATTGTTTGGCTAGGTTATGTATTTCGGGTAATCACTGAATATTAAGTCAAAATCTGTAACAGGGGATTCAAGAAAGGTTCTTTAGTTAGAGATACATACAGGCTGCTTTCGTTATTTTATAACCCTCTACTTCTGTTTCTATCCCTTTTCTTTGTTTGTGTTGAATTACTTATCCCACATTGGTTGGGGACTACCATGGGTTTTTGTTTATTAATAATTTCCCCCTCTCCCTCTAATTAGGCCTTTTAGGGGAAATCTGAGGGGGCTCTAATTTCTACAGTTTGCTTCATACTTGGGGTTGTTTTAGTTAGAGGCGGAACCGCCACACTCCTCCAGTAGGTTGCCAGTAGATTATCGTAGGTTTAAAATGCGATTACATTCTTCTAGAATCTGTAAGCCATCAGTAACTTTGTGTTCTGTTCATTGCATAATGTTTTTTCTCTGTGGCCCATGATGTCTTGGTGTTTTCAAAGATTATATGGAAGTGGTTTCGACCTCTTTGCCTGTAAAATACTAAGCTTACCTGATCTGATGTGATGGGTCATAGTGACTTAAATCATTATCAGTGGTCGATAAATCAGCCGGTTCTTTCTCTCTGGTTTACCTTGTGATTCATATCATATCATGTCATTGCACCTTCATCTCCTCTCGTTTCTGTTAACAAGATTCACCGAATGTAACCATATTGTTTGGATTCACAGGCTTTATTTTATTCTGCTCTGCGTTGCTCCCGTGAGATGCTGACCATCAACGATTCAACCAAGAATCTTGCTGTGGCTGTCAATAACCGACTGAGTGCTCTATCCTTTCATATCAGAGAGTACTATTGGGTTGACATGAAGAAAATCAATGAGATTTACCGTTACAAGACGGAAGAATACTCTACTGACGCTGTCAACAAGTTCAATATCTATCCCGACCAAATTCCCGGTTGGCTTGTAGACTGGATTCCCGAGACTGGAGGCTATTTAATTGGCAATTTACAGCCTGCTCACATGGATTTCCGTTTTTTCACTCTTGGAAACCTCTGGGCGATTGTCTCATCGTTGAGCACTGCTGAACAGGGTGAAGGTATTCTGAATTTGATCGAGGAGAAATGGGAGGATCTCGTCGGACAAATGCCTCTCAAGATATGTTATCCTGCTCTAGAGCACGATGAGTGGCGTATAATCACCGGTGGTGACCCTAAGAATACGTAAGACTATGAAACATTCTGCCTGCTAATGTGTTGTAATTGCATCCGTCAGCTGGTCTAATTACATAATTATATAGTAAACTTTCAGTAATTAGAAAAGAATCTCTTAAAGTTATAGAAGAATGAAAAAACTACAGATAAGCCCCATATGGTTCTCGATCATTTGTAGACACCCCTAATTTGCAGATAGGTTGTCTATTTGCCATGTTTCGTTAAAACATCTGGCAGTATCTTGGTTTTTATAATGCGTTCAAATCTCTTGCATCCCTTGATTATAAATCATCCAAGTTGAATGCTATATGTTTGAGAAGTAATAACCAATATATATCTGCAGGCCGTGGTCGTATCACAATGGTGGATCCTGGCCAACACTTCTGTGGCAGGTATTCCCTTAATGATGGTTATAATTTCTTGGTTTCTTCCTCTTAATAGCAGATAAAAGGTTCCGGTTTCACTAATGTTTTTACGATACATTCTGTTTTTGGCGTCTCAAATTTTATACAACTGAATTTTCAGTTCACATTGGTTTGCATTAAAATGGGAAGACTAGAGTTGGCCAGGAAAGCAGTTGATGTGGCTGAGAAAAGGCTTCAGGTTGATCAATGGCCAGAATACTATGATACAAGACACGGACGTTTTGTTGGGAAACAAGCCCGACTTCACCAGACATGGACAATTGCTGGATACTTGGCCTCGAAGAAACTTCTAGATAATCCAGAGCTTGCCTCTTTATTGTTTTGGAACGAGGATTATGAACTGCTTGAGAACTGCGTTTGTGGACTGAAAAACAGGCGAAAGAAATGCTCCCGTCTTGCTAACAGATCTTAGTTCATGGACTGAAATTTGACCCCGTCACATCTTTTCAAGTTCGAAAGTTGACCATGTTACCTTGTACAAACTCGGTGCAGCGGTCCACGGATGATCTAATTTTGGAAGTTTGATTCTTTCAGCTCGAGTTTTTGAGAGCTGTGCGTTGTAGAATTGTTTGTGTTAACTTTAAGAACACATTACTTCATCATGTGTGAAGACTTAATGACATTTTAGTTCTTTAGTTTTCTTGATTCCAATTATTGAGAAATTATTTCATGACATTGCTGCATAATGACGTGTGCAACTAACCTAGGTACTAGTTTAAGGCACTTAAGTTTCAATGATTCTGTGTCATTATAACATGTTACCAAATTGGTTTAACTATGTGATCATGCAAGTATTCTGTAAAAGTCTTTTAAACAAAATCCCTTTTCCTTGATTGAAGCATTAAGCTAATAAAATCTAACAACCCACAAAACATGAACAACAAGATTGTCCATTTTTTCTGCAGCAAGTTAGTCTCTAATTTTCATTACCATGCTGCACTTTGAAAAGATTAAGACGTGCATCGCCTAATCTCCTCGTGAATGTAGCTTTCTTGAATTCAGCCCAAGTGAAACTCCGGTAGAGAGGTGGATTCGCCGGTGTAGCCAATCCCAGGAGGCAATTGATGGTGGCTTGCAATGGCGGAGCCGCAAAGTACGCAATCGATGTCCTTGGCTTATACGAGTTCACCACCGCTCTATGTCGTACACTTCGAAACCTTCCATTTGTCATAACCTAAAAAAACACAAACATGGTATATTTGGTTTCCCAAAAAACTCTAATTCTAGCATGTAATATCTACTTTGAAGCAATAATCTTCCACTTATCAAAACAAAAGTGTTAAATCTTGAAGCCCAAAAGTTGAAATTCAGCTTTTAGACTAAAAAGAAAAAGAATGATGAAACAAAAGAATCACAATATTTGGTCAAAATCCAAGTGGGAAATTGGTTATAACATAAAAGCTGAACCATGCTTACTGGATGAGAACTGAAAAGGACCCCTACCCCTACCACCCCCACCCCCACCCTAGTAATAGACTGATCAATTTCATCACATCAAACTATCAAAACTACAGAAGCACTGAAAAAACTCTGGATAAAAAACACTTTTCTTACATCAACATAATAAATGAGTGAATGAGATTTGTCATCAAATCATATTCAGTTTTTCAGTTCCAGCATATCTATCAGTCAATTCAACACACCATTCCAAAGATGGAAATGATAACTATTAAAGACTTTTTACTTTTTAGTTTTTAAATTTTAGCAAATTACCCTTGTGATTGCAAAAATTGCATACAGGTCCTTCTTCATTTTTGTGGTTATATTTAAGAACCAATAAACCCTCGTTATAAACACGTACAATACAAAACCGTAACTTGAATTTAAATTCTAGTTTTTTTTTTTTTTTTTTGTAATTTAGAGATGTACATAATATTATTCTTCCTAAAAAAAAATAGCATGTCATTCTCTCTTAGCAAAATACCATTTATACTGTTGGGTTCGAACGAGTGGACTACACCTCCCGCATAAGGGACTACGGTGCTTATTTTAAAATCACAATATGATAATTTGCCTAATTACTTTTTATAAGAGGGTAATATGTCAATTAGACTAAACAGAGGGGATGTTTTGCCATAAACCTCTTTATTTTATGATTTTATGAAAACACAGAAATAGAAAAGAGAAAAGAATTTAAAGTGTGCACCTGCAACAAATCACCCACATTCACACAGAACGCTGACTCGGGGTGTGGGTTGACTGGGACCCACACCCCATCCTCGAGAGAGATCTGTAGGCCCTCCACGCCGTTGGATCTAAGTATTGTCAAGATCTGAGGGTCAGTATGCTCTCCAAAGCCAATCTTGGGTGATGACGTGGCACTGACATCGGACGGTGGATAGTGATTGAGTCTGAAGAGTGAGTCGCTTTCAACGTCTCTGATTAGCCCACTCAGCACCTTGGGGTGGGGTAGGGGTAGGGGTAGGGTACCCAGCCCCTCTGCCATCATATCCAATAGTTCACATGCTAACTCCCTAACTGCTTCTATATAACCACTCACTGCAGAGCTGTAGTGCACACAATTTAGTTACTACTACCATTTTTTTCTTTTTTCAATTAATACATTATAAAAAAATGTGGAAGAAAACTAAATTATAAGAAGTGGGAAAATAAAATAAATATTGAAGTATAACGAACACACATTGTAACATAACATGGCATCTCCGTGATTAAAATGTTGTTTGGTATGTTTTATTATAACAGCTTTGACGATTTTTCATGGTATGTACCTTGCTTATGGGTCTTATTACAAGCTTCATTAGAATATCATCTACCATTTTTTTAAAAAAAAGTTTTTTATCTACTCAAAATCAACGAATTATATAATTCAGGCCAATTGCATAACAAGCATCGGGCTGTATCTGTATACATACTGTCAAACGACAACTAACATAAGACTACTTATTAGGAGCTATCAAAAATTAAACCAAATAACTTATTATGCATGTTTCACAATAATCTACAACTCCTTTCATCCTTATTTAAGTTTTTCGTCTCTATGAGATGGCCCCTCAATATATGACTAGTCAATTATATCGGGAATGATTTGATCTCATCAATATACAACGTAAATCAAACGAAAATCCATCACAAGAAAAAATAAAACCAATCATCTATGTAAAAGCTAGTACATCCGCACCTAAAAGTCTGGGGTGAAAAAGATTGTACACTCAATCCTTTATGTTGGAAGGGTCAAGGGACAATAAATAAGTGTAAAAAGATTACTTGGCCTTTTTTCTAGTAAATAATTATGACAAGTACAACTTCACCCATTAACTTTTAGACTGATAATAATGATATAGCTTTACCATTTTAAATTCCTTTAAAGCTTGCACAAACATTTCGTACGATGTCTCGTGATATTTTAGCTTCATTAGTATTATGCAAGTAATAAAAAAAAAAATACTTCACTAATTGAGAAGAAATGCATCTACCCTCTTCAAAATTTATCCAAGTTCATAAATTTTCCATAATATTTGATTTTTAATGAAAAGTTCCGAAGTTTTAAACACACAAGAGCTAATTTAATAAATTTTTACTATAAGGTAATTATGGTAAGAATGATCATATGGGCTATTCCCCATATCTGGGAGGTTTCTACTGCTTATTTGTAATAGAATTGATTTGATTGGTCCTTTGTGTTGTGAATATGACCTGTCACTCTGATTCCCTTACTCTACTTTATATAGTACATAATTTCACTTTATTAATATTCTCATATCTATACCTATACATACCTATATATATTCCCATCCAATATAACAGTTACAAAGTTAAAATCTTTATAAGGTCTTTGGCAAGTTACCCACTAAATTGTGCCAAATTAGCAAATTACCCTAATTTTTGAAAACTAAATAGACAAGATGCCCAATGTAGCTTCAAAAAACTGTCTCACTTGTTGATTTTTTGTGGTGTAACTGTTATATTAAATAGGCAAAACACCCATGCAATTACTAATACTTCTATTAAATTTCTTCAATTAAATTATGAAACAAAGTGTAAATACATAAATATTACAAAATTTTAATTTATAGATTTCCTTATGTACTTATTTTGTAATTCAATGGCATAAATGTCCTTCTTTGCACAAAAGGGACTTTAATTCCTACTCTTAAAATGCTTCAGGGTAATTTGTCAAATTAGAAAATTGTGTGGTAATTTGTAAATTTGAAATAACACAGGGGTAATTGGCCAAAACTGACATGTAAGTTGTAACCCTGAAAGTAAGCTGATGGATGCAGTGAGACAGCTACACACTGCGCCGACCTGGCACTCTAACAGGTCCGTCATATTTACTTTATGGTCAAATGTTTTAGATTTTTGTCCCCACAACTTTTCTAATAAAATTTGTTGAATTCTAGAAAGAAAACAGCATAACCAAATATGTTCATTTTTTCATTGATATTTGCAAATGTTTACATTTTCTTGAGACAACATGTAAATTTTCCAAGTTTGCAAATCACATAATAGATTTTCTTCTTTTATGCATTAAACCATAATTAAACTGGCAATTGTCCTCTTTTATGCCACACTATTCATGTGCCATTCTACACAACTTAGACAAAACTCGTAAGAGTATTTCATGATCGAATATGAAAATAGATTAAGGTTATATTAAGGTTTGATAAGTTTTAAAGGTTTCCTAAATCTTACAAATGATTTAGTCCAAAGACGTTTCCTCTAATATTTGCAATTGTCCTTTTCATTTCATTTGAGTCTTAGCAATTGTACCAAAGCTTTCGGTGCATATTGATTAAACTCTCTAATTAATTAATACAGTATACTACAAACCTTGCCAAACGATTAAAATTACATCGAGCAAAAACTAAGTGTGACATGATCAAACCAAGCTAGAATATTAATTTACTCTCTTAAAACGTTCGAACTTAAAACCAAGACAAATACTAGACCTCCAGTACACGTTCATGACACCATTTTCGTTAGGCATATCTCCGAATTCATACTTTTTCTTAACATAATATATCTCCTAATTGATAACACATATTTACATTCTTATGGAAGAAATGCCCAATTCAAAATGTCCATCTTTTTCACAGTTTGAAGTGACAATAGAAAGAAAAAAAATGGTTAATAATTGATTTACTTGCTCCCCACCAACAGGTAGATTCAGAACTATAAAAATAATTGTACTGTGCACATATAGTTCAATAAGAGAGTGGGTTGACAAAAATGAATCCAACACTACATGATGACTTGATTTCTAATCGAAGAGGGCTTAGGTGGATTCCCAATTTAGGATCAAACATGGTTCAGACAAGCTAAACAATCATACCCTGGCACTTCCCGTGCAACAAAATTCATTCGAATTTTATGTATATGTTTGTACGACTAAATACTTCAAACCAAATTGACAACTGTTCCATTCGAATTCATCTGTCCTAATATTTACAATGAGCCTACGTACCTAGCTACCTAGGGGAGGCTACAACCCTAATCGAAAGAAAATATGTCATATAGACGTTGTACAAAAATGACGTGATACAACTAAAGATTAAAATTCCTGTATTCGCTAAATTGTAGGACAATAGTTTTGTACACTTTGATTTTTTAGTAATTGACGGCACTATTTCATAGTGCAACTAATGTACAAGCTAAGTCCATCTAAAGAGTTACTTATAAATAAATATATGTTGTAACAATAACTATTACTTGGTCTAAATTTATTTATGATACTTATCAACTACATTGTCATAGTCAATCGGTTTCAATTGATCAGACCAAAGAATCTTTGGTATAGTGTTAAATAGTTGGTGCGGTGTAACAATTTACGGTCGGATAATGTGATGATAATTATTAGGTAAGCTTTTGAGAAGAGAGAAAATATCATAAACTGCACTTTTTAATTAAATGGACATTAAATGCTAAAAGCTGATGCTCATCATAAGTGTCACTATTACATGATTCTCACATGTATTTAATGCAACCCATAATCTACTACCAAATAAAATCATAGAGGTACAACATCAACAAAATTTAATATGAGGTACCTGAACTTGTTCGGATCAGTACTAGAGATTAATTTAGCCTTTTGAGAGATGGAGAGAGGATTGGTTTGTAGTAGAACGTATTCAACTTCACCCATGTCACCGTTCAACCCTATATTCTTCGACCCGTATCCACACGGGTTGGCTGGCCCGGCCTGCTGCTTCTCGGATCCGGGTTTGGAGAAAAAGTGGTGTGTTTCTTCCTCCATTCGGGTAATAATATTTTGTGGCACACCATGGTTTATCACCTTGAAGAAACCATATTCTTCACAAGCTTTTACAATGAATTTTGAACGGTTGGAATTATTGTTAGACATGTCTATTATTGGGAGTTCAATGTCATCTCTTATTTTTTCGAGTTTGAATGGATTTGGAGAGGCTAAAACCATTTTTTTTTGTAGAAGTTACGGGTGTGTTGGTAATGTGATGTGAGAAAATGATGAAGTTTGAGGTATGAATTATGTCAAGTGTTTTTTCGTGAAGAGAAGGTTGTAATAAATAGGTGGAGAGGGGGTGGGGGTGTTGTAGTCTATATATGTCATATGATATCATCATAGTATGAAGGATATGTGGAATATAAATAGAGAATGAAGTGGGGTATTTTTTTTTCTCTCTAGTGAAGGGTGTGGTACGTGGTAGGGGTCTGGTCACTATTTTATAAGACAACAAGTTTGATTTTTTATATAAGGTATGGTGATCATGAGATTATAGGAAACTTCGACACCTTATGAATTGGAAAATATATATTATGTTATATCTGTGCTATTCATAAATAGTTGCACTTGGGGCAAAATATATGTCGGCCAAGAAAGTTGACATTTTCAGTCCTTTTTGCTTACTGATTTATTAGAGTATGAATTAACTATGCATCCATGTGTTTCGGTGTCTCAGCCATCAGAATAGGTTATGTTGTAAGGGCAAAATTATTTGATGCAATCACTAACCAACGATTAGATTAAATATGAGTTCCAAAAAAAACGATTAGATTAAATATAAATATAAATTAAAATATAGAAAATAACTATCCAACTTACTGCGTCCTTTCTCTTTATTATGTGTAATTGGGTTTATAGATTTATAATTTATATATACATATATATTATACTAAGACCCCTAGAACTTAAAAAATATACCAATATATATACTTAGGTAAAAGAAAATTTCAAAAAACATTATGAATTGACGTTTTTAATTACCTTGTAATGCATGTATATTTTTCTCAATTGAATACATATGAACAAATAATTAAGAGATTCATACAACGCTTTTTTATGCCTATAGAGATTTTTCAATAGAACTTATTTTAATTAGATAAGAATAGTACGATACATATTTAGTTATTTACCATAGCTTTATATTTGATGTGGTTGAATGGATAATTTTCAATGTTATATGAATTTATTTCTTGTACTTAATTCGTTCTATTAAAACTTATCTGCATTATATATACGTTGTTCATTTCTATAAATAAATGTAACTTTTAAAGTCATTTTATGGTTTTCTCTACCCTATATTTGCTGAAAATTTTGCAGCTATACCATTTAATTATTCATCTAAATTTGGTAATGCTTCTATACTTGGTTCCTCACCTCCATCAAAATATTTATAAATCTAAGAGGCATCAAATTCACTTTCACATTCGCGTATTATATAACCATTAGCATAAAGGTTACATCCACATATAGGACTTCAAGAGGGCCTCGCCGTAAAAGCCCAAATAATCTAACAAATGTTGTGGATTTTATTTTATTTTTGGTACAAATGTTGTGGAGTCCATAAGACCATAACCCCATTTCCTTATCCATTTTTTAAAACTTCTAATGTTTTTACAATTATTTCACACATTTGAACTGAACATTGAATTTTTATGTTTATTTTTAGCATGTGAATTGGACATCCATGGAATATTTTCCTTTCTGAAACGTAATAAAAGTGCACTTGCCTAAATTGAATTTTCACCATTCGCGTTTGCCATGATTAATACCTAAGCTATTATTAATGATTTTTAACCCCATTTTGTATTTTTCTCATAGATTATGTTATTTATTTCAGGAAGACTTTTAGTGTACTTTTCTATATTTCTTCTATGATGAACATGCCTATATATAAATGCACGATAAGCAATTATTTGCAGTCAAATGTCCCTATCCATCCATTCTTCACCCGTGCATATTATTGGGTTCCCACTATGGTTTAATTATTTGTGTTCATTGATTGTTTTAGGGCACAATTTGTGTTGTGATTGTTGAATTTCAATATATTTATTATTGTTTTTTTGGTTGTGGAGTCAGTGAATACGATGTTGATTTGATGTAGAGTACTACGACTTGGTCCATAAAATTATTGGTTCGATTCACCACTTTGAAATTATTAACAAAAACTGTAAATCTTTAATTTTAATGACTCTCACTTGCTCTTACACTAATAATGAAAGGGCCCTCACTTCTATACGTTCGTGAAATGTTTTCAAACAAATTTTGCCGTATGATATGTTACTGATGATTGTAAGTTGTGACAGGACATTATATGTAACTATGAATAGTACCATAAGCTTTAAGTTTTGCTTGTGGATCAGTACTCCTGTGAATTGCGATGCATATTTATGTAAGTCTACTAATACTGGAGATATATATATAGTAAAGCTACAAATTAAGTTAATTTCACAGATATGGAAATTTGTGGCAACTATTATATTCAATCTTCAGATCCTCGTTCAAACTTTCACATGGCTTACGTAACCAAATATCTACCTCTAGCTTTAAAGAAAAAAGATAATGAGTTACGTTTTTGTTTTGATAACATATAAATATAATGATCAAGTTACTTTTCCTTTAAAAAATTAATAAAAAACAATGTATTACTTCGAGGAGTACTATTATTCAGATTTTGCAAAGCTAATTAAGACTGTTTAGCTAACTGCAACACATAAATGATCGATACTATTTTTATGAAGTAATAATCTAAATAAATCCAAAATAACCGGACTAGCCGGTAAGATGGGAAGAGACTCCTTTTCAAGATATCACAGAATTCCTAAAAAATGGTTGGAATTTGTGCTTTGTAAAATGGTTTATAAGTGTAACTGTGTAAGTGCATGCATTGGAGATATTTTTGAAAAAATAGTATTTCTTTTTTCTAAGATTACTTTTAAAATACTTCCAAGTTTTTTTTTAAAGTACTAAATGAAATTCTAAACACAACTAATTGATGAGAAGAAGAATAGCTAGTTCTTTAAAGTTTAAACTATTGCAAACATCTCATTGGAGAATATTTTGATTTCATATATGCAGATTCAACCGGCCGCCTTAATTTAAATAGCATATACAATGACGAGAGTTGACGACTATACATCCCTTGTTTGCCACTCCTCCTCCAGCATATATTTAATCTTAGTTTAATGCAGTCCTATGATTGAAATATCAATTAATAGCAAGGAGAAGCGTGCAAAATAATTCTATCGAAAAAGAAAAAGAAATAAAAAGGAACAAATTCAAGACCACCGAATACAGTAAGCAGTTGGCAGAAACATTATTCATTATTGTCTTTGAGATAGTTTAATCATTGGTTTGTAGAGTTTATAATTATCTTCGCCATCTTTTGTTCATTCCAGAACTATTGATGTCTGTTAATTTTAGTATTTATGCAACATACATAACTCTATATAATCAGAAGAAATAATAAAATATGATATCCTTATAATGATCGAGATGCATGTAATTAATATTAGATGGAATCAACATTATAATTTTATCATACAACATGAATCGGCGAAATATTCCTTTATGCCAAATTAGAAAACTACCCAAAATATTAAAGTGATAAATTATTCTTGTGATCAAAAAAAGTAACATTATCTCATAATAATTGATATATATATATATATATATATAAAAGAGATGATCTAAATAAGTAACACCTTATCTCATAGACTACGGGTGATGATCTAAAAAGTAACACCTTATTTCATATACAAGGGGTGATCTAAAAAAGTAACACGTTATCTCATATACATGGGGTGATCTAAAAAAGTAACACGTTTTTTTTTTTTGTTGTTGTTAAAAAAAGTAACACGTTATCTCATGTCCAATGAGCGAATAATTGAAAAATGTAATTAATTGATTAGCACATTATATATATATATATGTATATATATATATATATATATATATATATATATATCATATACAAGCTAGGGGTGTAGCTCATTTGCCTAAATCTAAAAATGATCGCAACTTATTCAAGACACTTCTACCATTTTTTCAAAATAAATAAATATATTATATATAGCTAGGTTTATACTCTAATTAAGAAAGAAGTACAAGGTTATGATAAGTTACAAGTCTCTAATATATGGTTCAAATTATGTATTATACATTTATACTTTCACCTTCTTCTTTCTATCTTTTTTTAAAGATCACAATATTGCAAGAAAAAAAATAAGCATATTAATTCTCTCTAGTTACAGACATACAAATATCACTATAATAATATAATGAACAACAGAGTATTGTGCAAGCCTGCAACAAAAAATGAAACATCAAATCCTTACTAAGGTGCCACGAGAGTGAAGATAACCATTTCCCAGCTATCTTGTAATGCTATAATTTATTTACATGCATTAAATCCTTCATAAAAAAAATGCATTAAATAATTATGTTTGAAAATATCTATTTTTTTACTTTCTTGAAATCACCCGTCGGTGGTTATAGGAAAGTGATAGGCCGACGATTATTCATCACATCAATGCTATTGCTATTTTTTCGGGCCCAATCATGGAACAAGCATAAGTGAAATAATTTACTGTTTCTTGGAACAATGATAGGCACAATAATGAGATTTATGCAAAGACCCCCTGAAGTCTGTTATAGGGGGTGGGGGGGGGGGGGCCTGTTAGAAACAACCTGTATAAGGTAATTAGGCCTATATCAATCAACATGTAAGCACAATAATTTTTAGGATACGGGGAGGGGAGTAAATTCATTATTAAGTATTTTGAGTGAAGTGATACATATATTATTGGTTGGCTTGAGTGGGAATTCTCCCAGTAAAATCATTATTCAGTGACATTATACTATAATTTTCTTTTCAAAAATATTAGCATCTGTAAACATATTGACATCAGGTATATATATATATATATATATATATATAAATGTTGAAACCAAGTATTTCAGGGTTAGCATAATTAAAGAGTAAAGACACATGAGATAAACACTTAAAACATACCAGCCGAACCAATGATTGTTGAGCCCATGACAAAAAGATTTTAACAACCTGCAAAATTAAAGTGAGGGTCATGTTGAAGGCAATGCGGCTTGTCAACTCATTGAATATTTAGTCTTTCATGTTTATAGACTTACTTTGTAGTTTGACAATAGATCATATATATATATATACAACGAGGTGGATATTACTATTACTAACTAGATCTACTCAGACTAAAGTTAATGCTGAGTAGATTTGGTCTGAAATACCTTGAACTGATACTAGATGCTCTGCTAGATGTCGAAGGTATGTCGAATGTGACGTCGAAAGTGATACAGGGATGATATCGGAGGCCTTCCACGTAGGAGATGATGTCCCAGCTGACGTCGGAGGTGACGTCGGGTGTGATGTCGAATGATGTATCGGTGATATATATCGGGTGCTATGTCGGGTATACTCGATATTGGTGTACAGTAATTGTGGATAATTAAAACTTACTTTGGTTAGCGGAATGCGAGTATTTATAAGCCTCGGGAGGCGAGAACCGCACACGTGATAAACATGTGCATTATACCATGTCGAATGTCATATTCGATGAGTATGTCGGGGATGACCCCCGACATAGGTAAAATATGGTCCTGGCCCATGGGCCAGCCCAATACGAAAAATACCATATCATGTAGTCCCCAAATTTGGGAGTTATTATTGTAAATAATAATTCATAAATTGAATTTGAGTCTCAATTACCAGTACCTCTTGTCCCCCCCAGTTCGAATGACGGAACTCGGAACTCGGATACGGGCATTCATTCAAAGATGTTGGTGGACCCTCAATGTAATTGACGTATTCGAGAGGTCCTCATTTGAATTTATTATGATACGTTTCTCTCGTAACACAAACTCGTCATGAGTAAAGCATAGATTTTTTTTAACTCTATGTCGATTTTTTTCCAATATAGCATGTCGAATGTGAGATTCAATATGGTTGATATTAAATGCATATCCGTAGCCTAGTATTATTGCTAATAATCAAGAGTTCAATGAGGCCGGTGCGGTTCGTGGCATGGCGCGGGCCTTTCCTCTCCCAGTTAGGGCCCCTATCCTACGCGAGCAGGATCGGGCGCAAAACGTGCGTCGTAATATGCATGTTTACCAGACTGTAAGTAATCGGGGTCTTGCTCTCTTTTGTCCTATGTACATTATTTAAGCGATTTTCTTATCCATGCTTATGTCATGTCTAGTTTGGGAAACTGCTCGCTACCTCCATGAGGATCGTCAATCAGTTCGATGGCGATAAGGTCGCTATCATTGCTCAGCTCGAGGCTAACATCGAAAAGATGGCCGATTTCAATCCCATCGCCATAGAAAAACTGGAGGGTGAGAAAGAGGAAGCTCGACGCCGGTACCGGTTGCTAAAAGATGCATATGATGATGCCCGTGTCGATATTGAAAAGCTTGTCAATCAGGCTAATCAGTTCAAGGAGCATGCTCTCAAAGATCATAAAGATCATTGTTCGGCCTAACGTGAGATTGAGAAGGTGAAGGCGGAGAATCAGCGTCTGTTGGCTGACCTTACCAAGGCATGGACCGACTTAGAGAGTGCGGTATGTATGCACTTATTGTAACATATTTTGCTCTTACAAATCATCTTTAGTAACATTCGACTGATGTAGGATGAATCACCTGAAATCATGTTGCGTGTTACCAAGAAATTCCTTATGAGCGAGACCTATCAGGAGCTACTCGCGGAGCGTGCATTCATAGAGAGGGAAGATGCCCTCCACTCGATAATTGGGCAGGTCATTGCGAGGAAAGGGTTCAAGGAGGCATTCAATTTCATGGAGCTTAATGCCATGTGCGGTCCGGACGGGCTACCCCTTCAGGACAGTGAACTCGCGGATGCTACTATTGAGAAGCCTGACCCGTTCTTAGCTCTTTTGAAAGAAAAAGGTATTTCCTGAGTCGAATCCATTCTCGTTGGCATCGACATTGCATCGCCCTTTTATTCTTTTAGTTATGTAATAAATGGTTGATAATGATTGCTTGACATTCTTAATTTATCTAGTTTTTTGTCTGATTGTTTTTTTAACGTCGCTCTTTTTTTTTGAGTCTATTGTGGCTATTAGGAGTTTTCTCATGTTTGTATCGTTGTTGTTCCCTACTGAGAGCTCCAAATCTCTGTGGATATAGAATTATGATCCTGTATGATTTGAAAATATTCGTCCCCGTAGGATTTGTAGATGGTTATCTCCGTCGGGTTCTCTCCTCCCTATCACAGTGGATAGGGGAATTATCCCTAAAGACTTGTAGATACTCGCCCCTTTCGGGTGTTTGACATCCCGTAGGATTGTAGATAATTATCTCTGTCGGGTTCTCTCCTCCCTATCGTGGTGGATAGGGGAGTTATCCCTCAAGAATTGTAGATATTCGTCCATTTCGGGTGTTTGACATCCCGTGGGATTTGTAGATCTTCGTCCCTCATCGGGTAGTTGACATCCCGTAGGATTTGTAGATATTTATCCCTTTGCAGGTAGTTGACATCATGTAGGATTTGTAGATCTTTACCCATTTTCGGGTAGTTGACATCCCGTAGGATTTGTAGATCTTCATTCCTCATCGGGTAGTTGACATCCCATAGGATTTGTAGATCTTCATCCCTTTTTGGGTAGTTGACATCCCGTAGGATTTGTAGATCTTTCATCCATTCTGTTGTCGATGAGTACTTTCCATACCTGGTATTTAGCAATATCAATTTTAACGAGTGGGTAGTCGAGTTTACCTGCCTTTAATGCCTGCGGTGTGAGCTGCTCCAAGTCTTGTTTTGTGAAAGATATCTCTTGGTTTAGGAAATCCTCCTCCTCAGTTATGGTCGTGTAACCCATATACGTCCCTATCTGCATCTTGCGGGTTATCTTATCGCGCCCTTTGGCCGAATCGGCACCTACTGGCCCTCCATTGATCATGTTGATCATTCCTCTAGTTGGAGCATTGACAATTGCTCTTCCACATTCAGTAGGAACCTCAATGGCCTTCTACTAATCCCGCGTGGGGGAACGTGATTGATCACTGCGAGGTGAGCGGGATTTGTCATCCCTGTGTGCTCAGTCTTTGAGTTCCTCACGAACTCCACTAGTTTGCCTTCCTTGATGAGTCTGTCGATCTCATTCTTAAGATCAGTACATTCCTCTGTGTCATGTCCCATCTGTCGGTGATATTCACGGTATTTCTTGGAGAATTTCATCCCCTTGCTTTCTCTCAGCTTCTTCGGCTCATTGAGCCATTCGTTATTTTGTGCCACGACGAACACCTCCAAAATTCCTTGGTTTAATGGGGCGTATCTTCTTGGGGACCTATCCTTGTATCGCTCCTTCCCCTGGGCTCTGTTTTGTGACTGATGTGTGCTCAACTTGGTTGCCATCATGTTGTCCTCGTAGACGATATCATAGGAGAGTGCATTGATCTGATCTATCATTGGCAATCTAAGCTTGATCAATTGCGCTGCGAATCTCCTATGCGTTGGCGCATTAAACAAGATAAGGACTACTTGGTCCCCATTCGGCTCGTCAACTTTGAGTAACTCATCACGGAACCTCTTGATGAAATCTTCAAGGCTCTCTTTATCCCTTTGCTGCATTGCGTTCACATAGTTCATGTTGTGGCTGGAGAATTAGTTCTCCAGTCTCTGCCTCATCTGCTCGTAGCTTGTTATGGACCCAGATTCTATCCTGGTATACCAATCCAAGGCTGCCCCGGCCAGGGTTGTAGCTAAAATATTTGCTTTAATGTTGGGTGAAAACCTATGCAAGTTTAACTGTTTAAGACACTATCGACGCAGTGAAGATGATCGGTGGGGTCGGTCTTTCCGTCGTATGCTTTGATGGTAGGAATCTTATCCCCTTTCTCCAACACCTCTGATTCAGTTTCCTAGGAGAATATGGTCAAACTCCCATGGCCTTCTTCAAATGCTAGTTTTCAACCAACCTCTATCTTCTTGCGGTCCAAATGCTCAATCCTTCTAGCTATGTTCCTTTTGTCCATCATCGGGTTGGGACCCTCACCCCAAGAACTCTCGATCGGGGACGGTCCCTTCTGGACTCTGCTGTATCCTCGCGCTCATTAGCTCTATGCCCAAATCCGGTGCATCTAGTTCCGGACCCCTGGGGTTGTGGTGGCGCGTCGCCTGCTTCTATGTTGTTCAGGCGTTGCAATAAGGTCTCGAGGGCCGCATTCAGTGTTGTCTGGACGGTGGCGTTAATTTGCGCCATGATCTCGGGTCTCAAGACAGTAGGTGCCATGGGTGCGGGCATTGGCTCCCTCGGTGGTTGAGGCTGCACGGGTTCATTATGGTCCACCACCGATTCTGGAATTCGAACACGCGAGGGAGGCGCACTCTCAGCTGCTCAGTTGTCAACCACTGGCCTGTTAGACTGCGAGCGGGTCATCTTGCGTTGCATCTTGACGTCTTCGTTCGAGAACGTGGTGTTCCCACAGACGACGCCACTAGTTTGACAATAGATCTTATATATATAACGAGGTGGATATTACAGGTGTAGTACAACGATTCTATTACCAACTAGACCTACTCAGAGTAAGGCTAATGCTGAGTATGCTTGGTTCGAAACACCTAGGAACTGACGTTAGATGCTCTGTTAGATGTCGAATGTATGTCGAATGTGACGTCGAATGTGATATCAGTGAAGATATCGGAGACCTTCCACGTTGAGGATGATGTCCTAGCTGACGTCGGAGGTGACGTCGAGTGTGATGTCAAATGATGTATCGGTGACATATATCGAAGATATATATCGGGTGCTATGTCGGGTATACTCGATATCGGTGTACAATAATTGCAGATAATTAAAGGTTACCTTGATTAGCTGAATGCGGGTATTTATAGGGCTCGGGAGGGGGGGACCGCACACGTGATAAACACGTGCATTGTACCATGTCAAATGTCATATTTTATAATGTTAACGAGTTTAGAATTATTCCCTATTAACTGAATTATTTATTAAGGTTGGAACGCCTTTGCCCGTGGTTCAAAGGCTAAATGCTATCATCCCGAGAAGGAAAAATGGACAAGAATCTTCCTTCCTTTTATTGACTATACTTCATTCTTTCTTCCGAGTGGATTTTCTTACATTTCCGAGTCTCGTTTTTGAGTTGCCCCATTTCTTCTATTGATATCTCCCTTTATATAGGTTTTGATAGGGGCAGGTGTCACGGTGCATGTGTTTACAAGTGTCGTTATGCATGTGGTTATGTTTACACGTGTTACAATGCTTATTCAACCAATAAGATAACGTGTTCACTTTGAGTGCTGACTGTATCCTTTCCGAGGGCTTTTGGTCTTCTTTGTGATACGGGGTAGATTACTTTCTTTGCTGTCTCTAATGGTGGCTTCGAGGGCCAAGTTGGAGTATTCCCTTTAATGATAGTGCTATTCCGAGAGATGCGTATTCTGGAGTAAGTGTTTCAAGATATTTTCCGAGAGGGTGTGGGTGAGTTGGTCTCCGAGAGGTTTTAAGCTATCGTGGGTAGGTGTTCTTCTTTCTCCGAGTGTCCAGAGAGGTTGGTTGAGTTATTTTGTAAAGTTCTGACTTTTAGTCTGATCGTTGAGAGTAGTGTTCCGAGAGCTTTCGTGTTTGGAATGTATAGTCAAGGAAGGGTTTTTGCCAAGGTTCTGGGACTGTAGTCCGTTGACTCATTCTTTCCGAGAGCTTAATTTTCTTGGAAAGTAGTATGAGTTCCGAGAGCTTTCGTATTTGAGACTGCCTTGGTTTCGTATTCCTCATGTTGGCTTTTACTCCAGTAGTTTGTTGTGTGGGAGATGTGCTCCAAGAGGTGTGATACCTGTATCGCGGAAGTAGGTCGCATAATCATATAATAATATATTTGGTAATTCCAGTAATTGACTTTTTGTTTATTTTAAGCAGGTGAATTATCATCCTGTTAACAAACCCCCCCAGTTTCTAGTGCAGTTAGTTATCACTACTGTACTAGAAACTTAAGAGTTTTAAGGGGTACGAGAGTCTTGGTATCGTAGATTTCATCAGATATATGGGGAGGGTTTCACGAGGCCTCGTAGAACTCTTCAGGGGTGTCGTAAACACTCGTCAGTGACATGTGTGCTTTGTTCGACACTTCCCTCGTTCTTGGCACTGCCTTTAAAAAGGCGAGGAGTATCGTGATACTCTCTCCGAGTGTTTCCCGTCGTATTTTCCAAATGTACCTTCGTAGGTCATTTGTTTGGGCATTAATTGTATGTTATGACATTTAATTAACTGTAATTTAATTAATTACGACTTAAATGCAGTTAGTGGTGATTTTAATGCCACGCTTTAAGTTGGGTGCAGGAATCGAAGAGTCTTGACCGTTATTCTTTCATTAACCGAGGAGACGTGTCATTACGCACGATTTTCAATCGTGAGGCGTGGCACGCTTAGTGGTCATTTAAGACGTGTAGTGGGCGTAGGGTTTAAAAACCCTCTTTTTCACCCATTACTTTCACTTGTACACTGATCGAATTTTCTCCCAAGGTGCATTCTTTTCTCTCTGCAATCAGTCGATTTCTGCTCATCTCTTCTTTCAAAAACTCTGTTCTAATGGCGTCGCAATCTAACACAAATTTGGTTTCGGCTGCTTCCGGTACCGGAGGAGCGGCGGGGTTAGGGTTTCAGGCTTCGCGAAAGCGGAGTGCTGCGGCGGTGGGGGCAAGCGGTAGTGGTGGCGCGGGGAAATCAAAGAGGATGAAGAAGAAGGCTGAGAAAGGTGGCGCTCCGCGAGTCACCCAGAAGGTGGGTAACATGGCTAGCACCGCCACCGAGAAAGAAATCAAGAACTTGTTCAAGGAGCATGGTGTTTCCGGCCGTAACATCGAGATAACGGTGCCGGAGGCCCATCACCGGGGTGATGCTCCTCCTGAAGGGTACCTGACAGTGTACTACCCACAGTTAAAGGCGGGGCTGCGCACTTTTTTCCCGCCTTTTTACTGCGACATCTTCAATTACTGCAATCTTTGTCCGAGTCAGCTCGCCCCAAATTCGTTCTCGTTAATGGCTTTGTTCGTGTTTTGGTGCCTGGTGAGGGGCATCGAGTGTACGAGGGACAGGTTCTTTGCTGTTTTCGAGCTGAAGCAGTCTCCCGGGGGAGGTCCTTTTTACTGTTTTACTCACCGAGACAAGGATGACAGGATCTCCGAGGGTATGGTAACCTCCCATAGCTCGTGGAAGAATAAGTTCTTCTTCATCAACCCAGCTGTGGGGTCGTGGGACATACCTATGACTTGGAGGGTGCCTACCTTCCCTGACAGAGTGATGGACGACACACTAGTATTCTCACCGGTGTTCTCTACGAAGCCTCTCGTGGAGTCAAAGGATTTTATTCGTCTCTATCGGACCGCAGGATTAAAGTACATCTCCCCGATAGACAAAATCAAGACTCCTTTGGCTGTTCCCGAGAAGTTGTTTGATACATTTGGTGAGTCTTTTACCCTTCTATCTACTATCTTACGGGTTTCTCTTTTTATTTTATCTAACTTATGACCTCTTTGATAGTGAATGTCCTACGGCCATTTATGGTGGAAAGTGAGGCTGTGGTGGGCAAGAAGGGGAAGTTTACCCTAGGAGAGAGTGGGAATGTTGAGGTTGCAGCAGGGGAGCAAGGAGGAACTCCTTCCAGGGTTGCTGAGGTTACGTCTCGGTCGTCTAGCGGGACGTCCGATACCCCCGAGGAAGTGGAGTTAGTTGTGTCCTCTGCCGGTGCAGGTCCAAAGGGGGGATTCACCATAGGGGATGGTGAAGATGAGGTTGGGATAGAGGAGACGGCTTTACCAGCTCCCGGTGTCATCCACGTACCCTCGTCGTCGGAGTTATCAGGGGATTCTTACGCCCTGTTGGCGACCCCTCCGAAAGGTACGTGTTCTTAAAATACTATAGGAGTGTGCCTTAGATAACTGCTTTAGGTAATCAAAAGGGTATTTTCACTTAGATAACTTTCTGATTTTGTAGGAGGTGAAGAGTTTTTTGGTTTGGAAGGGGGATCACTTCCTTCCGACTCTGCTTACCTTCCAGCATTCGATACCATGAGCTTGCTGGACGAGATTATGGCCGCGGGTCCTCCGCTTGCGAGTGCTCCTCCCCCGAGACCTTTCGTGGCTATCCAGTCCGATAGCCCCGCAGTCACTCAGGTTCCACTGCCGGGGGTGGTATCTTCTGAGAGGCCCTCGTCTTCTAAGGCTCCTGTTTCAGGACGAGAGCCTAGCACCGAAGATGCTCAGGAGGCACTCGAGACTGTGACTCGATATCTCACCGCCGCCAATTCCTTGTCCGCAGACGGGTGGGAATTTACCCGGGCTTGTGTCAACAATGTGGCCATGCTGGTAAGTTTTTTATCTAACTAATTTATTTAAGATCCTTTATCGGGATCTTTATTCTTCTACTTTGCTTTCTTAGGCACCTAAAATGCTTCCCCTTCTGTTACTCGAGGTTGAGAAGCTGCAGAAACTGGCGAGTGCGGCTGAGGAAAAGTCTCGTAAGCTGGAGGTAGAGAATACGAACTTGCTGGAGAAGGTGGGGAAATACGAGACAGCTTTTGCCAAGGTCTCGCAGAACAATCAAGACCTGAGGGGGGAAAATAAGCAGCTTCTCTCCTCGGTAAAGGAGATGGAGGCTTCTGGGCTGGTGCTGAAGGATAAGGTGGATTCCCTCGAGGGCGAGAAGGCGGCTTGGGAGACCAAGCAGAAAGAGTTGGAGCAACATCTCTCGGAGGTACTGGGCCAGGTGGATATTCTTAATGCGAAGATGGCACAGGCCCCGGCTACGGGGGGCCTTCTCCCCGAGGAGGTACAGCAAAGGGTGGATGTTGCTGTTAAGCAGGCCCAAGAGGAGACTACTATTCGAGTGAGGGATCTGTACCTCAGCAAACATGCGGGGTACTTGGCGGGATCTGCCATGTGGGGATTCCTTCAGTGTTTCGGGCAGGTACGGCAGAAGGTGAATCCCCTCTTGGACCCGCGGGTGTTTAATATCGCGGAGATGAAGAGGCCAACTTTGGAGGAAGCCTTCGACCTCTACCAAAAGAGTAGTACTCGACGTCCTCCCACTTCCTCATCTCCGTCTCGGGTGCCTCTTTCTACTATCCTCCCGCGATGTTCAGCGGACTCCCCTCTCCGGGTTGGGGTTCAGGCTATCTCCTCGGGTGTTCGTTCTCCAGCGGGTGCTTCAATCCCTCCTACTACCGAGTCAACCCCTGACCCCTCGAGTGCTCAACCCCCCCAGCTTTAGTAGTTTTTAATTTGTAAACGCTTTTTATGTAATGGTACTTTGTTTTTTATCTCGTAATGGTATTATTTTGGAATGAAACATTTCTTACTTGGAACAAAACTTTTTCTTTTCCGTGTTTATAATCACACCACTCTTACGCATATTATGACTACTTAGTTTCTTTCCTTTTATTGTAGAATTTTTAAGATTGAGTTTACAGAAATGAGAGAGCGTCCCACTCTTACTGGCCAAGTAACTTTTTTAGCATAGCGTGTCCATTTGCAGTGCAATTTTGGGGGAATATACTTTCCTAAATAGGAGTATCCCCTGGCACGCCTTCGTAGCCTATTATAGTATACTTTGGGCAGCTCAATCGTAATTCTATCTTCGAGGAAAGAGTCGTAAGTAGGCGTTGATGCTTAGAGTATGGCGAATATTTTCACGTCCTTTCAAAGAATCATTCCTAGTAGACTTGTTCATACCTTTCTCTTTTACTTATTTAGACTTTCAAAAAGCCTTCGATGAGAGAGTATGAGTGAGGTTTCCTAGAGTAATGGCTCTCGGAGATACTCACCCGGGTTCCTGTTCTCTGTCCTTTTCTTTTCCCAAGTATTTAAAATTATAAAATCTTAAGATCTCTTTACGAAGATACTATAATCTAATTCCTAATATAACAAGTGAAAGAAGGATACTTATCTTTGGTGCGTAACTGTGCTATTACTGTAGCACCTGCTTCTCCTTCGAATTTGGATGTTCCTGGAGACAAATCTTGTGGGGTTCCCACAGACGGCGCCATTTTGTTAACGAGTTTAGAATTATTCCCTATTAACTGAATTATTTATTAAGGTTGGAACGCCTTTGCCCGTGGTTCAAAGGCTAAATGCTATCATCCCGAGAAGGAAAAATTGACAAGAATCTTCCTTCCTTTTATTGACTATACTTCATTCTTTCTTCCGAGTGGATTTTCTTACATTTCCGAGTCTCGTTTTTGAGTTGCCCCCTTTCTTCTATTGATATCTCCCTTTATATAGGTTTTGATAGGGGCAGGTGCCACGGTGCATGTGTTTACAGGTGTCGTTATGCATGTGGTTATGTTTACACGTGTTACAATGCTTATTCAACCAATAAGATAACGTGTTCACTTTGAGTGCTGACTGTATCCTTTCCGAGGGCTTTTGGTCTTCTTTGTAATACGGGGTAGATTACTTTCTTTGCTGTCTCTAATGGTGGCTTCGAGGGCCAAGTTGGAGTATTCCCTTTAATGATAGTGCTATTTCGAGAGATGCGTATTCTGGAGTAAGTGTTTCAAGATATTTTCCGAGAGGGTGTGGGTGAGTTGGTCTCCGAGAGGTTTTAAGCTATCGTGGGTAGGTGTTCTTCTTTCTCCGAGTGTCCAGAGAGGTTGGTTGAGTTATTTTGTAAAGTTCTGACTTTTAGTCTGATCGTTGAGAGTAGTGTTCCGAGAGCTTTCGTGTTTGGAATGTATAGTCAAGGAAGGGTTTTTGCCAAGGTTCTGGGACTGTAGTCCGTTGACTCATTCTTTCCGAGAGCTTAATTTTCTTGGAAAGTAGTATGAGTTCCGAGAGCTTTCGTATTTGAGACTGCCTTGGTTTCGTATTCCTCATGTTGGCTTTTACTCCAGTAGTTTGTTGTGTGGGAGATGTGCTCCAAGAGGTGTGATACCTGTATCGCGGAAGTAGGTCGCATAATCATATAATAATATATTTGGTAATTCCAGTAATTGACTTTTTGTTTATTTTAAGCAGGTGAATTATCATCTTGTTAACAGATAAGTATGTCGGAGATGACCCCCGACATAAATAAAATATGGACTTGCCAATTCAATACGGAAAATACCCATATTACTTTGTAATTTTGAAATAAAGTTTTATGCATATTTAAAGTCATGTACATGGAGATATATAAGTTGGACATAGATGACTAAATAGGTGGTTGATTCACAAAGTAATTACTTATTGATGTTCTTTTATAGAATATATATATATATATATATATAATATTGTCTATGCATGTCATATTTGGAAGATACGAAACGGCTTATTAATCATATTTAGAGCTATGGATCGGAGTAATGTCCATATATGTGGGAGTACTTTGCATACGAATATAAATATTGATTGACCATTCATGTATTATAAATTACTCGTTTGTTGAAAGTTGAAATCAAATACATGCATGTCGTGTCGGCAAAGTGAAGAATGTGAAATTCTTGTCTTAAAAGGCAATGGATGGTATATATATGTTTCAAAATACAGCATTTGGTAAAAGGCATGCGCGACTAACGCCATTTCTTACTCTCTTTTGCTAGTTCTTGGAATTTTTGCGACGAAGCGCGAATTCGACGACCTCTGAGCTTAATATTTATAAATTATGTTTAATGTTACTAAAAGGCTATAATGATCATTGAAGGAGGGGAGTTAAAAGCAGCTGTTTCCACAAAAAACTTGATATTGATGAGTTAATAATAGTGGTGATAGTCATTGACATGCCTTACGACAGAGTACAACAATTGCAATCTCACAAATAAATCCAAAGGTACTAATTATTGTAAAACGACGTTGGGTAGAAAAAACGACGTATGAAAGACATATAGCCACAATAACATATGTTAAAGTGAAATTATAAGACTTTTAGTGCTTTGTCAAATCCTTCAAGTACTACTGATTTAGACGTCATATAATTCTTCTAATTCATCTTAGAATAAACCTCATCGAAAAGGTTCAAACACTAATGGACTATAACTTAATCAGTCGAATCAAATTAGTTAACGTAGAAACATACAGATGTCATGTTGGAAAATGAGTGATGATTATCTATACTTAAATTGTTATTGACTGAAAAATTAGTACAATATATATATATATATATGTTATTATAATAATAAAAATGAATAAGGCTTATGACTAACGTTCTTTATCGTTCAGCCATTTTAATGTATTTTGACTCCTAAAATTTCCTTTGACGTCTGTCCTTATCTCATATATGATATATTGATATGCATTGGTGCAAACTCGTCGAAATTTTGCCTAAGAATTTGCCTAATGTAGCTAAAAATCAAATATTTTTATTAGTGCCTAAATAATTTCCTATAACAATAACTCTGAGTTTACCTTAATTTCCGAGGAACCTTAATGCATAAGTCCCGTAGTAAAATTAAAAATACATCATTTTTTCGGCATCTCGTATGGCCTTTTTGTGTGTCAAATGATTTTGAATCTATTGACCAATGATTCGTTTACAGGCCTGCAAAGTTTGGGCTGAAGTTATTAGGCCGAACAGATTATAATATTTTTTAGCCCGTGAACTTTATAGCGTTGAAATTAGGAGCTAATACGTCAGTAACGCCCAGTATCGTGTAATATCAGCAATTGTTTTGTAAAAGTTTTAAAAATATTTTAAATACTTTTTTCGGTTAACAAGACATTACATTTGAATGTGAAATTTGGGCTTTTGTAAGTTAACACTATTCGGCTATTTGGAATTGTTATTGATACTACGTTAAATTTTAGGGGGTGTTACAGATATTATTTCAAATTAGATAAAGGCATTATTAGAAATGTGCTTGGATAGATTTTGTTGATGAGATGGCTCACTTTTCAGTAGTCTTAAGAGCAATGATTTTGTAAAACACACTGAACTGAAAGAGCCCATGTTACTATGTTACCAAAAGACGAAAAATAGCCTGCCAAATATGGACCCAAATGCTGGTTATAACACTCATATCGAATTTATATTTTATGTTATATCGAATTTATATATTATAATCTATTCTCGACCTATAGTTTTTTAATTATTTGTTTAATGAACTCATTATCAACATATTTACCCCACCCTTCCCTCACTCTCATGTGCCTGCACTCCTAGATACTAGAGTGCCACAAAATAGAGTTAAAAGTAACTTTTTTCATCCTTTTATTTTATCGTTGGATATATTATTTGTTTACAATAGGGGAGCCCCTATCATAAAGAGAACAAACATGTAAGTTATGGTTCGTGAACGAGGACAACAAATAGTTCAAAACAAGCCTAATGCTCAAGATTATGAGCTGCTTTGCTCGCGTCCGCACCTAACAATTTCTCTATGGTCTATGTTATAGCATATGCTTGATGTTGGGAATAAAATATTTGGTCATTTGAGAGTTCCAGTTCCACAGTCCACACTTGCCTCCCCTCAATTTTCTGGTTGGATATTTTGCTAAAATGATTATTTCTGTCAAGATATTATTGAGCATAAATGTCTATGAATGTTTTTCCCTTCATGTTTCTTAATTTCCAAACTTTGATTTTAGAGGTTTGGATCAAATTAAAGGAAAAATAAGGTTCTTTATTAAAATCATAATAAAGCAAGATAAGCTACATTATTCATGCTTTATATTTCGAAAAAAATATTGCGGCTAAAAAATGTGAGCGGTATCGTTACGGTCCACTAAGTTATTATTAGTTTAATCTATTTTACTATATATTATATTAATATTATAATATATTAGTTATGTAAATGAAGCAGTTTAGTGCAGTTAGTAAGTATGATCAGTTTAGTAGTTAGATTAGAGCAGTAACCGGGTGGTCAGTTGTTTAGTTTTTGTATTATAAATATGATCTGAATGTTTGTAAAATGAAAAGAAGAAAATAAAAGTTATTTTTTGTGTTATCTCTTTCTTAATCCTTTTTTCTAAGGAGATTTAGTCCTTTCTCGAATTAGGACTCTAACATTTGGTGCTTTCATCATTGATGAACTCGCAAATGCCTCACAAATCAAATCAACACGACTCATCCGCGACTCTATTATTGACAGAAACGCTCCGCCAAATTCAGAATGAAGTAGTAGAATTTCGACTTCAACATCGCCATTTTATTGAAGAATTTCAAACTTTTCAATCTGAAATGACGATGTTGGTTGGAGACGACGCACGTTTTGCTTGTCACGCTACAAACTCCACTTTAAACAAGTTGAGAATGACTTGTACCCCATCACCTTCACCAATGACATCGTCTAAACTTTCTACTGCATTTATCGACAAAATCAAAGTAATAACCACCCCAATTCACATTTTCATTCTTTATCCCACGGAGAAAATTCAACAGAAAATACAATCTCAAAACCTCCACGGAGACGTCCTTTCACGAACAGGTCATGTTGCCGCACGCCCCACCGTTCTATTTAATATTAATTTCTCCCTTTTATGTTCTTTGCAACTGAAACGGCGTACCTTCCCCAATGTTAGAGTTCTAATTCGAAAAATGACTAAATCTCCTTAGAAAAGAGGATTAAGAAAAAGATAACACAAAAATTAACTTTTATTTTCTTCTTTTCATTTTACAAACATTCAGATCATATTTATAATATAAAAACTAAACAACTGACCACCCGGTTACTGCTCTAATCTAACCCGGTTACTGCTCTAATCTAACTGCTAAACTGATCATGCTCATGGATGAAAATTTCGGTACGGGAGTACGTTTCGGTTAGCTAAAAATTAGAAATGTTTCGTAATATTTCGAGAACTTTTCGACATGTTTCGAAGAATTTGTAAAATTGTAGTTATAACTACCATGGAAACTACATGTATATTTCGTATCGGTGAAGTCAAAAACGGAAACTTTTCGGTACTTTTCGAGGAAACGCACGGAAATTTTGATCCATGATCATGCTTACTAACTGCACTAAACTGCTACATTTACATAACTAATATATTATAATATATAGTAAAATAGATTAAACTAATAATAACTTAGTGAACCGTAACAGGTGTAATTCACTAGGTTATGGGGCAAATGTTTTTCTTTTTAAAACGACTTATATAACTTGTTAAATATGAGTCAACCGGTTTTGATGTTTTTGTATATATATATATATATATATATATATATATATATATATATATATATATATATATATGTATATAGATAGATAGATACATACATACCATATATATACTCTTGTGTATGTATATGTACACACATATATCTTGAAAATTCAACCAAATTTTTTTTATTTATTTTCTTTTGAACATGGTTGAACGCAAATGTTTGTAAAAAGACTATGAACTTTTGTATTATGTAGAAAATCATGTCAGGCTTGCTTTACGCTCCAGACATTTTTCAGGAAAGTCTTTGAATAAATCTTATATTTAGGACATGCACACTCATTACTTTTGAGTTTTGAATGTTATTGTTCTTTTGATGAAATACTTTTGACTGTTATTTGTTACAATCTAACAACGTACTAGCGACGTGGCTAGTTCTTGAAATTTCTTTATAGCCATGTATTTATTGATTGGATTGAATAAATTATAAAGTATTTGAATAAAAAGGCAAAGCAAGTTTCTATAGCCTTCGTTGCCCAAGTTGGCGACACCATTATTATGTGCTTGAAATTAATAAAAAAAAAAACACCACTTTAGTTTATGTTGGAAGACTGAGAGCTAATTTCAAAAGTTGAAGGACTCCTCCATACTTTGCCGCCAAGAGAATCACGAGAATTTCTATCACTATGTCGAGGTTGAAGGACTCCTCCATACTTTGCCGCCAAGACTTTCATCCATAATTTATCCTTTTCGCAAAGAATTTTCCATCTCCATTTGTGAAGTAACGCAAAACAACTCCAATTTTTTTAATCCCGAGTCCTCATTTCTCCTTTGCTCTACAAATATCATCCCACTTTACCCAATTAATTTTTCTGTGGTCGCTAGTCGTGCCCCCAAAAAAGTCTCTCTGAATACTATTCAATTGGTTGAGAATTTGCTTCGGCATTTTGAAGATCGAAATAAGATGGATTGGCAGGCCAAAGAGAGAAGAGTTAATAAGCACGACTTTCTCGCCTGGTGAAATAAATTTATCCTTCTATGGATAAAGTCTCTTAGACATTTTTTCAACTGTTGACTTCCAAAATTAATGTCGTCGAGGACTCATTCCGATGAACACCCCCATATATTTGAGAGGTAGTATAGGTTCCCAAGTTTACAGTTAAGCATATCAGCATAAAGCACCAAATAATGGGCATCCACGTTAAACAAATAAAGATTAATTTTCAAGAAATTAACTTTGAGCCCATATATAAGTTCAAAGAGTCGAAGAATACATTTTAACGCCCACACACTTTGAAAGTTATTCTCGCAAAAAAGCATCGTGTAAATAGCAAACTGGACATGCAAGATTTCAAGACCTCATCTGCCTATCTTGACTCCACTAAACAGATTTATGGCAATGGCATTTTTGATCATTCGACTTAATCCTTCCGCAGCAAGGAGACAAAGTAACGGGGCCAAGAGGTCACCTTGTCGAAGACCATGAGACGGTTTGAGATCCTTTGTAGGGCTCCCATTGACTAGAATAGATATTGTAGTCGAAGAGAGGCATTGATTGATCCATAATCTCCATCTTTGACTGAACCCCATTCTCTCCATAATGTGGTCACTAGTCAATATATTCACAGCTAACACAGTCAAACGCTTTTTCAAAATCTACCTTAAACACTAACCCCGGTGTTTTCTTCATTTTTAGTTCGTCCACAACTTCATTCACAACCAGGATACTCTCTGAAATCTGGCGACCGCCAATAAAAGCTGATCGTTATGTTGATATAACATAATCCAGAACTCTTTTGAGCCTATAAGCCAAGATTTTCATCAATATTTTGTACATACATCCAATAAGAGATATTGGTTGATAATGGCCCAAGCTTTGAGGGTTCTCTTTCTTCGGGATTAAGAGAATGAACGAAGGATTAATACCTCTACCAATCTTTCCGGTCGTATGTAAATCCTGTAGAAATTAAGGACTTCTTGATGAAGAAAAAATTAAACTCGTCGGGTCCAGGGCTCTTTTCCCCGTTACAATTCCAAACAGTTATTTTAATTTCCTCGGTCGTAAATTGTTCAATTAAGGCATGATTCTCGCCTTCAGTGACTTTACTGAAATTCACCCCGTCAATAAGAGGTCTTCACTTTTGATTTTTTTTAAAGAGCTATGAGTAAGAACCTTTCACTTCTCTAAGATATCATCCTTATGTTCTGTCCACCTTCCTCCAATATTAAGACTGACAATTTCATTGCTTCTCATACGATTGTTGATGCATCTGTGAAAGTACTTTGAGTTAACGTCACCGTACTTCAGCCATTTTATTCTAGATTTATGGTAAAGAAGACTATCCTTATATTTTTTGAGCCGCAAAAGATCAGGAAATTTTCCTTTCTATCAAGGATTTCTGCCTCGAAAGCGTGTGCAATTCTCCCCTCTCATCAATTCTTGCAATCTCCTCCTTTGCATTCTCTATGTATTTTCCCAAATCACCAAAAACATCCATGTTCCAAAGTTTTAGTCTATTTTTGAGAGACTTGAGCTTCTCTTTTAATACAAAAGCTCCATTGCCTTCAAAATTCATGTTGCTCCAGGACTCACTTACAAATTGAGAAAACTCGTGAAGATCAGTCCAGCCATTGAGGAACCTAAATGGCCTAGGCCCCCAAACAATTGTTTCTTTCCCTCTAAGCAATATCGGTCTATGAACAGAGACAATACGCCTAAGGCCATACTGCGTGAGATTACGCCATCGTGCTAACCAATCATCCTAGAGTAAAAAATGATCAAGACGACTCATTGAAGACCTGTCATTGCCATACCAAGTGAACTTACAACGAATCAAAGGAAGATCAACCAAACAGATATCATTGATAAAGTTGTTGAAGCCCTGCATTTCATGACTTGAACAAGCAAGAGTCGCTCCTTTCTTTTCCACTCGACGATCTGACTGAGTTAAAATCGCCAGTGATACACCACATGCCAATGTTTGAGTTCATCTCGAGTTGAATCAAAGACTCCCACAAATTTCCTTTTTCAGGTAATCAGCATGGGGCATACACATTCGTGATACAACATCTCTCTGTCTCTCCTTTTCACAACCATATAGCTTGAATAAAGTTGTCATCTTTCACTATTCTTTCAAGCTGAAAAAGATGAAGTTATACTCGAAGTACCTGCACCCAAGTCGACCTCGTCTGGATTACCGACATTTTTAAGAAACTCCCACTGATATACCTAAATAATTCCAAGAAAGTGTTTAATTAGCTAGGTTAATTCAGCACAAGGTAGGATAGCCATTGATAGTGGATTTTGTTTTCCTCAATAGGGGAATATTTGTAAGTTTTCTTGTGTATGCGAGCTTGCTCGTACTCCAACCCAAAATACGTCGACTAAGAAAACTCCATCAATTAAACTAGAGTTGGCCGAATAGCCCAAGTTGGTTTGGAATAACGGCAATAAACTCACACTCGCTCGAGATAATCGATTCTATGATTTTTTTTGGGGGCATGCAAGTTTTTCATTATATTGAAGAGGCAAATGGAGTACAAGACATACTCTTCAACATGGGTGAAAAAAAAACAACCATACAAAGAGAAGGAAAGACAACCAATTAACAAAGGAAAATTGAAAAAGATTGTCTATCTTTTCATCCACCACCATATCCTAACTTTAATATTCTCCACCACTTTTTCCATCACCACCATCTCATTGTCAAAGATGATTTTATTTCTCATGTTCCATATCGATCAAATAAAGAGTAAAAAAATCACATGCCTTCCCATTCTTTTCTACTATGTTTTCATGGAAAAGCTTCCCAAAATTGTCAAAATTTCTTTTCAGTTCCGACGTTAAGAGCCGAATGAATTACCAAACCAGCCAATAAAGACGAGGTCATGCCATTATCTCCTTTACAAATTCACTTCGCCACCATTCTTAACTAGGCACAACGTTGTGAATTTTTTGATCCAAATTCAATACGAGGTTCTTCTCCAACTGAGATAGCGCAATCTTCCAATCTCATTTCCATTCATTGTCCCTCCATTCACCACACTCCGCGACAATCATATTTTATTAGTACAAAGCAAGAATACACACTTATATTTGACACAAAATGGTGAGTGCCCCCTCCACATCTCAAGCCAGAGTCGATTCTCCAAACTTGATTAGTGAATAGATTGTTCATATTGCTGATGTAGTCGACCGAATATGTTGTTTTTGCAATGTTAGTATGTCGTGTACTCTCAGTTGCGTTAGCCATCGGTTGGTCAAGTTTTTTGGTGATGCATAGCTTCTAATTAAATGGATTTCTTCTTACTTAATGAACTAAGGTCTTAGCCAAGACATTCATCAAGTGCGAAGTCCTTTTTAGTGTTGATCGAGTCGGACTGAATTTTAGTCTAACGTTAAGCACCATATCGTCGCATAGTGACGCTGAGCACCGGAGATATAAATTCAAAATAGCTTAAATAGTTAGACTTAATGTACAAAATTCCAAATTGCGTATATGGTAACACTAATTTATTTTGTATAAATCATCATACAATTCTCGAGGTTATTTCCACTATTAAAAAACAAAAATCACCATAACACTAGTGATTATATGACCACATTCAATACTTCAACT
Organism: Linaria vulgaris; assembly: GCA_948329865.1. Taxonomy (NCBI): domain Eukaryota; kingdom Viridiplantae; phylum Streptophyta; class Magnoliopsida; order Lamiales; family Plantaginaceae; genus Linaria; species Linaria vulgaris. The sequence goes on along the minus strand of OX415249.1, from coordinate 127,754,855 downwards.
TTATATATTTTGATAAAACATTAAAACTATATGATAAAGAACCGTACGTGAAAACCTATTAATTATCACGGAACGTCCACGAAGTATTTCTGCGGTAAAATATAAAAAAAGTTAGAATTTTGAAATGGCCATCATTTCAACTTTTCATGTATTAAGTAAATAGGTACGAGAGAAAATTGTACAGTTTCCCAAGTACTTTTTACATTTAATAAGTCCCCCTTGACCGTTGAATTTAAAACAAATACAAATTCAACCCACATGAGATAATGAGTAGTTTTATTCTCACTGTCTCCGTTATAAGTAGTAAAGAGTACATTCAAAGCAAAAAAGTCTTTCTGCTTGCAAACAAAATCATCACACTAACTCAACCAAAAAATATTATATGAGAAATAAATAGTAAAATCCACTTTCTCTCTCATGGCGAAAAATTGTACAATAACAAAGTGGTAACAAAGTGGACATAAAAATTGTACGTGCAAGCAGTCACGAGATAAAAGAAACTAAAATCTTTTACCACAGATCTCTCCAAAAATATTTATTCTCATTACTACTTTTCAAGCTAACAACATATAAAACAACGAGAAACTAAGGGCCTCTCTAATAAGAAGCATGTCTAAATCTGGCTATCTTGTTCAGCCACAAGAATATTACAATGTTTGCACCAATGGGTACTAATCAGTTAAAAGAAATAAGTAAAATGAGAGAAATATCTCTTGATTGATGTTTCTTGATGAATAGTACAGATTCATAGGATTGTACTTTAAACGATAACAAAATCGAATAGCTCAGGAGGGATAGACAAGGAAGGAGAACGTGAGTTGGACGGGAACGATGAAAGAAAACGGACACATACAGCGTCAGATAATTCTGATGTGGTGTCCGTAATAAAACAAAAAGGAGAAAAAGACTCGAAGACACGGGGTCTTACAAGGTCAAGAAAAGGTCTTACAAGGTCAAGAAGAGGCGAGAAATGAGATAATAAAAGGCAACAAGTCAAAGATTGAAGATCAATGACAAAAATTTAAAAAAATTTAAATAAAAAGATAGAGATTACGAAAAGCTCAGATAGGATAGCACCCGTCTAATAACATGAAATCTTCATGTGTTCATTGACTATGATTTTCTCTTCTTCATCAAAGATAGTAACTTCCTCCTTCTCCAAGTTCCAACATGGTGATTTTGGTAGTGTTGTTGCATCCATGAATATCATCGCTTTTTTCACCAAACTCGAAGCCTGCAATTATACCAAAGTTTAATGAAATTGTACTTTAAAATAACCTACTTATTTAAAAAAAAAAAAGATTAGCAGGAACAAGACATGCATACATAAACAATTAGATTGTACAAACTAATTAACAAATGAAACATTAACTAGTATATAGAGAATTATAAATGGGGTGCAAGTATACCAAATCTACATGTTTTTTTGCCCTGTGTAATGAATTTCACTTACCATGGAAGTGTGGATATTTGAGGCTTGCATTTTGTTTGGTAGCCTTTTCTCTCTCTTCCATGAAAAAATAGTGCACATACAAAAGTGCGAAGAGAGAGGGAGTGAAGAATAACTGAATAAGTGATGTGGGAAAGAAATGGAATGGGCTTTTTATGGGGGAGGCTAGTGGGCTGTACACTGGTGGACCTGAGTCCTGACAGCGACAGGTCCAAGGCCCAGAAAGAATGTAATTAAAGCGACGGAGGCTGCCAGACCTGCTTCTTCGCAGTAATTTTTTTTTCATTAAAATGTTAATTTTTACTATAGCTTTTATGAAGAATATAATATATCAAGTTCAAAACAAAAAAATTGGGGTGAAAGATTTAGATATTTTGATCCATAATAACATAGCAAAAGTGTTTCATTTTATTTATCAGACTAATATGAATATATGATATCATGGAATATTCTAGCTAAAATTAACGGTGCCTATAAAAAGTTGTGATTTAAGTATATAAGTAATATTAGTGACACTTTAAGAATTAGATTAGTATCATTTACACTTCATGAAATATTAGTATCGCCCTCTTTAATTAAATTCATGAAGTAAAGCAATCAAATTAAGCAAGTTTAAAATTATAAAATATGATAGCTCATCTTAAATTTGGATTTTTGTTGAATTTATTGGTTCAATCATTTTTAACAGAGCTTTTGTAAATTTATTTTAGATTTGAAGAAATGAATTACCTTTTTAAAAGTAGCTTTCATGTTAATGGAGTTGATTAGGGTGAGTGTTAATTATAATATAACATTAAATCTTAGAACGTTGTTGATATACTAATATTATCCTTTATATTATAAGGAGATGACACCAACATTAACCTGGCCTTTAAGAAATTGTGATTACAAATACATGGCAAAAAAAAAAAAAAAACAAATACATGGCAAAAAAAATGTCTCCTCTAACAATTTATGAAGAAAGAATCCAAAAAGTTTATGAATTCCGTGAGAAACAGAAGCAAGACTTATTCATAACTTATGTATTGATTCTAACGAGGAATTTGTCGAGAAGAAAACACTAATTTAAATGAACCACTACATTAAATATTTGTATAGGGGCCATGTTTAGAGCTTTAGGGAATATTACATAAATAGGAACTTGGAAAAATTATAAAATCTAGGTCTAGGTAAGAGTATTGGTCTTGATGTACACAATGTTGGATGAATTTAATTAATGTTTCACTTTGTTTCTAGTGTTTAATTTTCTCACACATAAAATTTTGTGTTTGTGAGGGAATTAAGGGTCTGGGAAACGGCACCTCGTGGGAGGAAGTTCCATATGTCACGGTTTCCTAACACATTCAAATTAAAACGTTACGTGAGTGAGGGTTTTTTGTTTAAAATGAAATATTACGCATATAATGTAAAAATTTTGATGATAAATTTGTGACTTCATATATGTTATAACTATGTGTATATATAGATATATATATATATATCTTAATATAAATACATGTATCATCAAAAACTAAAGCTAGTAGAAATGACTTATATTTATCAAATTTATATATATTCACCAACAACCTTTTCATCAAAATCTTTAATTTTGTTACATCAGGCACGTAATTTGTAGTTTCATCCGAAGCTCAAGCTTGTAAAAAAAAAAAATTGAATAGTGCATGTTTATGGGGGTGGGTCAGGTGGGGTTGAGAAAAGCTAATCATAGGTATGTATATATCCATGCATATATGACTAGGGTTTGTTGACTGTCGTGGTGCTTGACTAGTATCTTTCCCTTTTTATGCAATTTCCCTCTATGACAGTATGACTCGTGTAAAAAGCATGAGGGCCAAATTCTCTTCACTTCCCTCAATTCACATGTCCTTTTTCACTTATCCACTCCATATTATTAATTATGGCTACTGTTTGTCCTCACAATCGAATTTTCTACTCCATTGCTCGTTCACGTATACATGCACTACCCAAATTGGATAAGCACATTCATTATATTGTGGTTTCTTCGAAATCTAATTTAATTATATGGATTTTTATTTATATTTTGAAATAAAATTATACTAGTCCAACCACAATGGGGAATAAAAGGTTTTCATTCAACAAGGTCCAACCACAATGGGTCTTCGTAAACCGTAACTCGTGTCTTGCTTCTAAAGGGGCGTCCCTATAGTTATTCCAGTTTAAAAGAAGAGGTTTAATTTTTATAATTTGAACTAACTTATTATTGTGTGCCACATAGAATTGTTTCTCGTTTAATTAATCCAACTCCTCTAGCTTGCTTATGTAATATTTCAACGCATAAGTTGTTTATGATTTATAAATCAAGAAATTTCTTACTCCGTCTCATGCAACAAATGAACTTCATGTGATTCGCTAATAATATTAGGGCATAATAATGTCTAGTATAAAAAACATTTTAAGTTTTGCCATATCTTGCCGTCTTAATTTTTCATTTTTTTACATCAATGCCAAAGATGGAGTCACAAATATTTGGCAGCAGATATGAGATAAAATGAGTAAGCTATCTTTTGTTGTTTCATTTGCGAAAGTGGCCTCTCATTGGGATTTATTTTCTTGTCTCTATTAAGCTTGTGATATATACATATAGATATATACTTAATTAGTGACCCCACAAATCTATTTTCCTTGATATAATTAGGACTTAGGATCCGGCAAGAGCACAACTATATGTAGAGGCAATTTTTTTTAAATATTTTCGAGTAGTTTATACACAATAAATCGGACAAGTTATACCGTCCGTGCTGAATAAATCCAAACGATTTATTGTTTGTTAATTTAATAGGTAGCGGACGTGGTATGAATCAATACTATTTGGATTTACACGAATCATTGAAATATATCGACATCATTGACCCTAATTTGTTTTTGTTTTATATAACATGTGAAATGTATTGAAATTTAATGGCGTTTAGTGTATTTGGAAGCAATCGTTTTCTAAACTATACTCGTATATATATATATATATATATATATATATATATATATATTTGCGTGCCCATTGAAGTATTCATGACTTCATGTAGTACTGTATTTATATTTAATTTTACTTAATTAAGCGCGAAAAATAATTCTTATCGTGCCTGCAAAAGGCATACGTGAAAGATGCATAATGTTAACATAGTTTAGTCAAGGTAGGATCATGAATCATGATCTACTGAAATGTGTGCCCAATATCAAATAGTTTCACTAAATAACTACAATAATTTACAAATGATGAATTGAGAAAATTGAGATACTGTTTTCCATAACTCACATGCTGGAATTATTTGGTACTTTCTTGGAATAACTTCAAATTTTTTACATGAGATAATTTTGGATTTAGCTATGTGGTAGGAGAGTTTCGTCTTTCAATGTAATAGTACCAACATTATGGCAATATATGACATGACATACCAAAGGGTATGTATGTAACTTGATTCTATCAATTACACGATTGCGACCTTATTATGAAAGAAGGCAAAACATGAAGCTACATTACAAGAATGAAGCAAATGGAAGTCTGCAACATTGCAGAAGAGATAGAAGACAACTGGCAGACAATGGCAGCCTGGAAAGTGAGCTGATAAAGTGTAGAATAAAGTAGCTAGACTTGACAGCAAATAAAGAAGATCACATGGATGCCAAGACATGCAGTAGGGCGCCACTAACTTAGGAGAAGAAAGAAGAACAAGGCTGGAAGAATCTTAAGGAACAAGTGGAATGTTCTTATAGTATTATGCCCATCATTACCTTTTGTATATACATGTAAGATGTTCTGATATAAATGTTGGATGTATGTTGTGCCAACATTATCACAACATTGAAACCCGAAACATTGTTCGAAAATTCGAATTAGTACACATAATCTTCATTCTTAAAGTTCTATCAATGGCATTCTTTTCTTATCAGTTGCATGATTTTGATATGGTATCAGAGCAAATTTGTACTGCAATTCCGCAGCAGTAAAGCTTCTGAAATCATTTGATTTCATTACTCCTCACGCCTTTTCTTTTCATTCTCCTTTCTATCTATTATCATGTCTGGAAATACATTAGCTCCTGTTGTGTCAGAACAAACACAATCAGGAGACTCACAAAGAACAAACACATCTTATCACAACAATAGTCACCATGAGGATCCATCTGATCCTCTCTACCTGCATCATGGTGAGAATCCATCTCATTGTCTGGTTAGTCAAAAATTGACAACACGGAATTACCATAAGTGGAGCAGAGCTATGTATGTAGCCTTGTTAACCAAAAACAAGTTGGGATTCATCAATGGAACCATCCCAGAACCACCAATCACAGATCCATCATATGGAAAATGGATCAGATGCAATTACATTGTCCTTGGATGGATTACATCATCTCTTTCATCTGATCTTTCAGACTTCACACTATTTGGAGACTCAGCTTTCAAAGTGTGGAATGATATCAAGCGCAAATTTGCAAAAACAAGCAACAACAGGATCTACATGCTGGAACAACAACTCATCAACACCAAACAGGAAGGTAAAGCTGTCAGTCTTTATTTTGCTAATCTCAAAGCCATATGGGATGAAATAAGCAATTATGATGAACATTTGATCTGTGCAAATTCTGAATGTGGTGTGTTGATTGGAATGAGAAAGAAGTCATAAAGTAAGAAGATCATGCAGTTCCTTATGGGGTTAGATGAGCCTTTTGGACAAGTTAGAAACCAAGCACTGCTCAGAGACCCTATGCTCAGTGTTTTCAACTTGGCTCAGAGACCCTATGCTCAGAGGAGGCAAATTTTGAGTTGTCAAATAAATCTATGAACACTGATATGGCTGCTATGAATGTAAATAGATTTACACAAGGACAACAAGGGTTATATGGAGCTCCAAAGGCTGCTGCTATACAAAGCTATCCACAGAAACAAGGATACAAGCCTTGGAACAAACAAGGAGCAGGAAAACAGAAACCTATCTGCGCTAAGTGTGGAAAGAACAACCATACAATTGACTCTTGTTTTGAGATCTATGGTTATCCTCCTGGTCACAGGTACTTAAAATTTAAACCTAATATTTCCAACCCCATAATGCATGTAAATCAGACCACACATGCTGCTGATCAAGAGACAAGCAAGAATGCTCAAATCTCACAAGAACAATTTCAGTACCTCTGCAACTTACTTCAAACTGGTAATGGTGATGGTATGATCAATCAGGTTTCAAAATCCACTACTTCTCATCTTAGTGAAAACTCAGGTAGATATTTTGTTTCCAGCTCAATTCTTTTCAATTCTGTTCTTTCAAATAAACACAGCAAGCTAAGATCTATATGGATATTAGACTCTGGGGCTACTAATCATGTAGTATGCTCACCTCATCTCCTCACTCATAAATATGTTCTGCAAAACAGTCAGGTCCAATTACCAAATAGAACTAATGTCATTGCATCTCATATGTGATCAGTAAAGATAAATGAAAAGATAACTTTGAGCAATGTTCTATGTGTTCCTGATTTTCATTTCAATCTGATATCGGTTAGAAAATTGATATCTGATTCCAACAGCTTCCTCACTTTTCAATCCAATATCTGTTTTATTCAGGACCTCGGCACCAAGGAGGTGACTGGGATTGCTAAGGAAGAGCAGAACCTGTATTGGATGTCCATGAACAAAGATTCACAAGCTTCTGTTTTAGTTTCATCTGTGATCAATCCTTCCATGCTATGGCATCTCAGATTAGGCCATCATTCTATTGATTTACTGTCTTTAATAGATTCTAAAGAAATTCAATTTCCTAAGAAGTTTGAAAGTGTGGCATGTGACACATGTCATTTGGCAAAACAACACGGAACTCCCTTTGTTATTAATTCTCATAGAGCCAATGCATGCTTTGATTTGATTCATGTTGACATATGGGGACCATACAGTGTACAATCTCTTAATGGCTCAAATTACTTTCTTACAATTGTTGATGACCACAGTAGATTCACTTGGGTGTTACTATTGCATAACAAAGGACAAGCCAGAACACTTCTCAAAAATTTCATACAGTTGATCACCAATCAGTTTAACACTTCTTTAAAAATCATAAAGTCTGATCAAGGATTGGAGTTTGATATGACAGAATATTATGCTGACAAGGGTATCATTCACCAGAAATCTTGTGTCTATACACCTCAACAAAACTCAGTTGTTGAAAGAAAACATAGACATCTCCTTAATGTGGCAAGATCCTTAAGATTACAAGCAAAATTGTCCTACAAATTCTGGGGACATTGTGTTACCACTGCTGCTTACTTAATTAACAGAACACCAACACCTTTGCTGCATAATCTTACTCCTTTTCACTTACTGTATTCAAAAGCTCCAAATTACTCCCACTTAAAGGCCTATTGTTGCCTGTGTTATGCAACAAATGTTGTATTCTATGAAGATTCTTTTCCTTACAGCAAAAATTCAGAACATGATTCTATGTTCCCTATTGTTGATAACACTAACAGTTTTGACATGGATGAATTTGTTGTCTCTACTCCCATTCCTCACATCACCACTGACACATCTTTATCTCCACAAATAGCTCTTTCATCATCTTTTGTCCCACTCCCAGATGACAGTACAAATCCTCATCCTCCTGCCTCACCTCAACATTCTGATGAGGACCTTCCATCTTCACTTCCCATCGTTGTACCAACTAGTCCTATTCTTAGAAGGTATGTTCGACCGAAAAGAACTCATATTCATCTTCAGGACTACCAATACACGATAGCTCAAGCCACTGCATCTCATCAATCTCCTGGTTCTAAAGTTCAGATGACAGGTATTGACAGTCTCACTGATTTCTCTTTTGCTGCCTTATCTCCTACTTATCTCTCATATGTCTTGTCAACTGCCTCTAATCCTGAGCCTACATGTTTTGATCATGCCATTACTAATCCTGTTTGGAAAGAAGCCATGAACACTGAATTACAGGCTCTTCAAGACAACAAAACCTGGACTTTGCAACCTTTAGCTCCTGGTATTAAGTCTATAGGATGTAGATGGGTGTACAAAGTTAAGTTTACTTCTACAGGTGATGTTGAGACATACAAGGCTCGTTTGGTTGCAAAAGGTTACAATCAACAAGAAGGTTTGGATTACTTTGAGACCTTTTCTCCATTAGCAAAAATGACCACTATCAGATGTCTTCTTGCTTATGCAGCATCCAATCAATGGTCATTGTCCCAGTTGGATGTCAACAATGCCTTTCTATATGGTGATCTCCAAGAAGAGGTATACATGACACCACCTCCTGGTCTTGCTACTGAGGGGGAGAACACAGTATGCAAGCTGCACAAGTCTTTATATGGACTCAAACAGGCATCTCGACAGTGGAATCAAAAGTTAACATCTGTCATTCTCACTCAAGGTTTTAAACAATCTTCATGTGATCACTCTCTCTTCACAAAGCATTCAAAGTCAGGCACTACTGTCATTCTGATATATGTTGATGACATAATTATTGGAGGAAACAATGATCAAGAAATTAGCTCTCTGAAATTGTTCTTAAATCAACAGTTCAAGCTAAAAGACTTAGGTCCTTTAAAATTCTTCTTGGGGATTGAAGTTGCAAGAAGTAATAAAGAAATATACCTATGTCAAAGACAATATTCTTTGGAGATCATACATGACAGTGGACTCATAGGAACCAAACCATCTGGTTTTCCACAAGAGCAAGATATCAAATTCACACAAGAAGGAGAACACATGAAGGATCCTACAGCTTTTAGAAGATTGATTGGTAGGCTTCTTTATTTAGGAGTAACAAGGCCTGATATATCTTATGCAGTCCAGACCTTGAGCCAGTTTATGAGTAATCCCAAAGAAAAATACATGAAGGGAGCATTAAGAATTGTGAAGTATCTCAAGAGAGCACCAGCACAAGGACTGCTGTTTCCAAGCAACAACAATGTAACAATCAAAGCATATTGTGATGCAGATTGGGGAGCTTGTATTGATAGCAGGAAGTCAATAACTGGATATTGTGTATTCATTGGGGAAGCCTTAGTGTCATGGAAGTCCAAGAAACAGGCAACGGTGTCAAGATCCTCAGCAGAAGCTGAGTATAGAGCCATGACCACAACTGTGTGTGAGTTAGTATGGATGAAAAATTTAATGGCAGACCTTGGATATGATCACAGTAATCATATGCTTCTTTTCTATGATAATCAGGCAGCTATTCATATAGCTAACAATCCTGTTTATCATGAGAGAACAAAGCATATAGAAATATATTGTCATGTAGTGAGAGAGAGGTTACAGCAAGGAATAATAAAGTTGATTCATGTATCAACAGGAACTCAACTGGCAGACATATTTACTAAGGCATTGGGAATGAAGAGATTTCATGAGCTGCTGGACAATATGGGAATATATAACATATATTCTCATCTTGAGGGGGAGTATGAAAGAAACAATAAAGATCAGAAGGCAAAACATGAAGCTACATTACAAGAATGAAGCAAATGGAAGTCTGCAACATTGCAGAAGAGATAGAAGACAACTGGCAGACAATGGCAGTCTGGAAAGTGAGCTGATAAAGTGTAGAATAAAGTAGCCAGACTTGACAGCAAATAAAGAAGATCACATGGATGCCAAGACATGCAGTAGGGCGCCACTAACTTAGGAGAAGAAAGAAGAACAAGGCTGGAAGAATCTTAAGGAACAAGTGAAATGTTTTTATAGTATTATGTCCATCATTACCTTTTGTATATACATGTAAGATGTTCTGATATAAATGTTGGATGGATGTTGTGCCAACATTATCACAACATTGAAACCCGAAACATTGTTCGAAAATTCGAATTAGTACACATAATCTTCATTCTTAAAGTTCTATCAATGACATTCTTTTCTTATCAGTTGCATGATTTTGATACTTATAGATGTAACGTTCGCCCATCATAATTGTGGAATATACTCTTAATTTGTAATTTTGTTGGAAGGAAGAAGAAATTAAAGAACGGTTTGAGCAGAGATATACAAGAAGTAGAAAAAATTTAATATCAACACAAATAATAAACAACTAAATAAACCAAAATAAAATTTCTTTGTGGGGACTTTGAATTAGTTTTGGTGGTCCTCCAATGTACCCGGGTACCATGGTAAGCCCTTAGGTGGTACTGTCGAGTTAATAGATTCTGCAAACCCCCATGACACAATACAATTAATAAAGAAAGTTCTCAGTAATATAAAATATAATAAAAAGTAAATTGACAACTGGACACCTGTCCAAGAATTATTTGTTAAAAAATAGAGAATATTTATTTTCAAATAATACAAGCAACCTCGCTAGCATATGTGTGCACCTCCATATACTATATATATATATATTCTACTAAAAATAACCGTATTTGTTATATGTTTGTTTTCTTTTGAAAAAGCACATCTAATAAAATGTATTATTTCGTGTTATGTAGTGAAGAAAATAATCATCATGCTTTTCTTTAGGCGTTTGAACGTACACATGCAATTCTAATTTACTTTCAAATGAATATATTATTACAGTGGTAAAACCCCCTGTATATAATCCCCCGTAATGAAACTTATAAACATTATTTGCTCTTATGATCGATACTTTGTTGTTAATGAAATTGTAATAGTGGAGACTATTACTTAGAAGTTTTAATAATCCAAATTAAAAGCTACATTTATATGATTTGAGGATTGTAAGATTAACTACCTGGAGTATACTCTTGATTAAAGACTTGAACGGGTTTGCATCTATTGTTGTAACTTGTTGTAAGTCTTCCACTATATTCTTAATCCTTATACAAAGTGCATGACTTCCTGATTAATTACAAGTTGCTTGATTTAATGTTAATTTATAATTAAGTAAATTATAATATTTAGATTTTCAATAAACAAAACTTATAACAATTGGGAGAAATATAAAGTCACCCTATTATAAGGTTTGAGATAATTGTAAGTAACACCTCTCACAAATATATAAACAACACATAAAGACCAATAGTCTAACTAAAGATATATATTATATTTTTTCTCATTTGAATTTTGATGTTTTGAAAACATATTATAAAATTAATCCCTTGTAAGTATGTCTAAAAATATATCTATATTAATATATATACATGTTTAGTGTTAACATACTCTATTTATTATTTCTAGATCTCTTAAAACAAAGATTAATTCACTAGTTAACCAATAACCATTGGTTTTTATTTTTTGCACTCAAAAACTAGGACTTAAGCTTTCATCGGAACAGACCAGACAATGAAATAAGATACTTCCAAAATGTCATTAAATTTGTGCATCAGAATTGTTTTGTACCTGTGGACTGTTGCAAAAGCCCGGCCCAAAAAGAGTCAGAATTGGCAGCAAATGAGACACAAAATAAATGCCCCCTAATTGATTGTAATGATGTCATTTTGGATCAAAGAATTTATGCTGAAAATGATTTATCAGAATGTCCAGTTGACTCTTACTGGATGAAATGTTACTTTCAAAGCCCCAGAATATTATTTTTTTTCCTTTCTAAACATACAGGTAATCATTATATCACGCCTCTGTTGTTTCAGTGAAAAGAGGGACAGTGACACTTACACAGAATTTGGACCACGTTAAATTCTTCTTTCATTTTCGTAAATAAACTTAATTTATCTGTCAAAAGTACTGTAGTTCATACTTCACACAATTAATCTTTTGTAATATGATTTCAAAAATCTAAGTTACTGTTCCATCCTCGTTTTATTTTGTATAATTAGTCTTACGTTTGATTATTATATTCACATCCAGTAAATTCATTCTTACAAAGTTGGACGAGGTCCGATTTTGTTTGACTTTTTTTCTACAAACAAAACGAAAGTGATGTATATTATATTGTATAGGAAAGGCGATTTTCATTGCTCGAGAAACTACGCGGTAAAACTATTTAGTTTCTAAAGTCTTTAGCGACGATAGTTTACCAATGAAGCTTGTATTGGCAGACTATATAACATGCAAACGAATTAGAAAAATAATAGGAGTGTTCGGTGCCAATACTTCAGAAAAAAATTTGTGCATTTGCTGCATATATAGCATGACGCGCTATTTAATAAACACCTTATTGAGATAGAAGTATAAAGTATAGAACCTGTGGTTATTTTGGTTTCTTAATAGAAAAATGGCATGATTTTGCATGAACAAATATGCATAGGCCGCCGGATAAGAACTAAAATAGTTTTTGAGGAACTAAGGGCTTTAGGTTTTTAAATTTTAACCCATGCTTGCTCTACAAATTAATTATTAAGCTTTTATTTGGACCAATTTATCATGCCTGGGCCTTGTTAAGCACTCATAGGATCAATACGGGCTTTGAACATATAGTCAGTCTTTGGGATTTATGAATTTTGAACTATTTTCAGGCTCTTAAATGGACCGCCAAACCCTTCAGTGAAGTGATTTGCTCAGCACTGAAGCCCATCAATCATATTCTTTTCATTTTCTTTGTTAGTAGGTGGCTCGGCCTTTGGATGGAATAAATAATACGTACAACCGTTGTCGTTCAGCAGTTTGTTGTAAAGTGGACCTTTCTCGATATAGCGTAAAACACGGCAATTATTGAAAGACGAGAAACGACACACATATTTTACGTGAAAAACCCCAAATTACTTTAGGGTAAAAAACCACAGGCAAGGTAGAAGAACTTCACTATGAGTGTAAAATAGGAATTACAACTCTCCGACTTTTACCGTAGTAAAGTCGCACAAAGTCTCTATTTATTACCTCACAATTACAACACTCTAAACCACTCTTTATATTAATTATTTGCTAATTATATATAAGAGAAATACTTGTGTTTTTGTTGTATTTGAATAAAAAACAAAGGCTGCTATTTATAGAGAAAAATGCTGCTCAGTGAAGGAGAAGAAGTGCTGCACCATTATTAAAATAATGTTGCACTCTACCATCCCATTGCTGCACTTCTAAATTCAACCGCCCCATCACTTAATTAAGCAGCCGCCCCACATGAGAAGAACGTAGTGCTGCACTTGTGATTAGTTTAATCACCGCCCCATCAATCTCCCACTTGAAGATTTGATTAGGGACTTGATCAGATCTTCACACCATTCTTTCTACCTCGCCATTCATGTTGCTTACGTTTTCACCAGACCACACGAGGACCGACACTGAACAAACTTGTTAGCATTAACACTCTTCGTCAAAAAATCAGCTATGTTATCTTTATTGTGAATCTTTTGCACATCCACAGTACCCTCCTCGACTTTCTCACGAACAAAGTGATATTGGACCCGAATATGCTTTGTCTTTGAATGAAACGCTGGATTCCTTGCAAGATGCAACGCACTCTGACTGTCACAGAATAGAGAAATACTCTCTAGTTTGTGCCCGAGTTCCTCCAGAACCATTTTCAACCAAATCGCCTCTTTACTGGCCTGCGTAGCTGCCACGTATTCAGCTTCCGTTCTTGATGTCGCAACAACTAACTGTAACTTCGAAACCCAACTCACCGCACCTCCAGCAAGAGTAAACACATATCATGTCGTGGACTTGCTTTTGTCAAGATCACCTGCATAGTCAGAATCAACATAGCCCTTGACTGTAAAACTCGATCCTCCATAACATAATGCAGCATCTGAGGTTCCCTGAACGTATCTCATAACTCTCTTTACTATATTACAATGCTCTCTTCCCGGATCTGCCATGTATCGACTAACCACTCCCGCTGCATGTGCAATGTCTGGTCTAGTACAGATCATAGCAAACATTAAGCTTCCCACTGTTGATGCATACGGTACTCGAGACATCTCCCTCCTCTCTTCTTCACTGCTAGGACACATACTTGAGGATAACTTGAAATTAACAGGAAGAGGGGTAGAGATTGGCTTACAATTATGCATACTGAACCGCCGCAAAATCTTCAACAGATAGTTCCTCTGAGAAAGCCAAATCTTCCTGCAATTTCTGTCTCGGTGGATTTGCATCCTTAGAATCTTGTTTGCTGGTCCTAAGTCCTTCATTTCAAATTCCCTAGCCAGTTCAGCCTTCAGTTCTTCAATACGAGCTTTGTTGGGGCCTGAAACCAACATGTCATCAACATACAACAGTAAAATAACAAAGTCATCACCAGATCTCTTGAAATATGCACAAGGATCTGCATTCAGCATGTTGTATCCAAGGCTCATTATGAATGAATCAAATCTTTTGTACCAACACCTCGGCGCCTGTTTGAGAGCGTACAAAGATTTGGTCAACCTGCAAACCAAGTTCTTTTTTCCTTCTTCAATAAATCCTCCTGGTTGGAGCATATAAATCTCTTCTTCAAGATCACCATGAAGAAAAGCCGTCTTTACATCTAACTGTTCAAGATGTAAATCAAATGTAGCACACATCGCCAGAACCACCCGTACAGTTGTCATTCGGACCACCGGAGAAAATATTTCGTTGAAATCAATCCCCTCCTTCTAAGCATATCATTTCACCACCAATTGCGCACGATACCTCTCCACTTGGTCATCACTGTTACGTTTGATTTTGTACACTCATTTGTTGCCAATGGGTTTCCTCCCTTGTGGTAGAGACACAAGTTCCCATGTCTTATTCTTATGGAGTGCTTCAATTTCCTCATGCATTGCTGCCATCCACTGAGCTGCGTCTGAACTACTCATTGCTTCCTGGAGAGTTGATGGCTCCCCGTCCTCAGTTAAAAGACAGTATGCAACACTGTTCTCCATAGAATAGTCTGAGTGCCAGCCTGGTGGTCTCCTGACACGTGTCGATCGACGTATCCCCGAGACTCCAGACTCCGTTGTCTCCTCAGGTTCATGCTCTGGTTCGACAGGACCCTCCTGCTCAACATCCTTCTCGACTACTACTGTCGTAGTTTCTGGATCTTCCCTTGTGCTGCTATCATTTCCTTTCTTATCTTCCGTGAAGATAATATCCCTGCTTACAACGATCTTGTGGGCAGTGGGGTCCCACAAGCGATACCCCTTCACTCCTTTAGCATACCCTAAGAACAAACACTTCATGGATTTTGGGTCCAGCTTCGTTTTCTCTTGAGTATTAAACATAACATAAGCGGGACTCCCAAATACATGGAGATTAGAATAATCAACTGGTTTACATGTTCACACCTCCATCGGTGTTTTCAGCCCAAGTGCTGTTGACGGAGATCGGTTCACCACATAACATGCAGTATTGATTGCTTCTGCCCAGAACGACTTTTCTAAGCTTGCAGCCTGCATCATGGCTCTTGTTTTATCCAACAAGGTCGTGTTCATCCGCTCTGCCACCCCATTCTGCTGCGGAGTGTATGCCGTAGTAAACTGCCTCTTAATCCTAGCATTTTACAGAAGTATTTAAACTCATTGCCAGTATATTCCCCTCCATTGTCAGATCTAAGACACTTGATTTTTTTCCCAGATTCAATTTCCACCAGTGCTTTGTACGTCTTGAACATCACGAACACCTCGACCTTACTCTTGATCATGTACACCCAACATCTCCTGGAATAATCATCTATAAAAGACACAAAATACTTTGCACCTCCCATTGATAGTACTGGTGCTTGCCACACGTCAAAGTGAATCAATTTTAGAATGACTTTACTTCTATAATCTGAACTACGAAACTTTATACGATGTTGCTTGCCAACAACACAATGATCACAAAAAAGTAAAGATACCTTTGTGAGGCCCAGAAGTAGTTTCTTCTCTGCAAGAACCTTCATGCCTTGTTCCGACATATGCCCGAGCCGCTGATGCCAAATCATTGATGATTTCTCAATCGACTCAGATGAAGCCACTGACGCTTCTCCCACTTGCAGAGCCCTCCCCTGTACCATGTATAAGTTTCCGGCAATCTTGTCCGCCTTCATCAGTACAAGCGCACCCCTTTTAACTTTCATGATCTTGTTTTGCGACCCAATCTCACAACCAAGATCATCGAGTTGTCCATAAGACAACAAATTCTTGCATAATCCCTCCACGTGTCGGACATCTCGAATGATCCGAACAATCCCGTCATGCATCTTCAGCTTGATCGTACCAACAACAACAACTTTCAAAGATTCATTTTTACAACTATACACAGATCCTCCAGCGATCGGTGTATACTCATGAAACCCCTCCCTCCGGGGAGTCATATGAAAACTGGCTCCTGAATCAATAAGCCATACATCATCGAAGCCACGCATACCTCTAATAGCTATTGCTGCTTCACAACATAGTACATCACCATCATCTGAAGTGCTAACAACGTTTCCCTGAGGATCAGAACTCTTCTTGTTTGAATCCTTAAGATTCCAACAATCCTTCTTCAAGTGACCTTTCTTGCCACAGTGCTACCAACTGCCATTGGTCTTTGATTTGGATCTCCTCTGTTTCTTACTCCCACTTGCACCGCGCTCCGTCGTTCTCCCTCTTGTCACCGACAAGGCACCTGCTTGTTGCGAACCTGCCTCCCTGTCTTCTCTGTTTTTGCGCCGACTCTCTTCTTCCAGAATAGCGGCAGCAATTTCGTCGAAGACCAAATAATCCATGAGGACATTATTTGTTAAGTTGATGACAAGATGGTCATACGAATCGGGCAGACTTTGCAGCAGAATTTCAGCACGTTCAACCACTTCTATTTTATGACTCAACGATGTCAATTGAGAAAATAGAGTATTTAAAACATTGAGGTGCTCAGTTACCGGGGTAGATTCCGCCATCCTCAGTGTGTACAATTTTCGTTTAAGGAAAAATTTGTTGTGTAGGGACTTTGCCTCATACAGCTTGTTGAGATGGTCCCATCCCCTTCTCCTCAACGCTTGACAACACGCCATCACCTAACGCAGATGAATATTTGCGATAGCGTTGCCGTCCATCTCGT
Organism: Linaria vulgaris; assembly: GCA_948329865.1. NCBI lineage: Eukaryota > Viridiplantae > Streptophyta > Magnoliopsida > Lamiales > Plantaginaceae > Linaria > Linaria vulgaris. Next base: position 127,737,562 of record OX415249.1, on the reverse strand, counting down.
TCCACTTCGTATCATATGTGATTTCCACCAGCCTGTCGCCGATCGCTGCGAGACACCCATCTTTCCGCAAGATGGCTTTGATCTTCAACTTCCACAACGAGAAATTACTCCCGTTGAATTTTTCGATCTCGAATTTCGCCGTCATTGCTTCTATCACGTACCACCGTCATTGAAAAATAGTTTCAGTACGATACCCACAGATATCACCGAAACCCAGATATGAACCGAGGCTCTGATACCACTTGTTGTAAAGTGGACCCTTCTCGATAGAGCGTAAAACACGGCAATTATTGAAAGACGAGAAATGACACACAGATTTTACGTGGAAAACCCCAAATTACTTTAGGGTAAAAAATCACGGGCAAGGTAGAAGAACTTCACTATGAGTGTAAAATAGGAATTACAACTCTCCGACTTTTACCGTAGTAAAGTCGCACAAACTCTCTATTTTTTACCTCACAATTACAACACTCTAAACCACTCTTTATATTAATTATTTGCTAATTATATATAAGAGAAATACTTGTGTTTTTGTTGTATTTGAATCAAAAACAAAGGCTGCTATTTATAGAGAAGAAATGCTGCTCAGTGAAGGAGAAGAAGTGCTACACCATTATTAAAATAATGCTGCACTCTACCGTCCCATTGCTGCACTTCTAAATTCAACCGCCCCATCACTTAATTAAGCAGCCGCCCCACAGGAGAAGAACGTAGTGCTGCACTTGTGATTAGTTTAATCACCGCCCCATCAATTAACGACTAAAATTAAAATTATTTGCTAAGTTGTACGACCATTCATAACATCAATTTCGTCGTGCATTGATAACTAACAGGATGCGTCAAACATCATGTAGCAGTGGCACTTAATTATTTCTCCAAATAACGAATAATTTTAGAAGTAATGCGTGAGTAAAAACAAGCCCTTCAACTTGTCATTAGCAGCCCAAGTCTTTGCACTCAATAAGTTTGTTTTTATCTCGATCTCCTAGAAATTGAAAGCCACTATAGAGACAAACTATTTTCATGTTGTTCTCGTCATTAATAATCCATTCGTCAATAATTCGTGAATGACAAACTATTTTCATGTTGTTCTCGTCATTAATAATCCATTCGTCAATAATTCGTGAATGATCGATTTGTTCGCTAAACAAAGATTGCAACAAGCTTTGGTTCAAATGGCCAAAACGACACCTTAAATACGTCAATCGCAACTCCAGATCGGCTACACATAATCTAGCTCAAGGAGCCTCTTGTTCTTAACATTTTCGACCTCCCGTCTTTTGTATTATGCCATGGAGGTTTCGAATGTTCTTAGAAAGGCTAGTGTTCCATTCCCCTTGTATATCCCCAATTCCCAAAAAAGGGAGGAAAAAAAAAAGTTTGTATTTCAACTTGGAGAACAAAACTTGGCTAACTACCAAAACTACCCCCAACAAACCCTTCATAATTACGAAAATACCGTTTACCCCTTTCTAAAATCCTGAAGCCTCACTAACACAGCTCTCTCTTTATCTATAGCTCGGAAGAAAGTACCATAAATGGATTCCATGGCACTAAAATCTCCTCAAATCAGATTAAACTCCCAAAATCGTTTCTGGGTTTCAGAGAAATCACGTAATTACCCTTCTTCTGTATCTTCAATTTCATTTTTACCGCCATTTTTTTCGCACAGGTCGAGAGGCAACAGTGCAATAGTGGTAGCTGCCAAGAAAGATGGTGATAAAAACAAAAGGAAAAAAGATGATAGCCATAGCTTTGTTTCCAGGCCTGATGAAGCCATTGGCCCTTTTCCCGAAGCCGTGCTACTTAAAGAGGCAATCTTTTTTTTTTTTTTTTTTTGTGAAATGTTGTGTTATATTTTGACGCACACCACTTGTTTGTGTAATTGGGTAAATGGGTTTTTGCTACTGGTTTCTTTATGGTGAATTTAATGAGAATTTGTATGTTCAGCATTATGAATTGGGGTTCTTGGATTGTTATTTTTGCACTTATAATGTTAGCTTTATGTCCTCTTGCTTGTATATGTAGTTTTTGGGTTATAGGAATTCGGTGTTTTTGTTTAGGTGAGTTTGGATGGTTTTCTGATACTAGATGTAATAGCAAAATCAACTACGGCGACAAGCAAGTTTGTAGTTTTAATTAATTTGGGATGGACCATATTTAGCAAAAGAGAATTACATTGAGTCAAAAGCATGAATTCTCTTTGTTCGCACGTTCCGGTTGAGTAGAGCGTCTTCATCTGGGCTTATAAGCTTCCTGTATTTACGCATGCTCTCACCCTGTGTTTTCCTCGGTATACCTTGTGCTCTATCCTTTGGTCCTAAGTCGAAAGTCTTAAATATGAATCTTATGTTAACATAGAATTATGTGGGAATATCTTGATATGAATTTTTAGTATGAAAACTAGTTGATATGAGTTTTTTTTTTTCCTTTTATGCTAGTTTTCTGATGCACGTCTTGTACTATGCTTAATGGATAGTGTAGTTAGAGTAACTTTTGCTCCATGTTTTCCCGAGTGGATTTTTCTGACATGTGTTGATTGTTTGAACAGAAAAAGGTTGAGGAAGATGGTAAGCTTATGCCGGAATTTGCAGATGTAGAAGAACGTGAGTGCTGCTGATCATTTTTTTCCCTTTATTTATTTTTTTATCTTTATCTGTTGAGGTATGGAGAGACGAATCAAGGTAGCGGAAATTGAAACAATGAGATCAAATTTTCATTTGCAGGTGAACTCTTTGAGGCTCTGAATTTGCAGCTTGAAAGTGATATGGATGATGAACAAAGTAAGAAACTCTATTGCCCTTTCTTAGTTTCTTGTTATGATATGATTTATAGTAAGCAGGGTCAGTGTAATCAGGACGCAATTCTACCTTGTGTAACAAGCGAGCTTATGACTTAAGCAAATTCATGGTTAAGATTTGATTTATACAACATTCTTTCTCTAAGGTAATCAATGGTATACTTGACAAGAAAATTATATGTATAAGTCAGGGTAGTAGGCTCATATATATTTCCGACTTTGGAAAGTACAGTTGCAATCCTGACACGAATAATCATTGTTGACATATGGTTAAGATTCTAGTCTCCTTACTACACAAACCTCTCTCGATTGCAAGACCTAAAAACTTCTTGCAAGTTTCTTGATTTTCTCATCCTTTTTGTTTTTATTTTTTGTTATTATCAGACATTGGTTCGATGTGTTAATTTTCTTCTTCATTTTTTTGAACAGTGCGTCACTATGAAGTGGTGTATATGATTCATGAGAACCACAAGGAAGAAGTTGAGGATGTCAACAAAAAAGTTCAAGGTAATGTTTTAAACTCTTTGACTGCATTTAAAATGTTTCTCAGCTAGCAATGTGGATTTTTTTCTCCATATTTTTATATATTAGTGATAAAGACATCTTCACTCCTGTAGTCTGGTCTCATTATGAAAAACCAATGATAATATACATTGTAATCATAATTACATTCACACCATCCAACATTTCGTTTAGTTATCGGAACGTCCTAGTTACAGAATCGCCTCTTCTCATTGTTTCTCATCGTTGACATGTTTCGACAGAGTTCTTGCAAGAAAAAAAGGGCAGAGTATGGAGATTCAGCGACTGGGGCATGCGAAGGCTGGCTTACAAGATTCAGAAAGCAAAGAACGCCCACTACATATTAATGAACTTTCAGGTAGACGCCCAATGGATTAACGATTTCAAGAGCATGTTAGACAAAGACGAGAGGGTGATACGACATCTTGTAATGAAGAAAGACAAGGCAGAGACATGGGATTGTCCTCCACCTCCCGAGTTCCACACTTTACGTGCTGACATGAACGATGAAAACGAGGATGATGATGTGGAATATGACGACGAGGAGTATGATGATGAAGAATTGGATGATGGAAGTGACGGGATTATTTACGTGGACGATGTTGTCGATGATCCAGAAATGAGTAAGAGTTTGGGAAGAAGTAAGCAAAAAGCTGAAAAGGTTGTTCGATAGTTTCTCGTTTTTCGGAATGATTAGTCTTGATTTTGGTGTATGGTACAACTGCTTTGTAGGATTCAGTGGCTCGTTTAGATAGCTAACTACATTTTTGCATGTACTCTCTTATGTTCGAATATACCAGGCTTGTGAGTCCTTTTGATTTGTGGTGCTGGTTTGTAGAAGTCAGTGCTTCATAAAATATTAAGGTAAGACGCTTGTGGTTTCGAAAATCCAGCACAAAACCTCTCATAATTATGAAACTTAGCGGGGAGGACTTTGTACAAGTTATTGAAACTGTTGGTTTTATTAACTTATCTAGGGGCATTTCTGTAATTTGCTGTTCTGTTAGTTGTTTTGTTAGTTAGTCAGTATAACAAATTTGCCAGATTTCTCCTTCGTGTATAAGTTCTCTTCTCAGTTGTAATTTCATTACAACCCTTTCATTCCAATAAAAATAATTTCATACTTTCTCTCTCTAAATCAACATGGTATCAGAGCTTAAGGTCTGATCCGCCATTTTTTTCTCGAAAATCTCTGGATTTTCGCTGTGCGATTTGCAGTAATCGCACTTGCTTACTTCTCTCCGATCACTGTTCGATTGACGTCGTTCACCGATTTTGCCATGGCCGATCCAGTAATCTCCCCTAATCCATCCATTTCTACTGATTCTGGCGCGAATTCGTCTGGATCTGGTGCGAATTCACGTTCAATTCAAGGGAATTTGCAGTTGCAGGGCTCCGATAATCCAAATATGCGGCTTACTTCGGTTCCCCTCACTGGAATCAACAATTATCATCCATGGTGTCGAGCGGTGAAGCTCGCTTTGGGCGCAAAACGCAAGCTAGGGGTTCATAACTGGTGCGAATCCGAAGCCTGCAGTGGGTCACCCAGATTACGAGGACTGGGTCCGCGTCGATTGTATGGTATCTTCGTGGATCCTCTATTCTATTTCTGATGAGCTATCTGAAGCTTTTTCGTTTATCGATTCTACTGCTGGATTGTGGAAACAATTAGAAACCCATTTCGGTTTAAATAATGGACCTATGTTATATGAATTGCAACGTGTTGTTGCCTCTATGACTCAGGGTGATTCCTCTGTTTCTGAGTATTACACTAAGATTAGGAAGATTTGGGATGAATTAAGTTGTTTGTTGCCTTCCATTGCTTGTCATTGCACTGCTGCGAGCATATGTGCCTGTGATTTAGCTAAGCACACTTTAGATGCTGCTTCTATGACCAAATTGATGCAGTTCCTTATGGGACTTAGTGATGAATACGATGCTGTTAGAAGTCAAATACTTGGTACTGAACCCCTACCTCCAGTAGAGAAGGCTTATGCTATGATTCTAAGGGTCGAAAAGCAGAAAGAGATTCAGCTTTCCATTGCTCATGTTCATGATAATGCTGCTATGTTCACTAGAACTTCTTCTAACCAGGCCTCAAGGTTTAATACATCAACCTATAGAGATTTTAAGAAAAAGAATTCTGACAGAGTTTGTGACTACTGTCATGCCAAAGGTCATACCAGGGAAACATGCTTCAAATTAATAGGTATACCTGATTGGTATAAAGAACTAAAAGACAAGAAGACATCTAGCACCAGATTCTCTGCAAATGCTGTGAATTCTGCCCCACAACTTACTGTTGAGCATGGTGGAGCCTCCTCTTCTACTGGTGCTTCTCAGTCTCTACCAAATGATCAGTTCCAGGCTGATTTTATGAGAATGATGCGACACATGATGGCATCAGGACAGAATTTGTGCTCTCAAGATGCTGGGAGGGTCAACTTTGCTTCTTTTGGCGATTTTGCTGGTATAAATCTCAGCCTACTATCTTTAGCTAGCATTAAACATACCGATTGGGTTATTGATACCGGGGCCTCAAATCACATGGTTATGTTTTCTGATATGTTTTCTACTTGGTCCAAGCCTACTGCTCCCACACCTGTTTACCTACCTGATGGATCAATTAAATTTGTTAAGGGTATTGGAGATGTTGATATTACATCTAAACTGACTCTCAAAACAGCTCTACATGTCCCAGAGTTCAAGTTCAACTTGTTATCTGTTCCTAAGCTAATTCAGAACTCATGTCTGAAATTTGTTTTCCTGCCTACACATTGTCTGTTGCAGGACCTCAGGACTGAAGAAACTATTGCTGTGGGTCATATACTTGGGAATCTATATGTGCTGGATCCTGCAAACTGCTCTCCTACCAGCCTTCATAAGTCTTACCATTCTGATACTTCTAGTTTACTTACTAAATCTAAATGTTTAGCTACCAGTACTGTTAACAATGCAGCTGCTACATCTGTAAGACTTTGGCATGCCAGATTTGGCCATGCATCTATAAATGCTCTCAAGCATCTTGATTGTGTCTCTACTCTTGGTGCATCTGATGATTTACTTGTGCCTTGTGATATTTGTCATAGAGCCAAGCAACCTAAGCTCTCATATTCTGCTAGCAATTTTTCATATACTGCATTATTTAATCTTGTGCACTTGGATCAGTGGGGACCTTACAAGTTAGCCACCCTCAATAATGCACATTACATTTTGACTTTAGTTGATGACTTTAGCAAGTGTACTTGGACTTTCTTACTACAAACTAAGACTCAGGTTACTGAGATTCTGGATCACTTTATAAAAATGATTTCCACTCAGTTCAACATGAAAGTGTTGACCTTTAGGAGTGACAATGGCACCGAATTTACTAATCAGAAGTGCCAACTCCTTTTCCACTCTCATGGAATCCTTCATCAGAGATCTGCACCATATTCTCCCCAACAAAATGGGGTGGTAGAGCGAAAACACCGCCACTTACTCCAGGTTACTAGGACTCTATTATACCAAGCTAACCTTCCACTCAAGTTCTGGGGTTACGCTTTGCTCATGGCAACTTATCTAATTAATAGAACTCCTACTGCCAACTTACAATGGAAGACTCCTTATGAGTTACTTCACTCCAAGAAGCCTGATTTTAGTTCTCTGAAGACATTTGGTTGCTTGTGTTACTTTAATAATGCTGCTCCTCAAAGAGACAAATTAGCTCCTAGGAGTTTTAAGGGATGTTTTCTGGGTATGGCTTCCGGTCAGAAAGCATACAAGATTTATAATCTTGATAGCAAGACAATTATCATTTCCAGAAATGTGCTGTTTCATGAATGGTCTTTTCCATTTCACAGCTTTTCTGCTATTCCTGACATTATTCCCTTGCCTCTATCACTTCCTGATGATGATAATCATGATGATAATGCCACTGATACTCCTCTCTCTACACAACAATTCCCTACTTCTCCTGTTACTTCCTCTCCTTCACCCACAGTTGATCCTACCCCCACTACTACTACTACTATATCTCCTACAATCTCTGACTTACCTGTTTGTGCAGCTCCACCCACACTTCGCCACAGTACTAGATCAAGTACCCTACCTGTACACCTGAAAGACTTTATTCTCACTTGTGGATCTGATCCTCTAGCCCCTACACAACTATCTCTCCCTAAATCCTCTCCTTATACTCCCCTCACTTTTCCTTACACCTATCCCTCACACTTTACTCCTTCCTACATTCAATTCTTAGCTAACCTGTCTCTTTCTACTGAACCTACATCTTATTCACAGGCTTGCAAGGATCCTAATTGGTTGAAGGCCATGGACCAAGAAATTCAGGCCCTTGAGTCCAATAACACTTGGGACATTATACCATTACCTGCTGGAAAACATCCTATTGGATGTAAGTGGGTTTACAAACTTAAACTTCATCCTGATGGCTCGGTAGAGCGCTATAAAGCACGCCTGGTTGCTAGAGGCTACAACCAGGTCTTTGGTTTAGACTACACAGATAGTTTTTCACCAGTTGTTAAACTGGTCACTGTTAGAATCCTCATTGCTGTTGCGACTCATTTCTCTTGGACCTTGCATCAGCTTGATATTAATAACGCATTCTTGCATGGGTTTTTGGATGAGGACATTTACCTCACTCCCCCACCTGGATACAAGGCTGCACCTTCTGGTCATGTGTGCAAGCTCAAAAAATCCTTGTATGGCCTTAAACAGGCATCAAGGCAGTGGAATATTGAGTTTACAAAATGCTTGATTGCATTTGGCTTCTCCCAGTCATCCTTTGATAACTGTCTCTTTACCATATGATCTGGTGCTAGCTTCATTGCACTTCTAGTCTATGTTGATGATGTCCTTATCACAGGACCTTCACTTTCTTTGATACAATCAGTTAAGGATCACTTACATTCCTCCTTCACCATCAAGGACTTGGGTGCTGCTAAATACTTCCTTGGGTTGGAAATTGTGCGCACTGCATCAGGGACCTTCATTCACCAGCGCAAGTATTCCTTAGACATCATTTCAGATGCTGGTTTGCTGGGCGCCAAGCCCTCGGCTCTTCCTTGCAAACAGGGCCTAAAACTCACTGCTGAGGGACCTCTCTTCCCTCATCCTGATCAGTACAGACGTCTCATTGGACGATTGTTATATCTCAATTTAACTCGCCTTGACTTGTGTTACATTGTTAACCAATTAAGTCAGTTTACGAACTCACCTTCGCAGCTTCATTGGGACACAGCAAGATCAGTTCTCTTATACATCAAAGGCTGTCCCTCATTGGGTTTGTTCTACGCGTCCGCACCTTCTCTTACTCTCACTGGATATTGCGATGCCGACTGGGCGTGTTGTCTCGACACTCGCCGCTCCATCACTGGGTTCGGAGTTTTCCTTGGTAACTCTTTGATCAGCTGGAAGACAAAAAAGCAGGTCACCGTGTCTCGTTCTTCGGCCGAAGCTGAATATCGGAGCATGGCAAGTACTGTTTGCGAGTTGAAATGGATCAACTTCATCCTTCATGATCTTCAAGTAGCTGTTCCATTGCCTATTCCCCTTTACTGCGACAACAAAGCCGCTGTTCACATCACCAAGAATCCGGTCTTCCATGAACGAACCAAGCATCTTGACATTGATTGCCACGTGGTCCGAGATTCTTTTAAGATTGGGTTCCTTGCTCCTCAACACATTCCCGCATCTCTTCAGGTTGCGGATTTCTTTACTAAGCCACTTGCCGCGCCTTCTTTCACGCACTGGATTTCCAAGTTGCATCTTGGTGATCCCTTTCACCAAGATCCAACTTGAGGGGGGGCTGTTGGTTTTATTAACTTATCTAGGGGCATTTCTGTAATTTGCTGTTCTGTTAGTTGTTTTGTTAGTTAGTCAGTATAACAAATTTGCCAGATTTCTCCTTCGTGTATAAGTTCTCTTCTCAGTTGTAATTTCATTTCAACACTTTCATTCCAATAAAAATAATTTCATACTTTCTCTCTCTAAATCAACAGAAACTAGGAAAAAGTTTCTAACAAAGTAACAAATCATGTGAAGTTTCGTGCGGGTTTTGTAAAACCACTAATGTAGCACGCAATTTCATGTATGTTGAAAATATATCATAATATCAGGTAACTTTCTTGAGTCTTGACTATGGTGACTCTGGTGATTTGGACTATACATATCAGTTTTATCAACCAATGAAATGTTCTCTTTAAAAAACAAAATTAACTAGTTGAGTGCACTGAAAACTAGTAACACAAATTCCTCGTAACGAAGATATTATTTTACTATTTATTTATCCTGTTTAAAAAAAAATTGGCTTCTAATCATCCGTTGTAACAAGTGTCACTAATTTTCCTACCTCTCATTAAAGTAACCATGCATGTAAAGAGTTCTATATAAGTATGCATGTCCAAAGATTCCAACCTCATTTTCTCTATAGCAAACAAAAGTCACAACCCAAAAACCATAAATTGGCTGAACTCCATACATCATTATGGCATTGTCCTCTTCTGCCTCCCCAACCACCGCATTGAGCACCGTGTTCCTTCTCCTCCTCGTCCATGGCAGCTCCTCCATGACACCAAACGCGCAAAGATTGCCAAAAATCGACGATAATCTTTTGGACTTCGCGTTGAACATGGAGTACTTGGAGGCTGATTTCTTCGCGTGGAGCTCGTTAGGCAAAGGCGTGGACAGCCTTGCGCCCAGTCTTACTATGGGCGGCCCGCCTCCCATTGGAGCTCATAAAGCTAACATTGGGCCAATGTTGAGAAATATTATTGAACAGTTTGCATACCAAGAATTAGATCATTTGAGGTAAGTTACATATATCCTCCACTTTCATCACTCAGATATATTTTCAGGCATTTTTTATTTTCAAACTAAAATAAGTAGAAAGTATATCTATGCCAGGTTTGATCTAGCTAATAAAAAATCTTGAAATCTCAATTACCATAGAGCACATTCAAATTGCAATTTTAGCTCATTAACTTTAAAGTGGTGGCAGAAATGGCCCTTCTTAAAACTTGCAAAACTGGTCATTTATCTTTCATGTAGTCTACAATTTCTGTCTTTTAATGCAATCTAAGTCCTTCTTTTTTTCTTTTTCTTGAATAACTTAAATTACTGTATTTTAGTAACAGTAGCAATTTATGACATTTCTTCAATTTTATTTCTTAATTATCGTTATAAGTTGATTTCAATCTTGAACATGCAATTGTCGAAGTTCTTCTTATCTAATGTTTCCAAGAAAGAAACTTGCTAACTGAACTTTAACTTGATGCACGTAGGGCAATTCAGAATACATAGGTGGATTTCCAAGACCGTTAATGGATCTAAGTGCAACATCATTCGCCAAAGTGATGGAAAATACATTGGAACATCCTTTGAACCCTCCCTTCGATCCGTACGCCAACGACATAAATTTTCTTCTTGCATGTTACGTTCTTCCTTACATTGGTCTCACCGGATATGTCCAATCGAGCATACAACTCCATAGTCCCATCGCCAAAAGGGTACTCTTACATCTTTAAGGCTATTTGAGATTTTAACTATAATTGGAAAAACAGTTAACACATTTTTAGTCTATTTTCATTTCATAATTATGATACTTCTTTTTCTTCTTAGTTATATAACATAATGATTCATTGTCAATGTGTCGCTTCGTAGCACCTAAAACACTAATTTATGTAAGAGGACACATAATTATTTTCAGATGATATGTTTTTATTAGTACAATAATTGTTTTTATTAGTACAATAATGCAACGTACACGATCAATCAAATCCAACCAACCAGACATGGTACTTAATAAGTAATATAATACTAAAAACATTAACACGCGGTCTTCACGTGACTAATAATTTATTTGAAGTATAATATAATTAATTTGTATGATAAATATTATAACTTTTACGAATAGAAAATCTATGCATTTTAATCTTTTTTTATGTAAGAGAAAATTAAGTAATATATTTTTTTTCCTTATGAGAATATTTGAATAATGATAAAACTAAAATAAATTATATTTATTCCAACTAATAACAAAATTAAATAGTGTGTCGGGGATAAATACGAAAATCAAAAGATTGGTGTCAACATGACTTTCTAATAATATAGATATAAATATCTAAGTGGATTATAATCATGTTACAGTGTTATACCGTACAACTAAATAATTACACAAAGTTAATGTCATAGTATAATTTCTCAATGATTTGTAAATCATAACTAATGCTTTCTTGGTTACCAAATTAGTCGTTTTGTTCGCCAATGTTTTATTGAACATTATATATATATATATATATATATAAAACAGGTGAATGCGGGGCTACTTGGATTGGAGTCGGGCCAAGACGCGATCGTTAGAGCTCTACTCTTCGAATTCACATTCAACCACATTGTCGCAATGTTCACCAACATGATCTCGCACCTTCGAAACAGTCTCGGGAAAAATGGATTGAAAGACGAAGGGCTCATAGTTATGCCAATACAAGGTGCGGATCGAAGAATCTCGAGCAACATACTTTCGGCCAACAGAGATTCGTTGTACTTTGGAAGAACCCCTCAAGAGATACTTAGAATTGTTTATGGGAGTGGAAGTGAGAAGAAGCCCGGTTTGTTCTTTCCAAGTGGAGCTGGTGGAGATATAGCTCAATCGTTTCTTAAAAAATAACGGTATATGGATATTCGAGGTAGAGTTTGCGATGATCTTAAGTGTTGTAAGATGAACTCTACCTTCGAGTTGTTAAGAAGTTATTATTTGAATTGAATAAAATCTCATGTTGAAAGATATATCTTACATCACATGAAAACAAGTACGTTACATGAATATTGATACAATCTAACTACAGTTATATGAAATCACGTGGTTTTTAAAATTAGTGACCACGTTACGACATGAATACTAATGTAAAGATTAATAATAATAAATTTATACACTAACATAAAAAAATCAGGTACAACACATATTAATGGCACTAGGAAGAACTCAATAATTAACTTTTGAGAATACTTCAAACATAATTTATCAATAATCAATAAAAAAGAAGAAGAAAAAACAATACTAATTCTTCCCACACCAATTAGTCAAAGTCCTAAACTTGAACGGTTGACTTCGTTTTGGGCCCAACAGAATCAAAATAAGCCCATTACGATATTCAAAACCGGGTTACCCAAATCATATACTCCAATTTCAAGAACTAGGTGATATTTACAATAAGGAATATTCATTCTTCAATCGACTCGATCGCTCTTTGTATCTTGTTAAATCTCCAGGTATTTTTGATGATACCCTTTTGCCAAAATCTTCTAATTAGTTTATTACGATCAAGTAATTCAGCTCCAATTATTTGTTGCAGCTTAATTTATAATCTTGAAAGCTACTTCCTTTTTGCACAGATCTATTTGAATTGTGAGTGCTTGTATTTTCTGTAAATTAGGTCTATTACATGTTCTTAGTGTTAATGTTTTGGAACCCAGTTCGAAAGATGGGATCTTTAGTCGGAATTCATCGAAAGTTGCTTGATCTTAGGATGCGAAACCCCGAGTCTCCTTTTTAGTTATTATAATTGGGTTCTTGTTGTCTTTAACTCGGGTGCTTGTGTGTGTATTGTGTATGTAAGGTATATGTGTGTGTGTGTGTGTGGTGGTGGTGTAACAAGCTCGATTAGTGAAGCAGATTTTAAGCTAAGTTTGGGACGAAGTTAGTATATGCGTGCTTTTAGCTTATACTGAGTTTTCGTGTGAGCTATTCAACTTATGTTTAACTTATGAGCTTATGATTATTGAGTATAGGTTGCGAACACCACTTACAAATTTGGAGAAAAGCGTCTATTGTGCTCATCTATGTAGTTCTTAATATGGGATATATGGTTTACTGTTTAATTGAAAGTGGTCGTCTTCTTTATAAGTTAGGTCTATTACATGTGCGTAGATTTTGTGTTGTGGGACATTTAGTCTAAATTCATCGAAAATTACTTGATCTTTCGCGCGTGTTTGTGCGCGTGGTGTTTAGAAATCTGCTTTTATTTAACTTAATATATTTAATTGTGTTTGGTGAACAAGCTCCGAGCATAGAAGAAAATTTGTTAATCTAATATTGCCCTTGATTTATAATTTGGTATGTACCTGCTTTGATAGGTTTTTGGCGAACTATTCAACTTTTGATGGCATTGATTTTTACTTCTGCTTTCAAATAAGTGATTGTATACCAATGCCTGCATATAGGCAAAAAGCTTCGACTGTACTAATAATATATAGTTCTTAAAGTGGGATATATGTTTGAGTGTTTAATGAATGATTCTAGAGGTTCTTACGTAGGATGTACTGTTGTGTGATTGGACAAAAAGTTTATAGAAGCTTCTACTTACATTAGTACTAGAGTTTCTAGATGCTCAAGTTAATGTAAGTGCTAGATTACGAGTTTTGTTATTCTATGTTTCTATCTCTGTGGTTTTATTGCACTGGATGTTCCCCCTTGGAGTTTCTTTATTTTCTTATGTCGTAAGGCCGTGCTTGGCTTGCAGTATACATTTGTTACTCAATATTTTGTTTAACCCCAACGCAGAAGTCTTGTTGGAGATTGGTAATTAGAAGGCCATGGCAGTCCATGAAGATTCAAGTGCACAGAAGAAATCAATGGATGAGTTCGACGCGATGATGACTTTCAACGCTGAAAATATGCAAAGCAACGCAAGGGTTATTTATTACTGGTTCGCCCTTGCCTTACTGTTGCGTCATTTTTACGGGGCTCTCATCATACGATTTCCAGTTCTGCTAACTAGATTCTCATTCTGTAACTTTGATAGCATGTTTTACAAGAAAGTTAATTTTATATGATCTGTGCCTTTTCACCAAATAAAAATTAAATTCTTTTAAAATTTACGCCTTGGAAGCATGCTGATTCTTGGTCTTTCTTTTCTTTCCAGCCGTACATTTATGTCCATCATAGGTGGAGTTATTGCTGGGATTTTGGGATTCACGAGCTTGATGGGGTTTATCTTCTATTTCCTTGTCATGGCAATTACTACTGTAGGACTTGCTGCAAAGGCAAAGTTCTCTGTTCACAATTATTTTGATAGCTGGAACCGGATTATACTCGATGGTATTCTAGGCGGTCTTATGGTAAGTTTTTTTGTTATTGTATTTGATGTTATGTGATTTCCAAGCTGGCACTTCATATTTATATATGTACATCTAACTGTTGCTATTTTTGTTTCTTGCAGTCGTTCGTGCTATTTTGGACGTATCCTTATTCTCTAGATATATTCGAATTCAGATAGTCAGTGGAGTTTTTCTGTTTCCTTTTTGATACCTCATTAGATTCATTGCTAGTTGTCAGTGAAGTAATGAGCTCATTTACTGAATGCACATTTGCCATAATACGCTTAAAAGTGTATCAACTGTATACTTCCAATATTTCGAATACCCTGCTGGATACTACATCTCTTGAGATTTGGTCCAATTACAGTAACTTCCCTTATCGTCTGAATAACTAGAGAAACACCCATTGCAAGTTTAAAAAGGATTACAGATAGGCTCCCTTGAACTTTTGAAAATTATTATGTTTAGACTTCCTATATTTTAGTGTTTAAAGCTTTGGGGAGACTCGGGTGTCTGTAATTATTCAGATTTAGGAGATCATTTATGTAGTTGTAGATGTAACTAAACCTAAATAATACTAATCACGTGTGACCGTTTACTGAACTGGTACTTTCGTCATGTATTAGCTAGGCATACTGTTTCGTACAAGAATTTATTGATGTCTTATCTTTTATCTCCGCCTTTCCTTGACATGATTAAAGATTTGCATATGACCTTGTGCACATCTTCTGAAGAATCCAAGGTTGAAGGGGGACTGAAGCACCAAGGGAGCCGATAACAGCTGATTTTGATCAACGACTCTTCATGTTAGAACATTAAGTTGTTTTATGTTTAGTGTGACTATTATTTATTCGCGTAGAAATGTTGGTTATCTGTAGAGAGCCTCAGCCTCAGATACTCCCTTTTCTTTTGCTTTACTTATAAAGAAGAATTCACCTGTAATCTTAAAGACTGTCGAGCTGCAAATTAGTTGCTTGATGGTGAAGAGTAACGAATTCTTTCCTTTTGCAGACACTGGAACATTTTCTTTTTTTCTTCTTCCTTACAGTACCTATTGTGCTTTTAACTCTAGTAATAATCATATTTTGCACCTGTATTGTGGTTGTTTTATTTACAAATATTCACGATGAAAAGTATCTTGGTACTAGTTTTATAGGGAAGTAGTACTGTTTTGATTAACCCTGGCAAATCTTAGGTTCCAAATCTTTTACCTTCGTTAGGTACGAGAATTAGTCATAACTAATGTTGCATACAGTTTGAGTGGGTAGGGGTGCTCTTTCGCAAGTGCATCAAGTTATAACTTTTGACCTATGAAGTGTTGAAGTGCTGCAAAAAATCATGTTTGGTACTTTATTTTGGCCTATGTTTCGTTTTGGTATCCTAACTTGTCACGTCAACTTTTTGGTACCCTATGTGTGAAAACTTACTCAAGATCAGTACCCCGCAGCGGAGCCTCAAAATTGCCGCCCCAAAAGTCTATGTGGACAGCCGTTACAAATTTGAGGATTTTGACTTATTTTTGACACATGGCCATGATGACATGTATTATTTAATACAAAATTTTACAAAAAATCATAAAAAGCTAAGAAATTAACTAGAAATATATAAATTAATTAAAATTAAAAATTATATACAATAAATCAATAAACTCATATTCATATTTAATATATATTTAATCATCATCTTCATCACCACCAGCGGTGTGCCGCCACCACCACCACCATCTTCATCAAACACATACACATTACTGAAATGCATAAATATATAGCTGTGATGCAATAGTTGTACACAAACCTTCTGGCACAAAATTTTACAAAAGTAACAAGAATTGGATTCACCTTACTCTATTAATTGTTTTAAATACTCCTTATAAACACCAAGGATAACCAGAAAATCATAGGCATCCAAGTCCGGGTAAAATGAATCCTAAACTGGCAACTTGGACTTCATTCCTCGAATTCTCCAACTCGCTCGACCTTACCTCCAAAAACGCTACTTTAAACATTTAAATAGGTGAGCCCAAAACTCAATAAGCACAGTTCAAAATACTTCTCTATTAAATCAATCATGATGTTTGAAACATATGCAAAAATATCTGCAATAAGGAATGTAAGTTTTTCTACGCATGAAGAATTTGGTTCTTTTTACGAACTTTCAGCTAGTTTGTAGCCCAAACACATAATTTAACTATTAGTCATTGACAGTCCAAA
The DNA here is from genome assembly GCA_948329865.1 of Linaria vulgaris. Classification (NCBI taxonomy): domain Eukaryota; kingdom Viridiplantae; phylum Streptophyta; class Magnoliopsida; order Lamiales; family Plantaginaceae; genus Linaria; species Linaria vulgaris. Next base: position 127,720,936 of record OX415249.1, on the reverse strand, counting down.
CAAATATGCCAACTATATAAGTCACTTGATACTTGATAGCCCGTCAATTATTTAAGTGCTTAACAAATCAATAACATTATCTTTATTTCAAAACAAGTATCAATTTCGACACACGCTGCACTTGTAGAGTTTTCCACAATTAAGGAGTGAAAACATCATCTGAGAATCACAAATTATCGAAGGATTAAAGAGTAAGAGGAGATACTATAAGTCTATAATTAAAAACGTTTACACGGCCGAGTACTTAACAACTTATTTTAAGTATAATGTATTTATATGTATGATAAAAATTATAACTTAAATGTGGATATATATATATATATATATCTTATCCTTATTTTTGGTAAGGAGCATTAAGTAATTTTTCTTCTTTTTAATAAAAAGGTTTAAATAATAATAAAACAAAAATAGATCACATACATTAATATCTCAACTAATAATAAAATTTAATAGTATATCGAGGAATAAATATTAACAAGGAAATCAAAAAACTAGTGTTAACATGCCTTCCTTTATATAATGAGTAAAATGCAGAAACCTACCCTGTGTTATTTCTAATTGGCAAAAAAACCCCTATGTTATTTTTATTAGCAAAACCCCCCCTGTGCTATTCGGTCAAAGGCAAAAAAGCCCCTATCGTACGATTTTGTCTCTCACGCGCCTCAACTGCAGCTTGGGCTTCGAATTTCGAAAATGAAGGAATATTATGGGACTGTTTTACCCTCATCTTCCTCACATATCACATGCAGAAACCTACCCTGTGTTATTTTTAATTGGCAAAAAAACCCCTATGTTATTTTTAATTGGCAAAAAAACCCCTCACATATTAACGTAATTTTGCCATCCTTTTTTTTAAAGGTTTTCCATTTAAATTCGTTTATAAAATTAATATGAGAGGAGGTTTTTTTATGTAAGTAGAGGATAGAACATTAAATATGAATCTAAAAAATAATTTGAGATTAAAGGGCGCACATATGACATTTCAGATAAAGTCAAAGCAAAAAGCTAAATAAGGGGCAGTGTGCTAATTGTTGAATAACACAGGGGGGTTTTTGCTAATAAAAATAACATAGGGGTTTTTTTGCCAATTAGAAATAACACAGGGTAGGTTTCTGCATTTTACTCTTTATATAATAGTAAGACAATATATAACAAAAATTTGTAAATTAATCAAATAAAAATATTTTGTCAAAAACATCACAATCCAACGTAAATTATAGAGAAACTTAAATTTTATATCAAATATGGATGATGGATAAATACGGTTGCCATGCACATAATATTCATATTCGATATCATATATATATATATATATATATATATATATATATATCACTCTTCTCTGCTCGTGTACGTTCTCTCTCGATTTTCTTCGTTCTTTCTTCGCAAATTCTGTAGAGATTCTTCTCCGTACGTGATCGAGCCGAACTCGTTTTGCCTTTAATGTGTTAGGTAATTTCAAATTGTTTTGTGTTTTTGTGGTTTGTTTTCTTTTACAGATTTTTGTAGGTTTAATTAAAATTTGGAAACACCTGTTTTTACGTATATTGGAAGCCTAGCCCTAATGGTGAAAACGCCGCCAAAGACTTGAAGCTTGCGCGGAGTTTCGGGACGACGAGTAAAACTTTTCGACATTATATTAGACCGCCGTTAAGTGTGAGTTTTCATTGTGTTAATCTCTTTGTTTGTTCACGTGTATAAGCTTAGCAGAACCCTAATTTTGAGATCGCGAGCTTTGTTTTTCCGGAAGGGACATTGTTTATGTAGGAGTGCGTGCTGTAAATTTATTTTTTCGTTTTCTCCGGTAAGTACGTAGGATTTGTATAATAGTTTAAGTCTATTGGGATCTTACTTTTGATTTTGAAGAAAAGATGAATAAGAGTTATGGATGATTGGAAAATAAGTTAGTTTTTTTTTTAAAGAAAAATTCTAGTTAAGATTTTGCTTGTGCTAATTTATGTTATGGATATCTTAATTTTAATTGAAATTTGAATAGGAAAGGCCAGAATTTCGTCTCTGTATTAAATATGTTAATTGATCGCGATCATCTTCTCTTCGGGTTTATACTGAGTTCAATTCAAGGTTTCATTCTGTGATCGTGAGATTTATGAATTGCGTTTATTGGTTAAGTAGCTTTTAGAATTGGATTGTAGTGAAATATATAAATGGCTTGATTTTGAGGTTGTTTGAGTTCTACACACATTAGGCAGCAAGCCTGATGTTCGATATAAGTTTGCCTGAGAGTTTATGATATCATATAACCATAGCTCTCTATTTCATTATTGCACAACTTTGCTTTCAAGACTTGTTATTATAATACATCTTTGGTTCGAGGTGTTGAGGTCTCATTTCCTGTTGACGTCACTTAGCTTGTGTATTTATGCACTATTACGTTGTTGTCTTACTGCGTGGTATTCAATTGTCCTTGATGGAGGAAATTGTTAGAAGACCTAGTACAGTTAGAAATTTCCAAGTAAAGAAGTTGATTTGTATTATCATATTAGAGTTCTATTTAGAATAGGAATGCACATTACTTTTCCCTATATATAGATAGCTAGTATTCTTTAATTTTTAGCAGATTATTGGATCATAGTTGTCTTTCGAGTAATTACTGAGCCGATTACTTTTTGCAGATCGATTTTAAGGTATGGTGGCTGAAAAACAAAGTGGTCCACCAGCTAAAGGCAATACATCATCAGGAAGAAATGCATATATGATTGATCTGAATACCTTCAGCAGGCGGTTGAAGGCTCTCTACAAACACTGGCATCAGTATAAGAACGATTATTGGGGCTCCGCAGGCGTGCTCGCTGTGGCCACACCACCTCCGACCGAGGATTTCCGCTACCTTAAGTCCTCTGCTCTTCATATTTGGTTGCTTGGTTATGAATTTCCAGAGACGATTATGGTTTTCCAGGAGAAGCATATTCATTTCCTTTGTAGCCAAAAGAAAGCAACATTGCTAGAGGTTGTGAAGAAGTCTGCTAAGGAGAATGTGGGTGTAGATGTTGTCATTCATGTGAAGGCAAAAAGTGACAGCGGAAGCAATCAAATAGACTTAATGCTCCAAGATATTCGTTTGCTGGCAGGGTCAAAAGATGTTGCACCAACAGTTGGGTATATAGCTAGGGAAGTCCCAGAGGGAAATCTCTTGGAATTGTGGGCCGATAAGTTGAAGGATTCAAATCTTCCACTGAGTGATATCACCAATGGATTCTCTGACCTTTTCGCTGTGAAGGACGAAAAAGAGATTTCGTATATAAAACAAGCTGCCTTCTTGACAGCTCGTGCAATGCAAAAAGTGGTTTCAAAAGTTGAAAATTTGATCGATGAGGAGACAAAAGTTACACATTCCATGCTAATGAATGACACTGAGAAGGCTATACTAGACCCTGTCAACAAGATTGGTGTCGACCTCAAGTCACTGAAGGCTGAGAATGTGGATATCTGTTACCCTCCAATCTTTCAGAGCGGTGGGAATTTTGATCTCAGGCCCAGTGCTTCAAGCAACGACGACTATCTATACTATGATTCGTGCAGTGTCATTATCTGTGCGATAGGAGCACGCTATAATAGTTATTGTTCGAATGTTGCTAGAACTTATCTTATCAACCCGAACACGGAGCAGAGAAGGGCTTATGAAGCTCTTTTGAAGGCTCAGAAAGCTGCTATTTCGGCAATGAAACCGGGGACAATGATTAGTTCCATTTATGAGGCAGCCATTGCTGTAGTGAAAAGGGAAACTCCTGAGTGTGTTTCTAAACTAACAAAATCTGTCGGGACAGGCATTGGTCTGGAGTTCCGCGAATCAGGGCTGATCATTAATTCAAAGAATGAAAGAGTGCTAAAAGCAGGAATGGTTTTTAATATTTCACTTGGTTTCCAGAACCTGCAGACAAAGACGAGCAATGAGAAGAGTCGGAATTTTTCGATGTTACTTGCTGATACTGTCCTAGTGACAAATGATGGTTGTGTGGTTGCAACTTCAGCATGCTTGAAAGATTTTGACGATGTGGCTTCTTTCTTTAGTGTGGAAGACGAAGCAGAGCTACCAAAAACTAAAGTGGGAACTGTTGACAGGGTCAATGAATTTTCTAAAGCAACGCTGCGGTCAGATAAAGGGGAGATTTCAAAGGAAGAACTCCGTAAGCAGCACCAGGCCCAACTTGCACGCCAGAAGAACGAAGAAACTGCTAGACGCCTTACTGGCGTGGGATCTGCTGCTGGAGATGGACGGTCAGCGACAAAGACTACAAGCGAGTTAATTGCCTATAAAACTGTTAATGAACTACCTCCGCATAGGGAAATGATGATTCGGATTGACCAGAAACATGAGGCCATTCTACTTCCGATTTATGGTAATATGGTTCCTTTCCATATTTCTACTGTGAAAACTGTCTCAAGCCAGCAGGATATTACCCGGAATAGTTATATCCGCATCATTTTTAATGTGCCGGGCACCACTCCTCCGAATTCCAATTCATTAAAGAATGAAGGCGCTGTCTACTTGAAGGAAGTTTCATTCCGTTCCAAGGACCCAAGACATATAAGTGAGGTTGAGCAGCTGATTAAAGCACTAAGGCGTAATGTCATGGCCAGGGAGTCCGAACGAGCGGAGAGGGCAACTCTCGTGTCTCAGGGAAGACTTGTGCTTGCTAGTCAGGCTAATAAAATAAGATTGTCAAACTTGTGGATACGTCCCTCCTTCGGAGGCCGCGGAAGGAAGTTCCAAGGTACATTAGAAGCACATGTCAATGGTTTCCGATATTCAGCCTCGAAGACGGATGGGCATGTTGACATTATGTATGTGAATATTAAGCATGCATTTTTTCAGCCAGCAGAGAAAGAAATGACCACTCTTCTCCACTTTCACCTGCACAATCACATAATGGTCGGAACCCGGAAAACCAAAGACGTCCAATTCTACGTTGAGGTTATGGAGACGGTGCAGTCGTCAGGAGGTGGAAAGAGATGTGCCTACGACCCGGATGAGATTGAGGAGGAACAACGCGAGATAGAAAGAAAAAACAAAATAAATATGGAATTTCAGGAGTTTGTGGACCGGGTGAATGATCTCTGGGGACAGTCGCAATTTAACGCACTCGACCTCAAGTTTGACGAGCCTCGTAGGAAACGTGGTTTCCATGGGGTACCCCATAAGGCCACGGCTTTCATAGTTCCAACTTCCAGCTGTTTGGTTGAGCTGATAGAGACTCCTTTTGTTGTCATCTCCCTCAGTGAGATTGAGATTGTCAATCTGGAAAGAGTTGGTCTTGCACAGAAGAACTTTGACATGGCCATCGTTTTCAAAGACTTTAAGCGTGATGTATTCCGGATCGACTGCATTCCCTCCAGTTCAATTGATGGTATAAAGCAGTGGCTCGACAAGAAAAACATCAAGTATTATGAGAGCCGGCTGAATCTCAACTGGCGTCCTATTTTGAAGACCATTACGGACGACCCGCAGCAATTCATAGAAACGGGCGGGTGGGAATTTTTGAACGTGGAAGCAGCAACCGACTCTGATTCTGATAAGTCGGTGGAGTCGGACCAAGGTTACGAGCCTTCTGACATGGAGCCCGAATCAGAGTCAGAGGATGATGATTCTGACAGTGAGTCGTTAGTGGGGTCGGAAGAAGATTCCGACGAAGATTCAGGGAAGGATTCTGAAGAGGATAAGGGCAAGACATGGGAAGAACTGGAGAAGGAAGCTAGCCATGCAGACAGGGAAATGGGAAACGAGTCGGACAGCGAGGACGAGAGGAGGAGAAAGATGAAGGCGTCCGGGAAGTCAAGGTCTCTTCCTCCTAGTGGTTCTGCCTCCAAGAGAACAAAGTTCAGATAGATGTAGTGGAGTTAGTTGAATGAACTTTTTGAAGTTTCCCTCAATAAGATGTCAAGTTTCTCTGCTTTGATATTGTCTATGTTTGGTTGTAAATTGGTAGATTCAGTTTTGTGTAAGAAGTTACAGTTTCTGGTGGTAATTATTCAAGTTGACGACCACCTGACATCTCAGATTCGTTTACACTTGACTTTTTGGAAAATTCCGCAATCTATTTGATTTATATCAATCAAGTTTACAAATGTATGATCATGGGGCTCTATTACCGACAAATTAAGGTGTATGTATATGTTGAGTTACAGAATACAGACTGAAACTGAAGATGAATAGTTTTATATTTATGATACCATTAACCATACCAGAGAATTAAGCTGTCTTAATTTTCTTTTTTCATAAGTTTATTAAACTGCCCTAGTAGTAGTAGCTATTTTAAAGTTGTCAAACTTTTATGCAGCTTTTAGTTATGTTCAATCTGTTAAATATCATAATCTTACTGTCATTTCTCGAGAGCTTTAAGTGAATTAGAGTGATGTTTAAGAATAATAATAATAAAAAGAAAATCATTATCCATGCATGTATGAGCAAAGCTAAATACTCATACTTTTATACCCCTTAAGGGGATTATAAAAACTATTGGTATAAAATATTGTCAAGTGGAAAAAATATTCGACCCACTATTTATAGCTTAAATCATATATAACCTTACATCCCCACACAATCTAACCGGAACTTTCAACTACACCTCACATTCGGTCCTTGTTCAATCGGCCCTTGTTCGATTTCATCATCCGTTGTATAATTCCTTATGCTCGAACAGTAAGCTTTTCTCACAGCAGTATGGTGTTTCGCTATACGTTTCCAAGAATTTAAACCTGCACATTTTAGATCATATTCTCAGTCAGTTGATACACGAAATTGAGGATTACGATTTGCTTTCAGGCACCTTGGGAATGGGAGGAAAGAGATTAAAAAAAGCACTTACTATCATTTGAGGGACTTTAAGAAGTACAACGGCCAAAATATACAAAATACTTCCTATCAGAACACCAGCAATTAAATTATGTCCAAGGCGTTTATTGTCCTTGGTAGGGACGAATGTGGATTTCAATGTGTTTGTGAGTTCAAATAGTCTGTAAGAAACCTGCAAGATTTTCAATTGAACACCACAAGATCCGGAATTGCATAATTAGTGTGGAGTTTAATTAATTGAACTGGGAAGAGAGAAAGAAAGGCACACTACCGCGACGTATATAGAGGTAGTGAGCATGAAGTTCAACATGGGGTAATCGGGAATTATCGAAAGCAACAGTTTTGGTTGACCATCTGGCACGCCGGACCTGAATTTGACCAGCTGGAGTTAAATCTCAATATACTAGTGCCACAGGTGCAAATGGCAAATTATGTTATTCCCCATTATTAATGTAACAATCATGTTCAGAAAAATAAGACACTAAGATCTCCCATCATTTTGTGTTTTTTCACATATAGAATGACATTTAGAAATAAGCCTCAAAATGCTCGTATCTACTTAACTAGAAAGAACTTTATTAGCTTATGCTATGAATGTATTGATTCCACAAGAGCAAGAACAAGATTTCCAATAAAACATGTTACATACCTTAACCATATATGTATCTGTGAGATGTAAGTCTCCAAAGTGACCTTCCCAAGCCACCTACTCATCCAAAAAATATCTCATTAAGGACGTAATGGATATAAACATAAATTTCTTTTAATGGATTTGGAACTCTTCTATAAAGATAAATTTTAGCGCACCCATCTATACTTACGCAAAAAGTGTCAAAGAGTAGCAGCGTAAATGCTGGGTGACATTTCGAAGACATATGTATACCCTGTTGAAGCAAAAAAAGGAAAACCGATCGGAGTTAAGTTCACAAAGATTCACAACCAAATAGGCATCAAAATACTGGAGAATAAACATACGTAATTGGAATCCATGATGTGTAAGGATGATATTGGTTGTATGTGATCTTTGGAAGCTTGTATATGAATTCCACCCACAGATATCCAATCTGTCATTAAAAGTTTCTTATTTTTAATTATAAACGTGAACTTGATATGTGAAAGATTTAGCTAAAAGATCGAGTCATACTGTCACGGCAATTATCACAACAATTGTCTTGATCGTTATCCTGCGTTTTACTTCAGCTTCCTCCAACTTCTCCATCCATCTCTCAACCTGAAAATTTTGGCTAATGCTTAAAATGGCAGAGAAATAACAATCAGAATTCCAAATTAGCAGAAAAAAGAAATACCCATCTTTGGTAACCCCCTTGCCAGGAATTAAACTTGACGATACTAGACACAAATGGACAGAAAAGACAAATAGCATAACCAAGAAAATGAAGCATAGATCCAAAAAAGAGCAAATAGTGCAAGAAACTGTACCGTTGGATGGTAATATGCATATATCATTCCAATTATCCAAATATATCTATCTAGGCCAGAACGGAAATGCCACTCGCGCAAGAGTGGGTATTCGACTTTTGAAGCTGGGTCAGCATATCCTGGAACAAATCCACGTGTATTTTGAGGTATGTATATAGACCAAAGGGTTAAGATAGCACTCAGACAAGTTACTAACCAAGCAGAAAAGTTAAAGGGCTCCAAAACAGTTCAAATACCCCAGGGACTTCCCACATCAGAATCACTACCAAGAAGCAGGCTACAAATTTTGCAGCAATAACGATGCCCCTATCGTTATACTTGTGGAAAATGCCAAGAGCCCCATAAACCATGAGTGTGAAAAGAGTATGCATGGGGCATATGTAGTACAACATGTAATTGTTATTGAGAACAACGCAGCAGAAAAACACCAAGAAATTGAGCCGCCACATCATCTGTATATCAAAATTACTGCGTCAGAAACCTTTGTACCAATAACTATATAAGAAATTACTCAAAGCTGTAAGGAGAAACTTACCTGCATAAATCTGGGAAGACTAAAATCCTTGCGGATGTAGTAATATGAGAAATTCCCAAATCCAGTCATCCACACGTATGCAGCGATGAAGACTCGTATTGCATTGTAGATTTCTTTGGCAGCAAAGTAGTGATACATAAGAAATAAGACCTGCATATAGTAAAAGGAAAGATAGCTGAGACTGCTTTTCCAGACTGAGCGGGTTAGAGAAGAGCTTGGAAAAAATATTACTAAGTGTCAGTTCGATTATGTCCAGCGGAAATCTTTCCTTCAAACCCGTGGAATGTGTCAGTGATCAGATATCTAAACTCTTTATGCCACTGTATGCAGCAACACTTACGCTTGCATAAAGGGTCACAAAAAAGACATCACAACTAAAAACAAGTTTTTGTTACCTAAACTATCTTTCTATGGTCTCTGGAGCATTAATGATCAACAAACTGTCAATCAGACATCTGAACTTCAAACATCTGAGCGGATATGAAGCATCGCACTTTATCAAGTTACTAAAAAGTAGAGCTGAGAAGTATAGAGGATGAGACATTCATAGGAATCAATCAACCAATTCATGTTCTTAAACACCACTATGAAGTTGGTTTGTTCTTAAACCCAATTCTTGTTCTTCTTCATATCAAGAACGGCTAGTTGCCGAACCCCTCAACCAAGTTGTTCTATATACAGGTAAAAGGGATTTGATGTCCTTTCATATTTTATTAGAAACCTAATCTTCTGTAATCCCATCTCCCCACCCAAAAAACAAGCGTCAAGATGTATGGGTAAATGAAACAATAGGAAGAATTGCAGCATGCATCAAACAAGAACTTCTACATGAAAACAAAATTAATTGAACAGAAAGACTAAATAATCAGTCAGAACTAACCTGCATCCAACCTTTCCACTCTTCTGTTTGATGCCTGTTTAGATACATTATTGCCTTCCCGGAGAACGGTGACTTGTCATTATGTATCTTGAAAGAAGTTACTGCTGAAACTATGATGAGAAGGAAGTACAAGAACAAGAAAAGATCCCGGTTGTAACTCTGCAAAGAAACAACAGTTGAGTAAAAACAGCTTATTATCGATGTAGACAGATAGGTATATACACATTCAGATCATAAAACTGTCATATCTAGGAACCAATGCGTAGAGTTAGGCTTTGCATCTTCAATACCTTAGGCAAAATCAGATGATCTAGGACAAGATAATAACTTAGTGTCTTTTCTTAATTTATAACACGCTTGGCAACCATAGTTGACAAAAATGTTCCCGATCATGTGTACCATTCTTACTGTCATATCATATTACATACACAGATACCTTGTGTCAATGTCCAAGCCTGCGCAAGCACATAGAGATATACTTGAAATTCGAGTTTTAATATCCAATGATCCCTTTATTGTCATTCAAGACATAATGTATAATACAAATCATTATGTACCACCATTGTAGAGATAAAAACTGCCAAATAAAAGGAAGAAGCGGGAGGGGCATATAACAGACAAGCTGAATAATCATGTGCTACCTTTGTTGATTCACCAAGAAGATTTGTGCGATCAGATATGTAAAAATAGATCAAAAGGGCACCAAACTCTGACCTGCATGTGGGAAACCAGGAAAGATTAGAAACAAATGAAAAGCAAAACAATTCAATACTCACATACAAAAAGTTTGAAACAGTATTGCATACATGGCTCTCAAAATCGAGCGGTTCTCCAGCAGGAATGATTCATCCAACGTCAGAAACCTAACAAATGAATCCAAGCATATTATATTAAGTTACCACACAAGTCTAGCTTAGTCAACCTCAGCTTTTCACAGACCTGGTGATTTGAGATGTTACAGATGAATTTCGAGCTTTTGGAGGGGCGGACTGAAGGCCACCCCCCTCCAAGAGAACAGCGCTGTCATCTTCTTTAACTGCTCCAGACATCTCAACCAAATTCACATCGGAATTCCTGCCACTAAAATGCATACAATTTAGAGAAGGAAATCCAACATATCAACCAGTTAAAGGTCTCACATATCAACCAGGGCAAGTAGAGTGCTTCAAACTTACTGCTTCAAAAAATATGAATTCCTCCTGAACTCCAAATACTCCGAGTACAACCAAGCCGCGAACACCGGCAATATTCCGAGGACAAACGACACCTACATTCACAAAATCACAATAAAATTACAAAAACAAAAAAAAAACACAATTAACACAAATTAACGAACAGAGATCAACAGTACGACAATGTCACAACGAATCAAAAAAAAAACACAATACACATTTACACAAACCGCATCAGTAGAACTAGGTAACAAGCTCAGTAAATACACTTCCGCAGCTAAATCTCGCTCTCATCAAATAAATACCAAAAATGCCACTCAAATACAACTACGAAACTTGCTGTAAATGCAATTAATACTAAATTAACTATCAATTTTTGCAGAGAAAAGAAAAAAGGAATCGAATTACGAGACAGGGATGAATCGACTGACCTGACCGGGGGTTAACGGTCCGTAGATCAACATTTTCACCGGAGTCGATTGAGCAGTAACAGTGCGAAACCGTGCGTGTATAGGTGTATGTATGTATTGTATGTATAAACGCGGGAAATAGAGATAGATCTGATAAAATAACACACACGGTTATGGTGAGATTTCGCAGCTCACCAGTGACGGTGAGCTTTTATTGCGACGCTACTATTGTGACACTTACTAGAGATTTTGGCTATTTTAATAGTTTTAACTTTTTAATTTATTAGTGTTAATTTAAAAACGATTCTTTACTAATTAATACTACCCACGTGCTATTTATTTTTAATGTGAAGTTAGTTTGTTGTTGTTATACACTTGTATAGTTACATCCAATGATCAAAATTGATTTCTTATTTTTTACCATTTATTTTTATAGTATTAAATTGAGTTGTAGTTTTCTTAAAAAAGAATTATTAGTAAAAGCATTAAATGAAGGAGGAGGGGCTTCTCCTCGATCTCAATTCGATCTCCACAAGAAACGACTTGATTTTATACATCTTAAGTCTTTGCATGTTACACATAGTTAGTCTAGCGTGGTTAGTTTAATTAACTAGGTATGCAAGCTATTACGTTACCCTCGAGTTTACTTAGTAAGCACCTAAAGAGTAGCGTCTGCGAGTTTTCACGTTATTTTAAAAAAAAGTGTAAACTCAAACATTTGGTGAAATTTGTAATTTCGTTTATAAGTCGAGAACTGAAATAAAAAAATTGTGTATGTACATAGAGATCAAAAGATAATTTTCATAAAAACTACGTCACTCTCGAATTTAGACTGTGTGTCAGGGTGCTTTATTTAAGAAGGTAATGTGCTTCTCTCCATACTAACTATATGTTTACTTTTTATAGGAAAGAATATATCAGTTTTGTATAGTACATAAGATAATTTGTCAAAACTTATTAAGTTATTTTCCCCAAAAGAACATGCTCTTTACAATCGTTAAAAATAAACAAGTCGTCTTCCCTCTAGAAGTTTAAAAACTCGAATTGTGCCTTGGATAAAGTTTAATCCATTTTTATATAATCTGAAGAAATGTTACTGTCAAAACATACTTTTTAAGGGGTCAAGGTGCATGTTAGAACTTTGAAGTTTTATGCAGCACTCTATGCGATATTTGAAAGAAAAAAAACTCGAGGGCAGGGTGCAATATTTTCTAACATTTTAAGGTTGAAGTGTTAAACGTGTTTATTTGTCAAATATGATGAGTCAATTCCATAAATAATTTGCTCTCTTTGTACAAGACTACTCCAAAATTAGATTATTAGCTGTAGAAGTGTTAAATTTACATATGGTGGACATTGTGCATTTAATTTTCTTGCATCAGCAACAAAACTCATTACCCCCAAAAAAGTATGGTATTACCGAATTGACCTTGACGGCCGACATTTTTTTGGGACTTTTGGGTAATTTAAGACTGGTTGACCATGTAAGAGATTCCTATGCAATTGAAAATGTGACTGCAACTAATACGTAACCTTTGAATTGTTTCTTGGCTAAGTTGAGTCCACAAATATTACTGTCCAAAATTTGTCATAAATTTTTTTAAAAAAAATCCCAACTACATGAAATAGGTAAATATAAAAAAAGAAAAATTGGACACAACATTCATATAGACACAGTTATTGTTACTTTTGATAATTATAGACATAATTAACCAACACGCCAGCAACTTGGACAATTTTGGAGAATCGTTCATATTTCCACGACTAAAACTATTCACAGCCGAAAGGTCTTGTTAAATAAATTATTTCAGAAGGTTGCTCACTACCGAAACACGTTGCTGGAAGAATAAATATTGCATCTTTATTTTCCGATCTTCACATACTAAAATGAATCTTTCTGCTTTCGAGCCACCCCGGACTAAAACTTGACGATGGCAGCACCACTCGATGGCTTAGATGCAAAAACATATAGCCCGAGTTCATTGCTCTTTATCACGCCCTTGTCGATTCTTGATTGATAATATTGCTCCTGAAATAAAAGAAACAACGGTATTTGGTTCAAATTGATTTGTTTTAGTAAAAAAAAAGAGTTAGAATTTCAAGTGGTGGGTGAGTAGAGCACTAAGTTGAACAAGAATATTAGGATCTTAATGTATTTCCTAAACTGGAAAAAAAAGTAGTAAGGTTCCTTTCTTCGTTTTGCAATATGCGGCACATTCAATTTAATTATTCATGAATATTTTAAATACTTTATATAAGGACATCATGCATTTAAACTAGTGTGGGTAAAATAATTTCTGGAAGGAGGTTCTTAACCTTCAAGTTAAGGATAAATTGTGGAACGACGTTTTCTTTCACCAGAGCGACTGCACAGCCACCCCATCCAGCTCCGGTAAGTCGTGCCCCAAGAGCTCCGTTATTTCTAGAAGTCTTTACAAGCTCTTCAAGCTCCGGACAGCTGATTAAGAAATAACATTAAAGTTTTACTGAGATGAAAGTTTTGAGAAAAGAACTACTCAAAATAAAGATTCCGTCATTGACCAAAATCGGAAGTTTTCATGAATTGTACCTGCACTCGTACAACACACTGCAGCTATGGTGGCTGTCATTCATAAGGTCTCCAAGTTTCTTCAGCATGTCTTCTTCGCTGAAAAGAAAATTCCCACATGTTGAGATGATGTTGCCAAATGACATCTAAACTTATTATGTTTAGATTCCACTAAAGCTGAACGAATAAATTTTAATGCAAATACACAGATGAAAAACATGTTCAAACCATATAACCTGTTGCCAAATGGCATCTAAACTTATTATGTTTAGAGTCCACTAAAGCTGAACGAATAAATTTCAATGCAAATACACAGATGACAAACTATCAGGCAATCCAAGTCAAAAATGTACAGTAGCTAACAGTTTCAACTCACCTTGACTTTGATGAAACAGCATCTTTAAAAGCGTACACACGTTTGGCTTCAGAGTAAACATGAGCAGCTCTCTGAAAACACATGACAAAGAATTGCTCATTCAGGTTAAAGAATACTCAATTAAAACAACAGAAAACAAAGAATAAGGGAATTAAAGTTGCAGTCACCTGGTGTAACTTAAAATGCTTGGCAGCTCTCAGCACATCCAAGGAAGAGGCAGAATCAGCAAAGATAACTTCCAGCTTCTCTGTGGTGATATTCTCAATATCTTCTGCGCTATATGGTTCTTCTTTCAAAAATTCCTGTAAGGCATCGCTTAAGTGAACTATGTCCAACAAACTTAAAAATTAACATCAAGGCATTTATATTTAATGCAGAATGATGATAATTGATAACCACCAAGGGAGTCAAGACATCAACAAAGCAAAGATATGGAACTATAATATGCACGTATTAACCCCACCATTCAGAAACATTAAAAGATAAACAGGTACCTTGACAGCAAGACCTGGATCAGAAGATCCACGAGTATCCGCAAACGATACACACAATCCCTCGACATCCGAAAGTGTCTTGACTTTGGTTATTGCCTCCTTCGGCTTCGTACCGAGCTTTATGGCTAGAACAATCTGTAAGAACATAATAATTAGTTAAAAGCACCAATGGCAAGGGAAAAATAATGCAATATATAACATGTAGGAAACATAATTAGAGAATTTAGAGAAAAATGAAAATTGTGTGCATTATCCTAAATAAAACTGAAGAAAATAAATGCTTCTACAAAGTATATTCAACAACAACCGTAACTCAAAAGTACTCCAATCAGGAATCAAAAGCTAAAAGAAACGAACTCACAGAAGCTAAACGGCATTCGACGACCCTGTTATTGTAATTGGTTGCAGCAGTGACAGCTTTCTGAGATTCAGCCAATGAATGAGCAATAACAAATGTCCCACCAGCAGGGAGCTGCACCTCAGTAGCGCAAATGGGATTGAAATCGATGAGGGTTGCGAAACCAGATTGTGCCATAACAGAGATAGCCTGTTCAATCAAGCAACAAATATCTGGTCACAGAACTGAAGAGAACTTCACGAAAGAGTGGAAAGTGTTTCTTTCATAGTGTTGGAAACAGAAATTACTAAATGCAACGTATGATGCGAACTTGAGTGAAAACTGTCAAATCCACCCACGACATACCGCTTACGGTTGTCTAAGAGCTCACCAAATGTACAAGATAACTGATGTTGAGATGTGTATTTGGTTACCTGGTCCATTCCACCAGACTGTGTGCCAATATGTCTTTCGCATTCGCAAGTAAGTTGAGCAAGTTCTTTCTGAAAAGTAAATTTTATCGGAAAAAGAGTAAGAAAAAAAAGAAAGAAATGGTTGTGATTAAATATGAATGAAGCACTTTGCTAGGAAGCGAAAGCCAATATTTGAAATTATTACATAAACCTACAGGCCTAGGATCCAGTTAAAAGTG
This sequence comes from Linaria vulgaris, assembly GCA_948329865.1. Taxonomy (NCBI): domain Eukaryota; kingdom Viridiplantae; phylum Streptophyta; class Magnoliopsida; order Lamiales; family Plantaginaceae; genus Linaria; species Linaria vulgaris. The sequence continues at coordinate 127,705,281 of OX415249.1, read as the reverse complement.
AGCATATTTAATTAATAAATAGGAAAGATGTTAACAGACCTTTGGGAAGTTAATACCAAAGGCGGCCATTATAGCGATTGTGGAAGAGCATACAAATGCAGCCGAGCTCGATAAACCAGACCCTGCAATAACATTAATCAGTCCCTTGCTCTAATGTCTTCAGCTTAGACTCAAACAGTCAACGCATTGGAAGAATTAGATACCTGTCGGAACGATGCCATCAACAACAACCTCGAGTCCAACTATTTTACCAGTGTCTATCCCCTTTAATTTGGCATATTCATAGAAACCCTTATACCTGCAAGATAGAAAAATGCAACATAAGAATGTTTAAAACAGGGCATAACCTTTACATAATATATTACCCAACCAGGTTAAATAGAGGACTAATTTTTTTAAAGCTTGTTAATAGTTTGCTCTAGAAATCATTCTAAGAAGCATCAGAGGATCTTACCCACAAATAAAATAGTGACCCCATTTGTGATTCTTCAAATCAATTTCCTGTATGAGGATACATCAAATGCAACATCAGAAGATGCATTAAAAAAAAAGGTACAACAGAAAGACACCATTTTTCAATGCAAATTTGGCGATCACCAATTCAATTCACACACATTATTGCACTAAAAACACAAAAACAGCATCCAAGATAACATCTTTCTACACTAAGTTTTTAATTCCAGTATCCCATGTAGCAAGTAATCAAAGTTTAAGCCTAAAAATATAAATAAATATGATGATTGCTCTACATTAACTGAAATAACTCGAACAACTGCCAACGAGACACATTACTAAACCTGTTGAGGATCAGCAGGGTAAGTACACAACGAATACTTGTCGTCGTTCACATTGCCGATCTTAAGCAACTTCTCCCCTTCGCATTTCCGTATGGCGACAATAGTATCCTGCCTAATCGCCATCGGCAAAACAGAGTATCCTTCGTAATCTATATGCTCCCCTATCAGATTCACCCTTCCTACACAAAATCCAACACATTAAATCAAATTCCAAATCCACAACACCAACAATACCAAATCAAAATCACAAACACACACACACAAAACCCTAATTTTCCAATTTTATGCAAAAAAAAAAAAAATAGAGATATGAAATCAAAATTGAGGTCACGATCGTGATGCTGACCTGGCGATCTAGCGTAGATATCAGGCGCGTGGCCAAACAACTCGACGAATTTGGATTTGAGCTTGTTGAATCGGAGCTCCGCTTCTTCGAGCTGCGATCCGGTTCCGTAAACGGGTTCGAGTGAATTGAATATCGGAACTGGTTGTTCGTCGTGTTTCGCCATTGATGATTTCTCAGATCAATTTTTGGATTATTATTAAATTGAGGTAAAATTGGGTATTACTGGAACGTGATTTGGTGAATTGTGGATAAATAACAGAGGATTGATTTATGGATAAAGTTGAGATTAGGTTGATGACTTTATAATGATCAGCACGAGAGAGAGGAGAGAGAGAGAGAGAGAGAGTTACAGAAGATCGTCATAAATCTATTGTAGGAGTAAATTGCAGAAATACCCCTATTTTATTCTTAATTGGCAAATTGACCCTCTTTGCATGGACTAGGATTTTGATTTTGGTGTGTGTTCCGGCCTGCTAAATATGCCGAGCTCATCACAATATTTTGGGGTATTTTCGATATTTTGTAAGAGAGTATTATAATTATTGTTGCGTTGGATGTGAAAACAAATTTGATTTTATGTCTCTAAATAACTTTTATCAAAGCCATCGAAAAATAATTTTTATTTCAACCATTTTATTCTTACGTTGACTATATAGGTGGCTAAATATTTTATGTATCGAAATTCTCTATGAAACTTGTGTTTTATTTTGGTAAATATTGTGAGTTGTTTTGATAATAAATTGAGATTTTTTTAGGTCGTCAAACGTAATGGAATTATTCGTATAAGTCTAAAGAGTGTGAGTTAAAAAATGTATGTAAAGTTCAATTAGAGAAATATTAAATATTTATGCATTATATAAATATAATAAAGTTCAGATTTTTATTAGTTTTGGTACATGCAAATCAATTAAATGCATTACGGGGTATTTGAAATTCATAAGGTGTTATTAATAAGAAAATTACATAGAGGGTCATTTGTGAATTAGAAAAAACATCATAGGGATAGGTTTTGCAATTTACTCTTTTTTTCTAATGCTGTGTTGAGTTCTTCAAATTGTGTATCTCATGATCTTCCGTAGATATGGGTTACCCATAGATTTGGATAAATCAGTTGGCAAAGCTTTGATTAAGATAGGGTTTTATTTTATCCAAAAATAGGAAAAGATAAGGTTTATTTTTAGTTAGTGGATTTAGTTAGATAATATTTATTTTTCCTTACTAACAGGACGTTAGTATGGTTAACCACAAATAAGAGATAATTATACTATATTACATAGTCAATAGTGTGACTATTTGACTGGGTTTTATTTTACTACGGATATTGTTGTTTTACACTTGTTATCCTAATCATCAACTGATGGAGTGGAATGCTGACCAAAAATTATTTCTCCAGAAGAGTTTGTGGGGCCCGAACTTTGTGATATGGAAAGAGATAAATGGACTATGATGGAGTCCACGAATACTTTATTTAGCTTTAGCCTTCTATTTATTTTAATTTTACAATTTTAGTCCACTAAAGATTACTCATCGCAATATTAATTTGTATTATATCTCCCCTCAATTTGACGAAAGTTTTTTTTTTTTCAATTCTCTTTGAAAAATAATCTCTACTTCTTGTGTCCCACTCCCACCCTCAAAACTTAAAGGCATGCACATCTTGAGATGTCTTAACAGATTATAAGATAAACTTCCAATTCATTTGCATAAACGCAACAAAGTTGATCTCTCTTCAATCTTACAAAGTTGATCTCTCTTCAATCTTACGTGATCAATCCTTATGTAGGGAACCAACTCATAGGCTAGCCCTCATAGTATGATTCTAACACAATCTTAACATTTAATGAATACGATAGACAAAGAATACCAATATTATCATATCACTTGTTCGTTCTATAATGCACTCGACCTACTCGTCTCATGAAAAAAAAACGCGACACTTGTTGTCGAGACAATTGTTAGATTTTATTCATGAGGCATTTGGTTCTGCATATTAAGTGAAATAAGGGGCCTAATATGACTTAATTCACGGTTTGGTTCGTGCAAAACATAACTTGGGCTTTAACCAAAAAGTCGGCGGTCTAAAACTGTTCACCTCAGTAATTCGGATAGTAATCACTACCCCCCCCCCCCTCCCCGAGATTATTTAAGGCGAGTTCTGTTATTAAATTCGGCAACGTTAAAAGACACATGTGCCTTTATTTTTAACAAACGCATAACAACTTATAAAAGTGTGTTTCATTTTTACATAAGTTGTCTGAATTCGACAAGCACCTCATTTCCCCCAAAATTAAAATAAGTTGGTCGCGATTCAACTAATAGGTATGCGACTTTAACCCTAAATTTCCCTTTTCGATTTTGCTAATTATTTTTAAATTCTTATTAAATTCTTTCATTGCTAGTTAGATCCAAGCCATGTCTTAATGATTATGACTTATTTCCATTACAATCATGTTAATAGGAAAACAGAAACTCGAGTGAGGGGGCTTTCATTTTGAGAAATCAATAGCTTCATCCCGCTTTCAACGAAGGTACAATACCTCTATCTGTATAGTGGTTTGTTTATGTAATGCTTTATTCGAACTTCGTGAAACTAGGGTTCATGGTTTTGATTTGGGGTTTTTGAAAAAATCCATGTGATCTGCTCTGAACTTAGTAGCATGTGATTTATGTAGTTTATGTCAACATGAACCTCTATCAGTAAAATGGTTTGTTTATGTAATGCATTACTTGAATTTGAACCATAATTCATGATACTAGGGTTCATGGTTTTGATTTGGGTTTTTTTGAAAAAAAAAAATCATGTACTTAGCTATGAATTTAGTAACATGTGATTTATGTAGTTTATGTCAACATGAATGGTGGTGCTCCGATGAAATCGGTTGAATGAGAAGTTTAGTTATAATTAGGTCAAATTTGAAAATGTATTTGCCGTTGCTACTTTCATAATTCAATTAAACCGTAGTTCAGTTTTTCTAAAGACTTGTTTTGTTGATGATCACCACTTGATTTTGGGTTGGAAATATGGCAAGAGTTCGTCACGCATGGACTTGAGAGGAGGATGACGCTCTTATATGGGCAATGAGGCAACAATTGAACGAAGAAGGTCATATTCACAACTACCTTAGATCCGAATACCTACAGAGTCTTGAAGAGACGATTAAGGTGATTCTGCCCAATACTACTGTCAATGTCTTTCCACACACCAAGTCCAAGTTAACCGTTTAGAAAAAGAGTTATCACCACCTACACCGTATGTTCGACCATAGTGGCCATGCGATATGGTTCAATGCTTTCAATCACAATATAGACGTGTGTGACTGTAATAGAGATGGCAAGATCCATGCTCGCTGAGAAAGGATTACCAAAGATGTTTTGGGTAGAGGCCGTCTAAACCTCGGTCTATTTGCTGAACCGGTGTCCAACAAAAGAAGTTTTCAATAAGACGCCAATTAAAGCTTGGTCTAGACAGAAGCCTTCTGCCAAACATCTTAGGGTCTTTAGATGTATATGCTATGTCCACATTCCATCCGTAAAGAGACACAAGCTAGAAGACAAGACGGAGAAAGGTATCTTCCTTGGCTATAACTCTCAGTCAAAAGGTTACATAATTTACAATCTAGATACTAAGAAACTTGTTACGAGTCGATATGTTGAGTTCCACGAGCAAGCAGGGTGGAACTGGAGACGGAGAATATAGAGAGGAGATGGATATACATACCATTGGAAGACTAAGGTTCGAGAGACAATGACAAGGATGACTAACAAAATCCAGGTACGACTCCTATATCCTCCTCATAGACTAGTACTCCATGACAAATAGATTCCTCACCAGAATCTCCACCACCAAGGATGAGATCCTTAAGTGATATATATGAAACTTGCAATTTCACTATCTTGGAACCACCCAACTACGAAGTGGCATCTAAAGAATTTTTTTTAGGTAAAAGCTATGGACGAGGAGATAAAGATGATTGAAAAGAATAAAACTTGGGAGTTGGTTGATCCTCCAAAAGATAAAGAAGTAATTGGAGTCAAGTGGGTCTAAAAGACGAAGCTGAACCCCAATGGTTCTATACAAAAGCGTAAGGTAAGGCTTATAGCGAAGGAATACGCTCAACTGCCTAGGATCGACTACACAGAGACATTCACCCTAGTTGCTCGGTTGAATACAATAATAGCACTTATAGCTCTTGCAGGACAAAATCAATGGAAAATCTTCCAACTTGATGTAAAGTCAACTTTTCTAAATGGAACTACAAGAAGGAGTATACATCGAGCAACCTGAAGGATTCATGACGAAATAAAGAAAAGTCTTACGACTCAAGAAAGCACTATACGGGCTTAAACAAGCACCTCGAGCCTGGTATAGCAAGATCGATGGATATTTCATTGACCAAGGATTCAGGACGAGCAAAAATGAGCCAACTCTCTACATCAAATCCCAAGGTAACACTGATATCCTCATCATCTCTCTTTATGTTGATGACTTAATTATCACATGGAACAATACAAAGCTAGTTGAAGAATTCAAGAAAGACATGATGAACACTTTTGAGATGAGTGACTTGGGTTTGATGCACTACTTTCTTGGAATGGAGATAAGTCAAGAAGAAGAAGGTATTTTCTTATCTCCAAAGACGTATATCGAGGATATGTTGAAGAAATTTAAGATGGAAGAATGCAACCCCGTTGCTACTCCATTAGTACCAAATGAAAAGTGAAAGAGAGAAGATGGAACTAAGCCCGCAAATGCTTCCTTCTATCAAAGATTAATTGGAAGTCTGCTATACTTGATAATTACACGGCCCGACATTATGTATGCGACAAGTTTACTATCAAGATTCATGCAGACCCCAAGCCAAACACACTTTGGAGCTGCAAAGAGACTCATCAGATATCTGCAAGGAACAAAGACTTTTAGCATATGGTATAAACCAAGTTTAGGAGGAAACCTTTCAAGTTTCACTGATAGTGATTGGGCATGATATGTGGATGATATGAAGAGCACGTCTGGGTACGTGTTCAAGCTTGGCTCAACTATAATATCATGGGGTTAAAAAAAACAAGAGTTTGTTGCACAATCATCAGGTGAGGTAGAATACATTGCAGCAGCATGAGCATCTTGTCAAGCTATATGGCTACGAATAATACTTGAAGACATGGGTCAGCAACAAAGTAGGCCTACGGAGATCTACTGTGATAGTAAAACATCTATAACAATGGCCAAGAATCCAATACAACACAATCGAACGAAACATGTTGCTATCAAGTATCACTTCATCAGAGAAGTCCAAGCAAGTGGAGATATTGAGATGAAGTACTGTCCGACGGAAGAACAACAAGTCGATATCTTCACCAAGGCTCTTTTAAGAGATCGATTCTAAGTACTAATGAGTATGCTTGGAGTATCCGAGAAATGCTTCAAGAGGGAGTATTAAACTATGAAGCATTTCCACAAAGATTTAGAGTACTCTAAATATATCTATGTAGTTATTATATGAATGTGGATGAATCTAGAGTATTCCTTACTACACTAGTTAAAGAATATTCAAGGAATATGCTAGGAATTATCTAGAGAAATCTTGTAATATCTCTAGTTAGAGAAGTCTAGAAATGTAGAGGGGGGATTCTAGATACCTCCTCCCACACCTATAAATACACCCCTTGGGTAAACCTTGTAATTCATCCAACAATATTTGAATAATACAATCTAAGAATTTTGGAGATGAGTACTCCATTCTCTAAATTTCTAAACATTTCCACTACATCTAAAACTACATTTTTCCTTCACTATCTACATAAACACAAATATAAATCTTCACTATCCTACAAACCTCCATCAAATATAATTCTTCCATTTTCTAACAGCATTGGGGTACAACATCCTCCGATTTTCGGTCGTGACAAAGGTGGTAGTCAGTATGCTGATGTCAAGCACTGCAAGCTAAGTTAGTAAAGAAAAGAAAGAAGAAAGTTAGAACTAAGATTACTAACAAAAAAAGAAAAGGAAGAAGAAAAGAATTAAGAAATATTTAAATCTACAACTTAAAAAGAACATTTTACCATCTTCTCCTCGATGATGCACACATCACCTACTTTGAAGGAGTGGATACAAAAGATGTACACTATTCCTTCAAACAGGTTGCATCGAGTGTTACCACAGATGAATGCTCCCACGCCAATAAGTGAAGTGGCACCAAGTACAAATTTCGTAGTAGTCAAGCTCATCACGACTAGCAATAAAACTCCACTAAACACACAGATTAAAGATGTGATGAGCAAGTCAAATCTATGTAACACGGAGAACGGAGATTGTTTGTCCAGTTAATGAGCGATTATGCTCTCAGACACATTTACCTATACAAAGAAAATTCGTCTTTTAGAAGTATAAAAAAGTAACACCAAAATTAAGCTAGAAAAAAATAAATTAAATTATCTCACCCGAAAATACGTGGTAGCCCAATAGAGAAATAAGGTTTTTTAGGAAAACTAGGGTCATGGCAACAAAAAAGCACCCTATTGTCCATGAGTAAGCATCAAAGACAAGATCCATTCCTTTCATCATAAACTCCCAAGCTTTCGGAAGCCACTTGAACTTTAACGAGATCCGCGCCATAAAAGTCAGCGCAACGATGGCCCCACATCACTATACTTCTCTTTACAGCTCCTGAGTAGGGGTCGTGTGGTAACATGCATCCATAAACAGACAAGCATATAATGAAAAGACCAAGCACTACCAGTGTACAAAATCTCAGATAGTCAGCCATACCACGAGGTAGAAAAAATGCTTCTGTCGCGTCCAGCTTATCTACTGTCATTAATACTAATGAAAAGTTAAAACAAACATAAACCAATAATGATACTAAAATGCCAACTACATTATAGAATGATACAATACACAAGCATCAGTGATGTGCTCCAAATTAGACAATTCCATAGTAGATAACGTATAAAAAAGCATTGCCAACAACATGAAACAAAAACAAATGAATTGATTCTTGTTAATTTATGTGCTATTCAGTTTGTAAGACGATTGTAGTTTTTATTAGTTTGAGATTGTTGAGGTTTATCATGGTTTTCATAATTCTGAGAAACTGAGATGAACTGATAAACAAAACTCACCAGCAAAGTCCATCTCCGCAAATTTCCTCAATTTCTGCAAAAGTACAAAACCTATAATTAAATACGATGAAATTAATGAAAATATTTCACTACGACGCCCGCCCACAATAGTGATTACTGTGGAAGAATCTTCAGGACTCCAAGTTATTGGTCCTCTTCTTAGTTGCAGTATGACATAACTAGGTAAAACAACCATACTAAAACCAACGTTACAATTTGGTGAATCAGGACATGCATAATAGCACAAGTAAACATGGTCGTTAAAAGAGTAACACTATGAGTTTTCTCAAACATATAAACTTTATGGTTCAAGTACAAATTTCTACAAAGCAACCTGAGGGCTTCTGTAATATTCAAACGTGTAAGAAACTTGGCTGAAGGCGTGAAAAACACTTAGGATAGAATCAAACGTAAGAGACTTGGTTGAATGCGTGAAAAACACTCAGGATAGCAGCAATCCAGGATAGGGCCATATAGCATACACGGGTAACAAACACTAATCAAACCCGAGAGTTAAAAGGTAACAACAGAAATAGACAACAGTTAGGACACAAGTCATCCATGATAGGGTCACACATCATATAAAAGAGCACAACACCACACTAAAAATCTACCCCAACAATCATATCACCATTTCATCTTATTTTTTATCATAGAAACCGCCACAACATGCTAATGTTTATCAAGTAAAGGACGAACCTGCAATCGAGTGCCATTCAAAAAACATATCAATAGAAAATAAAGAGTTTTTGGCATAATTTCCCCTTGTAATATGGGAAATAGGCACATTATCCCCCTATAAAAAAAAATAAAGGGCATATTAGCCCCCCTATGATATACGAAGTGAGCATATTACCCCCCTATAGTAATAAAATAGGCAAATTACCCCCATCTGTTATGTTAAATAGGCACATTACCCCCTTATGTTAAGTAGCAACAAGACATGTAACAGAGGAGACTTAGGGAGGTGTACCGACAATTACTCAGTCTCAGAACTGTGCAACTTTCATTTCCAAGATTAACTCATAATGTTTGTCAAATACCTCAATCTAAATGAATGATCAAATTTCAAAAATATTACATGTTAACACTCATTTCATACCGTTTAGATATCAGAGTATTTAACATATATTTTTAGTCAGAACGCCCTACCTGAGTTTTGGAAACGTACATGTATCGTACAATCCACGATGAAGTAAGAAGGGTATAAGGGTAACAAGCAGAAGAAAAGTATAAGTAAAGTCGATTTATTTAATTCAACTTGTCCCTTAATTGTGAAGGGATCCTCCTATTTATATGGGAATGCAGGTGTCATGATGCATGTGAATGCCTTAACGGGTGGTTAATTAGGGCAATTAGTAGCTGACTAAACCATCTTGGTATTGACAACTAGTTTCTAAGTAACCACGCATTTGACTGTCATGCTTTGTCACGTGGAGCGTGGATAAATCCTTGGGTATCGTGAGTGGTCTCGAAGTGAGTATTGCGTGTGCGTGATATCTTTGAAAGGTAACTGCGAGAATATCGTTGGTCACTATGGGGTATCGTGGGGGTCATCTAAGGTCTGTAGTACCTCGTGTGGACCTTGTATTATGTGAGTTCCATCGTGACACAAAGACTTTTTCATGGCGTATCTTAGATATCCTTTCGAGACATCTAAGCTCTAGGGTGTCTAAGATTTTACCCTAACTGTGAAGTACGATGCCCTTGGCCACGATGCTCCAGTTAAGATGAGGCTAACATTACGTATTCAAGTGTAACTTGCATTGTTGCCACACCTCTGGACAATTAACAACATATAAAAAATATTATACTTGAATGTATGATTACATAAATTGTCATCAGATAGAACAAACTTTGTTCCAAGCCCTTTCAAGAACTACAATTCGGCAAGGACTATATCCTGTAAACATGATATTTTTAAGGATAATTCCTTCAAACCCCCTGAATTATAGTGACTTTTGGACACCAACCCCTGAACTTTATAAATAAGCAGTTTACCCCATAACCTTTGCCAACCTGTTCGAGTTGCCCCACATCAAATTTTTGGCCAAAAATGAACGAAATATTCGAAATATTCGTTCATCAAATATAGTTGAAATTTATATGCGGTATACCCCCCAAGCTATGCATCCTGTAGCGTTATACCCCCTAAACTTTGGTTTAGCGAAGTGTACCCTGAACTTTGAATTTTGGAAAAAGTTGCCCCCTATTAATTTTTTCTTTTTTCTTGTTTTTTGGCAGATCATGGATTTCATTGTCTAATTTGTTTGTCTTTATGAACATGAGTAATTTTTAGTTCATTCTTTTAGTGCATTTGGTCAGATATATACACAACCTATAGACTAATCAAATATATTTTGAAACAAACAGTATTGTTCATTGAATTATAAGACATATGATAGCCAGTGTCTAATAAGGTCTAAGATTAAAGCATCAAAACCCAACTAAGTGTTGTACAATACAGCTTATAGTTTGTAGACAGTAATGGTGCAGTGAACAAAAATAGCAATTCCATGCATTTGGAAATACAAGCCAACCCATAATAAATAAAGTTTTCCAAAATAACACCAAACTGTTCTAAAATTGCCGCCATACTACACTCAAGCTAACAAGCAAATCCTCACTTCTTCAGAATATCTCCAATAGCCTTTTCAAGTCCTGGATGCCTCCTGGAATGTTTTTGAGCACCTCTGGGGTCAGGAAAAGTGTTAATATCTTGCATAATCTTCTTATTCCTCTCTCCAGCCCTCTTTAGCTGCAATTTCATTAAGCAAAATGTTGTTACACTTAGTCTATAGACTATGAAATGTAACAGAACAACAATACTTGGGCATAAGTTATGATTGAAGTATTACCTCATCCATGGCTTCTAGGAGTGACTCTTTAATGTTCATCACAACCCTATTTGCTGGTGCAACATTTTTGGTCTGCTTCTTGCCACTGACCTCCTCCACCAGCCTACTCACCTTCTTTTTGGTCCTTGTCTCCCTATGCTCATGTACAATAGGTTGTGCTACACCACTCTCAGTAAGTCTTCTTTTCTTAAATACAACAACCTCAGGTTGAGTAGATCCCCCATTAACTTTCTGTGAACAATGCACAAACAATAAAGAATCACACCACTTGCATGAAAATTGTAAGTAACAAAATACACATTTCAACATATAAATATTTTATAATATGCACTCTATGCTACTTGTACCTTAACAACCTTCTCCTTATTCTTTGTTGCCACTGTTGCATTTGGCTCAACACTTGCTTTTGTTTTGCCTTTTTCTTGTGCTTTTGCTTTGCCTTTCTCATGTGTTGTTTCTTGAGCGTTTGCTTTGCCTTTTTCTTGTGCTTTTGCTTTGCCTTTCTCATGTGCTTTTTCTTGTGCCTTTTCCTTACCTTTTTCACCAGCATTCTTAGACACAATCACCCCATTTTTACTGCCTGGAGTGAAACCATCACCCACTGCATCTTGATCTGCACCCAAATCTTCAACACTAACTGACCCGCTATCACCAGCATTGCTATCTCCTACATCTGGAGTCTCACCATTTGCAGTCACATCAGAACCATTAGCCCTTGTGTTGTTCTCATCATTTTCAGCAGCCTACACACCAAAGAACCCCTTAATTAATAAGACACTATATTGCCTATACACTAAAGAATCAGAGCTGGTATACCTTTTTATTTGTTCATTTATCATTTAGCAGCTCCACTTCCCTATAACAGTAAATAGAACAAAATCAGAGCTTTATTTATCAATTCAAAAAAAAAACATGGTTCATCAGCACCTATTTCAGCCCTTTTCGGTTTACAACCTCTCATATTATGGCCAGTTTCTTGACAATATGAGCAACTCATCTTGATGCCCTTTTTATTTACTTTTTGAGTCGCTCTAGCCTCTGGTTTCTTCTTTGCTTCAGCAATTTCTTCAGGTGTTTCAACCCTTTCTTTTTTCTTGGGTCTACCTGGTAACCTTTCAGGTATTGGAGGTAGGCATGGAGTCAGATTACTCTGGGGCCAATCTTCTGGTGCATTCAGAATATGCATACAATTTTTATAAGTCTTCATGTATGTACTCTTGAAATAGCATGGATGGACATTGTCTTCTGGCTTTCTCTCCCTATGACTGAGAGCTGTTATTGCATGCTTGCAAGGCAAGCTAGTAAGCTGCCACTTTCTACAGCTGCAAATCTTGCTCCCAATATTGACTGTAACTTGTTCATCAGGAGTGTGCATCTCAAATTCACCTGCTGCATTCCAGTAAGCTTGGCAGGCCATACTTTTCCCATGGTTGTCACCCAAGATCTTCTTAATATTTGGACCAACTCTATGCTTCCACTTAAATGCCATATCCCTCTTGACATGTACCCTCTTCATCAAAATCAATCTAATGTGCTCCAACATGTCTATAATTGGCTTGGGCCTGGCCTCCAGAATGAGAGCATTAAAACTCTCACACATATTGTTAAGGAGTATATCATTGATATCAGTTTTGAAGTAGGCTCTCGACCACCCTATTGCTGGTCTCTTTGCCAACCACTGAAAGGCAGCCAAATTCCTCTTTCTAATCTCCACTAAAGTCTTTTCAAAATCACAAATCTTGGTGGCCTTTGCAGGTTTCCACACCAAGAACTTCATGGCCAAACCTCTGTGTTTGTTCTTGAAGTTACTATACATGTGCATCACACAAAATTTGTGTGCACAATATGGCAACAATCTATCAACATCATCTATGATTCCTTTCTGTTTATTTGACATTACCAGCCACCCCCCATTCCCATTAATTGTAATACCCAAATTCTTAACCAGCAACCCCAAGAACCATAACCAACTATCATTTTTCTCTTGTTCAACCACTGCATAGGCAAAGGGATACATGCAATTATTTGCATCTATCCCAATGGCAGTCATCAGTATTCCTCCACTCAAGGACTTCAAGTGGCAACCATCAAGACAAATCACTGTCCTGCAACCATCAAGCAATCCCTTCTTCAATTGACCCCAACACACATAAAATCTTTTGAAGACTGGTCCATTAACTGATGGTTGGGTCTTGATCATTACAATGTTATTCTTGTCACTTCTTACAATCTCGGCTGCATAGCTCCACAACATAGCATATTGTTCTTTCTATGTTACCACTGATAGTGTCCTCACTTTGACTTTGGCTCTATACATTTGAAACTTAGAAAATCTAATCTTGTTATCATTTTCAAACAATTGCTTCATAGCCTCTACTGGCCACTTGGGATTGTTCCTTATCATAAACTGATACTTCCTAGCCAACCATGTAGATGTGGCTGCTCTCACTGTCTCAAATCTTGAGCAACTGTGAGTACCATGTAATGTCTTCACTTGAAGGGTTCCAATCTGATGCATAAATCTGCCAAAGACAAGAACTGTTCTTGCATCTTGCTCTTATCCTATCCTTGTCATTCTTCACAAACTTAATATCCCTGGCCACCTTGATAGCATGTTCCCTAACAACTGCCCTAAAAGTCTTTCCATCTTCAAAACATTGCTTCAGCTCAAATCTGGGATCTTGCACGTCCAACTTGGGATTAAAAATTGGGTTCCCTTCATAAACCTACTGTCCTCTTTTACCACCTATCCCTCCACTAGTAAACTGAGACCAATTTCTTGAGACATTTCTCAATCCCAACTCATGTTCAGTCTCAACACTATCAACATATGTACTTTCATCATCTGTTAGATCACACTCACTATCCTCCATAATTTGAGAAATGTCAGAGTCACTCCCAATAGATTGAGAGTCATCAGAATCAGTTCATTTTCCATCATGTATGATGGCATCATAATCAATATCTGCATCTCCAGATTCTGCTCCAACATTGTCTTCTTCAAGAATTTCCTCATCACTCACAGCTTCTACATTTTCTGTATCTTCATCAACATTGGGAACTTGAGCATTAGTTTCTTGTGGTTGATTAACTGTTCATGGACCTGCTCCACTTGTTGATGGATCTACTCCACCATTGTCCACATGACCAGATCCCTCATGACCTCCAGCTCTTTCCCTTTTCGAGTCATGAGTAAACACCCCAACCACCATTTCTTCATTCATGTACTTCATAATTGTAACTTCTTCCTTATCATCCCACATATAATCCACATCCTCACACTCATCCACATCCCCTGTGCTTACATAGTATTCACAAGGATGATCCTCATCATACCCCACCAGCTTACCCATGGCCTTAACTTCTATCATGCTCATCAAGTCTTGTTCACACCAATCAAAATGGTCAACCTGACCATCAATGAAATGTATAGTGTTGCCCAGCCTCTTAAAGACCCCATGGTGGTGTAACCTATATTGAAGAACTCTTTGGAAGTGCCTGCAAGTCAATAAGTTGCAAACTATTAGTCAGCAATATTTAGAGACCAGATAACAACAATTCAATGACACAAATTAGTGGAAAAACTAAAGGAAAAATGATATAGACACAAGACAGGGTTATTGGTGCAGATTTGCAGCAAAATCAATAGGAAAGTAAACAATAGGGACCACTTTGTGAACCAAACAAGTGAAAAAGTTGAATATTTAGTACTTTAACTTTACAAAACCCACCAACACTTAATATTAATAAATTTATACTAGAATAACAGAAAAATCTAAAAAACCCTAGGCGTCCATGCAAGTGAATACAGTAATTTTTTCAATTTTTTTAGTTGAAAACTGACACACACCCCTCAGAATACTATTTTCACACATCAATTGCAGTAAAAACGCGAAACCTTAACATTGGGGACCAATTCGTGGGCCAAACAGAATCAACTTTGCATCATTTAACTACAAAAAGGTGACAAACCCTTAAGGGGTCCAATTAACGCATTTAGGCATGGATGCATGTAACAAATCAACAAATAAAAACGACATAGGGTTTTAGGTATAACGAAATCTTACCATAATCGGGTGTTTGTAGGCCGTCAGGTATTGCGTCGGTTGCTTCCTTCCGCCGCCACACCATTTTCGCCTGAAAATTCCTTCGATTTTACAGAGAACTGAAGGATTTTGAATCGCGTATGAACAAACCCTAGTCATTTTTTTCTCGCACGAAATTTTGCTAAGTATGAGAATCGGAAAAGTTACCCTCTGAAAGTACTATTTTTTTGTTTTAAGTGGATATACAAAAGGTAAAAATGTGTGTGGACGAAAGTACCCTTATAACATTCACGTGCATGTCACGTGAGGGTATCAAAATCAAATATTCCGTTCATTTTGGCCGAAAATTTGATGTAGGGCAACTCGAACAGGGTGGCAAAGGTTCGGGGGTAAACTGTTTATTTATAAAGTTCAAGGGGTGGTGTCCAAAAGTCACTATAGTTCAGGTCGTTTGAAGGAATTATCCCATATTTTTAATACTTTTCATACATTGAATCATAATATTAACATAGGTGTGAAGAGAATCATAGAATGACAACGATCAATAACAACTCAAATTCGAAATATATGAGACAGTACGAATTTGATCATTGTTCTGAATTTATTAAGGCGCAATTAAAATGTGATGATTCATTTTCTTATCAATAGACATATTATATCAAATTCTAGAGTGTTTCGTAATTGACTTACCAAGTGTGATGTTGAGTTGCCCGGAATTGAATTAATCATGTCGTGTAGTGACGTGGGTTCGCCGGATTATCTGATCTAGGGTATTTTGTGTTGAAAGAGGGGGAGTCTGTTTGGCAAATCGCGCCAATTAATAGGATATATGGCGGAATGAGTAACATTGAAAATTCACCAGATATTATAACAAGGCACGCGTTATATCTAATACCAAATGGGTTATTGAGTCTAACTATTAAGTAGTAAAGCAATACTTTTTTCATACAAAGCAGTTATTAAAAAGCAATTACTAAATTGTCAGCCTAAATTGTTGACTTTTTATAACAACTCGAATTAGGTCACACAACGTAGTACCGAAACCAAACGCCCCCTCAATTAATAGCCCCAAATGATCTAAAAAGACGAAAATTTGGTCACACAAACTCTCCAAAACTTGCAATTTCAGTATATAATTTGTTTACACGATGTTTTACGTTTTCAGCATCTGCACTTCTAGTTAGGTGATTTTTAACCCAAGCATATATTTAACAAGGACGAAATATTAAAAATGCCCGCTAATTTTTTTAAAAAAATTAAAATGCCCATTTTTTTGGGCCTTGCTAAATTCTCCATATATTTCAATTTTTTTTTGTTAAAAATGCCCTCGACCCTTATTCGGCTGAAATTGCATACGTAGCGGTACAGTGGTTGCCACGTCAATAAGTGCTCCGCCACGTCATATTTTCAGTCAATAAATAATAAATATATATAAATAATAATAATAATAATAGACATATATATATAAAAAACATAAGAATAAACACACATATATATATAAACATATATATATAAACATATATATATATATATAAATATAATTATATATATATATTAAAAAACAAAAAAAAAATTACTCATCATCTTCATCATACAACCGCTGCCCCCCACCCCCACCCCCCGCCGTCGCCGCCACCACCACCATCTTCTTCCCCACTACCACCCCCACCACCGAACACCACCACCATCTTAATCGGCGTCACCACCTCCCAAAATCGTGCCACCACCATCGCTGCAATCGCAGCTCTAATCGGTGCCGACTCCTCCATCGCTGCAAATCGCCAACTCCTCCCATCGCTGCCCAATCACCACCAAAATCGCGCCACCACCACCATCGCTGCAAATCGCGGCTCTCATCGACGCCACCACTTCCCACCGCTGCCCAATCACGCCACCACCCTTCCTCAATCAAACCGGCGCCGCAAATCGCGCCACCACCACCACAAAAAATTAGGGTTTTGATTTGGGTGAATTTTGGGGAGGTGGTGGTGTGCGACGCCGGTGGTGGTGGTGGTGGTGAAGATCGCATTTGGGGGCAGCGGTGGCGGCGACGAGGGCGGGGGAGGGGGAAGGGGAGGGGGGCAGCGGTGGTGGTGATGAAGATGATGAATTTTTTTTTATATATATTGTTAAAATTATATTATTATTATTTATATATATGTTTATTATTATTATTTATACATAAATGTTTATTATTATTATTTATATATATGTTTATTATTTATATATATATGTATATTATTTTTACAAGTAGTTATATATATGTTTTATCATTATTGTTTATATATATATATTTATTATTTACAAAATAGTTATATATATATATGTGTTTATTATTATTATTTATATATATATAGGGGTGCAAAGTGCAATTTATTTTGGGGTGCAAATACAATATTTAAAATTACAAGGGTTTGTGTAAAAAATGTGTTTTGATTGAAAAATATGACGTGGCATTGACAACTTGTTGACTGTACCGCCACGTAGGCAATTTTGGCCCGAATAAGGGTCACAGACATTTTTAAAAGTTTTTTTTTAAACATATGAGGTATTTTGACAAGGCCCGAAAAAAATGTCATTTTAACTTTTTAAAAAAAGTTAGCATACATTTTTAATAATTCGTCCATTTAACAAATAAAAAAAGTATTTAATTTTTTAGTAAGACACGGAGAATAACGCTATCGACAATTCAGTAAAATCTTGTGTGCTTCTATATTTGATGATTAAAATTAATACAACACTAATAAGGTGTTCGTAACACCCTTTCCGTAATAGAGAGAAGGTCATAAGGAACAAAGAAAGTGACAACAGATTTAACAAAGAAAACTTGGCTAATATAACTTCATACAATGATACAACTATATACAACGATGATATTCTTATAAGTAACTGTGTATCACAAATTCCCAATGAGTGGGTGTCTTAACATCTCAATTAAAAAAAAATAAAGCACAGGGTTTTTCTTCCTAATTAGAGACAATACATGGGTGATTTTTGCATTTTACACATCAATTTACATTAATTACACTATATATTAACAAATCGAAATGAATCCTTCCTGCTTTCAAGCCACTGGCGTCGCTGCTAAAACTTGACAATGGCAGCACCACCCGATGGCTTAGATGCAAAAACATACTCCCCGAGTTCATTGCTCTTTAGCACACCCTTATCAATTATCAATTGATAAAATTGCTCCTGAAATAAAAGAAACAACCATTTCCGAATCAAACAAAGAAGTTGTGTTGATTTGTATCAGAAATAGAAATTAAAACTCCATGCGACCGGGTAATCACAGGACTAAGTGGAACGGAATTTTGAACTTAATGAATTTCCTAAACTGCCAAAAAGTAGCAAGGTAATGATCCCTCTTATTCGTTTTGCATTACAGGGTGCAACCAATTTAATTATTCACGAAAATTTTAATGACTTGTATAAGGACATCATACATTTTATCAGTGTGATGTGCATCTATTGGATAAAATACTTTTCATGGATTACAGGGAGGAGATTTTGAAACTTCAAATTAAGGATAAACTGTGGCATGGCGTTTTCTTTCACCAGAGCGACTGCACAACACAGCCACCCCATCCAGCTCCGGTAAGTTTTGCCCCAAGAGTACCGTTATCTCTACAAGTTTTTACCAGCTCTTCTAGTTCCGGACAGCTGATTAAAAGAAGTTAATATACAGGATTAATGAATATTAAAAAAAAAACCTCAAAACTAAAGTCATTGACCAAAATCAAAAGTTTTTGAGAACTGCATGTACCTGCACTCGTACAACACACTGCAGCTATGGTGGCTTTCGTTCATAATGTCCCCAAGTTTCTTCAGCATTTCTTCTTCACTGAAAAGGAAGATCCCACACACTGAAAATACCCAGAATTTTCTTTTTGAAGACTCAAAAATAATACATGGTTTATTTCAAACTTCAATGCAAGCATGAATGTGAAAAGCAGATAAACCTCTTAGATATTAATGAGAATGTTCCTACAATACAAACTATTGCCAAATCACCATCTTTACTTATATGCTTAGGATCTAACACAGCTGGAGGAATAAGTCTCAATGAAAATGACAAACTATCAGTAATCCGCGTGAAAATATATACAGTAGCTAACCGTTCAACTCACCTTGACTTTGATGAAACAGCATCTTTAAAATCATACACACTTTTGGCTTCAGCGTAAACATGAGCAGCTCTCTGAAAACACACATTCAGTACAAATTACAACAAATCATATTTTCTGAAGCTTCCGAGCAAGTGAATTGCACTAAAAAATATTCAAAAAAAAAAGTACACGATTTTCCAAAAAGGCACTAGTTTATAACATTCTCATTATAATCCTAACCGACAGCAAAGTTTAAAGAATTAAAGTTGTGGTCACCTGGTGTAACTTAAAATGCTTGGCGGCTCTCAGCACATCCAAGGAAGACGCAGAATTGGCAAAGATAACTTCCAGCTCCTCGTTGGTAATATTCTCAATATCTTCTGCACTATATGGTTCTTCTTTCAATAAATATTCCTATAAAGGTAGAGGCACAAGTGAGACTATATCCAACAAATTTAATACATTAAAGGAAATTATGTTTAATGAGGAATGATGATAACTGCTTATGAAGCCAAGAGATCAAAAAAGCAAGGACATGGATATATAGCATGCAAAATTGCAAATATTGCATGACGCAGTGAAGACTTTTTGTAGAATTGAAAGATAAACAGCAACGACTGGATCAGAAAATCCATGAGTAGCAGCAAAAGATACACACAATCCCTCAACATCTGAAAGTGTTTTGACTTTGGTTATCGCGTCCTCAGCCTTCATACCAAGCTTTATGGCTAATACAATCTGCAAGAACAAACTAATTGGTGAAATGCACCCAATAAGATGTGTGTCATGTGAAACATAATTCCTGAAATTGTGTCGATTATTCTAAATGAAATCGAAGAAGATAAATGACAATTTACAAGGTATAATCGACAAATATATGCAACAACCACCATATCTCAAACTATTCCAAGAAGTAGGAGTCAAAGGCTAACATAAACAAACTCACGGATGCTAAACGGCACTCCACAACCCTGTTATTGAAATTAGTTGCAGCAGTGACAGCTTTCTGAGATTCAGCGAATGAATGAGCAATGACAAATGTCCCACCAGTAGGGAGCTGCACCTCATTAGAGCAAACAGGGTTGAAATCGATGAGGGCTGCAAAGCCAGATTGTGCCATTACAGAAAATTGCCTGTTCCGTGAAGCACCACAACATAACATGAATTTGTTTTGTATCAGGGGAAGTATAGAAAACTTCATGAGTGAGTAAAAATGTATTTGTTTAATGTGAGTAGGAATGCCAAATCCACTCATATGACATTGTGGTTGCACTTTTCTAAGAGCACACCAAATATAGTACAATATTGATACTGAGATATGTATTCAGTTACCTGGTCCATTCCACCAGACTGGGTGCCAATATATCTTTCGCCATTCACAGGTAAATTGAGCAAGTTCTTTCTACAAAGTAATTTTTTAAAACTGAGACAAGCCTGATTAAATATAAATGACGTAGTTTTTCCTTTGCTAGGATAACAAATAGAACATGACCAATGTTACGAAATTTTAACATATACCTACAATGCCTTGGATCCAGTTAGTGAGCATTTTCAATTAATAAAAAGCTGATAAAAAAGAATCAGCAAAGATATTAGCCAACCTTTGGAAGATTAATACCAAGAGCGGCCATTATACCTGCAAGATAGAAAAATGCAACATAAGAATATTTAAAACAGGACAAAACCGTTACATAATATATATATTACCCAACCAGGTTAAAATAGAGGACTAATTTTTTAAAGCTTGTTAATAGTTTGTTCAAGAAATCAATCATTCTAAGAAGCATTAGAGGAATCTTAGCCACAAATAAAATAGTGACCCCATTTGTGATTCTTCAAATCAACTTCCGGTAAATGATCAAATGCAACAACACAAGGTGCATGGAAATAAAGGGACATGAGAAGAAACAAAAATACACCGTCCGTGATCACACACACACACACACACACACACACACACATATATATATATATATATATAATGATTGCACCAAAAACACAAAAATGGCATCCAAGATAGCATCTTTTTCTTTGAAATGATTATTATTATTATTATTATTATTATTATTATTATTATTATTATTATTATTGCCACTCACTATCCCACATAATGAATAATCCAAGTTTAAGCCTAACAACGAGTACTTGTCGTTCACATTGCCGATCTTAAGCAACTTCTCCCCTTTGCATTTCCTTTCCGTATGGCGACAATAGTATCCTGCCTAATTGCCATGGGCAAAACAGAGTACCCTTCATGATCTATATATGCTCCCCTATCAAATTCACCCTTCCTATACAAATCTAAATTAACATCACACACACACCTCCTAAAAGAAAAAGAAAAAAAATCCAATAATCCGAGTTTAAGCAGAAATTAGAGGTGGGTTTTAAACGATCGTGCTGACCTGGCGACCTAGCGTAGGTATGAGGACACGTCGACGAATTTGGAATTCAAATTGGCGAATCGGAGCTCCGCTTCTTCGAGGTGGGGTCAGAAAACCGGTTGGAGAGAATCGAAAAGTTGTTGAATCAAAAGTTTTCGCGAACTCTACAACACATTGGTGGCTTTCATTCATAATAAGTTTCTTCAGCGTTTCTTCTTCGCTGAAAAGGAAAATTCCCACATCACATGTTGAAAGATTGCTAAACAAAAATTTACAACATTAATTCTTATTAAAGTATGATCAATTAAAAATAAATTACAAGATTTTCCAAAAAAACACTAGTTTACATACAACATTCTCATCATAATAATCCTATAAAGATCTAAAGTTGTGGACACCTGATGGTGTAACTTAAAATGCTTGGCAGCTCTCAGCACCTCCAGAGACAGAATTGGCAAATATAACTTCCAGCTTCTCGTTGGTGACCGTGATATGCTCAATAGTCAATATCTTCTGCACCATATATATATACACAAGTGGGACTATATCCAACAAATTTAAAACATTAAAGCTGGTTAAAGGCATTTACGTCTAATGAGGAATAATGATGATCATTGATTATGATAGAATGAAGTCAAGAGATCAAAAAAGTACGGATATGGATATATAGCCAGGATTTCGAAATAGGGGGGGGGCGAGATTGTGTTATAATTTTTTTTCCCAACTTAATTAAAAACTCCATTTTAATTCATATATAAACTAAAATATCAAGTTCAACAAAAACTGCATAAATGATAGATAATTGAACAAGTTAACGAAATATATATGATTTTTGAACTACAAAACAACCAACCCTAGTTGTATAAATAATTTTGTATATCATAAATACTTGAATTCAACACAAATACAAAATATCATAAATAAACTAATAAACTATGAGTCACATTATCACAATATACTACAAAGAAAATATGAAAAATAATTGATCAACTTACAAATGGAGAAAAGGCATGGGACCGCTAGAGCCTGTTGGATTGGAGCAAAAACTTTTTTTGTACTCTACTTTTTTTTTTGTGGTCGGAATTCTAAAAGTGCTATTTTGTTTTCTATTCTTTTTGCTATACTTAAATTGTATTTAAATTTTACGAGCGTGAGATGTTGTGTTTTTATCTATATGTACCAATTTTTGTGGACTAATATTAATTAATATATGAGCTTATTTAGTGTTTTCTAAAAGTAATGAAAGAAGGCCCCGATAGGGGGGGGGGGGGGGGAACTAACTTCTAAAATTAATGGCATTTTTATACATTTGCTAAAACTTCTGGTGAGTTTGAAAAATTAATAAAGTTTTGTTGTATTTTTTATAATTTAGGCAAATATAAAATACCCTAAGATAATAATAATAAAAAAACAATGAGAGTGAGATGGAGGAGAGAGAAAAGGGAGAGAGGCGTGAGAATTGGTTGACAGTGAAGTGGGGTCCGCCGCCCATTTTCTATCAATTTTTTATGTAGCTTTTCTTTATTTGAATGGGTTTAGGTGCAGCCCTTCGTTTTCAGCAAAAAAATACTAAAAAAATTCCTATATACTAGTATTAAAGAAAAAAAATGCAGAATGTTGGGAGGTGCAACTGCCCCCACACGCACCCCCCTTAGTTCCGCCACTGGATATATATATATATATATATATATATATATATATATATATATAATGCAAATATTGCATGATGAAGTAAACCAGCCTTTTAGTAGAACTAAAAGACAAACATGCACCTTCATATATAGCAACGACTGGATCAGAAGATATATCCATGAGTACCACCACAAGATAACACACAATCTCTCGACATCTAAAAGTGTCATGACTTTGGTTATTGCGTCCTTATAATTAAACTCCATACCAAGCTTTATGGCTAATACAATCTGCAAGACCGGCCATAAGTGAAATGCACCCAATAGGACGTGTCGGAAACATCAAAACTATGAAAATTTGAGTCGATCATTCTATATGAAATCAAAGAAGATAATGGAAAAGTACGACGTATAATCGACAAGTATATGCAAAAACCACCATAACTCCTCCCGTACCACCGCCACAACCCCTTTGGCATCAGGATCTGCACCACACCAGCTGGTCTCGTCACAGTGTCCATCGTTCTGAACTCGTAAGACGATACGCTGTCTCTTGTTTTCTCTCTTTGTGTGTGTACGTATATGATGTGCAATTTTTGGCAAGATCTTATGTTTATCTTTTGACTGTATGGGTTCACTGTTCTTTTCAGGTTTGAAAGTTTGAAATTTTGTAGCTTCAACTGTGTTATTTTAATATTGAAATCATATTAATTGATTGGTAATATGAAGCAGAAGTGGGAAATTGTATCGATTCTTTCGTGAGGAAACAATTCGGCTTTGTTTATATTGGATTGTCATCCCCATGCACACTGGTTATTTTGGTCTTATTTCGTCACGGTAATAGAACACAGTAAAACAGTACAATGAGAATATAAACAACCAAAATAATGTTAATCCAATAAAATTAACCGGATTAACTTTGTCCGAAACACCTACTATCTATTACAGATCTTACACTGATTTGAACTATACAGATAACATTAACTATTTGGCGCATCGAATTGTGGTTGTTCGATGTGCGCCTCGAATGGTGCTGGTTCGATGCTGAGCTGATTCGATATGGCCTTGATAATACACTGGATCGTATCGAATTATGGAACGTCTCGAATTATGGAGCGTATCGAATAGTGAGATTCGATGCGATCAGGTTGGGACTCAAGTTCGATCTGCCTCTGAATGCTCAAAACCGTCATATATATAGCAACCTTGCTATGTGGGGCCCGAAGACAGCTGTAAAATACTCATTGAATCATACCGATTCGATGCGCGCATCGAATAGGGAGTGTTCGATGCGCTGAAGGTATCGAATTGGGCCAATTCGATACGATTATGGGCCGGCCCAATCCCTATTGCTGGGCCAGTCCTAAAATACCCCAATCACATAGTCCCCCCAGTTTGGGAGACGTTAATAGAGTGATGACGACTTCCAAACTCAAATCATATTCGCCATACTAAACTATGGGCATCGAATTGTAACAATTCGATGCGTCAGTTTGCAGGCATCGAATTTTGACGCGTTCGATGCGCGCATCGAATTATGAGAATTCGATGCGTTCAATACAGTGGCGGCCCATGGGCCTATATATAAGGGTCCACATGTCTGACATTTCGTGTTTTTATTCGCAGAAGGAATTTTTGTTTGCTTCTGAACCGGATTGAACGGAGTCTGTTCGACACGGTCCGTATCGAATCGTTGGTATTCGACACGGTACTGATTATTTATTTTTATAGAAAAATTATTAAAATTTGTTATTAGGCTGATATGGCTCGTATAAAATCTCGAAGTCGCAGCAAAATTGTGTTGTCACCTGAGAACATTCACGATGTTCAGGGAAGGAGTGAGTGAAATGAGCAAAATGAGCCCTCAGGCGCGGGCCCATCTAATTTATCTTCTCCAAATCATTCTACCATGAGGCTTGGTGGTATCAGTGCTGGCACTCGGGTGCCCATAGTGAGCGATTTTGAACGCAACGAGAATGTTGACACGCGGAGAGTGGTGTAACACCTACCGTTACTGGTGGACGGATAAAAGTCGGGACTAATCGTCAAATCCGAAAATGAAAGATATCGATTCTGAAGACGAGAGAATTGCCACTAACTTGGCCAGATTTAATGCAGCGAACCCTACCTTCAGACAAAAGCGAAGTGCAGAGGAAGCGAGCTCCTCCCGCTCATTTGATGAGGATTGGTATACTTCTGCTAAAAGAAAATTAGCGGAGGAAGAATCCGCTCGCGACGCTCAGGAATTCTGCCGCCTCCCCCCAATACGACCTCGACCTTCGGGGAATCCGAGACCTGCCCCTCCTGGAAGTCTTATTAATTACGATTTTCTCAATGATGAGAATTCAGAATCATTAAGTGCCACATTGGGTGGATATAGACTGAGAGAGGAGCAAGCTGGAGAGATAATGCAGAGTTTATGGCCTCAGTTGGATCGTCGAACCGTAATAAATCGGTTGGGGTATCAGGATTTAGCGCGCTTCGGGCGCTTATTCTTTGCTGCTGTCATCTTAGCAGTATATCGACTATGCAAGGATTATAGCGGGTTAGCCGAGGTGCAGAACCAACATAATAGTGTTGTCGATAATCTTCACACTACTATTCATAATGGGAATTATAGTCGCCAAAACGCGCTGAAACGTGCTAAAGAGGTGGAAGCAAAAGCATCGAAAGCTACCCGCAACAGACATGATGCCGAAGTTAAGGCTAAGAAAACAGAAGAGGACGCCGAGGCTATGTGTGCTGAAATTATTGACATAAAAAAGGATAATGAATCCCTGAAACGGAAAAACTGTTCTCTTCAGGCTTCAAATACGGATGCTGAAAATGCCATTTCCAATTTGCGTCGTCGAATCCAGTATTTCGAATCGGAAGATTACAAATGTGCAATCGTTCGAGATTTTACGCAAAGTAACGTATATAAATTTTTGGAACTACTCCGCGGTTCTGCTGATATGAAATACGGAATGGAAGTCGGTGTTGGTCAAGTTGGACATCTTGGATATCTCGGAGATGGTTTCCGGAAGGATATGCTAGATGCAACGCGTAACTCTAAAATGTAGATCCCAGAGTGTAGCAGTGATGATGATAACGACGATTTACATACTCCTAAGCCTGGTGATCCATTTTATGTTGTGTGGCGCGACCGTAAAAAAGCGAATGTGAGCGGTTCAGGTTCCGTAAAATCAAGCTCACCTCAATCCCATAAGGGAAAAGAGAAAACCAGTCCTAGCGCAACTATGGAGGATTCAGAGAGTATCAGAAAAGCTCTTCACGATGCTTTTGGTTCAAGCGATGATGACTCAAAATTATCTCTGAGAACTTCTAGGTCTACAATCTTCCTCCACAGTCCTCCAAAGAGAACGGGTTTTGAAAATGTTCCCCCTGCAGTCTTGGATAAAAGAAGTAGGGCATTAAACGCACATAAGACTTCTGGTCCTAAAGGAGTTTTACCAGGAGGAACGCGTTCTACTCCAGTTGACAAGGTTTCTGTGCTGGCCAGTAGTGTACCTGATCCATCATTAAGTGCACAAAATCTTATTTCTCCTAGTAGATATCAACTTCATGATCCTTCTGAAAGAACTGAAGTTGTTTTGCCTGATAATTGGGCACAAGAGAATGAATTGATTCTCACAGAGGATCAAATTCAAAGCAACTGTGCTAACTTTTCGCGTTCGGTGGGTGTGGTTTTTCTTCCGGAGTCCCCCCATTCATCGAATGAGTAGTGATATCTTGCTAAACTGAATTTTGGATATCAGGCCTTTTATTATGTATAGAGTCTTGTAACTTTAATCAATTGATGTGTAATGAGAACGACTCAACCGTTTAACATTAGCTATGTAATTTAGGTTTACTCCCATATTGCTTATTTGCAATTATTTCCAAACACAACATTTAATTTATTTGTTTGTTGTTGAGTGAATATTTTTCTGATGTTTAATAATGGTGTTTGATGTCATGGTGCATGTCTAACACTATGACTTTACTTGCCATGAAAAATATGAGCACTTTAGGCTGTTATTATTATCTTTAGGGCATTCATATTTTACTTGAGAGATCAGATCCTTTTATGTCGCTATTTTGGTATGCGGGGATGAATCACGTTGGGCTTCTTGTCCCTTCGTCTTGTTTTTACTTCTGGCATGCGGGGGTGGACCACTTTCGGCCTTCTTACCCCTCCGTCATGTTCTACCTTTTGGCATGCGGGGGTGGACCGCTTTGGGCCTTCTTACCCCTCCGTCATGTTCTTCCTTCTGGCATGCGGGGGTGGACCGCTTTGGGCATTCTTACCCCTCCGTCATGTTCTTCCTTCTGGCATGCGGGGTGGACCGCTTTGGGCATTCTTACCCCTCCGTCATGTTCTTCTCTGTATCATTCAACGAATAAAAATTTGCAGTTAATAATTTTTGAAAAATCAATACAAATTAAAGTGTAAGAAACATATATTTAATGAAATTTCTTCAATTTATGCGTAATAACGCCTGAGATGTTGCACATTCCATGGGCGTTTTTGTTGAACTCCTCTTAGAGTCTCCAAATAATAATATCCTCGTGAACTTGCTCGTGTGACTCTAAACGGCCCTTCCCATTTTGGTTCAAGCTTTCTGATATGTTGTTTAGCTGCAATGCTCCTAAGAGCCAAATCTCCTACTTCAAAATTTTTGAATTGAACTCTCTTATCATAGCTTTTGGCCATTGCAGCTTTATAAGCAACAGTACGCTGATAAACATCCTCTCTTGTGGATCCTATCATATCCAGATCCATCTGTCGCAACCGGGCCGATTGTTCTGGATCATAGTCAGTAATTCTGCGCGTTGGCATACCTATTTCCGCAGGCAATACAGCTTCAGTGCCATAAACAAGAAGGAATGGGGTTTCCCATGTGGATGTCCTCAGAGTCGTTCTATATGCCCACAATATTCCTTGAAGCTCTGCTGGCCATGTTTTTCCTGTGGCTCTGACTCTCCTTTCAAGATAATCCTTCAATGTTTTGTTAGTGGATTCTGTTTGGCCATTGGATTGTGGGTGATATATTGACGTGAGATTGTGCGATATCTTTAATTCCCCAAACCATGATTTAATCTGCTTCCCAGTAAATTGCGTGCCGTTATCACACACAATGGATCTCGGTATGCCGAATCGGCATATAATGTACTTCCAAATAAACTCGATCATATTATTCTCCGTGATCGACGTTATAGCTTCTGCCTCAACCCATTTAGTATAATACTCAATTGCTACTATTAAATACCGGTTTTGACCTTTGGCAGGTGGAAACAGACCCACAATATCAATTCCCCACTGATCAAACGGACATGCCACGTCGATGGGTTGCAGTTGACGTGCCGGTCTATGAATGAGGCGAGCATGGTATTGGCAACTGTCACATTTTCTTGAATAAGCTGTTGCATCTTTACGTAGCGTTGGCCAATAATATCCTTGACGCAATATTCGTTGAGCTAATGCTCGTCCCCCGGAATGATTTCCGCAGCAACCTGCGTGGATCTCTTCCATGACATATTCAGCTTGAGTAGGAGTCAAACATCTTAACAATGGTCCTTCGAAAGATCTTTTATATAACTCTCCATTACTGATAGTAAATCTGTAAGCCTTGTAACGCATTCTGCGTTGAGCATTCAGATCCGCTGGTAAAATGCCCTGTTGAAGATAGATCATAATTTCATCCTTCCAAGACGGGTCCTCTTGTATTGTCATTATAAATTCCACTCTGACTTCTGTGGTAATATATTTTGATATCCCAATCGAAGGTTTATCAGCGACCATAAGTGTGATTCGTTTCTCTGCCAAAATCTCTGAAGAACTTGCAAATTTAGAAAGCGCGTCTGCTTTTGCATTGTCGTCCCTAGGGACTTGAGTTATATCAAAAAATTTGAAGCTCTTTGCCAACTCTTTAACCTTAGCAGCATACAGCTTCATAGTTTCCTCACGTGTCTCATATCTTTCCGAGAAATGATTTGCCACCAAGAGCGAATCGGTAAACACGTCTAGATGTTCGATGTTGAGTCCGAGTGCCATTTTGATCCCTGCAATTATTGCTTCGTATTCAGCTTCGTTATTCGTTACCATGTAATACAGGCTGATAGCAAATTCAAATTCCCTCCGCTCTGGGGACAAAAAATGTATTCCAATTCCCCCTCCGTGAGTTGTGGCAGACCCATCTGTGTGTAATATCCATGTCGATGTTGCTCTACTGGTGCCCACTTGATTGGATATAGAAAAAATATAGCTTGCGGTCTCAACTACACTGTTTCCGAGAGTTTCGGCCGTGAAATCTGCTAAAGCTTGTGCTTTGATTGCAACCCGTGGCTTAAACTCCAATCCGAACTCACTAAGTTCAATTGCCCATTTCACCAATCTGCCTGATGTTTCTGGCTTTGCCAATACTTGCTTTAATGGTTTATCTGTTACCACCGTAATTGGGTGAGATTGAAAATACGGTTTTAACTTCCGAGTTGTAACAACAATTGCTAACGCAAATAACTCTATTTCCAAGTAATTTCTCTCTGCCCCTGCAGTACTCTGCTCACATAATGTATGGGTAATTGTTGAGCTCCTTTTTGCTTGAGCAGTACCGTACTGATTGCATTTGCAGATACTGCCAAATAGAGATACAACATTTCATTCTCCTCCGGTTTTGCTAATAATGGCGGGCTTACCAAATAATTCTTCATTTTTCTAAAAGCTTCTTCACATTCCGGCGTCCAAATAAAATCTTTGTTCCGCTTCATCACCTTAAAGAAAGGGAGATTCTTTTCGGCAGATGTTGATATAAATCTCCCCAAGGCCGTCAAACGGCCCACCAAACATTGTACATCCTTCACCGTCCTTGGTGAGGGTAAGTCCAGTACTACTTTTATTTTATCAGGATTGACCTCGATTCCTCTCTCGTTCACCACATATCCTAGAAACTTCCCAGCCGTTACTCAAAAGTGCATTTTTTTAGGATTTAATTTCATTCCATATGTCCTCATTATGTTGAATGCCTCATCCAGATATTGCACATGTTCATCAGCTTTGAGGCTCTTTACAAGCATATCGTCAATATATACTTCCATCGATTTCCCAATCTGATGATAAAACATTTTAGCCACCAGCCTCTGAAATGTTGCTCCCGCATTCTTCAATCCGAATGGCATTACCCTATAACAATACACTCCGGTATCAGTTACAAATGCCGTTTTACTCTGATCTTGCACTGCCATGAAGATTTGATGAAAACCACTCTTTGCATCCATCATACTCAACAATGCACATCCTGCTGTAGAATCCACAAGTAGATCTATCTGCGGCAGAGGAAAATGATCTCTCGGGCAATGCTTGTTTAAATCAGTATAGTCCACACACATTCTCCATGTAGCTTCTTTTTTTAAAACCAACACAATATTGCTCAACCATTCTGAGAACCTTATAGCATAGATATGCCGAGTTGCTAAGAGTTCTTGCACCTCTTTTTCAGCTGCTTCATTCTTTTCCTTGCTGAAATTTCGCTTCTTCTGTCGTATCGATTTTGCACTTTTGTCTACATTCAGATGATGTACAATAATTCTTGAGTCTATCCCGAGAAGGTCAGAATCGGACCATGCAAATATATCTGAATTACGGCGAAGACAATCTACCAACGCAGCCTCTATCATCCAATCCATCTCTGCTCCAATCTTGATTACTTTCTCAGAACTTTCTTTGAAAAGCTGTACGATTTTGAATCCTCCTAAAGGTTCCATCTTACATTCTTGCCATTGCTTCAACAACTGACTTTCTATTTTATCTTGCCCATGTTCTTTAGGCCCAATCCTATCTTGACTCAGATCTGTCTTTGTTTTGATCTTTTTCTCCGTTTGCTGTTTTTCAACCACATTCATGCGCCTTTTATTTGTCATCCTAGCTGCCCTATCTAAAAACAGTGTTTACGGTGTTCCCACAGACGGCGTCAATATTTTGGTCTTATTTCGTCACCGTAATAGAACACAGTAAAACAGTACAATGGGAATATAAATAACCAAAATAATGTTAATCCAATAAAATTAACCGGATTAACTTTGTCCGAAACACCTACTATCTATTACAGATCTTACACTGATTTGAACTATACAGATAACATTAACTATTTAGCGCATCGAATTGTGGTTGTTCGATGTGCACCTCGAATGGTGCTGGTTCGATGCTGAGCTGATTCGATATGGCCTTGATAATACACTGGATCGTATCGAATTATGGAACGTCTCGAATTATGGAGCGTATCGAATAGTGAGATTCGATGCGATCAGGTTGGGACTCAAGTTCGATCTGCCTCTGAATGCTCAAAACCGCCATATATATAGCAACCTTGCTATGTGGGGCCCGAAGACAGCTGTAAAATACGCATCGAATCATACCGATTCGATGCGCGCATCGAATAGGGAGTGTTCGATGCGCTGAAGGTATCGAATTGGGCCAATTCGATACGATTATGGGCCGGCCCAATCCCTATTGCTGGGCCAGTCCTAAAATACCCCCATCACTGGTTAAGGGCACTAAGAGCGTCAGCGGGCCGGTTTGTCAAAAATATCAACTGTGTATGTTTCTTTTCCGGTGTGGTTTAGACTGGTAATTTGGCTGACTGAATTAATCGTAATAGTAGTAGATTCTGTTAAGATATTTTTATGTTATATCTATTTATCTGAATTATGAGACTATAACAGAGAACTTCAATTTTCATTCAGGATTAAGACGACATTATCATGGGAAGAGAAAGCTAAGTATTTCAGTTCAAACTATGTGTTGTATTATTGATGGCAAAGAAATTAATATTGAGCTACAAAAACTAAGAAGTTCATGAGATTGAAAGATTTTGTGTCTACTTCTAAGAACTTCATTTTATTCCTTGTTTTAAGCTATTAACATTTTTTCTGCAGGAGTTTCTTAGGCCTAAGATTCCTTCAAAAATTTCCTCTTCTAATTTATTCCATTGAGTAAAATGCAAAAAACTACCCTGTGTTATTTCTAATTGGCAAAAAAACCTCTGTGTTATTTTTATTAGCAAAACCCCCCTGTGTTTTTTCAACCTTAGCACACCGCCCCTACTCAGATTTAATAGTTGACCGCTCGCGAAAGGACTATTCTGCCCCTTTCTTAATTACCTCAAAATTAAACCCCACAAGGGTAAAATAGTCTCAAAAAACTTTAAAAAGACGAAATTGGGTAAATAGCAAAAACCACCCATGTGTTATCTTTAATTGGCAAAAAAACCCCTGTGTTATTTCAAAATTAACCAAAAAACCCCCTACTACACTGAATTAATTCGCACATACTGATATTGATCTCAAAATATGATTTTTATTGTATGTCTTTGATACATATGGAACTAATAATGTTCAAATTAAATTGTATGCATATTTTTGTTTATTAATTTTGAAGAAAACCTTAGTTTTTAGATCTGTAAAAATATAATTACGGTACCGACTAATTTTATTATGTATTTATACAATTTTAAAAAAATTTAAAAAATTTATAACACGATGCATAATATTTATTGTAACAAGTATATGTTTATTATAAAATTGTAATACTTATAAATCCTTAATTATTGGTACTGTCATTATAAAATATGTCATGAAGGGGGTTTTTGCTAATTTATGAATAACACAGGGGGGTTTCTGCCAATTAAAATAACACAAGGGGTTATTTGCCAATTAGAGATAACACAGGGGTAGTTTTTGCTAATAGCTCTGCCGAAATTTAAAGTTCAAGTCGCAATTCAGGCGCGTGACTTACAAAATTGTACGATAGGGAGTTTTTCGCCTTTGACCAAATAACACAGGGGGGTTTTTGCTAATAAAAATAACATAGGGGTCTTTTTGCCAATTAGAAATAACACATGGTAGTTTTTTGCATTTTACTCTTATTCCACTACAAGAAAAAGGGGTCATTACCTACCGCAAATTACCCACCGCAATTCCGTAGTTAGTCATTAGCTACGGAATTTCCGTAGCTAATGCGTATACCTACCGAATTTCCGTAGGTAACAATATTACTGACAACAATTCGGTGAGCAATATTTCTCACGACGGAAATTCCGTCGATAGTTCGGTAGGTAATTATCGGTAGCTACGGAAAATCCGTAGGCCCATATTAGTAGCTACCGAATTTCCGTAACCAAACTTTAGGGCATCGATGGGCCACAACTGGGCCGCAACTGGGCCACACTCCTTACGGGAAATCCGTAGCTACTTAGTGAAGTACCTACCGATTTTCCGTAGGGAGGGGCTGTGGTATATAAATAAAAAAAAACCTAACTAAAACCCTAGCCCACACACGACTCCATCAGTCGCCCCACCGCTATTGGCGACACAATTCCGTCGCCACCAACCCCACGTCGCCTTCCCTCACCGCCGTCAACCCACCGACCGTAAGTTCCCGTTTCTCTTCGTGGAAAAAAGTGATACAAAATTGAAAGAAGTAAGAAAAAAACGTACATAGAACAAGTGTGGGAGTGGAAGGATGATTTCTCAAATGGGGAGAGAATGTGTATTTATAGGGGAAAATCAAACATTACCTACCGCAATGCGGTAGGTAATTTTAACGGTAACTTCTATTACCTACGGACTGGCGGTAGGTAATAACAATGGTAACATTTATTAGCAACGGAAAAGCGGTAGGTAATATTTCTTACCGTTGACATTAGCTACCGATATTCCGTAGCTAACCTATCTTCCCGTTGACATTACCTACCGAAAGACCGTAGCTAATCATTTGAAAATTCGAGTAAACCCTTTACCCAAACCCTAACAGTACCTACCAAATATCGGTAGCTAATTTATACCCTAACAGTAGCTACCGATAGTCCGTAGCTATTGGATACATTAGCTACCGAATATCAGTAGCTACTAATATTCAAATGCTTAAATTGTGATTTTTTAACGATTATTTTAAATGTAACTGATTGTTTCTTGTCAATTACATCAATAACAAGTTATAATTAACTAAATAAACATAAAATGATGATTTCATTGCACAATCAAATGACAATACTAATGTCGGTTCAAAACAACAATGATACCTAATGTCGTTTTGTTTGGCAATAGTATATATATGTATCTATCTCCCAATAGAACGTTAAATAAAGAATGTAACTTCACATCATAAGCAATCATCACATTTCATCGATACATCATTCAACACGTCACAACGATATTTCAATCACATACGCACGAGACATGATTAAGTGTAGAGGTAAAACTAATATATACGTCACACAACAATTGAACAATCGTAATAACAACTCAATTACTATCAAATAAGTTATTTATTACTTATTATTGGTAATATTACTAAACTGAAAACATAAAGAAATCAAAATCACACAAAGAAATATACAAAATAGAAAAAATTGAACATTACCTACGGCAAAACGGTAGCTACTAATATTCAACGGACATTACCTACCAATATTCGGTAGCTACTAATATTCAACAGTTATTAGCTACCGTATGTCGGTAGCTACTAATGTTCAACGGACATTACCTACCGAAAGTCGGTAGCAACTAATATTCATCCTGATAGAACCCAGAAAATTGACAATTAGCTACCGATATTCGGTAGCTAATTTTTGAAAATTTGGGCGGCCATGTGCGGGAAATTTAAATTTTCTGAAAATTCAAATTTTTTGGCTATTACCTACCGATTTTCGGTAGCAAAACGTCGAAAATTTGGGCGGCCCAGAGCGGGAAATTCAAAATTTCCGAAAATTCAAAATTTTCAATCTCATATTATAAATACCCCTCAATTCTTCAATCTACAAAATAATCCAAACACTTCTCCAATCTAAAAACTATTCTTACCATTTCTTTATTTACAATCATCCCAACACTCTCTTCAAATCATAAAAAATCCTCACTTCTCCAATCTTAAAAACTCTCTTTTTTCCTTTATTTCTTAGTTTCTCATTTATCAACACTCTCTTCAAATCTTCACCATGTGTCTCATTTCTCAACACTCTCTTCAAAATGTTTCTAGTTTCCCAACACTCTCTTTTTTCCTTTTTTATTTGACTATCAATATTTATTTAAGACTTTCTTCTTTTATTTAAATGCTTGATAGTGGTAAATTAACAAATCAATATGTATTTTCGTATTTTCGTGAAACAATAAACCAATAAAATTCCGGAAAATTTCCGATTTTTTTTTAAAATCTGTAAATATTATTACCTACCGCAGAACGGTAGCTAATAATATTCATGGCTTTAAATATTATTAGCTACCAATTTTTGGTAGCTAAAAGTATGAATATTAGTAGCTACCGAAATTCGGTAGGTACTAACATTCATAAAATTTTGCTACCGATTTTTGGTAGCTACTAATATTCATACTATTAGCTACCAAGATTCGGTAGGAAATGCGGGTTAAAATTGTCAAGCTAAATTGGCATGTTAGTGACAGAATTGCGGTAGCTAATTCCACAGTAGCTACCGAAACTCGGTAGGTAATGTTCAAAGTTGTGGCGACGGAAGTGCCGACGAATGTTCGGTTACGAGTGGGAGCGACGGAGAATTCGGTAGGGAATGTTATTATTACCTACCGAATTTCGGTAGCGAGTCATTAGCGACGCGATTAGTAGCTACCGAAATTTACCTACGGAATATCGGTAGGTAATGATCATTACCTACCGCATTTGGGTCTTTAGCTACCGAAAACGCGGTAGGTAAAGACCCCTTTTTCTTGTAGTGTTCCATTACTTTCATTAATACATAAAACCAATAAGAAGACTCAAAAGTTGCTGTATTCATTTTAACCATCTTTGAGTGAAGCTGCCTAAACCATTGAGAGCTTTTAGTTTTATCAGAAGCTGCTCTCTCTCAGTCTCCCCCTCTGCATATTTCAGGCTTACTTCAAGGTGGCGTTCACGAAGTTCTTGCAGTTCTTCCTCAAGCAACGCTATTTTTTGCTCGTTTTTGGCACTGTCAGTGACTTGACTTGATTTTGGTTTTTCAGAAACAATTTGTTGTACCCTGCAAGACAGCAAGACAAATAGCAGAGTTGATTTACATGGACGTAAAACAACCGGACAATGGAATACGATTATGCGTTTTTGAAAGCTGCATAAGAATAGAGGAACGTCATCTTATATGCGTGCAATATGTATCTCTAGAACTGCACTGACAAGAATTTATCAGATACTTCATTCTTATGCATATAAATTAAGATACGGAATGAGCATATGTCAGACAACAGAGTTTACAAGAACTTAATAAATATTTCACTCCTAATAAAACTTAAGATACAGAGTGAGAATATTTTATAACATATGCATGGGAGGTCAACGTAGATGTGATTAACTTACGTCTGAAGCTGCAATTTATACAATTCATAGGCCTCCAAAGTCTTGACAAGTTCCTTTTCAAGAACTTGAATCCTGGACGCACAGTCCATTTCGGGGTCTTTAGACATTCGGCAACAATTGTCTTGTTTGTTGAAAACCTGAATTATGAAGGAAGCTGAATAATCTAATCTCAATAATATTTGTATCTTTAGATTAACATGTGAGATACTTAGAAGGATGAATGTCGATAACATCTCCTGATGTTTAAGCCAAATTACATTGGCAAATGAAAAAAAAATAGTAACTGACCTGTGGTGGCTGTTGCTTGAAGTGAAATTGCTTCAGTTCCTCTAGGTTGTACTTTCCACTGTAGCTCCTCTCTTGCCTCCTTGAGATGTTTTACCTTTTCCTGAAGTTCAGTATTTTCTCTTTTAAACTGATTCAGTTCGTTTTTCGTTTCAGAACCACGCAAACATAATGCTTCTCTCGCTATTAAATCTCCTTCCATCCTCAGGATTTTCTCCTCCAGTGCAATATTTTTACGTTGTAAATTCTCTCTGTCTATCGGATTTTTCTGCAAGCCGGAAATTTTGTGAAACATTGAATCTCTGTTGGATTTAAGAACTTGTAATCATCCGAGACAGAATTGAACAAAGTTTCTAAGCTTTGATATCGAGTCTCCATTTCTTTGAGTGACAGTCTAAGAGATAATACTTCATTTTGCAGCTCAGGTACTTTCTCAACTTGCATTTGCAGGATGGAATTGTCCTCTGCTAATCTAAGCCTTTCAACTTCAGAAAGTCTCAAATTTAGTTCCAGTTCATCAATGACGTCTTTGCGTTTTTCTTCATTGTTCATAATATTTGCAGATAATTTCAGAAGCTTTTCCTCCTCTGCGGTTTTTCCGGTGCCAATGTTTCCGTCTTTTATGAAAGAATATTGTACTTCTAGTGTTTCAATATTTTCCAAACAATTGCATAGAGAATCTTGGAATCCTCTCACTTGTGCTTCCAACAGAATACAACGATCTTGCAACTTCGAGTTTTGTTCCCTGAACTCCCCACTGAATTTTTGCTGCGACTCATATTCTTCAATAAGACTTTCAGTCGTCGCATGCGGTCTTATATTAACTTTGCTTAGATTAAGACACTCTTCCTGAGCTTCAGACCACATCTTTTGCATGTTGGAGAACTTGTGATTCATATGAAGCTTTTGTAACTCAATTCCTTCTTCCAATCTCACGATTTCACTCTGGAAAGTCGTAACTTGAAATTCCGTTTGCTGCAACTCCAAACGGCTAGATTCCCTCGTTTCATCTAGGTATCGTAATTACTCCAACCCATATTCTTTGAGATAAATAATCATTCTCTTCCTCATGGTCAGAAAAGTGTTTCATCAACTCAGTTTGTTCAGCTTGCTTTTGTCGTGTAAGCTCCTTACATTTCTGTCTCGAGTCCCTGGACCATTTTCTTTAAGCTCATTACTTCTTTGCTCAAATCTAAATGGCCTCTAATGTTGTGTAAGTTCTCACTATCTAGAGCTATTGATAATGCATCTTCCAGCTTCGCTATTTCTCGCTCTTTTGCAGCGAATCTACTGATAAGCTCCACTTCGCACTCCTTCAGAAATTGATTCTTGAGATCTTGCTCTATCTCTGTAACGAAGATTTTGCCCTCAAGTGTACTCTCCAGGTACAAAATGCCACTCCCCAGATTCATCATTTCAAGCGCTATGCTGTAATTGTTTACTTGTGAAACTTCATCATCAAGATTGGTGGTAGAATTATCTCCATGTTCTGATTTCAGGACGGAAACCTAAGGCTTTCGATCTCCATTTTCTGCTTATCTATTGGCCCCTCCATATCCTGAAGAATTGAAATTAGCTCAATGTTTGATTCTTGAGTTTTGTTAAGTTGTAAAGACAAACTTTCACTCAACTCTTCTGGAACCTTAGCTCATCCTCCAATTCTTTCTGCATATCGCTCCTCGTTTGTCCATGGACCCCAAAGTTTGCACTGCCATTCTGTTTCATTGACTCCTTCTCCAAGAGATATTTCATCTGTTGGATGTCTTGAGGCAATTTTTGACACTCTAAGCGTGACTTTGCATGTTCAACATTTAGAGTTTCAATGTCAACCTCTAACTTCCTCGCATTTTGTTCCCACATTCTTGCTTCCGCTTTGATCAGTTCTTGAACTGTAACATCGTTAGCTTCCTTAAACGTATTTGAGGAACCACAATCTCGCTGCAATGATAAGGCAGTGGATTGCCATAACTTTCTGAATTCTTCTATTTGAGATTGGGGAATCTAAAGTAGAATAAGAGCAAGCTGATGCATTATCATGAGAGTCAACTGAGTCTTGTCTGACAATAGCTTTGTTTGAACCGTTCAGGTTACTATGAGAGGAAAAACTTTGTGTTCCAATGGAATCATCAATGGAATCAAAGTTGAAAGCGGCAAAAATCTGTTTGATCCATTAACTTGTCACCCTCACCAATTTGGTCTCTTAATTAGTCGCTCCACAAATTTCGTCCCTGAAACCCAAAAGTTTACATCAATTTAGTTCTTTTTTGCCCGGATTCTCAAAATTGGCCGGAAAATGCTGACATGGACTCGGTCGACCAATTTCCTTCAATTTTGACCAAAAAATTTATTTTTTTATTTTATTTTGACATATAGACATGCCTACTCAATAAAAAAAAAGTTTGTTAAAAATGTGATAAAAATAATAGAAATATCTCTAATAAATGTTCATAGTATATGTAATCAAAAAATTAAAAATAAATCTTTAAATAATTATTGACATATATGTTTTATTTCTAATGTATATATTTAACTCTATTAATACATTATTTAAATGATTAAAAGTTATTGAAGTAAAATTACACAAATCTAGCTTTTGCAATCATTATGTAAATTTCAAAGATTCTTTCTTATTATATTTTTTATTGCAGATTATATAATATGAGGCTTGATTAGGATCATAAACCCCACAAATCACAATAACGTCTATTAGTAAGTTACTCAGGCTAATTGATGTTATTTAATTTCTGTCATAGCAGATAGCCTTCACTATAAATACACCATATCTTCCTTTAGTATTTTCAAATCACAATGGAGTATTTATAGGGTGCATGAATAATGTAAACTGGATAAAAATATATACAAAGGTGTTCCAAAAACAAAAGGAAATCAAGATACAAAGGAAATTATGCTATCCACTACAAGAAAAATGGGTCAATAGGGACCTAAAATTAGGTCCCTATTGACCCCCCAGGGGTCCCTGAAGGTCAATAGGGACCTACTGTAGGTCGTTATTGGTTGGTCCCTATTGACCTCGGTCGCTTGCCATCAGGGACCTACATTAGGTCCCTATTGACTCCAAAATTATAGCGACCTAACTCTGGTCCCTATTATTTTTTGTCAATAGGGACCAAACTGCGGTCTCTATTACTATTATTAGGGACCTAACTGCGGTCCCTAATAATAATAATAGAGTATCTATGAATATTATTAGGGACCGCAACTAGGTCCCTACTAATATTCATAAATACTCTATGAATATTAGTAGGGACCTAGCTCCGGTCCCTAATAATAGTTATAGGGACCTAACTTCGGTCCCTACTAATATTCATAGAACTCTATGAATATTAGTAGGGACCTAACTGCGGTCACTAATAGTCTGCGAGGAAAATAAAAAAAACAATAATATTCCGAAATATTATTGTTTTTTTTTTGTAAAAATATGATTATAACAAGATCAAAACAATAAAATAATGAAGAAAAAGTTAATATAATGACATGAAAGTGTTCATGAATGTAAAACAATGAATGAAATATGATTAATAATAGAAAACAAAACATGAATGAAAACAAAAAGATGAATGAATATAAAAAACAAATGAAATAAAAGAAAGTGTAGATCCAAAATAAGAGAAATGGAAGAAAATAAACTATAGATCCAAAATAATAGAAGAGTAAGAAAAGAAAGTGTAGATCCAAAATAATAGAAAAGTAAGAAAAAAAAAATTTAGATGCAAAATAATAGAAAGGAAAGATTGTGTGGATGAATTGTTTTTTGTGTTAGTTGATTTTTGTTTTGGATTTGTGTTGTTAAAAAAGAAAAATTTTGTGTTGGGTGATTTTTGGAGAAATGATAAGTGATTTTGTGTTGAAAAAGAAGATAGTGTTTTTGTGTTGGTGTTTTTTGGAGATTAATGAAATTTTAGGTGTAAGAGTGGTGAGTATATATAGAGGAGAGGGTGAAATTTTGAAATTTTCGTAAAATTCAAATTTCCCCCTCTATCCCGCCTAAATTTTTTGCCAAAATTTCAAATTTTTGGACTTTTGTGACCTAACTGCGGTCCCTAATTTCTAATAGGGACCGGACTTAGGTCACTAGTTTTAACTGGGGACCGTTAGGGACCTAAGTTTGGTCCCTACTAATATTCATCCTTGAAATTTGATTTTTTTTATTGATGTTCGTGTGTTTGTGAATCCTATAATGCGTCGTTGTATTTATTGTTATTTTAACTATTACAATTGTAATTGGTAACTAAACAAACAATGATTCACCTCAAATCATCATAAATTAACAATTTCAAAGTATGAATATTAGTAGGGACCTAAAGTAGGTCCCTGATGACTCAATAGGGACCTACATTCGGTCCCTGATGGGACAATAGGGACCTAAATTAGGTCCCTGATGAATCAATAGGGACCTAAATTAGGTCCCTGCTAATATTCATACTTTGAAATCGCTAATTTATGATTTGATCTAGCTAAGTTAGTGGTTTTTAGCAACAACTTCATTACTAAATGTGAAAAGAAGTAATTAATGGTTAAGAACAAGTGATTTAGTTATTCAATGTGATGGAGTGATTAGTTATTAGATATTGAATGTGATATTTGTCATTGAATAAACTAGTAAATGAATCTTCAAAACGGACCGTTCCCTATACGTAATGTTTGGATTTACAATGCGTCGTTGTATTTATTGTTATTTTAACTATTACAATTGTAATTGGTAACTAAACAAACAACGATTCACCTCAAATCATCATAAATTAACAATTTCAAAGTATGAATATTAGTAGGGACCTAAATTAGGTCCCTGATGACTCAATAGGGACCTACATTCGGTCCCTGATGGGACAATCGGGACCTAAATTAGGTCCCTGATGAATCAATAGGGACCTAAATTAGGTCCCTACTAATATTCATACTTTGAAATCGCTAATTTATGATTTGATCTAGCTAAGTTAGTGATTTTTAGCAACAACTTCATTACTAAATGTGAAAAGAAGTAATTAATGGTTAAGAACAAGTGATTTAGTTATTCAATGTGATGGAGTGATTAGTTATTAGATATTGAATGTGATATTTGTCATTGAATAAACTAGTAAATGAATCTTCAAAACGGACCGTTCCCTATACGTAATGTTTGGATTTACAATGCGTCGTTGTATTTATTGTTATTTTAACTATTACAATTGTAATTGGTAACTAAACAAACAACGATTCATCTCAAATCATCATAAATTAACAATTTCAAAGTATGAATATTAGTAGGGACCTAAAGTAGGTCCCTGATGACTCAATAGGGACCTACATTCGGTCCCTGATGGGACAATAGGGACCTAAATTAGGTCCCTGATGAATCAATAGGGACCTAAATTAGGTCCCTACTAATATTCAAACTTTGAAATCGCTAATTTATGATTTGATCTAGCTAAGTTAGTGATTTTTAGCAACAACTTCATTACTAAATGTGAAAAGAAGTAATTAATGGTTAAGAACAAGTGATTTAGTTATTCAATGTGATGGAGTGATTAGTTATTAGATATTGAATGTGATATTTGTCATTGAATAAACTAGTAAATGAATCTTCAAAACGGACCGTTCCCTATACGTAATGTTTGGATTTACAATGCGTCGTTGTATTTATTGTTATTTTAACTATTACAATTGTAATTGGTAACTAAACAAACAACGATTCATCTCAAATCATCATAAATTAACAATTTCAAAGTATGAATATTAATAGGGACCTACATTCGGTCCCTGATGGGACAATAGGGACCTAAATTAGGTCCCTACTAATATTCAAACTTTGAAATCGCTAATTTATGATTTGATCTAGCTAAGTTAGTGATTTTTAGCAACAACTTCATTACTAAATGTGAAAATAAGTAATTAATGGTTAAGAACAAGTGATTTAGTTATTCAATGTGATGGAGTGATTAGTTATTAG
Organism: Linaria vulgaris; assembly: GCA_948329865.1. Classification (NCBI taxonomy): domain Eukaryota; kingdom Viridiplantae; phylum Streptophyta; class Magnoliopsida; order Lamiales; family Plantaginaceae; genus Linaria; species Linaria vulgaris. Next base: position 127,662,420 of record OX415249.1, on the reverse strand, counting down.
ATATTGAATGTGATATTTGTCATTGAATAAACTAGTAAATGAATCTTCAAAACGGACCGTTCCCTATACGTAATGTTTGGATTTACAATGTGTCGTTGTATTTATTGTTATTTTAACTATTACAATTGTAATTGGTAACTAAACAAACAATGATTCACCTTAAATCATCATAAATTAACAATTTCAAAGTATGAATATTAGTAGGGACCTAAATTAGGTCCCTGATGACTCAATAGGGACCTACATTCGGTCCCTGATGGGACAATAGGGACCTAAATTAGGTCCCTGATGAATCAATAGGGACCTAAATTAGGTCCCTACTAATATTCATACTTTGAAATCGCTAATTTATGATTTGATCTAGCTAAGTTAGTGGTTTTTAGCAACAACTTCATTACTAAATGTGAAAAGAAGTAATTAATGGTTAAGAACAAGTGATTTAGTTATTCAATGTGATGGAGTGATTAGTTATTAGATATTGAATGTGATATTTGTCATTGAATAAACTAGTAAATGAATCTTCCAAACGGACCGTTCCCTATACGTAATTAACTATATAAATTTAGAAGTGAAGAGTGGCCTAACAACCTGCAATATATTTGTCAAATATTAAAAAGAGAGAACTTATAGTGAGACTATAACTCGATCAAAGAAATATAATTATAATCATCCCAAAAAATTAGAAGGCGACATTCCTTTGCTTAATTCGGTCACAACCTGTATCAATTCATTTGTTTGACTATAGTCGGTAGCACTGCCATGCAAAGTCCAATACAACTAAGGACAAGAGCGGAGCCATGATTTTTCTGGTTCTCGGGCTGCAATTAACTTAAATAAAGTGTATATATATATAGAGAGAGAGATTTATACATATATTGAAATGTACCCAATAGAATGAAAAATATTTATCGTTTGGTACAAAGTAATAAAAAATACGTGTTAAATAAAGATGTTATTGAAGTTAAACTCTACAATTATATAGAAAAACTAAATTAATCAATAGCACTAGTAAACGCATTATGAGGAATATACATGCTTCTCCTTTAATTAAAATATATTATTTATAGAACTAGAAGAAGAAAACTATAATAGACATATAAAGGAGATTTAATTATCTTACTCTAAAGCCCCAACAAAATAATAAGTTTGATTTAAACGCACAAGACCATCATCTATAAGAAAGTAAAATTAAACAATAAATTTTAATATACTCCTTGTATATATTAATATAGTTGTGTACAACATGTTAAATATCTCAAGATTTGATGTTGAAGATGTGAGAGAAAGATGTGTGTTTTTTAAAAGTGTAAGTGAATTTAAAGATGGTTTTTCTTTTTACATTTATTGATGGATTTATGTCATGTGGAGATATTAGTTTTGTTAGTTATTTGGGCTCCTTAACAAAATTCTAACAAAAAAATAATTTTTTCTACCAAATTTTGAGCTCATGGCCTATGAAATGCAATGGTAACGCTATTACTGTTGCACCATGACCACAAATTGTCAGATCCTTGTCTAGCGGACTGTCAAGCGCTATGGGGTCAAGCCTTGGCGAGTTAGGATATCGAAAACGAGTTATGGCAGTTTCAGGAGATTTAAGCGTTTCGGAGTTCTCAGCCATCAGGGACGTTGCCTATTCGGTGGGGGAGGATTTCATGGGCGACCACACATTCGCATGATCCGGTGAGCAGGAGCCTTCGTTATCCAGCCAGCAGTCTGCGCCAGGCATGCAAGCAGACCAAATGACTCGTGCACGCATGCACAAGGACCATGCACTTTAGCTGACCGATCCAACAACCAGATTTCTAGGTTCGCTCCAGAATTTTTTCAACACTTATGCTCTATCGGGTAAATAGGTCAACTCTAGATTATTTATTGTATATAATAATGTTAAACTTCTCTAGAACATGGCTAGGTTTGGCCAACTCGTTTTTGTAAGAAAAGTGTAGAACTTTTCTTTAGCCTTTAAGGCTGTTAGATTAGATAGATATGGGCAATTCATTGAGCCCAAGTCCTTGTTTATATATTACTGGCTTTCACTTTTTTACACATCAAAAATAAAATTAAGCTCAATTACATAACTTTCAACAATATTTTTATCGCGTCTTTCACTAGATTTCTCTCTCTGAGACCCCCTAAGTATCGCGTCTTTCACTAAAAAAAACGCTTCTATGAACTAGGCCCATCAAAACCAGCCACACAACCACTGTGATGAGAAGGGTGCAACGTCAATACACAACCCAGTTTGTGCAGTACTTTAAGCGGGGCATCCTCACGCAGTAAATGAAGATCGACAATAGCAGTCTGTGAAATGTCAACCTGCCACAACTCAATTTGGTTAGAAGAAAAGGACATGAGTAATTGTTAGACATAAGAATACATAGTAAAGAGTCTCACCATGAACGATGGGGCGAAATGCATCAACAAAAGATCTTTCGTGACAAGGAAGATGCTTCCCATGAAGAAGGACACCCACATCTTGATATAGACCTGGTTTAGCGGCTCCAAATCTTTAATATTTATGCCCAATATGACAGTATCTTCCAACATGCTCATACACGCGAACCACACTATTGTGAGGATTCCACTCGTAAGACATAGGAAAATGTTGATATCGAGATTACGTTTGTAAGGGCCATCACGAACCCGACAAAGCTTGCTCATCAGAAAAGCCGCGAAGTGTGAACCAAGAATCAATAGTAAAATAACGTTGATCATCCGCATCACATATAGAAAGATGTTCTCCTCCTCAAGGTTGACTTCCTCAACTCCCATCCAGGGGGCATAAACAAAGATAAAACGCAAGAAAAATAATCAATTTGCCACTTAATGAAACACCTTCAATACAACAACAAAAGCACGAAGAAATATATTGAAAGAAATAGGGCATAGTTGTTTACTGTATATAGAAACTGACAATTTGGGATCATGTGATTAGAAAGTTATTCATGTCTTTTCCCCTAAACTAGGGTTGGGGAAGGGATGAGATCCCACGACGTGGGATTCAAAAACTCACTCATGTTCCCGTCCCTCCAATTGAAGGGATCCCTCGCCGAGGGATCCCTTGCCGAGGAATCCCTCACCAAGGGATCCCTGGAATCCTTCCGATTTCCAAATTGTAGTAAGTTACATTCTGAAAATTGGAGGGATTCCAGCGGGAATCCCTCAAATTTCCAGATTGTAGTACGTTGCAATCTGGAAATCGGAGGGATTCCGCGGGAACATTTCCCGTGGGTCGGTACGGTTAAGGGAATTTCCCTTACCCGTTCCCACCCCTACCCTAAACAGATGTCAGTTTTATATTTCTAATTCTTCATCATTAGCTCTTATTGGGATGTGAAAGTGCAAGTATTCTGGCAATGTTAGAGTAACATTAGATGGTAGAATCTGTTTTACAATCTTGTTTTGAATATCTTAATTATTATTTTGCCTTATTCACTTAACTAATCTAGTTCTACAGTTGTGATTGTCTTTGGTTATTATTCAGGAAACAAACTTGTCATAGGTTGATCGCTCAAAGTTTCCATAATGAGAAGTTTCCTTAATTAAAGTGAACCGCTCAACATATAAGGAAAGATGTGTTCGAGTGCAACTAGGAAACATCCAAGTTGAGTCCTGATTTGAAGAAGGAGTCTTTCCTTAGTTAGTTTACTAACAAAATAAACTATTATTCAAGAAGGACGGCAAGAACAAGGAAGAGGAGTTCGACAAGGAAACTAGAGGAATTACCAACCTTGTACAACACACCTTGAAGTCCAAGTCAAGAACCTATATATAGGTGTGAAGTACATCAAGACAAATATGAGACAAGAGCTAATAAATCCGAGAGATTAATTCACGAGTTGTTGAGTGTTATCTTGCTTTTGTAAAGTTTGTGAGTTGTTCAATTAGTTATAGGTTTAGAATTGAGAGAGCAATTCTTGTCTGCTTTGTTGAGTTCGAGCAATTCGAGAGTGAGGAGATTGAGAATTGTGAGAAACATATTTTGATAAACCCTTGTGGTATTTTGCCTACGGATCGGAAGTTAATATTAATATATTCACTTCTTAAATTCTGCGTTTGTTTATTTTCCGCTGCACCATTATTATGAACGTTGTTAAAGTAACATTGAGAAGTTAACAACGAACACGTATCAACCGATCCACAATTTCAATTGGTATCAGAGCCAAGCACCAACTTCATCGGTGTTTAGCGTTAATACGACAAGATGGACAACACCAACCCCAATACCAGCACATTGCCAGTGTTGGAAGGACCAAACAATTATGCATACTGGAAGATCAGACTCAGGGTCCACATCAAATCCATTGACCTGAGAGCATGGGAATCAGTACTAGAAGGCTACACCATTCCTTATTTGCCAAGAGATGAAGATGTTGATCTGGTACCTAATCCCAAAGGACAATGGACAACCAATGAGATTGCTCTCTACAACTTCAACGAAAAGGCTCTCAATGCTATCTTTAGCTGGGTAGGTAATCATATGTTTAAACTTATTCAAACCTGCACTACAGCTAAATCTGCATGGGATATTCTTGAACTACATTGTGAGGGAGATGTGGTTGTGAGGGACTCTAAACATAGGAAGTTGCTTCAAGATTTTGAAAAAATAGTGATGGGTGAAGATGAAAGCATTGATAGCTATTTTGAGAAGCTTCTTGATATTGCTAACCAGTGTAAAAACCTAGGATTTGTTATTTCTAATAAAACCATGGTGTACAAAGCTTTCAGATCCCTGTCCACTAAATTCATTGTCAAAATAATTGCTATGAATGAGTCTAGAGATCTTGCAAACATGGATTTTCAAACCTTAATGAACACTTTAAAAGAATTTGAACTAGAATTTCTAGGTAAGTCCAGTAAACAACTTGCTTTAGCCTTACTTGGAACTAGCTCAGATACTGTAGGAAGTGATGATGATGAGTATGAATTGATCTCCTCTAACTATGGAAACATTACCAAGAAATTTAGCAAATTAGGCTACAAAAATAAAGGTAAAAAAAAAAAAAGCAAACTGGTAATGCTAGCCCTGGTTATAAGAAGCTACCCCCAAAATTCATAAAGTACATGGCATCAAAGAGCACTCCTCAAGATGCTGAGAAATTGAAAAATGTCCAGTGTTATGAATGTAAAGTGTTTGGTCATTTTAAACATGAATGTGCCAACACCCTCCAAGTCAGAGGGAACTCTCATTGGGTTTGTGTAGATGATTTCGATGAAGCTGATTTCAACTCTGGGTCAAGTGCTAATGAACACTCAGAAGAAATCAACACTGCTGCGCTCTACACTCAGATTAACCCTATGGGTTTCGTAAGTTTTTCTTAATCAAATAATTCCTATGTTTCTCCTCATACTTGGTGGATTGATTATGGTGTTCATGTTTCAAATTCCATGCAGGGATTTCTTACGAACCAAACCACAAACCCAAGTGAAAACTTCTTATTCATGGGAAATCAAGATAAAGTCCCAGTTGAAGCTATTGGAACTTATCGTCTCATTTTAGATAGTGGATTTCAGTTAGATTTATTTCAAACTCTTTATGTTTCTTCTATTTCTCGTAATTTAGTTTCAGTAAGCAAACTTGATAGTTGTGGTTTTAAAGTTAATCATGGGGATGGTTTTTTTAATTTAATTTTGAATTCCGATTATGTTGGTTTTGGAATTCTAATTGATGGGCTTTATAGATTTAATCTTGCTACTCAATCTTCTGAAACTCATCTCACCCTGCATACTAATGGTGAAACAAAGCATAAGTCGTCTAAAAACAACTCTTATTTCTTGTGGCATAAAAGGCTGGGACATATTTCTAATGAAAGAATCAAAAGATTAGTAAAATATGAAATTCTTCCAACTCTTGATTTTACTAATCATGAGGTATGTGTTGATTGCATTAAGGGCAAGCAAACAAAACACACAAAGCTTCTTGAAATAATACATACAGCTATTTGTGGATCTTTTGACATTCCAACTTTTGGTGGTGAAAAGTATTTCATTACCTTTATTGATGATTTTTCACGTTATTGTTATCTCTATTTATTGCATGAAAAATCTCAGTCAGTGAATGTTGTACAATTATTCATTACTAAAGTCTAAAGGCAATTAAATAGAAAAGTGAAATCATAAGGTCAGATAGAGGTGGTGAATTTTATGGAAGGTATGATGAAACGGGACAACATCCTGGACCTTTTGCAAAACTTCTCCAAAATCTTGGAATTGTCGCTCAATATACTACACTTGGTTCTCCATGGCAAAATGGTGTAGCTGAAAGGCGAAATCGTACTTATATGGAAATGGTTAGGTCTATGATGAGTCATGCTAATTTACCAATATCCTTGTGGATGTATGCCTTAAGAACAACTGTATATATTTTAAACCGAGTTCCTAGAAAAGTAATTTCAAAGAGCCCTTTTGAACTATGGAAGGGCATGAAACCTAGTTTAAAACATCTTCAAATTTGGGGATGTTCAGCTGAAGCATGAATTTATAACCCACATGAAAAGAAATTAGACTTTAGAACGATTAGTGGTTTCTTTATTGGTTACCAAAAACGTCTAAAGGATATATATTTTATTGTCCTAACCATAGTACGAGAATTGTAGAAACGGGTAATGCTAGATTCGATGGGAATGGCAAAATCATTGGGAATGACAAAATACAGGATGTAATCATTCAAGAAATAAGGGTGCCTATCTTGTCACCCTATTTTCCTAAAGATATTGGGAATCTTCCTGTTGTCGAAGGTTTAGACAATGAAGAGCATCCAAATAATGATACACAACTCCATAATGAGATTATTGTCAATAATGATCATATTGATGAAGAACCAGAGGAACCTGCATTAAGAAGATCAACTCATGAGATGAGATTTGCTATTTCCAATGATTATTTGCTTTATCAAGTAGAATCTGATATTGGGATTCTTAAAGACCTGATTTCATACAAACAAGCCATTAAAGACGTTAATTCTAATAAGTGGATTGATGCCATGAATGATGAAATAAAATTTATGGATAAAAATGAAGTCTGGGACATTGTTCAATTGCCTCGAGGACACAAAGCAGTCGGGTGTAAGTGGGTCGTCAAGACCAAACACGACTCTAATGGCAATATTGAACGTCATAAAGCTAGACTTGTAGCCAAAGGTTTTAATCAGAAAGAAGGCATTGACTACACTGAGACTTTTTCTCCTATGTCAAGAAAAGACTCTCTTAGAATTATCTTGGCATTAGTAGCTCATTATAATCTTGAGCTATATCAAATGGATGTGAAAACCGCCTTTCTTAATGGAGACTTACAAGAAGAAGTCTATATGCGTCAACTTGAAGGCTTCATTATTGAAGGTCAGGAAGACATGGTCTGCAAACTTAAGAAATCACTTTATGGACTGAAACAAGTTTCGAGGCAATGGTATCTAAAGTTCGATAAAACCATTACTGACTTCGGTTTTAAAGAAAATATTGTTGATCCATGTATATACCTCAAGATCAGTGGGAGTAAGTTCATATTTTTGGTTCTGTATGTTGATGATATTCTATTAGCCAATAGTGATCTTGGTCTTTTACGTGAGACTAAGTGTTATCTATATAAGAACTTTGAAATGAAAGATATGGGTGAGGCGTCCTATGTGATTGGAATGTAAATATTTCGTGATAGATCACTTGGGATTTTAGGTATGTCTCAGAAAGCATATATTGATAAAGTTCTAGAGAGATTTGGCATGATGACATGTTCTTCTAGTGTTGTTCCATTGCATAAAGGAGACAAGCTTGATCTTGATCAATGTCCGCAAAATGAACTGGAACGTAAAGATATGGAAAGTTATCCTTATGCTTCACTTATTGGGAGTTTGATGTATGCACAAGTCTGCACCAGACCCGACATTAGCCATGCAGTTGGGATGCTAAGTAGATTTCAGAGTAACCCAGGACTCGCTCATTGGAAAGCTGCAAAAAAAGTACTGAGATATTTAAAGGGGACAAGAAATTTTATGCTCACATATTGAAAGTCAACACATCTACAGATGGTTGGATTTTCTGATTCAGATTTTGGTGGATGTTCAGACTCTAGGCATTGCACTCTTGGCTATACTTATCTCTTTGCTGGCAGTGCAATATCATGGAAAAGCCAAAAATCCGAGTTACTCTACACATCTACTATGGAAGCTGAATACGTGGCATCTTTTGAGGCTGCAAATCAAGGAACGTGGTTGCGGAATTTCGGTTGTCAATTTGGGTCATTGAGCTTTATTTCTGGGCCTTTAACTATTTACCGTGACAATAAAGCTGCAATTCAATTCTCTAAGCATGACAAGATATCTAAGGGATCAAAACACATGGACCTTAAATATCTATCATTGAAACATGATGTTAGAAGAGGAAAGATTCTCATTGATCATTTAGGTACATATGAGATGGTTGCAGATATATTTACGAAAGGACTACCTCCAAAATCATTTCAGAAACATGCTAGCAGTATGGGTCTTGAAGATAGCTCCTAGTTAATTCTGCAATTCATTATTCATTATTATTGTATTTGACATTTTATTTTGAGCTCTTATTGGACTTCTACATTTTTTATATTCTTTTTTTTTCCATTGTGTACACATATTATTATTGGATTTATGATGACATAATTTGTCTTTTGTTTTAATACATTATGGGACCAAAAACTCTTACTAATGACCTTTTATGATTGTTGTTAATATTGTGGTACATGGAAGGAATCATGTTGCAAAATAATGTGCTCGCCATGACTCTTATTAGCTTACTTGATTAATCAAGGCACTTATGACAACTAGCTAAAGAAAAGTTTTAACATTTTTATGCGTGCCTTATGATTTCCAAATGAAAACACTAATGAGTATTCCTATCGACCAAGTGGGAGAATGTAAGATAAATCTTTATAGTATTTATCTTTCCATAATTGTGGTCTAAGGAATCCTAGTTTTCTAGGAATGTATGTTAATTCTATATTCTAGTTACCTAATTATATTATGATTAATTAATAGAGTTATTTCCAATTAAGACTCTTCCGTGATGGACAGTCGAGATTAAGTCATAATTAAACTTTAACTGGAACTTGGTCCTCTCTTCACCTATATATACTATGACTTTACCCATCATAAATCATACTCAAGAAACACATAAATAAGGTGTATAGGGAGAAGAGAGAAATCAAGACTTCCTATCAATTGTTCGTTGACGGTTCGTGCTCACGCCTAGCTGCTTTCTACCACGACACGATGAACAGAGGTATTTCTTCTTTTTATATTTACGTGTGAATCTATTTGTGACGTCATGTAGTTCAAAACGATTAAAGTCATGTAAAATTATATTTAACATAACCTACACCTTAACGCTGACAGGGTAAGAGCTTTATAGATGATCATTTAGCACGACAGAATTTACCCGAAAACACAAATCCAATTGTTGTAAAAAACTCAGAGAATTAACATTCTTATATAACTCAAAAAGAGTCTTGAATACTCCATCTAGTCTACGACAAGATGAAATGAGATATATATCATCCTAGAGATGTAATGTTCATACTAAAACCAACCTACATGCATAATGCCACCCAAACAAACATATCACCGTGCATGAGATATTCTGCTTTTCTCCATGCAGGAGATATTTTGCTTTTCTCCAGGCAGGAGATATTCATTCACATGAAATCCAATCTCATTTATTTTCACTAGGTACAACAAAATGTTGGTGAGTTTATCGAAGATGCCGCAATCTGGAACTTAAAAGTCGCGAACTAAAGACGTTTTTCTTAAAACGTAATTCGTCCCCACCTCGTGTGCCAAAAGGGCTACAGCAAATCGCCTCCCAGGATACAATTTAAGCCCAGAAAATAAAACAACTATTAACTGCGTTTTGGACTTACGAAGTTAATAAACAGAAAAAGAACAAGAATTCAATTAATACAAAAATAATTTATGCAACAATTATTTTTGTATAGTATATGAGAGATACGAAAATTTGATGTATTTTGCCTATGATAATCCCATGAATATATAGACGTTGAAAAGTTGTATGAAAAGTCACAACTTTTCCACTGGTATTCTTTCACAGAAAGCCACAACTCTCCTGCTTCAAAATATGTGACTGTTAATATTTAAAATTTGAGTTTTAAATATTCCCTCCATATTTTCCTGGATTAATCTGAGCAGTCGGATTTAAATCTTAAGTAAGATTAAAACCACACCATCCAATTTAATCCATATTAATTTAATATTCAGATTAAATCCTAGTTGTCCATCTTATTTAATTAATGAAATAAATCTATGGTCTAGATCGATGCGCGATGCAAGCGTGCAAAGTGCTTCTTAAGTGCGCCAAACAAAAGTGCCACAAGCGGTGCGCGGGCGCGGACCCGTGCACGGGCTCGGCTCGGCGCGCGTGTGCGCATGTGCACCACCTATGTCTTACACTTTTTATTATCCACTCAATATAGTGCAAACATATATAAACCCACAAGTAAGTTTTTACTTTTCTCATTTGGGACACTTAAGTCATTTCAGTAAAATTGGGCTATAAGAGCTAAAGTTCTTTAAGCCCATAAAAGTCCTTATATGTACCATGAGTTAGAGCCCAACATATTTTACCAATGTGGGACAAACTCAAAAAATGATTTTATTGTACTTTGTGTTCACATCGTATCAACATATAACCACTGTGAGATACCTCTCACAAGATTTATTATTTGGAAACTAAATTTAACACAAAGGAGGACCCTCTTGGGATCAAGACAGAGGAAGAGTTCATACAAAAGTTATAAAGAAAAAGATTCTCAAACGGAGGGCTTCAAGTTCATTATTAAAGACACAACCAATTCCATTCAAGTTCATCTGCAAAACCCCAACTAAATTAAATCCCTCACAACCCTCAAATTGACCAAATGGTTACCTTTTGAAAGTTGAAATCGAACAAAATATGAGCTAATCAACGGTTGCGAATATCTCCCCCGAGCAAATCGGCGGCGAGAAGAATCTCCGGCGAGCGAAAATATGTGCCCGAACTCAGAGAGAGAGAGAGAGAGAGAGTAACCGTATTGTAGAGCTGTTTAAATTTTAACTAATTGTTGTTAAATGTACCGAAAGCGCCCCGGATCCTCTGTTCCGGATTCGTGTGCCATACCTACGTTCCAGTAACAGCCTAATGACATGTGTGCATTATATTTCATTTCAAATCTTGTTTCTCCCTCTCAAATCTGTTCCTCACGGCTTACTTCCCTTAATATAAAATATTTGCATAAAAACCCAATTATTCTTACTATCTCTTTAATTTTTTGTGATTTTTGGACGTAGTGTTTATTTTAGGTGTAGTGTATTTTTTTTCTAAAAAACTTTCAATCTTTTTAGTTTGCAAAGTTTATTTTCTTGTGTTTTATGAGATAATAATGTATGTTATGAGAAAATATTGTTTTTAAGGTTTATTTTTAGTTATTATAAATTATTTAAGTTGGATCCAACTCGATCCAACAACAGATCCAACTGGATCCGAAAGTAGATCCAATTGGATCAACCACAGATGGGAAATTTTATGTTTTGGTCTCATAAGTTGGCTCTAGCGCGATTTGGTCCCATGTTGGCAGACCTCGATTTTGGTCCCTCAACTTGGCAACTTGACTCAATTTTGGTCTCATGGTCAACCCTTCGCCCAACTCCGCCGGGAAACGCATATGTGACACCCGTTGACTGTTATGTTACCTATTTTGACCCATTTTCTGGGCCCACATGTACACATGACACCCATGCGTATTTTATTTTTTTAAAATACTTATTAAATTTATATTAATACTAAATATTAAAAATTAATATATAAAATAATATATAAATACTTTTCAATTATATCTATGTAAATATAAAAACTTATATATAATTTTAACAACCACCAGTCCACCACCGATCACCACCACCAATCACAACCACCATCACAACCACCGATCACAACCACCATCACAAAATAGCAAAAAAAGAAAAAGAATAACAAAAAAACAAAACCAGCAGTTCATTTCCTTCACCGGTCACCATCACGGATCAACACTGGTCACTAGGGGTGGGCGTGAGATTGGTACCCGCGTTGTGGGTACCCACACATGGGTACCCGTGCTTAAGGGAAATGAGACTCCACTATCCATTCTCATTCCCGCACTATGCGAGTGCCCGCAAGTGGGTACCCGGACGAGTACAGAACGGTTAGTGGGGTACCCAACCCTTATTTCACACATATCTTCAGCTTAGAAAAATTGAGAAACAAACCCAAAATTACTCCGTAATAATAATTATATATTCAATTTCTACTAATTTCCAAAAGATACGATAGTAACAAACGAAAAGTCAAACATCTAATTTATTTGGTAATCAAATATTCAAATTGAACAACGTCATTCATCAACAAAAACCAAATCATTGAGTTTATCTTTCCTTTTAGTTAATTCAACTACTCAATATAGCTATATAATTTATATATATATATATATATATGGCTAATAGCATGTTATTATTACAAATTTTGTATATTTAAAATATTATTAGTATATCAATGTATATAACATATAATATGTAATGTACAAATGTGTGGGTACTCATATGGGGGCGGGAAATCGCCAAGTACTACTCATTCCCATTCTTATTCCCGCAAATTATGTGTGCATGCTTTGCGGGTACCCATTCCCTCTTTTTCCATTCCCAATGGGAAATACCCAAATGGATGGGCTTGGGATTGGGTACCTATTTCAAATGCCCACCCCTACCGGTCACCACCGGATCCCTCCCCCGGCCTCAATCTCACCAACCACCTCATCCATCTTTTCCACTAACCCGTTATCTCGAAACGCCGATACCAGATCAGCGAACAGATCGAGATCGGTGCCGTACTCCAATCGGACGGTGAGCGCAAGGGCGCAATGGTCCTGCCGTAAGAGCTCTTTAAATGCAGCGATGAGGTCGGATTTGATGAGGCAAGAGAGTGTGTGAGTGGGGAGGTCGGTTGGATCGGATCTGTGGGCCAGTTTTAGGGATTGGATGGCTTGGATTGCTTCGGTGCTGATGGTTCGGCCGCAGCGTACGGTGGTGGAGCGGCGGTGTGGGGGTGGGGTGTAGAAGAAGATGATATATATATTTTTTAAAAAAAATATAAATTAATATTATTACCTTTTAAATATAAATTTAATAAGTATTTTAAAATTTCTTTTTTTTTCACATGGGTGCCATGTGTGCACGTGGGCCCAAAAAAGGGTCAAAATAGGTAAAGTTGCATTCAACGGGTGCCACGTATGAGTTTCTCGGCTGAATTGGGCGGAGGATTGACCAAGGGATCAAAATCGAGTCAATGTGCCAAGTTGAGGGACCAAAATCGAGGTCTGCCAATTTATGAGACCAAAATCGCGCTAGAGCCAACTTAAGGGACCAAAACATAAAATTTTTCACCACATATCCAACTGGATCCACTGACTTGCTTAGATTCATTGGATCTGGATCGATTTTGGATCCATCGGATTCTTGATGGATCAGATCCAAATAGATCTGGATTGGATTCAGGTGAGTTATTGGAACTAGATCCAAATTGCCACCCCTACGAAAAATGTTATTGACTTGCAAAAGTTCCAAAAAATGATCCTTGTTGTCAACATTACGCCTACAAAAAAATAATATGAAACCATTACTAATAAATTTAGTATCAGAAAAATCAATTGATCTTTCTTACCAGAAGAGATTGAAAACTATTTGCATTGGACGGAACATCATTAGAATGTTGTGGTACAATATCGTCAAATGAATATTGATGAAGGCTTGATTGATTTGAGTTTTCTTCTTCTAGAATCAAAGTATCACCTTCCTGTACCAATGAACCAAGTACATATGAGAAATAAAACAACGAACTAATCGACTAATTACGCGCATACCTTTTTTCCTTTAAATCTGTTCGATTTCCAAGTCTTTTCACTTTTAGGCTTGAGACGACATTTTTTTGGACTACCGGGTCATTTGGATTGCAAAGAGTCCTGAATTCTTTTCTTCAGTATACTTGATTGAGTGACTTCATCGCCATTTTCAAAAATTTCACTCTCAAGAACACGAAGCTTCTTCAATGATTCCTCCAAGTCACCCAAAGTTATCTTGAAATGCTCTTTAGATGAAATTCTTTCATCTACTAGTTGAATAGCTCATGCGTATAATTGGTCATACCAATCTTCAAGATCCTCATGTTTGATATCGGATGAAATTATCTTTTGGAGATATTGACGTTTAAAATCCTTTCTCCAACGTGCCAAAATATATTGGGCAGGTACTTCTTTAACGCCGTTGTAATGAAGCACAGACAATGCATGTCTACATAAGTAACCTTTAAAACCAAATAGATTACAAACACAATGAACTTCTGATTCCATTGTGTTATATAACACCTCATAGTTCACAATGCGAATCAAGCCCTCAACTTCAGATACTCGTTCCTTAACTGTATAAGTTACAAGTGAACCTTCTAATTTTACAGGGGTTACCTTGTAACACGAGAACATCTCCTCTACCTCTATTTGGAACTTTTTAAATATATTGTGGGTATATACCTTGGAAATCTGTTTTTCATATATGTACTTTGTTTTTATGACAGGTTCTGAATGCCTTGAAAGAAAGTCTGCTTTAGCTTCTTTTTTATGTTTGTCTTTTAGAGCAAAAGTATACTTTCTCGCAAACTCACTCAAAGTTGTTCGAGAACGAACATATACATCAAAGAAAGCATTCATGCTTTCACTTCTTTGAGTAGTAGACATACCTGCAAAAAAGCTTCCTCTCACAAAAGTTGGAACCCATTGTGCTCGATCATCATATAATGTTTGGAGCCATTCGTTATCTTCCAATTCATGATCAGAAATCATTTTCCCCCAAGCTAGCTCAAAGTCATTTTGCTTCAATGAGTCATAAACGACATCTTCTAGTGCTTGTTTAATTGATTTATATTCGACGTATCCACTTAATTTTTGTGGTAGCTTTTGCATTATATGCCACAGGCAAAATCGATGTCTAGTTCCTCGAAACACCTGAGCAATTGCATTTTTCATGGCCTTGCATTGATCAGTAATAATAGATGGTGGTGCACGATTCGACATACAAACTAACCATGCATTGAACAACCAAATGAATGATTGAACAGTTTCATTTGCTAACAAGCCGCAACCTAAAAGAATTGATTGCCCATGATGATTGACCCCGATAAAAGGAGCGAACGACATATCGTATCGATTCGTTAAATAGGTCGCGTCAAACGTAATGGCATCTCCAAAAAAATTCAAAAGCAACTATCGATCTCGCATCAGCCCAAAAAACGTTTCTTAATTTCCATTCATCTTCAAAATCCATCAAATAAAAGAAATTAGGATTTTTAATCCGCATGTGACAAAAGTACTCGAGCATCACTTGGGCATCTCCATGTACTAATTTAAGACGCTTATAATTATCTACGTAATTTCTAACATCTTTCTCATCAAAAGCTAAAATTTCAAGCCCTCCAGCTTGCTTAACTAAAGAGTGATATGACTTATTTAATTGAATTCCTGAATCAGAATTTAACTCAAGCTTTTTCTTGACAATTGTACTCACGCACTTGTAAAATCTCACACTGGATGGAATAGTATTTTGATTGTGATCAAGAAAAACTTCTTTAACCACCCACTTTTGATGATCACTCCTTTTGATCCTCATCATTGCACCACAACCCATTCGTTTTTGTGGTCTTGGATTGCGCACTTCATTATCGACTTTACATCCTTGATGAACACACGAAATAAGAGCACCATCTTTCTCATTACTTTTTTTCTTATATATGAATTTTGCACTTTAATGCCAAAACCTAAATTTTTAGCATAAATATTGTAAAAGTCATACGCGTTTTGGTAACAATCGAAAGCCATACCTACAACAGGTGGACATGGAATTGTCTTTGTTGGAGTTGACATATTTTCAGTCTCGATCTCAACGTCTTCCATCTGAAATTTGTAAATCACAAAAAAGTAGGGTTTGAGAAATAATCTAAACAACAAATAAATTACAAGTAGAATATAATAATATCAAATAACTTCAAACTAAAAGAACTGGTCCAGTTGTACAGAACTTACATTGTTTATTCCGAAGAATTCTGTTGCATGGGTATATATAATTCAACTTGGTTCAAATAACAATTTAATGGAGCCCTGTGTTTTTGGTTTTAATCATATAGTTGCAGCACCAATACATGTTTTTTTTCTTGATATTAAACGGATGAAATTGTAGCACATAGGTTCTTGCTTTCTTAATTATTTGTGTTACTTTTCCCTATTAGTTGATAATTACAATTTAAGATCTATTGTTATCTTTATAACAATAAACCCCAAAAACCAAGTGGGGCCCAAATATTATTTATATGTTGATAGGAGACTGTATACAGTGGTCGTTTAATCCACTAACTATCCGCTGACCTGGAAATAAAAGAAAATGACATAAACTATCCTATATTTTCAAAGTTACCCCAATAACTATCCATAAGTGGTGTATGTATGTGAATGGATAGAAAAGTTGTGTAGTTATATGGATTTGGAGTTGTCCCATGAACTCTAGTTTTATTGTTCAATTTTCCAACTATTATTATTATTATTATTATTATTATTATAGAAAATTATATGTGTCTCTCCCATGAGGGTTTAGTCTCTAAGTTAGGGTACATACGCTTTCCCGGCAAGGCCTCCTCCGATCTCGGTACGACGTCGTAAACAGGACTTCAGCGGCATCAACGTCTCTTTCCTGTCTCATGCAACCATACAATCTCGGGGAATTATGCGTTCTTGTGTCTAACTAGAGTTTCGATTTTTCCCCCCTTCCGTTCTTTGTTACATCATTGTTTCTTTGTTCGTTTATTCTTGTTTTTTCAGTCAGGGTTAGGTTTTTGTCATCGTCTTTTTCTTTGCACTATCTGGTTCCCTGAGTTTTAGTAGGTGCTTGTATTTTTGCTTTCTTTTTGTTTCTTACATTGTAGTTCGAACGACCTAAGGTATCAACTTCACTTGTTGGCTTCCCTGGCCATAACACACAACAACATGTTCTCAAAGTTTGGATCCGTGTATTTCGATGGATGACGAATGTGAAAAGTTGCTAAAAGGTCTATCTTTGATGAATGAAGAAGGGGTGGGGATGGGGTTTCTCCTTCCAGATACGTCATGGAAGAATATTAACGCTTCTTTGGAATTGGTGTTGGTTGGTCGATTTCTTACGGGAAAGAACGTCAACTTTACTTCATTATGCACAATGATAACAAAATAATTATTTAAGGCGGGTAAAGGGATCGAGATTACTCGAATCGGTGATGAATGCTATATGTTCCAATTCTTCCTTAGGGTCGATAAAAATAGGGTGTTACAGGGATGTCTGTGGTCCTTTGACAAACAAGTTTTGATTCTCAATGATGTCTGTTTAGACGATAACCCCGCAATTGTGGGTCTGGATTATTGTAGCTTTCATGTAAAAATCTACGACATTCTGTTAGCTAGACAGACTAGGAAAATTGCCAATGTGATTGGTAATCACTTAAGCATCATGGAAGAAGTTGGCATGGCAGAATCATGGGTAGTAAGTATGAGAATACAAGTAAAGATTAATGTGACGAAACTGCTTATTCGTGTGCTAAATAATTGGGGTTCACGGGATAGGAGATGATTGTTTCATTTAAATATGAGCGCTTAACGAAATTATGTTATCCTGAGCGCTCATACGCTTATTTGTGCAGCGTATGAGCTCAATATGAGCGCTTACCAAAATCTGAGTCTACTGAATCAATCGAAATGACAACGTATCAGGAGAGAGTGAAAAATACGAGTTAGAGAAAAAGGAACAGAGTGAAAATTATTCTAAGGGAGGGAGTGACAAATAGCATATTATTGTTTCATGATGCTGGTTTGGGAAGGAAGCGAACGAAGGAGGGAGAGACTGGGACTTATGAGGGGCTAGCAAAAGAGGCAAAAATTGGAGCACTGAATATTAGTATTGACAATTTATTTGCGGAAACTACATCGCAATCCCGCCAACACCAATGAGTCTTATATGCTAGAACTGTCAAGGTTTGGGGAACCCTTAGATAATTCGGGAATTGAGAAACTTAATTTCTCTACATCACCCCCTAATTTCCCTATAAGAAACTAAATACATAACGAGGAAAATAGAGGCAATTAAAGGGCAACTGGACTACTTTGGTGTTTGCGTCAAAGTGAAAGGCAAGTCGGGTGGTTTAGCACTCTTATGGGAGAAGAATACATAGGTTCATTTGGTGAGCATGTCAGGCAATCATATTGACGCGGTTTTTGTTGGAACAAAGGTTTTTATGGGGAACATGATGATACTAAAAGAATGACAACATGGAATCTTCTACACCACCTCAAATTTGTCTCGTCTTTACCGTGGCTTTGTACATGGGTTTATAAAGAAATTTCTTGCCAGACAGATAAGTGGGGTGGACCAGCAAGGGCGAACAGACTCAAAAGCAATTTTCTGAATACTCTTGTTGATACGGGACTTAGTGAGTTAGTTTTCAGTGGACCACGGTTTACATGGTGCAACCGTCGACCAACGCCTCACGTGGTTTGGGAAAGAATTGATCGGGCATGTACGGATACTGAGTGGCATTCTCAGTTCCCTATTGCGCATGTTATACATATTTGTGACATTGAATTCAGATCATAAATGTCGTACCCCTTGTGATAGTGGATCAGTCAGCGAGAAAGGTTGGGCGAGGCTATGTTTGAGGCAGTATGGTTAGGAAGGAAGGCTGTGAAGAAGTGGTATAACACATTTGGAGTGAGGGGAATGATGGTACAAACGGACAACAATTAACAACGACATTGAATATGTATCGATTGAGTTTAATCACATGGAATAAGGTGGGTGGGGTTGGTATGAAGTGACACTTAATGAGTCTTTATGATAGAATCAAACGTTTGCGAACAAGGATTAATCCGAATGAGTCAAAGGGAGAAGAGAAGAGATTGGCATCTCAATTGGAGGAGATGTTACATACAGAGGAATTATATTGGAAGCAAAGGGCAAATGTACAATGGTTACAAGAAGGGGACATGAATACTGTGTATTTTCATAAAAGGGCGAGTGAGAGGAAGAGGAAGAATGAAATTAAGGGTATTAAGGATTAGGGGGCATACTACACACGAGTCCATCAGAGATAGATCTCATCGCAACTGAGGGCTTCAAGAAGTTTTTTGGATCCAACGAGCCTTCGGGAGAAGCTATTGAGGACGTTTTGCGAGATGCCGGCGTGCATGTCAACCCTGAGGTGAACGAACTGGATCCTTATTGATGGTGGATTAATCTAAGGGGATTCCCAATTCTCTTGGGATTCGTTTCTTCTTTGAAAATGATATTTTTGTATTTTCTAAAAACTTTGGTTCAGTAGATGAAGTTCCACAAAAACCTACTCCACTCTTTCCAGTTGTAACTCAGTGGTTGTCAAAAACTCGATCAAGTTGCTTAGTTTCTAGAGTTAGGA
Organism: Linaria vulgaris; assembly: GCA_948329865.1. NCBI lineage: Eukaryota > Viridiplantae > Streptophyta > Magnoliopsida > Lamiales > Plantaginaceae > Linaria > Linaria vulgaris. The sequence goes on along the minus strand of OX415249.1, from coordinate 127,642,894 downwards.
GCTTTACATTTATCTTGACTGAATCTAGTTTTTTTTTTTTTTTTGTGTTTCGAGCAGTTTCTCATTCAAACCATTGTTAGCTAACAAGACAACATTCAATTGTTAGCTAACAAGACAACATTCAATCTTCTGATAGGTGATCCTTTTCTTTCACCAGATCCAAGTTTTTTCGTTTAAGATCTAAAATTTTGTTGTTCGTCTTGGAAGGACTTCCATAGGTTCCGAGTATTTTGAATTGAGCTTCTAATTTATCATTTCACTTTCTTACAGTCTCGTATTTTGCCGTAGTATCATCAAACATATAACAACTTAGTTAGATTTATCTCTTATGTCCGACATCTCACTCAGTATCTTTTCTTCGGAAAAAAATTAATTCCTAGATTTTCTTTCAAGTTTCTTTAAAATTGGAATATAAAAGCCTTTGTACATAAATGGATGTAGACAACAATTCAATTGAAGAAAAGATAATATATATATATATATATATGAATTTAAATGATTTATAATATAAAAACATAAAAGAAGTCACACTAATAATCTCTAACAAACTTTATAGACAAGTAAGGACAAATTCATTTTTGGCTAATAAGGGTAATTTAATCTTTTAGTAATAAGATTATTAAAGTCATTTGAAATTTTAACAGAAGAGAATGTGTGCAGAATTTTTTACTCACAATTTTTACATAATTACTAAACTACAACAGGAGTTTGACATTTGTCAAACTTTTGTAAACCTTATAAAGTTTAGGAAAATGATTAGTGTACAGACTGTACACATACAAACACATATATTATGTATTATAATTTCTTTTATAACATACAACTTGTTCTACAGGGAACCCTCCAAATTTGTTTCTTTTCTTTCTTTTTAACTACTTTCTTAGAAATTACGTTACGGCCCAACTTATTAATAATTATATTTTGCTCCTATTTCAGTGATTAGTATATAATATTTATTTTTTCTATCCCTTATTATCTTATTTGACATTCAGACACACAATTTTTTTTTTATAATTGGATAATAATTAGTTTCTTTTTAATTTCTCTCATTCCAAAAACATCATATAATCATTTTTTTAACTTTCAACCAAAAATTATGTGTGCAAAAAATACCATTCCATGAACATAGATTGCATAATCAATTTGTTGATATAGAAACATAATAATTTAACAATCTCTTACTAAAATTTGAGTGAAAAATCAATGTTTTTAACAAGTAAAGCATAAAATAAAAAACCTTTAACTCTCGCTTCATCCTCAAGTCATGAACTACATACCACATTTTGTTGTTTGGTAATAATTCCAATATTAACCGGAATGATAATCAATTAATGTTGTAGCTTTTTTTCTTTTTGTTATCTATAATATTATATAAAAGAAGCTATGTGAAGCCATTTTTTGATATTCTTATTTACCCCTAGACACACAGTTAAATTTTACGGTGATGATTAATTTACAGACATTACTTATGTCTGTACAACATACATACCATATAAGAAACCAAATTGACTTGAACGGCAATTATTTAGTTTGGTAATTTTCTCTAATAGCCCCTTTATTACTTATAAATATTTACAAGCTCTTTATTTAAGAAGGTAACTTTCATAAAATAATTATTAACCCTTAAACCCTCAAAGTATATAGTCTTTACTTGTAACCATCAATAAAATTAGTACACGCCTTGTTCTTATAACAGAGAAAAGAAAGGTTACACATATAACAACATCATCAGTTGATTATCTTTTCAATCAATTTTGATGTATTATCTTGCTGCATTGGTTAAAAAGAAGACCAAATCTGGTAAGTGACATACGACTTGCATAGAAAAAAGAGAATTAAAGGTGTCAAATAAATATTTTATATTGTTAATAGTTCTGATTTTTCACACTAAGTTTTATAATTATTTTGTTAGATGGAAAACGTTGAGGCCGATAAAGACAATGCATCAACTCCAATCAAGACAATACCAGTTCCACCTTCTCTCGGTATGACTTTTGACAGTTATGAAGATGCATATGACTTTTATAATCTTTACGCCAAAAATCTAGGCTTTGGTGTGAAAGTGAGAAGTTCTTATAAAGGGAGAAATAGTGATGAAAAACAAGGTGCAGTAATTTGTTGTGTTCATGAAGGATGTAAGCAAAATAACGAATTAAGTAATCCTAGGCCTGGAAAAAAAATGGGTTGCACTGCACTAATGAGGATCAAACTGAATAATCTTAAGAAGTGGGTGGTTACAGAAATTAATCTTGATCATAATCATCATGCTACACCATCTAGTGCACGATTCTATAGGTCTCACAAGTATATAAGTACGACAGTTAGACAAAAACTAGAGCTGAATTCCGACTATGGGATAAGAACAAACAAGACATACCATTCCTTGACAGTACAAGCCGGAGGACCATCACATCTTACTTTTGATGAAAGAGATGTTAGAAATTATGTTCACAAATATAAGCGTCTCAGGTTGTTGCGAGGAGATGCACAAGCCATGCATGAGTATTTTTGTACTATGTAGATGAAAAACCCCAATTTTTTTATCTGATGGATTTTGATGATGAAACACATCTGAAAAATGTATTTTGGGCTGATGCAAGGTCAAAAGTTGCTTATGAATTTTTTTGGAGATGCTATTACATTTGATACAATATATTTGACGAATCGATATGATATGCCATTTGCCCCTTTTGTGGGAGTAAACCACCATGGCCAATCGATGCTTTTAGGATGTGGTTTGTTAGCAGATGAAACTGTTGAGTCATTTGGTTGGTTGTTCAAAGCATGGTTAACTTGTATGTCTGGTCGTATTTCACCTGCCATAATAACTGATCAATGCAAAGCAATGCAAAATGCAATTTCTCAAGTATTTCATGGAGCTCGACATCGATTTTGCTTATGGCACATAATCCAGAAGGTACCACAAAAGTTTAGAGGATACAACTAGTATAAATCTATTAAGCATGCAATGGAAACAACTGTCTATGACTCGTTGCGACCAAGTGAATTTGAAATTACTTGGCAAGAAATGATACATCATCATGGGATAACTAAAAATAAATGGCTTCAAGCATTATACAATGATAGAGAAAAATGGGTTCTAGCGTTTCTTAAAGGCACATTCTTTGCAGGGATGTCTACTACTTAGAGAAGCGAGAGTATGAATGCTTTCTTTGACGGGTATGTACATTCTCGGACAACTTTGAGTGAATTTGCAAGTAAATACACTCTAGCTTTACAAGACAAATATCAAAAGGAAGCTAAAGCAGATTTTTTTTCGAGACACTCATTGCCTGTTATAAAAACGAAGTGTTCCTACGAGAAGCAAGTCTCAATAGTTTACACTAATAGCATTTTCAAGAAGTTTCAAGTTGAAGTGGAAGAGATGTTTTCTTGTTTCAATGTGACTCAAGTAAGTTCGGAAGGTCTCATTCAAATTTACTCGGTTAAAGAACGAGTTGCTTATGCAGAAGATCTAAGGCGTATTGTAAATTATGAGGTACTGTATAATACAACTGAAGTGGAAGTGAGTTGCATTTGTAATCTCTTTAACTTTAAAGGTTACTTGTGTAGACATGCTTTAAGTGTGCTCCATTATAACGGAGTTGAACAACTGCCAACTCAATATATTTTGTCTCGTTGGAGAAAGAATTTCAAGCGTCGGTATCTTGAAGAAAAGGTGTCAAGTGATATTAGCTATGATGATCCTGAAAGATGGCATGATCAATTATATAAGCGTGTTGTACGAGTGGTAAAAGAAGGAGTTGCATCGAAAAAACACTTTACAGTTGCTATAAATGACCTGTATGAATCTTTAAAGAAATTGGGCCTTATTGAGTGTGAAATACTTTAACATCAAGATGATACTCTACCATCAAATTTGCCACAAAAAAGAGTACGAGATCCCGTACAGTCAAAGCGGCCAGGACGACCAAAAACTTGTCGCCTCAAGCCTGAAAAGAAAACAACCAAAAAGCCCAAGAAAAAGGTAGTACCAATTACCTAGTGAATTTTTTGATTTTGTTGTGTTGCAAGTTATTTTTTGATAGGTTGTTGCATTGTTACTCCAATGGCATTTAATTCTTTTACCTATAGAAGTGTATTATTTTATTTTTATTTTTATGATTTGTCTAATGGTACAGGATACTATTCAAAGTGATGAAAGTTCATTTGACATAAACCTTCAACATAGTCTCCAGGGTACAATTAGCAATGATTTACCACAAGTCGCGCATCTCCATTACCCTCCCAATGGTTTTCAGTCTCTTTTGGTAAGGCTTTTTTTTTTTTTTTTTTTTTTTAAGTATATTTGATTTTCTCAATTTCTCATGCGTATATGGTTTTCTTGTAGGCACAATGCTCACAAACCGAACCGAATGTTATATATATTGGAGAACCGAAAGCTCGTGACATTTAAAGTCAAATAAAAATTTAAAATAAATCGAGGTTAGCTCAATAAAATGTATTACTCGTTCTACAACAAATTATGCAATTATCATATTTGTATTACGATATCGTCGCTCACTAGTTTCTCAACATTTATTTTCCAATTATAGGTAAGTACTACATGGAGCAAAATGGTCTGCAAGTCTGCTGCAGAACTTCCTGAGAATTGGAACATTTTCGGATTAATTTTTTTTCATTTATAGGATGTTGGTTTGTTCTTTTTCCTTGAACGTTTATGATTTATATATTTAAAGTTAATGAATGATGAGTTACTTTATTTGATAAAAAAATTGGTAAATTATTGTGTTTTTATATTTATGAATTAGTTTATGAATCTATGTTCATTGGAAATGTTGTTATAGTGCATTTGTCTTTTTGGTAGAAAGTGAAAAGAGTTATATGTTGTTATTGCAATTAGACAGATTAAAAAAGAATAAAAATGTTGTTATGTGTTAGTAACTAAAAGTTCGGGGTGAAATATAATTATTAGAGAGTTTTGGTCATCTGTAACTTTTGAAAAACTATAAGGAACAGAAAGCAAAAAACAAAAAAAAACAAAATCACATTAGAGAAAGAAAAAAAAACTTGCGGCTGAGATTTGTCTGTCCATGTACATACTGTACGTTAATCATTTTCCTTAAATTTTATCATTAGTTAGGACATAATTGTCATTTATTTTAGTGTTGTCATTATTTAACCCTTTTCATTAAAGGAAATAACTATTACCTAATTCCCCCTTACATAAAAAGAAGGTTAAAATATATAAATTTTATATTCATATTTAAGTGATAATCGTAACAACACAAATTAATTATATTATACTTAAAATAAAGGTTAATCACGCGGGGACACGTGCCTACATTTCTGGTATATATATATATATATATGTATATATATATATATATAGCAATGGCGTAAGATTGGTGTCTGAAAGTTATAAAAGGGTTTAGGAATTAATAGTTAACTTGTTAAACAAGGAGTTCTTTTGGTATTTTCTTCTAATAAAAAAACTTTTAATGGCAAATTGTAGGAAAGAATTATCGGTCAATTTGCATCTGTACAAACAAACATATTCATGTCTGTATGTCTACAGGTCCTTAAAGTATACCCCTATGCAGTTTTAGTCCTTTATATATACTCTGCTCAATTTTAGTCATTTATGTATACATTGCGTTCAATTTTGGTCATTTAGCCAAATTAATCTTAAATTTTGTCAAAATATGTCGCATGCGAATCATGAATACAAGATACATGTATATATTTTTATTTTTCACTATCCCATGTTGAAACCATGAATACAAGATACATGTAATTCTTTATGATGCAAAATTTTAATCCATAATTTATGACGAGGAGAGGGAGGGAGGCGGATTGTTACCGGATCTACCATTTTTCTTAAATTTTAAGTTTAACATAGACATAATAAATAATGGGACCCGTATAGGACATCAAATGACTCGCACGTGACGTCTTTTGACAAAATTTAAAATTAATTTAGGACTAAAATTGAGCATGGTATATATAAATGACTAAAACTGCAGAGTGATATACATAAATGACCAAAACTGCAAAAAATGTAGGGATAATTACAGCTACACCCCTTGAGGTTTGGTGTAATTACAAAGACCTCCCCTGAGGTTTGAGTAATTACAATGACCTCCCCTCAATTGTAAGGGATGGTTACAATTACACCCCCTAAGGTTTGGTGTAATTACAAAGACCTCCCCTGAGGTTTGAGTAATTACAATGACCTCCCCTCAATTGTAAGGGATGGTTACAATTACACCCCCTGAAGTTTGGTGTAATTACAAAGACCTCCCCTCAGGTTTCAAATAAATTTTAAATATAATATAAATAAAAAAAATACTAAAAAATTTATTAAAAATAATTTTATTTTGCTTTCGGTATTTTGGAAAAAAAAATTTAGTTTTTTTTTCTTGATAATTTGTGTATTTTTGACTTATTTTGTTGTTTATTTTTTTAATAATTTTAAAAAAATGATATTTTTGATTTTTTCATTAAATCATCTATTTTATATTATATTTAAAATTTATTTATATTTAGAAAATAAAAATTTTTAAAATTATTAAAAAAAACATTTTAGCATTTTTTAAAATTATTAAAAAAAATAAACAACAAAATAAGTCAAAAATACACAAAAAAAAGTATCAAGAAAAAAAAACTAATTTTTTTTTTCCAAAATATCGAAAGCAAAATAAAATTATTTTTAATAATTTTTTTAGTATTTTTGTTATTTATATTATATTTAAAATTTATTTGAAACCTGAGGGGAGGTCTTTGTAATTACACCAAACTTCAGGGGGTGTAATTATAACCATCCCTTACAATTGAGGGGAGGTCATTGTAATTACTCAAACCTCAGGGGAGGTCTTTGTAATTACACCAAACCTTAGAGGGTGTAATTGTAACCATCCCTTACAATTGAGGGGAGGTTATTGTAATTACTCAAACCTCAGGGGAGGTCTTTGTAATTACACCAAACCTCAAGGGGTGTAGCTGTAATTATCCCAAAAATGTATGTCTACCACGCTCAAAAGTTTTATATTGATATTTCTTATTCAAACATTTCACGTAAATCTTATTTCAAAAAAGCAAAGGAGAAAGAGATTCATGGTGGAATGGCAGCCTTTGTCTCCGGGCGAGTTTTGGTTTTATGAGAGTTAATTTTAATTCTTTTGGCAACATCTATTAAAAAAAGGAAGAAGTATCTTAGCAGCTATTTGCAAATGGGTTCCTCAAGTTCTGTTGTTATATATAGACCAAAATTATAGAGGCGAAAAAAAAAATTGAAAAATAAATCGAGCAAAAATTGCTGAATATTTGTTACAGGACTGAAATTAGACGAAAGTAAATATAACAGACTAAATTTGAACATTAACAAACTAACGGGACTAATTTTAGAATGGAGCCAAACTAAAGAAACAAAAATAGCAATTTCCCTCAAAACTGAGCACGAGTTCAGAAACAAGACAGGAAGCGCAAATCCCTAAAGCTACACAACCAAAACGCTGTCGTATTATCACAAAATCGCCCCTCATTCGATAGTTCATCACTTCATCTTTAGCAGTACTAACTAGAATTTATCCAGCTCAATCTCTTCTCTTAGATTAGGTCAGAATTGGAAAAAGGTTTGTACAATTCCCCAAATTCAGTTATTAGGGTTTTTGCTTCGTTATGGATAAATTCGATAGGCACAGAGGTGAAGACAGGTACGGTGATAATAACGAGGAAGCTCATCATTATAGTTTTAGTAACAAGCGTGGTGGCGGAAGGGGAGGAGGAAGAGGTGGTGGTGGTGGTGGGCGGCATGTTAGTCCTCAAGATTTCCGTGGCGGTGTTGGGAGGGAGCACTGCAGGCCTTTCGACAGTCCTCCTAGCTACCCGCTGCCGTTTGGTGGTGGCGAAGGAGGAGGGTTAAGGCCAATTGGCGATGGAAATGGTGGATTTCAGCCGGGTCCTGGTGGTAGGGTTGGCGGAGGAGGGTTTGGACCGATGGGTGGAGGGGGGTTTCGACCGATGGGCGGTGATGGTGGAGGGTTTTGGCCGATGGGTGGTGGCGATGATGGGAGGTTTCAGCCAATGGGCGTTGATGGTGGAGGGTTTCGACCGTTGGGTGGTGGACGAGGAGGCGATGGTAGAGGGTTTCGACCAATGGGTGGTGACAGTGGCGATGGTGGGGGGTTTCAACCTATGAGCAGTGGCGTGGAAATCGGTGGAGGGTTTGGACATGTTAGTGGTGATGGTGGAGGGTTTCAACCGGTGGGTGGTAGCCGAGGCGAGGGTAGAGGGTTTCGACCGATGGGTGGTGACGGTGGTGATGGTAGAGGGTTCCAACCGATGGGTGGGGTCGGGGAAAATGGTGGAGGGTTTGGGCGAGGTGTTGGTGATGGCGGAGGCTTTCAATCAATGGGTGGCGGCGGTGGGGGTGTTGATGTGGGGTTTGGTTCAGAGAGTTACCCCATGCCGAATCCGCCTCCTCTCGCAGGGCAAAAGCGAGGGTACCCTTTTTCTGGGAGGGAGAGGTCTCCAGGTACAATAAGAATATAAATGCTTGAATCTGCAGATTTGGTTTGTGTTACTGGTTTTCTCGTGTTCAGCAAGTTACTTGTATTTGATTGTTACTGAAGCACTTAGGTTGCTTTATAGAGATGTTTTACTTGAGCTGTTGAGTTTGCATGTTTGACAAAACTCATAGTGTTGCTCTGGTTTAATTTCAATTGGGCTGATGTTTGCTGCCGATTAGTTTCTTATATTATAATGTTTTTGAATATTCGGTGCTCTATCGCTTTTAACAACCATATACCTTTGCCATTATGTATGTTCTGATTCACAGAATTGTAACGTTTGTTTTAGTATGGCATGGTAATTGTTCTTCTTTTACCTGGTTATTAATTATTTTAACTGGGAAGAGGACCAATAATTTGGAGTCAATGAGGATCCGTCCACATTAATCATTGTGGTATGGGTGGGTATAGTATTGGAATATATACATTAAGCTTGAATCTCGAGAGTCATTGAACTTGACTTATTGATTAAGAAACACATGCAGTTCTGGGAAGATTGATTTCATCAGTTGATAAGTTATAAGACCTTCAATTGGGGAGGATGATGGCTAGCTTACAAATTCTGGTTTTTTATTTATCTCTCATACTCTATGATATACTTTATCATGATCCTATTGCTATAATTGCGACTTTTTGAGCATTGCTCTGGTTGATATATTTGATGTTACTTTGTTGTCTATTACTTAATGCTATCCCAATCAGTTATAATCTATTTTTCTTGGTTCAAATCAATATACTTCTGACATGCTTGTTATCTTTTCTTTCTCTTTGAATGTTAGACAAGTTCAATGGAGCTAGTTTTGCCAAACTTTTTGTCGGGTCTGTTCCGAGGACAGCGACTGAAGAAGATGTAAGTTGGTGTATGGACGAATCACGATCTCTTGATTTTGCATGAACACAAACTCAGGCTATGAGTTTCTAAGTGATTTTATTTGCACTATGATTCTATCTCTTGTCACTGTTGCCTATAGATTCTGCAGAACTTGATTTCTTATCTTAATATTTGTATAGATGAAGTTAGTAGAATTTTGACTTTCTTGAGAATCTGTCTATCCCCAGTTTCACTTGAAGTCCTGTACTTTTATTTGATTAGTATCTATTGTGATCAGAGTCTGTTGTTGCTTATAGATGGGGCAGAGTTTCTGGTAATCTCTTTTAAATATTTTGCAATGCTTTGCAACGAAGAAAAACATGTTAACTTATGACATTATTATTTGATTTGGCTCTATAAAAGGTCATGCATGCTATTCTGTGTCAATCTGGTGCAATTAAGGCCTATCTGAATTATTATAATTTAACTCAATTTCTCATCTATTTCGTGAATTAATGTTTCTTTTAAAGAACGTTCTAGTTATATTATTGAATTGAATTTTGATTACCCAATTGCAGGTTCGACCTTTATTTGACAAACATGGGCATGTTATGGAGGTTGCTTTGATAAAGGATAAGAGGACTGGACAACAACAAGGTCTGGGTTCTGCCTTATACTTCTATATATGTCATAAACATTATTTCAGGTCCTGCAAAGGCTGGGAAGTCATTGTAACCTTATGATTCTCTCCATGTGTTTATCAGAAGCTCTCCTTTTTCTGTGCATTTTCTGTTATCCATGTAGAACTCAAGATTCAACACTACATAAATCAATCATGTATATTCATCTTGAAAGGAAGATTTTGTTTTGTTTAGCTTTCATACCCCTTGAGTTGTGGAGCAATTTGTTATGGTATATATTTTGCTTTTGCTGGGTTGTGAGTTACATACAGTACTTGATTGTGTTGAGCCAGCCTTATATTCTCATGGTTGGAAATAGACTTCTTGTTACTCAGTTTTAGTTGGTTGATACTCTTGGATGCTTTGAATGTTTATGTAATTTCCAATAAAGTTTGGTGGTTTGGTATTAAAGTCGTCACTGTGTTGTTGTGATGAGTGTACGTTTTACTGTTTCTTGCGTTGTGGTTGCTATTACCTTACAATAGTTGGCTCTCAACACTTAGCTGGTTGTATTTTGTTGTATATAAATCAAATTTGTAGCAATTTGATTTTAGACGTAATTGGCTTCCATTGGATGACATGGTGATATGATTGTTGGGTTATCTTTTGAGTGAGTTGCTCTTGTATATGCTCTTTAGCTCAATCATGGATGGCTTGTGTCCTAATTGTTGTCTGTTTCTGCTTTAACCTTGGGTTTGTTAAATGTTTGTTGTTCTCAAATGGCAAAAACTGCTATGTTGTGCAATCGTTGGACATTTTGGTTTATATTTTGAGGATGCTACATGGGTACTAGAATGTTATTTTACTCTCGAATGTGTTATGAACTCAATCAATATTTGTGGATGTTTCATGTGAATATTGCACTGCTTTTACTGTTTAGTCTAGATGATGACAGTTCCATCTATTTAGTTGTTTCAGCATTAGGTTCTTAACCATACAAGTTGCAAAATTTGGATTCTTTGTTAACAGTGTTTGTGTACTCAATTGATTAGTAAATCCTGCACTTATAGGGAGTGATACGAGCTTGGTGATGCTACGGTGATATATTTATTTACGCGCCTGGACGATACACTTTATACCGTTGAGTGGGGAGTTTCTATAGACACTTTTCTTTTTTGACTGCTTTCTCTACTTCATGCCTAAGTACAGTATGAGGCTTTACCAGCCTTTACATGGATGTATAATTTGAAATATCGTAAAAATTGAGCTGCCAGAGAAGTCCCTCACCCCACTAGCACAAGCAAGAGGACTCGAACCCATGACCTATCAGTTATAGGTGAAGCGTCTGACCACCAAGCTGCACTTCGTCGACAACAGAGAAGATTTATCAAGTTCATTTGATCTATGGATCCAGATGATAAGTCCATGACATATGAATCTAGACTATTCGTGGTCTAGTTGTGGCAGTGTAACTAAATTGTCGTTGGATATATTTATCTAATTTTAGATTGTGGTTAGAATGGTTTTGGTATGGTGAATTTGGATTTTTAAGATCTGAAAAACTTACCATGTTCAAGTTTGGGAATCACTGAATGTGGAATCTCTGGTTTCCGTCTTCTGTGGGTGTACTGCATCATCTTTGATGCCCATGTATGACTCCGTGGTGCGTATATAAGATTTGTTGCAATTTTGGGAATGTATGTAGCTACTCTGTCAGGGGTGTGAGCTGAGTTGATGTGCAACCTTTCCATTGTTGTGAATCTTAGAAGTAGTACTTTGTCTCATCCTTAATAAAGAATTGTTGTGCTTTATCACTGGGATTTGAATATTGAGGAATAGCGCGTTCATACACAACTTACTATTCGGAAGTCCTTTTACTTGATGCTTCATTTTCTGGTCAAGAAAGTGAGTGTATGTGGTAAAGTCTTGTGTGGACTTGTTGAAATGGATTCTGTTTACCAGTGCAATATTTTCCATTTTATTGTTTTTTGATGTGGAGTATGGGTCTATGACATTGCTAAATTATATCGCGAAAGTAGCTTTCTTTTTTGCATTTTGGATGATTTCAGTCTCCTTCGAGTCATGGTGAATGGAATTCCTTTTCTTGAATGGGCGCTTAGTTATTAATAAAATTCTGTTTGTGGAGTTTGGTTATGATCTAGTGTGCTGAAACACACACACACACACATATATATATATATATATGTATATATATATATATGTTATTGATGGTTTTTGTCCAGTTTTTCTTTTGTATAATTTACTTTATAATGGGTGTTGTACTCCGAGATGGGTTGATGTTTAGAAGATCTAGCTCTGTTAAAGGGGATCCCGATTACATTCTTATCCTATTTGTAGAATGTAAAGAAGAATTCGACGTAAGTAGAATACCAATTCCTGTATTCCCAGGTTGGCAGTGACTTATTTGCTATTATGAATTGGCCAAGCAGAGATTCTGATTCATATATAAAATATGTACCTCTGTTCATCTTGAATTTAGCTCAGACGTTGCAATTTGGTATTGATGTTAACATAATCATGGTATTTAGTGATGCACTGTGTAGTTTTGTGAGCCACTCATGCTATAGTAATTTATATGTTAAGGTTCTGTTATCTCGGAGGCCTACATAGCATGGAAATGGGTCAGATGGCAGGCTGGGGGTCCTTCCCGTTTAGTTTTTTTTTTTTTAACCTTTTCTTTTTAGATATGGTAGGGCGTGTAACTACAGGAAGTAGTTTGCGAATTGATTTTGCTTTGATATTCCTTGCTGCACCCATTTTTTTCTTTGTCTGGTGATTAGATTAATAATCGTTCTTGGTGCAATATATCCTTGTTATTATATTTGGGTAGGTATTATTCATAATCTTTATTTGTATATAGTAAATACACCAATACTGCTGAGTGTCTTGTTTTGTGGGTCACTGTTGAGCCTGGAAGAGGTTTGACTCTTGTTTGCTGCTGAAGAGAATTTGTGTAATATTCTTGTGAACTTAGTTTCTTAATCTTACTTTAAGCGATTGTTTGTATATGGTAATGAGGTTGTGGTTGTGTTGTTTGATATAAGGTTTTAACATGTGCTGGTTGCCTGATATTCTATATACTGGGATAACGACTTAAATTTTAGATTTGTTATTGTCATCATCTGAAATTCTCATCACTGAACTTCAAACTGCATTCTTCTTCTCGGTCCATGGCTGCGTGGGTCTACCAGTGCGCGGCCTTTACAGAAGCACCTAGAGAAGTTTACTTTTCTTATTTTACGCTTCAATGTACTGGGACTGACTGAGGGAAGAATGTCCTGATAGAATCTATTCACTAACTCTTGGTTTATGCAGGATGCTGTTTCATTAAGTATGCTTCTTCTGAAGAGGCTGATAGAGCCATTAAAGCACTGCATAACCAGTTTATCTTGCCAGGGGTACATTTTTCTGCCACTTCTTTTGACTCGATAAATTGGCTTCTGTCTTTCTTATTCCTCTATTTGTCTGTGAGTTATACAGGGAACGGGTCCCATCCAAGTTAGATATGCAGATGGAGAGCGAGAACGTCTTGGTACTTCATATTATTTTCTCTGTACTTTGGTGTTTGTTATTCTTTGATGCTGATACAATTGCTTTTGAGTGTTCTTCTGACCCACAACACCCTACAAAGAACTGTGATGAAATTAGCATGTATCTCTCTCTTTCTCTCTATATATATTGTTATCTAGAATTGATACATATCAGATCTCTCCTGTTTCATCTTTGTCATCACAGGTGCAACTGAGTACAAGTTGTTTGTTGGGTCATTGAACAAACAAGCGACTGAGAAGGAAGTTGAAGAAGTAAGTTCTGCCGTTCATTGATAGCCTCTCTTCTTTGTTCATAGTCTTTACATATTCTGACCTGTGTTTAACATGATCGCTTATGTTTAAACGGCTTTTAAACGAAGAGGTTTCCTGTCTATAAGCATGTCTTGTTTTTTTGTTAATGAGTAGCGTGCGGGTGGGGGTTATGGTTGGGTTAATCGTTGTAAGGGGTTGGTGGCTTGTGAGCATTCCTGCATGTAACCATTGCATCAGGAAAGAAATGCATACATCTTCTCTTTTTTCTTTTTCCTTTTATTTCTATTTTTATTATCTCATTGGCTTCAAATTTGCGTTTTCTCATAATGTTATATCGTTTATTTTAGTTATATTTTTGGTCAATGTATCTTTTGAAGAACAATTGCAATTACTGATTGTTATTTTGTGTTCCTGCCAGATTTTTGCACCTTATGGAAGAGTTGAGGATGTCTATCTTATGCGTGATGAAATGAAACAGAGCCGTGGTACATCCTCTTGCTTCTTGAAGCCTCTGTTTCAACTGAATTAGTTGGAAGTCAACTGCCATTACTTCTTTTAAGATTTCTTGTCTCCAATTCTTAGACGGGGCACATTCAATAGTCGAGTTTGTGTAGATAAAAAGTGAAAAGACACTTCCTTTGTCAAAATAGTGTTGCAGTTCTGGAAAGCTTTCATGACCTATTGCTAGAACTAACATTTCAATTTGAATTTATTGTTGAATATTATTCTCACCTATCATTATGCTGTTTGAAGGATGTGGATTTGTCAAATACTCTCAGAGACAGATGGCACAGGCAGCCATCAATGCCCTTAATGGATTATATATTATGAGAGTAAGATTTAATCATTTTCTAGTTCTGCTCTTTGTTCTTGTACCAACATTAAAGACAATAAGCGTATCATCTTGTTTTTGAATCTCAGGGGTGCGATCAGCCACTAACTGTTAGATTTGCTGATCCAAAAAGACCTAAACCTGGGGAATTGAGGTACCGCCACACCTAACTCATTACGTTTTCTGATTGTGCAAGAGGTTGTGACAAAACTTGTGTGGGAGCATCCATTATTGTGAATAATGATGGCCGAACATAATATGAATGAAATTTTTCTTTTTAATTTTCAAACAAGTTGTGTGCCTTCTGCATATGGTCTGTGTTCTCTCAAGGATGATGTTTTATTATAATACCAATTGTCCTTTTCTTCCCAGAGGTGGTCCAGCTCTTGGGGGTCCCGGCGTTGGTCCTCGATATTCTGCACCAGAGATCAGGTAGTTTTGTATGTCAACCTGATTGCAAGCACCGTTTTGAACTCCCTCTTTCAATGTTCGTGAATATGGAAATTTATTATTTCACCCTCTTCGGGGTTCTTTTCTTCTACAGGCCTTTAACAGACTTTGGTCAGCCACCCCGCGGGTCCATTCCTTCTAATTCATGGCCTTCAGTGAGCCCGCAAAATAATGTTGGCATCCAGGGTTTTAATAACCAGTTGTCTGCAAGATCTGGGGATATTACCTCCTCTTCAACTCCAGTAAGACTATTAACAACCTTCTACTGGGCACTGATTGTGGTTGTGCAATGGCCTTTTCTCTTTACTTGGAGCCACAAACTTTTATGTAGATGTAATTGTGCTCAACTTTCTTCTAGCTCCAGCATGTCCACGGGCTGTGAACATATGATAAAAAGATCAACTGTCATCTTTAGTATACAGACACACTAGTTATTTTGACTCAAGCAGCTCATATCCCTTTAAAGGTATATGTCTCGGTGGGTGGGGGTTGCTGTAATCACATGGTGAGAGGTGTGGGCGTGTATAGGAAGCGGGAACATGCGTGATAAGTTCAAAGTAAAAATTACAAGATAAAAGTGTTATTTGAAGGAACAATAGAAACTTGCACATTAAGCGTGCGTAAGGTATTTTGCTACCCATGATTGCTTTGCAGGCTGAATGGCCTGGACTTGTGCTATGAGGTTGATTGGGATAATGAGGTGGGTGGGTATGAGATGGAGCCGGGGAAGTTTTTTTATTTTTTCTTATTTAAAAGATGGCTTGACCCCATTTCAGTTTCTTGCATTCATTTTTATTAGTGATCTTTAAGTTTTTGAGCATACCTGTTTTGCCAAGTTTTGCATTCATGTTTTTGTCGCTTTTAACAGAACTTTGTTATATTAATTTAAAAAGGGCAAACTGACCGTACAATATTGACGGTTTTGGTTGTGGGTGTTAGGACATTGGGCGTGGTTGACATAATTGAAACCTTATGTGGCTGGTGTGAGCGATATGAAGCCAAACCTGAACGGATGTCACTTATGCATGATTTGCCAATTATGATGAAGAAAGAGTGTACATTACAAAAAAACACTCATGTCCTACAGGGGGAGAATTGTTACTTTTGCGGAAAACCTTCCAATGGGCACATATTACGTGCACTTTTGACACATTGTAGTTGGATTTTATGTTCATTATCTGTTTTTAAGAAAGATATTGCTGGATAATAACACCAATACATTTATCAGCAAATTTATTTATATTTCCAATTCAAAATAGGACAAGATTTCGGGGAGTTCCATGATTTGACTAAAAATTATTATCTTTACAGATGCCGCTTCAGTCGCCACAGAAATTTTCATCATCCTTGCAGCTGCAGCCTCCAAATGCAGCATCTTTCTCCAGCATGCAGATGCGTGGACCGCATACGCAACCAGGTCAACTACAGATGCCCAGTGCTGTAGGTCAAAATCCTTATGGTCAGGCTCTACCATCACAACAATTGCCGGGCCTGAATGGGCAGTTACCTGTTCCCCAAGCTCAAACGCAGCATAATGCAACATTGTCTTCGGGACAGGCACATGGGAGGGGAGATCAACATCAACTACCTGTTCAGCAGCTTCAACCTCATAATCAATCACCATCGCAGTTGGCTCAAATGCTGTCGCAGCAGAAACAAACTCTACAGGCTACATTTCAGTCATCGCAGCAAGCCTTTAACCAGCTGCAACAGCAACTACAGCAGCTGCAACCATCCAATCAGAATTTAACTGGCCATCAAAGTCCACAAATTGCTAAACAACAGGTATCAATAGTTTTAAGCGGCATTTCTGTAGCCCTTTTTTCAGTAGTAGAATCCTATATGGCATTTTCAGTAGATAATACGGAGATGCGCATTTGGGGTCACGTATTGCAATCTAGATTATCGGTTGTCCTTTAAGTCGATGGTTAAGTTTTTCTTTTTAACAAAATTCTACATTTTTTTACTGAACGTTATTTTTGCTAAAGGTTACTGTTACCAGAGTATATGAATGTAAAGGTCTTACATGTCACACTTGGCTTTTGCTAGTGTTTGTTTTTTCCGTGATCATACTTTT
Organism: Linaria vulgaris; assembly: GCA_948329865.1. Lineage (NCBI taxonomy): Eukaryota > Viridiplantae > Streptophyta > Magnoliopsida > Lamiales > Plantaginaceae > Linaria > Linaria vulgaris. The sequence continues at coordinate 127,625,749 of OX415249.1, read as the reverse complement.
TGACTTAATATACAATGTTCTTATAATTTTGTGGTAGATCTTACCATATCATTACTGCTTTTTTCTCCCTTAGTCTCCTTGGGCTGGGATAGCTTCGCAGACAGTTGGAAATGCTCCTACTGCCCGGCCGTCAGGAGATTTAGCTCCTGCTGCTGCTTCATCTGCTGGCTCTTCTGTGACTCCTGGTAAGGCTCCAGGAAAATGTAATTGGACTGAGCATACGGCGCCTGATGGATACAAGTACTACTACAACAGCACGACTGGTGAAAGCAAGGTAAACATCTTACCATCAATATATGGCTCACTTACAAAGTTCTGCCTTATCCGTATGACTTTGCTGTGGCAGTGGGAGAAACCTGAAGAGTTGACACTGCATGAGCAGCAGCAGCAGCAACAGATACAAAAGCCATCCAACGAATGCCCTCAAGTACAGCGATATCCCCAAGGACCACCTACACAACATGCTCATCATATGCAAGTACAGCCCCTTGGTCAAAATCAGACACAGCTTCAGAATCAGATCAGGCCATTGCAGCAGGCTTCTCAGTCCTCAACGGTCAGTCTTTTGTTTTATTGATCCTTGAGGTTGAAACCTTAGTGCTTGCTTTTCTTACCCATTTTGCATATTGCAGTACCGTGATCCTGCATACTCAGCTAAACCGGTGAATCGGGTTAGTTTACCATTTTACCAGATAATTTTTATTCTCTCATTGTTTGCAAACTTAGTTTTTTGCTACTCAATAGTGTACGAGTGTGTGCGCTTGCGATTATATATAAGAAACATTGCGCGGGTGCATGGGTGGTCTACATTTTCTTATCTTCACTGATCTGTCTGTCTATGATTCATCCGATATTTTCCATTTTACTTGAGTTTAATGTTAGGCTTTGTTATTTATTGTGAAAGATGAATGTGATTTAGCATTGTGTATCAGACCTGCGTTGCCATATATATTTGTTCATGGGTGAGGTTGCTAGAACATATCGATTCTTGATGGTGCTCTGGGGTTTCTGCTAGTCAGTGACTTATTTCTAAGGGATAAAATTTATCTCAATATAATATATTGCCTCAATCTATGTGCGCAACTGAGCATCTAGAAATGTGTTGCTCAACTTTCAAATCGTGATATGAGAAACTAGGTCCTTTTGAAAACATTTACCGACTGCGTAGCTATTGCCGAAGTAGTTCAATGAACTGATTGCGGGAGAAAGGTCTTGTTTGTAATTGTCCAATATTGTTCGAACGATAGTTAATTTGTTGCCTTGAATTTGGACCATCAGGAACTCAGTTATACTCAGCCATCTGCTGGAAGTACTTCAGTGAATGACTCAGCTCGTTATCAGCAGGTCAGGGTTTAGAAATATGCATTTCATACCCTTGTTAGTTTTCAATTTTTTTTTTAAAGGTAGAATGTTTTTCTCATTTTCTCTGTTTTAGGGACCGATGGCGTCTCAGGAATGGATGTGGAGAAATAAGCCTTCAGGTACATTATTCTCTTAAATGTACTTATTATGTTTCATCTTTGCATCTTCTGTAGATCGGTGGGGTGACACCCATGTATTATTTATCAATGATTCCATTTTTGTTTTTACTTGTTACTTGAAGGGAGTGTATTACACATTAATTGGGTTGAATGTATATATTGGTTGTGTTTGCTAAAACTTCTTTGTCTCGTACACTAATACTATTAAATCCTCAGGGACCTGATCAAGGTTTTAATTCCTGCATTCAACTCAGATGGTAGTTAAACTACAGATGGGCTGATATTTTTGCTCAAGAAAAGTGCTTTGAGATGGAGATTCTGCCTGATCTTTATATTTTCCGATGAGTAGTTTGCTTGCCGGGCTGCTGCTTCAGAGAAGACTGGTCAGGACTCAGGGTGTAAACATGTTGTAATGTTTTAATTAATTTGTATGTCCTTTTCTTTTTAAAAATATAACAAATTCAATTGTGTAATAGTATCACATTTTCACATCAGCTTTTGCTTTGATGACACCAGAGAGTGAGTGAGCAGTGTAACCTTAGTTCTTTTGTAAGTGTCAATGCATGAGAAGTAGGAGGATTCATAATTGGAGCTCGTTTATTACTCTAGGCAATACCCAACTTACAAACAGTAGCATTCTACCATTTTTTTTTTTTCATGCGTTTACTGATTGACAGCCCTACAGTTTGTACGTATTTCTCCTGATCCTCCATTTACCGGTGCTAAACTCCCCATTTTCAGCATTGCGTTCTTGAAGTCCTGAAAAAACGCATCTGTATCATCTGCATAAGTTTCGACTATGCCACGTGTTGCATCACTTCCAGTGAGTAGCACCTGGTCAGAACCAAGCAAGCCCTCACCTGCACGAAGGTTGATATAGTACTGATTATCAAACGATGATGGGGTCATGTGATCCAGGTCTGCCAATGTTGTGTTAACATTAGATTGTGAGCACAGTTGCTGAAGGGACTGCACAAAATCCAGGTTAATGTCCGGGCTGTTGGTATTGGCGCTGTTTATTCGAGAAGTAAACGTCGAGCATCGAGCTTTTCCCATGGTGTGCGCCCCTGTATAATGCAAGCAGATGGGTCATTCTAAGTTTTAAGGTAAATATGCGCATATTCGTCTTAGGTAAATGGTTCAGTCAGTTTGATTTACCAGAGAGGGCAACCATATCTTGGAGGGAAAGTCCCACACCTTGAAATATGGATAGCAATGTGGGTACATCAGAATTTGGAGCTGGTATATTTTTTGTTGCTGCTTTACTTGCACTCAAGCTATCCCTCCTGCCCATTGCCACTTCCCATCCCGGGCCACCTGTCTAAAAATTCAAACAAATATAATATCATACAAGTTAATGTTACAAGCGTCAAACCCCTAATCGTATAGTCCACATTTGCAACTTAGTCTTTAAACGAAAGAGGAAAAAAAGAAGAATCATTGAGAAATTTGACAAGATATTTCCTCTTGGTAGCATCTTAAACGGATATTTCGTCAAAAATAGCAAAAAGTTGATCAAGTGGAACGCGTTTTCGTTGCATGCGAACGGGATTATATGTTGGGCAGTTAGGAGCTGTGCATATTATACAGAAACAGCAATCACTAAATCCAATTTAAACTGGGTATACACCAAATGGGAATCATGTTAAGTGAGGAACATAGTTTTTTTTTTCCCCACTCGTTGTGACTAGTTGTCACATTCTTTCAATAAGTTTTAGCATGAAAACAACTCTTGATTGCATTTGCATGGCTTCAACCAAAAGATATTATTTGGTAGAATTTTAACAGCACTAAAGACATTCGAGGTAAAATTGAAGAAATGTGTGAATCATATTCTCCTTAACACATGCACCGTGATATTTAGTAGCTAATAAACAATAAACAAAGTTCCATGTGTTTACCAGAACAACAGAATCTCTAGCTGCAATAGCAAGTATATCAGCACAAGACACTGTTTGTGGACACACATACTCAAGATCAGCTTTGATTGCATCAATCACTTCAAAGCCCCTCAACGAGTTCGCATTCGGTGGAGCAGTCTTCTCTCCAACAAAACTCGGTGTGTCATCCAGCAAAACCGAAGCGTCGCATCCCTAAACACATTCTTAACGTATAAGAATTATGTGCTTTCCATGCAAAAAAATAAATAAAATGTAGTAAAGCCATATTTAAAAGTTGAACTTGCATTAACAAAGCAGTCGTGGAAATGGAGGCGAAGCAACGAGGCAGCCATCCTGGGATCATCGGACACCGCCTTTTCGACCCACGAAAAGACGATAGGTTCAGCCTCGGGGCAGCTGTTTAGGTAGAAACCGATGCTTAACATGAACGTGGCACCATCCACACACGTCTTGTTCAATGTCGTCGAACTTGGGACAGTAGAAAGCGCGAGCGAGAACTCGAGCAAGAGAAAGTAGAGAGCTGATAAGTACTTGGACATTTTCTTGCTTGTATTTTTTTTTTTTTTTAATCTAGTCTTATGTGGTAGTTTTTCAAGTGAGACTGTTGCTGTTTATATAGAACCACTAAAGTTTTCTTTCTCATATTAGAAGATATAGTCAAGGCTAAGAAGAGGTAAGTTTGTATGAGATGAGCATATGTAACTGTTTACCTAATGCCATGTGCTTCTGCAATTCCTTCCAACTTCTATTCTTGATTTATAACAAGACATTTAAAGATTCAAACTTATTACATCACAGTATATATATTTGATACGCGGTTGGACTAGGCTTGTTACTTTATTCATCAAGACAAAAGAAAAGTTTGGGCCCATGGAGTGATACGGGTCTAATGGATCTGACCACCTAACGAGCCCAATTAAAGTTGGAGTTGTCTAGGGCTAATTAAATTAGCACATCCTTTTTATAAATCGTGTACAGTAGAAACTAAGAAGGATTGGACAGTGGACACCAATACTTCATTATCTATATTATACTATTAAATTATAGAAATTATGTTAACACCAATTTTTTTGTTTTCATATTTACTCTTTGACACACTATTAATTTTATTTATTTATAACTGTAATTTATTTTAGCTTTATTATTATTTAAACCTTTTCATTAAAAGAAAAAAGTTATTACTTAATACTCTCATGCATAAAAAGAAGGTTAAGATATACATATTAAAGTTATAATTTTCACAATAAAAATTAATTATATTATACTTAAAATAAATTATTAATTACGTGGTGTCAAAGTTTCTTGTATATATACGTTTAAGACATTAATTTTACTTTTTCATATAATTATATAAGATCTGGAAAGTCAATCAGAACATAAAAACTGACGCACATGTACAATATAAAACATTTAATTGGTGAAAATTGTTTTTTCTGTATTTGAGAATATTTCTCCCAAGTTTCCTTGAGCTCTCTATATTATCTAAATGACGTGAAGCATTTTTACACGCATGAGTTATTTTTTCCACTCGTTTTGGTTGAGTAGAATGCCTTTTGTTGGCTTCAAAATTTCATATCGTTCTATATATATAAAATGAATTATGTAATCCCAACGCGTAGTTTCACATTTTTAATTGGCACCAAACTTTTCTATGTTTTGTTTATCCTCTCTTTCTCTTTTTTTAAAGGATAAATTTGTGCATTCATACATGGGAAAATATCCTCACACGAAGCCAATATTTACTTTTTAGTTTTTACCAAGCCCTTTTATGTATTTAAAATTCTTTTCTGTTTATATATATATATATGAATATATATACGCGTTATCTTTTGTCAAAATTAGAGATAACAGGTGTTGCTTAAATTTCTATGGTCACAAACTAACCAATTACCATGTACTTTGTTTACGAACATTTATTAACTCAACCTCATCATATCTTATTTATGAAGTAATTTTTATAAAAAACTTGATTACTTGCTGAAATCAAGGCAAAATTCCCTATGTTTCCCCATACGCATTCATTTCCCAATTTTTACGGCTTTTTTAGATTGAATATATTTACTGAATGAAAAGAAACTGCAAATATTAATTTTACTATACAGTATATTTGAGTGTGTTTTTTCTGTAAGTCACATGACCAGAGGCATCTTCTTTTGACTAAACGAAGAAGCATATATTTGCCTTTAACTTATGCATAATTTTCTCCATGTGTTTTCAATGCAAAGTGCAAACAAACACACAACATTAAAGAAATATGCCCAACATGATTTTTATATTAATGAATGAAATATTTAATTTAATTTCCAACGAGATGATGAATATAATTCTTCTGTGGTTTTGGCAGAGAATATTATTTCTGAAGCATACAAAATATTATTCACATCTCTTTACAGTTAGGGAATTTTGGTTCCTTTTGCATAGTTGTTTGTCACTTCGTGCATTTCCAATACACTCTTTTTCCATTGCATTTTGGAATTAGTAGCTTATACGACTATATTACTTAAACTTTTTATAAAGTTTGTTTCTTTTTATATGTAACGACAATGAATCGTATAATCTCTAGATATCGTCGACAAAGAACACGACGTATATGCTTCATTTGTCTGTATGAAATTAAGTGAAACAACTAGAACGTAAATGGCATTTGCTCGCAGATTTACGATGAATACTGATTTATTACATATAATAAAGCTTACATAAAATTGCGGATCCAAAATGTATATACAGAATTATGTTGTTACCGCGTGATTTACTTTCTTGCTACCGTTGAAATAAAGGAAAAAAAGAGGATTATAAATGCCACAGAAAGAAGCTAATATAAGTTATACTAGATTGGTCCCCATGCAAATTTATCCAATGGTCCATAAATCTAGATACTCACGGCAGGACGAAAAGTTGAAAGTTAAAACTATAGCATTTACTAGTTTAGCTTGTACTATTAGATACTAGCTTGCGATGGTGGGGAATCATCAATTTCTTCCATACATCAACAAAATTTTACCCCATAGCCTTTAATTAAAATTTAAAATTTAACAACAATTGCTTCACATATTAACCTTTTCATAATTCTTGAGTTATAAAATCTCGTGCATTCATATCCATATTTAAAGCCGCGCTAACAGATATTTTAATTATGCATCGATCCATATCCCTAATTAATGATCGAGATATACTAACAATGAGCTATAATAGAGTTAAATTGTACAAGTGATGAACATTTTCTAACATATCTAATATAGTCTTTGACATATGAGAAGTAACATGTATATATTACTTCAGTTGAGGAATATTAGTTGAAGCATGCTAAGATTATCCCAAATAAAATGCCAACATAGATAATTTCTAATAAAGTAGCACATGATTTATCAGCTTCAATTTCATTGCAAAAGGATTTCTACAATATGGAGCAATATGATAAATGAATCTTGAATTTATAGATATATACAATACAATTAACAGCAAGGATATATCAAAGATACGATCGATAGCTATGCCTAGTGAGTTATCCATCATATCAACCCTACCAAGATCTCAAGGCTCCCCTATCGATTGTGCCCCTTGACTAAGGAGTCACTCTCTTGTTCTAGCTCTAACAAACTTTCCCCAATCTATAAACCCGTAAAACATATACAGCAAAACTCATAAACAAAAATGAGACATCTACACGCGTGCCTAGACACATACATACGTATATTCATTCTTTTTTTGGTGAATGTTCATGCATATATTTATTGATCAATCTATACACCTATATATATATATTAAACTGACATAAAAAGGAAGATTATATAAATAATTAACAAAAGGTAACACCATAATCAATAATTAAAACGACAAACTTGCACAATTTGTTCCTGGAGAAATTACTCCGAACAAATTGCATGCACTACAAAAGAAACAAGTAACACTCATGCACATAATCTCCAGCGATGATATAAAGAGGTTTTCACCTATGAAGATTTCTTATTTTCCATTGGTGAATTAAGCTTAATTAGATTTTTATTGGAAATTACGTGCTAACGTATGGTCATTATATTGTTGCTCAGCTTTTTATATATTGAGTGATGAATTCACATTACAAAATTCATCCCCAAAAAAGAAAATCAAATTACAAATACCTTACCACATATTTTTACTTCTAGCTAATTTCTCAATTTTCAAGAATCTTGGGGTACGGTGAACTCCCCAAACCTAATGTGGCCAGAGAATCCAAACCCTAACCCTAAAGTAATAATATTGCACATGCATTACTCACTTAAACCAATAGAAAAAATATATTAGCTGAGATAAGATGTCTAAATAATAATATTAATCACCATTACTAGATAAAACTAATTATTAAGTATCATAAGAAAACATAAAACAAATATCATCAGCTTCAAAAGTGCTTTCAGTTGATCATAAACAGAGAATCCTTATGTGAAGTGGGTTTATATCTAAAGAAAACCCCAAACTTCTCATAAATCAGTAATGATCAGTATATATATTGCTAGAATAAAAAAAAACATTACTAAATTAATAAAACTAGCTAGACATCTGGTTAATTAAGCTTACTCCTTCTTTGTCTCCTTTAACATCTGAGATGGCAGCATGTCTTGGAGAAGACCTTGATCCCTAGCCAAGGAAGATGTGGAGGGGAAAAATGGTCTTTGCTGAAATGAACTAGGAGGGACTAATGTTGGATTAGTTGTAGTACCACTAATGCTAATCAAACTCGACGATGATGCTGTCAAATTACGAAAATAGGATTGCAATGGTAGATGTTGTTGTTGATATTGTTGTTGTTGTTGAATACTCATTAACTGTTGTCGTTGTTGTTGTTGTTGATAGAGAAGCATCTGTGGGATAGTAGTACCCACGCCAATGCCAAAGTTGCTGATTCCACCGCCACCTATAGTGGAAGTTTCCGGTAGGATTGCGAAGGCGCCACGTGGCGAAATGGGGCAGGGATGTGTGTGTGTACCTTCGTAGGTTGTGACAACAATGGATGGATCCTCGGAAGATCTTTCCACTCTTTTTTTCACTCCACATGCTGTACTAGTGCAACGGTAGTAGCTCCTATACAATGTAACATGCACATAAGATTCTCAAAATATCAAGCCCCATCTCTTTATTATTTTCATAATTTGTCACATACTACATTACATAACAAGCCATTTTTTTTATCTTTTTTAAAAGAGTATCGTGACAAGTGAAACATAATCCTCCATTTAAATTTTTTACTTTTCAGGGTCGATTTTATTGAAACAACGTAACGGATTTGACTCTAAAAGCTTCCAGCGACAAAAAACGAACTTCCAAAAAGTAATTTTGCGTTCTTTGATACTCGTTTTTTTTTTTTAACAGGATATATATTCGGCAAACTCTTTATGGAGAGAAATGTAATTAAATAAGAAAAAAAATGTTGCATGTTAATTAATTGTGAATATACCTTGGAAAAGGGCTGTTTTTCACAGCTTTTTGGCCGTACTTTCTCCATCTATAGCCATCATCTAAGTGATCAATCTCACTCTTTGTCATGAAGGCAAATTTGGGTTCTCTTGGCCTCTTTTGATTCTTCTTTTTCGGTTTCAATCTAAAGCCACAAAATAATAATAAAAAAATTAAAAAACTTTCACACCCTACAAATGAATAGCTAAAATTAAAGAAGAAGAATCATGATGCTGTATATTGGATTTCTTTTTGTCTTAATACTAGATCATGTGCAACACGATCCCTGTTAAACAGGCAAACCTCGTCGACTGAGCGGACAATACTATGCAAACACAGACATGCACAAAGAATCAATTTTTCTTCCCATGAAATCGAATCTTTGACCAAGTAAAAGAATTTCATTTCTTTAACCAACCAGCGATCGTTAGAAGCCAAAATTTTAACCGCGTTATTTAGTTACTCATGATCTGTATATCTTTCACAAGATTTTCTTTACAATGATAATATTATGATGAGTGTAAAAAAATTGAACAAAAAATGATTTTGTTTTTGTTTTTGTATGGCCCTCATCTTTATAACACAATAATTTTTATTAGAAAAGACAAGAATAGAAGATTAATAAAGAAACTTACTTTTGCTTATTAATCTTTACTTGATCTCCTTCTCCTTCTTCAACATTAGCAGTTTCTTCGCTCTTTTTCCCGTCCTCATCATTAGTAGATGAGGACATAGACGAATAATTCGGTGTCACCGGAGTGTTGACCACATCAGAATATTCCGGCTGTGGCCCTAACGACGGTGGCGGCAGCGGTGCGGAAACATTTTGGAACAAAAAATCATCTAAAGGGGTGTTGAAATCTTGCACATTTAACATGTCCATAAATCCAAAAGAGCTTTTGTGATGATCAATATCCTCATTATTGTAATCTTGTACATCACATGACAATTCAAACAAGCTACTTGTACTTGTAGTGCTCATCATAGTCATCATCATCTGATTCGAAAACGCTGTGTTTTGATGAAGTGAATTGTTCTTCTCTGTTGGTGGTGGTATTTTTGGGTCTAATTGTTTGTTCTCCTCCATGGTATAATATAATTTTTGGTTAAATTAAAAAGTTTAGCATAGATTCTTCATTTGCTAGAGAGAGAGAGAGAGAGAGAGAGAGAGAGTTTGGGTTATGGAGGTTTTGTAGTGTGAAGAGAGAGACTTTGATGAGTGGCTTTTATTTTACATTATTTGTTATTATATAATTATTTTAATATTCAGGGTGTGGGTTTTTGGACAACACAGGTTGTCCCCGCGTAGTTTTTCTTGTTCTTATATGATACTGATTTAATTCCATCTTTATTTTATTGTTTCAAAATCTTATAGGATTCTTTATCTTTTTTTTTTTAATATATGATATGATGATTAATATATAGTTTTTGGTGGACCTGAGATAAATTCATTTGCAACTATTTTAGGCCGTATCTAACGTACGTAGCTAAACACTCACTTACGCGCACACATAGAAAGACACGTATATTACACGCATATTGTATTCTTGTATTGCGGATTATGAGATATTAATTATGGTTTAACATGTATTTCATGGCCTTATTACAATAAAATTGTTGTAAGGATACAAGAAAGCGTGGTAGTTAAATATAGTTAATTACTCCCTTACTGAAGTAGATTCATGGCTGGGATGAAATTGTTTTATGAAAAATGCCAAAAATTAATATTTACATCACATCAATAATATAATACAACAATTTGCACATAATAGTATTTTAACATGAGCCCGACGTCTTTATATATATATATATATATATAAAGTTTTGTAAAAAAAAATTCTTCGCAGAGTCAACTGCCAGATCCTTCAAATATATATATAAGTATTCAATTACTTCAAGATGAACCAACTTAATATTTACTAGAGCCACCTTTTGGTTTCATGCTCAATAAGTTTTATTGAGGTCGCCCTTATATATATATATTATATGTTGCATCATTGCAATAAATTTATTTTGATCATAGCTTTGATTTATTATTAGTTGGGATAAAACCTTGAGTGAGCTTCCCTTAATTTTGATGGATCACAATTTTCCACATGTGGGTGGGGAGTTGACCGGGAAATGCCGGTGGGCAGTTGGTACGGAAGCTTAAACGGATGGAATAGATGGATGACTGATTATTGTTGGCATTAAATGCAAAATCACCAACCCCAAAATTGATCCGCTTAAATAATCCACGTTTTCATACGAAGTTGGTTTGTTAACCGGCAACCGTCTCAAATGTGTGAAACTGGTTCTGGTTCGCATTGAGAAAAAGAGTTGGCTCGTTTATCTGCATGATGATTCTTGGATTTTGTTTTTCACCCTTTTGATTACTTTTCGGTTTTCCTTTTCAACTTGTTACGTGTTGGCTATATATGTTGCACAATACTGATACTCATGGTTATATATACTAATAAGTATAAGCCACAAGAACACGATTAACGTAACAAATATGGTATGAGTACATGGATATGACTATATATTTAATATTTATACATATTATATATGTACTTATATAGGTTAATTCATGTGTATTTGTCGTGTTTAAACGTGAATTTGTAACCTGTTAGTGAATCTCAAACACATTTAAATAAAAAAATTAAATTATATATAGATTACCTTTAATACAGAAGTATAGTATAGAAGTATGGTATGATATGTAGTGACTTAAATTGAGTAGAAATAGCTTCATTGTATATAACCTATAAACTTATTTATACAAACTCTTCTTCTTTTTTTCTTCATATTGATTCTCGCATTTCTTTTTTCTACTTATATAATTATTTTTTGTTTTCACTTTTCTGCTTCATGCAGTAAGGAGTAGTACAACCCAGAAAAAAGGGGGTTCCCTTTTTTGTGTGTGTAATAAAGTCATTAATTAGTGAAATTGAATTTACACGTTTTGTTGGTTATTATTTGATTTAGACTATTCATGCACAAAAACACACACTACTTGTCTATTAATTGTTTGTGATGTTTCATAAAGGTATAGCGTTCCTATTTGGAAGCAGAGATCCATGGAAATAGGTATAGGTCCCTCACCTTTAATTTTTAAGCTATAATAGTTGGATGGTCTACACCATGATTAAGAGAAGTTATAGTGACAAAATTAGGGTAAAACAATGTGATTACATTCATTTGCAAGGGTCCCCGTTTTAGGTAGTTGTAACCATCAAATGATTTCAGATTTGCTAGCTCCTAAATTAATCACAAAAAGAAAATGATTAATTGGCTATTGATATACGACACTAGCTTTTTGTTACCCTTAATTACTTATTTTTATGAGGCCATATAAATTGGAACGAATTTCCGGACCAATACTTTTCCTTCTTGGTACCTAAGTTTTCAATACGTATTGTCTTCCAAAAATACTAATGATTAAGCAGTTATATGGGGAGAAAAAACCTGGTGTTATATATGTCTAATTATCGATTTTGTGCGTCGTCGACCCTCACTCAAAGTATCCTTAATTAGTTTAGTAATATCTTGAGTTCTGATGCAAGTGTAATTGGTAAGAAACTAAATAATTCACGTTATGCTAATTTAGATCTCCTTAAAATATTGTATCACCTTGAACTTGGAATCATTTGCACTCAAATACATCATGTCATCTCAGTTTAGCATTGTCCTAGCGCTAAATTAACAAATCCACTAGGGTAATATAAAAGGTCAAGGTTGTGCTAAGACACACCAAAAAATAGAAGAATCAGTTCAAGACACGCCGATCGAGCCTTATACTATGTGGTTCGGGATTTCTACTGTACGACATGAGCTTTTCCTAGCTAACCATGAGACACCGACTTGCACGGGTGTTTAGTTAATTGAAGAGGAAGAATTCTTACTCTAATTCGTCTCAAACCCTATCCTAAATAGATCAATTTAATTTTATAAGTTCTAGGAATATGTTCGTTACACTAATTACGCCTCGTGTAATTTGTCGGCTAGCAAATTTTGCAGTTATTGCTTAACTGTGAGCACTTTAATCGTAATGAGTGCACTGATTTTTTTTAAAAAAATAGTAGTGGTTTTGCAAGTCATAAAATAGAATACGTGACACACGTCGCCGAACTTGACCCTTGATTGATAGATTAATTAACCCGAAATCTTGAAATGAATCATCATTAGCCACGATCAAGATGATGGTTGGCATGGTCCAAACGGGTGGCTAAATGTACTCTTACTAATTTGGTGTTCTTACATCAAGCTACATATTATAACTAATTGCGCCATGTCATATAAAATGGAAAGTCGTCGAAAAAAAAATCCAATATGCACAATCCATCTTCATAGACGGAATAACATGATTACATTATATAATCAATTGTATATGAAACTTGGAATCGGATGAGTGTAATTTGTTATAATTGTTACATGTCTCACTCGAATTCAGTACGCGAAGTGCAAGAAGTGTGAGTGTCTGAGTAGTAATATGAACTTCAATAAATAGGGTTATATATATGATCTGTACACATCAATATATGTAAACTGCATTGGGTAGGGGCCGTCACCTGGACAGTAAATTAATAATGCAACGGTTTTACCGGCCCCAACTCGATCAACATATTTATGTTTAATTTCTTGTAAAATTAATTGAAATTTTCCCCCATGTTCATTTAACTAATTCCACTTCTTCGATTAATCAAAAAAAAAAAAATCCACTTCTTCGAAATTCTTTTGTAGCTTTGTTTCTTGTTTTTGTTTTTCATTAAACAAAGTTCGATGTTTTAATAATCAATAATTACGTTCTCTTAATTTTTTATTTTTTCGCACGAAAGGTAAATATATATAAAACCGAAAGAGTGTCATACACCGATACGAGGGGCATACCCCAAGATAATACAAGCCTGGGACACTCGAGCTAATCAAGACAAACAGATCACTACACTGTCAAGCTGAGAAATACATAGAGCTCTGACCTAGGACCACTACTCCTGTAAAGTCTTTTGCCATATCTTCAGATGTATTACCAATCCACACCTAGTAGATATACCTCCTCCATTTCAGCTCCAGGATGTTCATGTTACTGTACTCTCTAGGTATACTCTAGAAGACATTGGTAGCTCAAAGACAGCTGCTCAATTACTGATCCTTGCAGCAACAAGAATGTATGCATGAATTATTTTTGAACACGCGTAGTGTAAGTTATGGCAATTCAGATCATAATTAGTTCTGGCACAACTTATACATTTTACTTGAGATATAAGTCTCGTCATACATCCTATATCATAGTATATTTTATGTAAATTAATAAATATCAATGTAAGAGAATAATTCCTTAATGATTTCTCATTAGGCCTAGTTTGTTTCCCCAGAAAAGAGGAGAAAAGGAAAAAAAAAAATAGGAAAATAAAGGAAAACAAGGTTTTCCAATAAATTCCTTAGGGAAAATATTTTATTTTCCCTTCTTTTCCAGTGTTTGGCTCATAATAACTTTTCAAGGAAAATTTTTAAGCTTTTTATATTTATTATTAATCTAACCATTTAAAATTCATAATTTTACTTTGTACTTTAAAATATGCATTAAAAAAGTTATATTAATTTCGTTAATTTTTTTTTTTAAGTTCTCATTGAAACCACTTAATGTAAATTATCAATAACTTGCATACCTTTATTTTATATGTACTATGATAATCATCTTTACTTATATATTTTAATATCTTAAATATTTCCAATTTAACTAAGATCAAAGAACACAATGATAAAGATTTAAACAAACAAAAGAAAACTAATTATTGAAACAAAACATTTTAACTAAAACAAAGTAAACAATCCAACCTTCCTAAAACACTTATTAAGAAAACACATATTAAACTTAGTCACTATTTCCGTGTGCTAAGCCAGACTCAAATTGAAACTTCTCCAACCAACGTTGTCTTCCACCGGTGCTCGTGGTATGCTTGTGTAGGTTCTCAATGCACTAATGGCTAAAATACTCGCTGACATGACTGTCACACTTGCAGCAGCTATTACGTTTTTTTTCCAGTTGAAGTATCATCTTCCGTCATCTATATATAGTTTAATAAATATAAATTAACAAGCCTAATAAGAAAAAGGCAACTATTGTGCATTATAAAAATATGACATTCAGATTTTTAAATATAACAAATGGGTAAAATCAAATTACATATTGAAAGTACCTCGTTGAGAATGAGAATGTATCTTGTTGTGATAGAAAACCTGAAACAAAAGGAAAAAAAAAGTCATTTCAAAGCAAATTGTTACATCTGAGCAAGATCAATTAAAAAAAAAAAGAAACAAGAACAACTAACGTTGGAAATCTCACATGATAATCTCAATATATTAATTCCCTTTTTGATTGATTCTTGCTGCAAAAGTTGTATTGTAGTACAATTCTAATGGTAATCAAATTCTTTGTAATCATCAACCGAACACTCTTTGCAACACTAATAAAATCTATTTAATCTGTAATTAGATCTATAATTAAGTCTATAATTACATCAAAATGCAAACTAACGCACGCAATATCAATCAATAAGCTACATCTCTACCTTAATTCATCGCATGCGCCAATAAGATTATAGAAAGGTGACGTATTCGATGTTACAGTTAGAACCGATAAATATGATGAACTATATGGAGTATAATACTTGAAAAATAATAACAAAGTATGTGGCCAAAATTAACAAGCTACTCCGCAATGGTATAAACTACAAAGACGACCAAAAAGAGTAGATAACCTCTTCGAGAAATAAGAGATATGTACTCACCTTGTGTAGATGAAAAAGATTGATATGTATAATTTACAAGATACAATTTAGTTTATATAGAGACTATCATACGAAAATTTTGTTTAATTGGTGGAAAAACAAAAACTTTTAAGTTTTTAGAAAAGATTGGAAAACTTTTGATGAAATTTTCCCACCTTTTTTGTAGGAAGTGAGATAAAATTTTAAAATGGAAGATACAAATTACACACGGTCGTTTTTCCTCCCCATTCCAAGATTTTCCCATATTTTCCTCTCTTTTCCAAGATTTTATTTCTTTTCCGGGAAAATCTTAAATTACCAAACAGTAGGAAAAAAAGATTTTCCTTCAAGATTTTCACTTTCCTCTATTTTTTGGGGATACAAACTAGGACTTAGTCAATGTTAGGGAGTCTCCCTCGCTTGGATTGGGCTAAGATCCGATCAGCCCAACTTGGTTTAATTGATATTGTTTTGTTTTAAATCATTAGGTTAAGTTAAATCTTATATGGTAATTATCTTAATAATATTTCCATATCCTTATAAGATATTGTTCTATCATAGAGATTAACTTGCATGTTATTAGATATATCTCCTTATTATGTATCTAGACATATTTAGTAGGCATATTCGGTAGATATCTTTTATGATCATGCATAATCTATTGAATAAGGCAAGAAGATATATTCGGGTTGCAACAGAATTATCGGTGTGCTTATCATATAAGGAAAGAAGATATTCTGCAGATCGCAACCAAAGATCTGCTGAAGATTCTGACGTGCCTATATAAGGAGAAGACTTGACACAATTGGAGGACACTTTGAAAAAGATAATTTGCGATTTACTCCTGTATCGAGTCAAAGTCTTTTAGAGAACAACATTAAGTCAGAGGAACTTTGCAGTAGCTTAGTGTGATCTTCGACTCAGTCGAGTACAACGAAAATAGTTGAGGGATAGGTATTGCAACTGCAAATATTAGAGGGAGTCTAAGATCTGGATTGATATAAAACCTACATTGTGCTTCTTAAGTAGGATACTGTTTGAGTCAAAATTTTGGATGCAAACCCCGTGGAGTAGGACCATTTGGACCGAACCACATTAAAACCTTTGTGTTCTTTACTGTTTTATGTTTAACTGTCTTTTCATAATTGCAATAGTAAAACAGCTTTCGAACGTTAAAGAACTTCTATCTGTCTTACTTACGAGTGCAGTTACAACTACTGTCAAGTTCAACTGCATCCGATTACAAGTAACATAGATCTAAGATCTTTCAGTCAATAATCATATATATATATATATAGGAGTACAACAACAATCCTAATTAAAATAGACTACCTGAAGATGTTGTCTAGAAAATTTACATACCAAAAGATATATAATAATCTAATATATCTAACACACTCCCGCAATTGAAGCTGGAGGTTCACAGACGCTAAGATTGACGAAAATCATCAAATAAGACATGCGGAAGTCCCTTAGTGAAAATGTCTGCCAACTGAAGACGGGAGGGAACATGAATGACCCGAGCTTGGCCGCGTACAATTTTTTTGCGAACAAAATGGATTCAAGCTCAATATGCTTTGTACGTTGGTGTTGGACCGGGTTATTTGAGAGAAATATTGCACTCACATTTTCGCAATGAACCAAGGTGGCTTTGGAGAGATGAATATGCAGCTGAAGTAACAAATCCCGTAACCAATATGATTCACATACAATTTGCAACACTTCAATTTTCAGCCTTGACGCTGGAACCCGACAAGATGGGTTGCCTTTTAGAAGATGAAGAACTCAGGGTCCAAACAAAGGAGAATCGAGGGAGGCGTTGAGTTCTGACTTCGTGTCTACTAGAGTAGCTACGAGTTTGCACGATAAGATGCCAACGCGTTCAATAATTTCAACAATGTATTTCCTTTGTCTAAGAATAAGCCATCATTGTGACGAGTAACAACGATACCTAGAAAACAACTTGGAGGGTTGAGGTCTTTCATAGCAAATCTCAAAGCGAACTGGGAAATAATGGAGCGGTGTAAAACATTCGAGGAGGCCGTGAGGATAATATTATCCACATATAAGAGAAGATATGCGGTGTCCAAATAAAGCGAAGTATTAATAGGGAATGATCTGAACGGTTGTAAGAAAAGCCAATAGAATTAGCATAATCAGCAAAACATTGATACAGGGCCAGATGCACCTGTTTTAAGCCATAAAACAAACTCTTTAATATGCAAAATGCAAACATAATATGGGTGAGCATAGTCAATGAAACCCCAAGGGTTGATGCATATAGATGGTTTCATTAAGATTGCCATGCAAAAAAGCGTTATGAACATCTAGTTAGTGGATATGCCAAGATTTCGATAGAGCAATGCTAAGAACGATTCAAATAGTGGCGGGCTTGACCTCCGAATTGAACCTATCATGACAATGAATTACAACATGTTGAGACCTGCCATCACTAACAAGGCTGACATTGTATCTCTCAAAAGTATCGTGAGAATTAAATTTATGCCAAAAAATCACAAGCTTCGAATAAAATTCACATTATGGGGACGAGGGACTAACTCCCACGTCTTATTTCTAATGAGGGCATTATATTCGTCTTGCATGGCTAGCTTCAAATTCGAATCAGACAAGGCAATACCCAATTATTTTGGAAGAAGAGAAGAGTAGTGGAAGTCAACTGATTGAACTGTCACTTTTGAGTAAACACAATGCGCATGCTACGTGTGGTGATCGTACGAACAAGAGGCGGAGGGTGGTGGGGGGCGACGGGCGAATGGGAAGCCAATGAGGATGGTTGCACATACTGGACGGATGGTGGCGTGAGAGGAGGAGGATCCGTGGTAGGAGGAGGAGGTGGATTAAACTGTGGAGCACCAAAACAAGGAGCGGATGAAGGACTTAGTCCAAAAATGAATAAGAGGGAGGAGTAGAAGATTGCTGCGAGGTAAAAAGAAAAAACTATCTCATTAAAAATGACATGGCGAGAGTTAATAAATTTCACCGATAACCCTTATGATAAACATGGAGAGGAACGAGCCTCAAGTTTGTTGATGGTAGAGATAGAAAAAAGAGGAAAACATAGACACCAAAAAACCCAAAGATGTGTCTAGGCTAGAATATGGTTGTATAGTAGATAAGTAGGAGATTGATGATGAAGTATTTTAGAGGGAAGAATATTGAGAAGATATGTGAATGTTTGGAGTGCATGGTGTCAAAATATATGCAGGATAGAGGCGTGTGCAAGGAGAGCCATTTATTATCGTGTTTGTGCAACATAGATCGTTGGGCAATGCCAAGAAAAGAGAAAAGGTGAGGATACCAAAACTCAAAGAGAAAAAGGAGGGCAAGATTGATGTATATGCTAGGGTTATTGAAGAGACACATAAATCCCTCCAAGACTTGTACAAGCAAATTGATAATATATGTGTGAATCGGAATCCATTTGTGCAAAATCCTAATATGTTAAATATGTATATGCATTATTCGTGGGCGTAGAATCCTAATACGCAAAATCAATTTGCGCCAAATTTGTGGTGTCTATCTCCGTAGCTGAACACGGATCCAAATCGTGCCACTCATATTTCACCGCCACTCCAGACCCAAATGTCACTTGACGGAGTCTATCTTATCTAGTTTGTGACTCACGTACACTTCCAACCACTTTTTTTCTAGTGGAAAGTTAAAGACGCGACCATCTTTCAGAATACTGACTAGCTTTTTTTTTTTAATGATTATCAATACTATGCATTATATATATATATATATATATATATATATATATATATATATATATATATATTAGTTATCAATACTATACATTGGCATTCCACATTTGCCTGAGGTTTTATTGGTCTGTAACGTATAACCTAAGTTTCCATCGACATTTAAGGCTATTATTATATGATCTATATATCTGAGACGAAGGTACACCCCTTCAATAATCAGGGTACAACAGCTTAGCCTTGCACAAGCATCAAAAATTTAGGTATGATTGGCATAACATAATCTGGATTCTGGACAGATTCGACAAGTTTTGACGCGATTTTGCCTTTTATTATAATTAATAATAAATAATAGTATTTCTTTCATCCCACGCTAGTTATTTGTGTTTTTTTCTTCCCTTGTAAGAATTTCACCATCTAGCTGGTCCCTTGATTTAATTATTCATATTTTCGTGATAGGCTTTGTAGATCGTACTGTTGTCTCGTCTTGAGTAGGGCTGTGCAAAAAGAATCAGATCGATCGAATCGGGTAAAAATCGATCGAATGATCCGATCCGAGGATCGGATCGAATGTTTGATCCGACTTTTGATTTTTGCCTTATGATCAAACCTCCATTTGATTCGATCCTCAATTTTAGAGGCTGAGAATCGGATCGGATCGAATACTCATCTTATTTTTTAAAAATAAATAAATATAGAATAGTATATATAATATTATATCTTTATCTATAAAGCTAAGCCTATTAATGCTACTAAGATATTTCTATATATAATGTTAATATTATATTTTTATATATACACATACCTAACATCTTTTTCTTGGTCCATTTAAAGGCCATGTTTCTGACTTTGAGAAACATATATAATTGTAAATTTTATAACACCTTTCTCTTACCATATGAAAGTCAATTTTGTAATTCAGTAACTCTGTTTGAATGTTGTGGTTGGTCTCATTGATATTAAATTAAATAAGAAAAAAAAAAGAAAAATGATCAAAATCGAATCGAATCGGATCAAAATCGAATGATTTTGGATCGAATCAGATCGTTTCAAATTGATTCGATT
Organism: Linaria vulgaris; assembly: GCA_948329865.1. Classification (NCBI taxonomy): domain Eukaryota; kingdom Viridiplantae; phylum Streptophyta; class Magnoliopsida; order Lamiales; family Plantaginaceae; genus Linaria; species Linaria vulgaris. The sequence continues at coordinate 127,605,401 of OX415249.1, read as the reverse complement.
TTGATCTTCATTTTTCCAGGATCGAAATCGACTTTCAGCCTCGATTCGATCCGATTCGATCCGATCCGATCCAAATGCACACCCCTAGTCTTGAGGAAGAGAAGAAGAACTTCACCAGAAATTTCTAATATGTTAAACCAATAACTTGATGAATGCTTACGGAAATTCTGACTTTCATTGACTGTTGTCATAAACCATAATAATGTCTTTCCTATTTGACTTAGAGAAGATAAAGCATTGACTAGGTATATTAGCATGACATCACAAGTATTTGCCGCAAATAATTTTTTGCTAACCACAAAAATATTTTGAAAGACTTTTGTTGAAGCAATAATAATTATTATTATTTGAAAGACTTTTGGAACATTTAAAAGATGAGGCTGGCCAATTAATGAGGATAGGCCATGGTTTCTTGTATGTTCACGGTTGACATGCGTTTAATTTTGAATGTCAACAATTTAGTTGGCATGTATATGGTTGTTGATCGATTTGACCAAGAAAAACAATTATAATTTATGTACCTCAATTATTTAGAATCTCTTGGTAATCTTTCGACCGAGGGCTTTGTCGGGATTATTGTATACTGGAAGATGCTTTCGTAATATGTATCTAACATCAAAATGAAAAAACAAAAAAAGAAGAAGATTGTGTACATAATTCATTCTTTTAACTTTCCAGAATATTAATTGGAACATATTGTTGCAAAGGGTTATCGTGAAATCGCGCGATGTTCGTGGTGCATTATTATTGTTGTTGTTACTGTAATTAATATAAATATTATTATTATTATTGTTATTATTATTATTATTATTTAAATGGCAGTTTATCATTTTCAATGTATTTGGTGCGCATTAATTATCTAGCTAGGACAAAGTCAAACAAGATATATATATACAAAGAAGCTTTTATGTTGTGGTTCACACGATTTAATTTACTAATGAGGGAAACTTAGCGTTAACCATTAATTAAGTTAGCAACATGAATATTAACGATTTCGTGTTTAGTTACAAAGGATATATGTGTTTACTCTCGTCTCCATTGACAAATTAAGAGAATATATTGAAGCACTTATACGATAATTTTGGCACGCATCTCCGAATAAAATCAACCTATATATATTATAATTTATATATATTCCCTCTATGTATCTATTGGATCAAAAATATATAATAATGGGATCAAAAGTCAATATTCCGAAAATTGCATTAATAATTTTATATGGAATGTTTTTTTTTGATCGGCAACTTTATATTGAATGCTAATGGTACATTTAATTTGATGAGTTATATATTAGTTTGTAATTTTAACGTTAATACTACTTTTGACTCCATTTATGCTCGCGTACATAGTACTATTTTTAGGTTTAGCCCTTTGGGCATGTACAATAGATCTATAGAGTGGCCTTTTGATCTACTTTGTATGGACAATATTTGTGCAAGAAAAAAGACTATGACACGATCACGATATGTCGCCAATTTTTTTCACATGGGGTCATGTGTACATCGTACACACTACATACCATCTAGCCTCTTTTTTTTTTTCTTTCTTTGAATTAAGACACCATCTAGCCTTGGACACCATCATTTAGTTTATTGTTCCACAATTTTTGTCTATAGCTTTGTGACATATAGTTTTACCCATTTAACAACACCAAATTTTCTTCTTCTGAAGGATACTCTTTTACATTGGACTTCCATTGCTAGGATAATTTTATATAAATCACCATTTATGGTTGAGAAACTAAGGTTAACACTCATTTTATTTCTCTTGAATAATCGAGTAATTAACGTATAATTTTTATTAGGAACGCCCTACCCGATTTTCAAAAATATAAAAGCAGAATAAAATATACGAGGAGAGAGAGAGAAAGTAGAGATGGCCTTATTGTCAAGGCCATCGTGTCCGATGGCCTGGTTATAACGATGACTTTCCCAGAAATGGGACTGCTTGAGCCCTTTGGGTAAGCTATCGTAACATGTGGGGAATGCCTCTTCATGGGGTTATTTCTGTACTGCATCTAGGGGATGCCTCGCCCTGGGGGGTCATTGTAGTATCTGAGGGATGCTTCTTCATTGTGACACGTATGTACATCTTGGGGATGCCTCGCCCTAAGGGGCCATCATACCATTTGGGAATGGCTCATCATGGTGATATGTTTGTACAACATCTTAGGGGTGCCTCACCCTGGTGGGGCATCATACCATTTGAGGGATGTCTCTTCATGGTGATACCAATGTTTTAAAAAGCGAAAGTGTAAGGTGAGACGTTTTGTGTTCACAAAAGCGAGGCGTAATCCTTGAGGCGTAAAGCGTAAGCTTTATGGATTTGGATATTCGGTATTATAAAAAATATTGATAAAAATATGAATATGTAATATTATTCTTATATAAATATGTTCTAAGTATAATATAAATGCACTTTTGGTCACAATATTATGCATGTTCTAAATAAGTTATTGTGAAAAGAGGTGTTGTGGGTTCTTTTTCTTTTAACTTATGTTTAAAAATCGCATATTTTTTTGTTAATAAACAAAGTTTTGCTTTTACTTTCGAAAAGATAATTATATTCAGTTTTTTAATTGATTTAGAGAGTAATTTTTTTTTATCAATATATAATTAGGCGTTAGTTTTTTTTCTCAAGGTGTAAAGCGCACTCAAAGTGTACGCCTTGGCAATAAGGCGTAAGCCTTATAACACTTAAGCTTGTGCATGAGCCGTGAGGTGTTTTGAGGAGATTTTGCATCAAAGCAAGTTTTAAAGCGAGCCTAAAATAGGCTTCTCTAAACATTGGGTGATACTTATGTACAACATCCTGGGGATGCCAGCCCTAGGGGGCCAATGTACCATTTGGGGGATGGCTCGTCATGGTGATACGTATGTACGACATTTTGGGGATGCCTCGCCCCAGGAGGACATCATACCATTTGGGGGATGGCTTCTCATGGTGATATATATGTACATCATCTTGATAGGTAGTTACTAGAGTAACGTGGTTCCTATGGGGCATCGTGGGGTCATCCAAGACCACTAGTGCCACGTGTGGACTCTGTACTCTTTGAGCTTCTATCGTGATACTGAGACGGCTGGTTGAGGCATCGTTGTACTTTTGAGGTATCTAAGACCAGTGATACTCAAGTACGTTTTGTGATGCCCGATCCCAAGGATATCGTGGGGTGGGTCCCATCATGGTCCAACGCCTAAAATATGAGGAGTCAACATACACAAATGACTCTTATATCATGTTTAAGATTACAATGTTCTCTTTTCACCATAAAATCTAATGTATTTTTGAATGCTATAAAGAATACCATTTGTTTGTCCTATTAGCTAGTACAATTGTTTATTTATTAATAATTGCATATTCATACTTAAAAAGGTCCATTATTAGGTATCTCGATGTAACAATAGATCATCGCAGTCCTGAACAAAACGCTAAGAGGCAACCCCCGCCCCCTAGTTTTATAATTATTAAAAGTTTATATTATGGAGTAAATTCAATAAATTCTGAATATTATTGTACAAAACCATTGCAAAAAATTTATCTTGGTCTAATACTTAATAATAATTTTTTTTTACACTTTTCACTATAAGAAAAACGGGGTCATTCGCAACCACCGGGCGGTCACAGATGCGGCCTGTCAAGGTCCATTTGCGACCGCCTAGTGGTCGCAAATGACTTCTTTTGCGACCACTCGCCGCCCATCGTAACGGTCGCCAATGATTTTAAAGTGATTGTCGACCGCCTAGCGGTATCAAATGACCTACATGTCATTCGTTACCGCCAAGCGATTGCAAATGACCTACATGTCTTTCGCTGCTGCTCGACGGTAGCAAATAATCTTAAGGTCACTTGCAACCGCCTAGCGGTAGCCAAAGAGTTTGCAACAGCAAGGTTATTTACTACCACCCGACGGTTGCGAATAATATGAATGTTATTTGCTACCGCTCATTGGCGAATAATATGCATATTATTTGCTATCGACTGGCGTTGGCAAATAATATTTATCAGAATAAAGAAAAACAATAATATTCCGGTAAATTTCCAGATTTTTTTTTTTGTAGAAGTTACGAATGGATATTAAAGCAAACAAAGAAATAGGAGTGAAACACAGAAAAAAATGTTGTAAAACAAATGAAATTTTTAGGATAAGAACAAAAATAAAAAGTAAAGAAAAAGAAATGAAGAAAAAATAAATAAAATTAAAAAAGGTGAAGAAATGAAAGAATGAATAAAAAAATAAATTTTTGTATATATAAAAAAAGGGAAAAGGACACTTACACCCCTGAACTTTGATCGCGAAAGCACTTACCCCCTGAACTTTTTTTTGGAGCACTTACACCCCCAGACTTTTTGAAAGAATGGACCCCCCCCCCCCCCCCCCCCCCCCCGCGACACCCCCCGCGCGTGAGAAACCGAATATGCTATGGAATCTTTGTCTCCGCGTGCGAGAGTCGTCAAACACTAAGGGTACATTTGGTATTTCAAATCTCCAACGGCTCTCCCTCACCTACAACCGAATTTCTTTAAAAGCCCCAAATCCCCCAAAAAATTGAAGAACCCTAATCCCCAAAGTCAAAATTGAACATCAAATTGAGTTTAATTTTAGTGAAATTTCTGGTCGTTCACCAAACCCTTAATGGAGTCGACGATAATCTGCACTTGTGGAAGAAAAACAACCGTGAAGACATCATGGACGAACCAAAATCCGGGGAGAAGATTTGCCTGTTGCAAAAAGTACCCGGTAATTTCAATTTCAATTTCGTTGTACTTAATTGTCTTATTGTCAAACCATAATTTTCTCATTCTTGAGCTAAGAAGAGTAATGGCCACACTACAAGAATGAGAAAATTATGGTTTGACAATAAGACAATTAAGTACAACGAAATTGAAATTTAAATTACCGGGTACTTTTTGCAACAGGCAAATCTTCTCCCCGGATTTTGGTTCGTCCATGATGTCTTCACGGTTGTTTTTCTTCCACAAGTGCAGATTATCGTCGACTCCATTAAGGGTTTGGTGAACGACCAGAAATTTCACTAAAATTAAACTCAATTTGATGTTCAATTTTGACTTTGGGGGTTAGGGTTCTTCAATTTTTTGGAGGATTTGGGGCTTTAAAGAAATTCGGTTGTAGGTGAGAGAGAGTTGTTGGAGATTTGAAATACCAAATGTACCCTTAGTGTTTGACGACTCTCGCACGCGGAGACAAAGATTCCATAGCATATTCGGTTTCTCACGTGCGGGGGGTGTCGCCGGGGGGTCCATTCTTTCAAAAATTAAGTCTGGGGGTGTAAGTGCTCCAAAAAAAAGTTCAGGGGGGGTAAGTGCTTTTGCGGTCAAAGTTCAGGGGTGTAAGTGTCCTTTTCCCTAAAAACAAGATGAAGAAAAAAGAAATGAAATGAAAGCTAAGAGTTTGTAGATTTAAGAAAAGAAAAAAAAGGAGAAAGTAAAGGTGTTGGGATATTTTTGAAGAATATAATTTGAATGTATTGAAAATTAGAGAGGATGAATGGTGGGTATATATAGAATTTTAAGTGAAATTTTTGAATTTTCAGAAAATTTGAATTTCCCCCCAAATCGGGCTTTTTGTTGCTGTCAGACGGTAGCAAAAGATTCAAATTTTTCGCCAAATGCAGGGTGTTTTGCGACCGCCTGACGGTCACAAAAAATTCCAATCCTGATTTTGCGATCGCAATAATCCCCCAATCCAGATATTGCGACAGCCTTGCGATCGCAAATGTCATGAACATTACTCGTTTCCGCCACGCGATGGCTAATAATATTAAAGTTTCATTATTTGTGATTTTTGGAACGATTTGATGCGTTTGTGATTTTTAATAACAGATCTCATATTACATGTGAAATGAAGTAATACATTATTAGAACACTAGTAATTGAGCTATCAAACTAGTATATTATATGTGATTGAGCGAGTTATCAATAGTTGAATTAGTTTATGTTCTACAACACTAAAGATCATGCCTAGTAATTATAATTGTCCTATGTGTTTCTCCTTTAAGTTGCAAATGTAAGTATAGTTATCATTATGGCATTCAATTCGTAGGTCATCTAAAACATTACGTGTGTATATGTATGTAGGCATTACGCTCGTTGTCATTAAAAATTAGTTAGAAGCTTCATTATGGACGATTCCCTATAAATGATGCTTGATTTTACCATGAAACCTCTTGATTTTGGTAATTTTAACTTATTAGTACTCTTGTTATTGTAATTAACAACTAAACAAACAACACACATTTAATTGTGGTCCGAAATGCATAAATTTGAAATATAAATATTATTTACAACCGCTAAACGGTAGTAATTGACCATCAATTGTAATCCCCCGGCGGTTGTAATAACCTTTGACGACCGCCTGACGATCGCAACTATCAAATGGCTAGTTGTTTGGGACCGCCGAGCGGTCACAATAGCCAACGTCTAGTAGCATATGTGACCGTCTGGCGATCGCGAATGCTACTAGCCATTTTCTTTCGCGACTGCCCGACGGTGGCTATTAAAATTTACCCTCTTATAAATAGCCCCCTATTAAAATTTACCCTCTTATAAATAGCCCCCTCTTATAAAATTCATTCCAATCTTCACAAATTCATAAGGTACCCACATTTTTTTCCTTTAGTAATTTAAATTTCTTTTTTCCTACGTTAATTTGTTATTATGGTAGTTAATGCTAACTTATTTATTTATGTTGTTGATAGATATTGTCGTAAACACATCGAGGATCCTCGTGGCGAACACAACATTCTTGAGGATCGTTCTATCACGCTTCAACAAGAAAGTTGATCGTTACTTCGTTACTTTGGTTGTGCATGATGACAAATACCTTATTTGTCACGTTTTAAATTGAGAATTGTATAGTAGTATAAATTGTAATCATTTGCTTTATATTTTGCAATTAGATACTTAATGGATTATCACGTCGATAGATCTTGGATGTATGATAGAATTGATAGCAATTGTTATTTGCAAGATAATTTTATAGTTTGGGGTTTGCACGTTCATAGAATACGCTTCTGAGCAAGCACACTTCTTAGATCTAAGAATACATATTAGGTGCATGTGCATGAAATGCAACAATTCAAAGTTTTTTGATCAATACGCAGTCTGTGATCATCTTCATAAGTCGGAATTTACGTATGGATATTTGATTGGATTTTGCATGGGGAAAATTTGACTAGGACATCTACATTGTATTTACCCTATTCTCCCGGCCCATCACACACCGATATTCACGATAGCCCTATTCGCGTCGATGATTCATTTAGACAAATGGCCGTGGATGCGTATGGTGGGCGATTTGTTGAGGAAGAGGTGCGTAACGAGGATCTGAGTTTCGAAGCGAATGCATTATACGACTTAATGCATCTAGAACATGTGAAGACGCATCCTAAGAAGGATAAAACTGTCCTACAGTGGGTTGAAAGGGGTTGAAGGACGAGACCATGCACAAAATGAGTAATGTCGGTTTTGATAAGTTTTTAAAGTTGTCTAAAGATGGTATGAACTGAGAGATTGAGAAGTTGTTACCCGATGACATGAAAGGGATGCATAAGGTGCTGGAAACCTCGGGTTTGTCTAAATCAGTGTTTCTTGTTCTACAGGTTGGCGGGGATGATAGATATGAGTCTGGTGGGAAGTTGAAGGTCGCGAAGAAGAAATTGTGGCACTTCCCTTTAGGTCTTCGTCTTCAGAGGTTGTATCATACTATAGGCATTGCAAAGCATATGATTTGGCATTCGAAGTGTCGAAAGGCAAATGATCAGATAATCCACCGAATTTCAGGCGAGGTATGGCACCAGTTTGACCGAACGCACCTGTATTTCAGGCAAATGATCAGATAATCTACCGAATTGCAGTAGAGCCCATGAACGTACGACTAGGTTTGTTTACGGATGAATTCACACTGTTTGGAGCATTTGGAAGGAATTTATCTTGCTGACATGTGTTTGTCACCCCGTATAACCTCCCTCTTGATATGTGCATGAGGTCTGAGTTCATGTCTTTGAGCCTTATCATTTCTGTCCCGGAAAGGACTTGTATGTATTCTTGAGACCACTGATTTGCGAGCTTAACGCTTTATGGAGTAATGGTTTGCAGACCTCTGACAGCTCTAAAAATGAGAACTTTCAATTACGAGCAGCCCTGATGTGGACGATTAGCTATTTTTCAGTATATGGAATGTTGTCCCAATGAAGTATGCACAGGAAGTTATCGTGTCCTTATTGTATGGGCGACATGAAATCTTTTACGTTGACAAATGGCGGAAAACCGTGCTTCTTTGATTGCCATCGTCAGTTTTTACCCACACATCATAGGTGGAGGGACGACAAAAAGTCTTTCTACTAAGTCGAGGGGCACCCGAAGGACCTACTACTAGGAAATTAGGCAATGAAATGAGGGAAATTGTGGATCATCGTTGGCATGTGGGTCTTGGGCTCAAAGTAAAAAAGCTCCCGGGTTTGGTACAGATCATAACTAGTGTAGAAAGAGCACATTTTGGAAACTATCTTATTGGTCCACCAACTTGATTCGTCACAATCTAGATGTCATGCATTGCGAGAAGAACTTTTTCGATAACATCATCAACAAAGTGTTGGATGATGTTAAGACAAAGGACAACATCAAGTCTAGACTAGATTTGGAGATCTTGACTACTCGTAAAGAATTATTTTTATACCCGTTTGTTCATGATCTGCCGTTAAAAAGTCGAAGGCAACTTACTGTCGAACGCGAGAGCATAAGAGTAAGGTGTTTGATTGGGTCGATGTGTGTAGAAGCAGCAAGGAAGGTTGTTCGGCATGAAGAGCATAATTGTCACGTCTTCATGCAGATATTGATTCTGATAGCTTTTGTGGCTTCTTGTTGCCCGACATTTAGGGCACATTAGTATAGATTAGTTTGTTCTTTCGGATCGTTTGCGCTTTAGAGGCTTCGACCACCGATATATAATGACTTGAAGAATCTATCGTTGTTACAATGTGCAAGCTGGAGAGGATATTGTCTCTTTATATTTTTTGGTTATATGGAGCATTTGGTCATATACCTATGGTACGAGGCTAGAGTTAGCGGTCTAGTCCACAACAGATGGATGTGTCCATTCTAATGGTACAATTTTTAATGAACTTAATCCAATATTATTATTATTATTATTATTTTATTTAACATATCTTTAATTGACGATTTGTTTGAATAAGGCGTATGTTTGATATTAAGGGGTTCTTGTTGAATAAAGCGAAGGTCGAAGGATGCATAGATAATTCGTATCTACTTTTGGAGCTAGCCAATTGTTGTTCCCAATATCTGGATATCTCCGGGCGTACCAAATATAACCACCTCGACAAGAACGAGACTTTAGATAGTACAGAGTGGGATCATGAGTTGCCCATATGTCGTAAGAGATGGGCGCCTGTAGGGTCATCGAACAAGAAGAGACAGTTCACGTCTGAAGAAAGGGAGAAGATTAATCTTTACACGCTTCTTAATCGTATAGAGTTGGACGGCTGGGTCGAGTAAGTCAACATTAATTATACGTAACAATCACTTTATATATTCAGTATACATTGGATGTATTGATTTGTACAAAATTGTTCGTTTGTATATCTCAGGTTGTTTATAGAAGATGAGTGCGGTGGACTCAGTCCCATGGAGGTGTAGACAAAAAAGGACACATAGTATGCATGGTTCAAGCGGACCCATTCCAGTGGTAAGTACGTGTCAGGCAATCGTGTGAAATCGTTGATCACGGGTCCCACCATATCGGTGTTGCAGTACGATGGCTACAATGTTAATGGGTTCAGATTCCACATAGATATGCATTAGGGCCCTATGAAGAGTGATTGTAGCGGGGTTTGCGTGAAGGGATACATGAGAGGATCCGAAAACACCAAAATCTACGGGACTTTGAAAGACATCTTAGAACTGAAATATTGGGGAGGTAGAAGACTGCTATACATTGTGTTTTTCAAGTGTAGGTGGCATGATATTGGCCGACTAGGGATGGAAGTTCACGATATGTACAATGTTGTTGATGTTAACCCACGTTCACACGCCACCAATGAGCCGTTTATTTTTGCAAATCAAGCCCTACATGTGTTCTATGCCCCGTACTCAGAACTAACAAACGGTTGGCCGGGTTGAAAGGGATGGTTGTATGTATCTACTATTTTGACAAGGCACGTAATCGATATGTCGCCATTGAATGCTTTGAACGAGGTGGTAGAGGGTATGCCGGTTCAAGTGTTTCAAGAGAACAAATATGTAGGGTTGAATCTATTTGTAAACTTGAGCTCGTTTAAAATGGATATCTAATTGGGGACTGGTGAGTTTGAGGTGGTCGAATGTATTGGTGCAGACGAGGAAGATGGAGCAGAACTCGAAAAATGAGAGGAAGGCGCAATGGAGTTAGATTCAGATGATAGTGAGTTTGATTAGAGTGAGAATATGGTGTAATAATAGTCAGTTTATTAGATTTGTAACACTTCAATTTGTTGTTTGTGATTTTGTTTTGGTCCAACGTTGTATATGCAATTGAAACAAGTTTTAATAAAAGTTCGCAATATATGTGAAAAAGAACACAATTTAGTTATAAATACATTGTCAACACGTATTATAAAATTTACCAATTGCACCAACAGTTCTATATAGAATTAAAATGAAAAGTACACAATTCAGTTCCAATTACACTAATAATAGTTCAATATGCAAAATTACACAAGTTAATGAAAATTACATTAAAAGTCCATACATTAATAGTCCAACCTGAAATACATTACGTTTAAAGTCCACATGAAATACATTACATTAAAAGTCCAACATGAAATACATTGCATTAATAGTCCTAAGGAGTACATATTTAAATAAAAATATGACTAGACACTCTCATCGTCGTTCATCGCGTAAGTAACATCACCACCGGCATCTGCGAGCCCACGACCAACTTCACAATCACCATCAAGATCTACCGCTCCGTTGATGTCGTTAAAGAAAGCATCCTTCTCCACTCCTCTGGCATCTGCATGCTCATACTCATCATTGTCAGAGTCGTAATCTGGGGCATACACAAGTGCTATAGAAGAGTTAGGAGCAAATGGATTGGGCCTCTAACGAAGCGGTTGTGGCGGTCTAGGGACTATATAAGCAGCTCCGGTCCTACGTGCAGATCCATGAACGCCTCACTAGGATGCTCTGGAGGTGCAGTACCCATCGCCGATTAATGTGCTGGTTCAAGGTCTAGATATACGACCATAGGGCGTCAACTCTCAGATACTGGTCATTTGCAACTCCTCGTTTTGTGTCTCCAAATCCTCGACGTAGGCATGCAGGTGGTCTGGTTGCTTCCTGAACTTCATACTAAATGCCTTTGTTGCTGCCTTGCTCGGTAAGACCTTCGCGTGTACCTCTCTCTCCGCAAGTCAATGTACTTCTTCCGTTAATGTTTGTAAGAATCACAATTAAGATAATAATAAGGAAATTAACTGGATGTGTGGAATAGTTAACATGGATGTGATTGAAAACACTTACATAAATAACTATGTACGAGTCATCAAGCCTAACATGTTTCGCTGGCTGTCTGGAAGTTTGCCCCGTAGTCTTGGACTTCTTCTTATGGCAGAAATAATACGCCTCATCATGTCGAATAGGGGTGGTCCGATGGGGCTTCGCCATCGCCTACACATCTCAATCAAAAGTATGTTAAACTTAATTACACATATACAACAATTTTAATTACAAGTATACTGTTACATTTTATAAAGCATACCATTCGACGTTAATCTTCTCCTAGTCGATGGATCCATCGACAAAGTGGGAGGTGCCTTTCGCATCTGCTCTGGGGTCAGCCCTCCTCTCATGTTCATCTGCGTCCTCCGCAAAACCGTCTGATGCACTTCAGACTCCCAATGCGCTATCGCTTCCTTCTCCACCACATCGTTCATCCAGGTATTCGGGCGACCCGCTCACTTCAGATCATCCTTCCTCGCATAGTAATTCTTCTTTGAGGTGTGGATCAACTACTTATACATGTTCCTGGCCTTTGCATCGTATGCATCATGTACCTTACGCCAATCTCTCTCACGAATTCCTTATGTATGCTACAATTAAGTTTTTAAGATTATTCAGGCTTTTTTTTTGTTTTATGATATACAGTACACTAAATTAAATAAAATACTTATGTAATAACTTCTCACCGTAAATTTCTTCCATATTGGTCTCTAATCTCCTCGGCATCGACAAGTAGAAGGAATAAGACTTGTTCATAAATTGTCTGATGTAATCTATGATCGTCGTTAAAATCGTGGAGCTCTTCTGAAAGAGCCCTCGAGGACTCACTGTAATGATCTCTCGTGTCGACTGATCCTGAGGTGCCGTAGCACCTCTAAAGGGTCCCCTACCAGGACGCTCCTCTGTGCTTGTGGATGCTCTTGCTACTAGAGTCTCGGTCGGCCTAACACTTGTTCCAGCTTTGGTGGAGTTTGCTGATGGTGGTCTCTAGACACAATGCTAGCTAGATCCCGACGATGTATGGGGCGTCTGGCGCGACGATGCTGCAGCACGCTAATCATCCCCTCTGAAAGAAAGACGTCATTGTAGATGAATATACTCTATATATCCATCCACCTACCCAACGAGCCCGGGCCTGGACAGGTGGCTCGGCATGGGCGCGACGCTAAGCATCGACTGGAGTACCCCCAATGGGTAAAACCTATTTGAGGTCTGAGACTACCTCTACCCGTCAAATATGGTCGGCGTGTAGGACCGTCCGACATATCGACTATACGCATAATACGAACTAAATAAAAATATATAAGTTAGATCATTCATAGGTTATAAAGATTCGCTAAAGGTAAAATCAAGGTTTAACAGTCAACAATTATACGACTTGGAGAGATTCCTAAAAATAACATCATTTCTAAGTTATAGAAATTCCCTAAAGGCATTGTCATTTCTAATTTTTAAAGATTCCTAAGGATCATTTGTTCTAAGTTATGTAACATTAAACTAAGACATGTGAAAACTAAACTAACAATTTTAAATTAAATAAACTAATTAAACTATGAATTTAACATTTAAAATATTAAATGTAACACATCTAAAGTTTAAACTAAAGATTTTAAACTAAATAAGCTAAACTACTAATTTAACATATAGAAATAATATTAAAACATTAAATATAAAACATAAATCGAGAAAAAGAGAAAAAACTTACAATTAGCCGAAGTTCGACTGTCGGCCAGTAGCAGAATGGGCTGGACGGTTGCAGATATGGGGAAGGGAGAGAGAGAGGTGAGTGTGAGAGATGAGGAGGGGAGGGGATACCCGCCAAAGGGTTGTGACCGCCAGGCGGTCGCAAAAAAGCCTTGCGACTGCCTGGTGGTCGCAAGAAAGTCGCTATGCATGGCGACCGCCGGGCAATAGCGATAGCAATAGCCCCTTTTTTCTTATAGTGTTTGAAAAAAAAAGTATATGTTATAAGTCATTTTTAGCAGTTTTGTATGATTATAATTGCGTGATCTTTTAAACATCTGAGTCCAGAATATGTTTGAACTTTTAGTTGCACACATACAGCTAATGATAACTATTAACTAATTATTCTTTGACAGTATAATTTGAACCTTAAAAACGAAATCTCATTTTGGTATGTTTACACACGAAAATCAATTATATGTTCTCTGCAAAATTCAGCCTATATTATTACAATTTACAAAGAAGACAACCGCAGGCTTAATAATACGTACATATCCAAATTTCTATAAAACTTTATCATAAGAAAAATGTATAAGAGAAAGAAATTAATTTGGAAAATATTTGTCACTTGCGCGTAACAGTAACCATTTAATGCTATCATCCCCTATTTTTACTAACGTTTTAAACAACTCAAAATTACTTAATTAATATAAACTAGACTTGGAGAATCCGGTTCAATTGTCATAATAAAAGTTGGTACTTATAACTCAATGCTACTCATTTAATAACCTTTTAGTATTTTTTTTACTTATTTCTCATCAAGAATGCACGAGGTATATTCACCACCAAACCTATAGTTGTCGGTCATATTCAACTCACGAAGCAGAAATTTAGTACTATCATTTGTTTGAAATGATATCATTCAAGTTCGCATTAAGTAAACTCCGTATTGATCAATTTAATTTACTACATCACATATATATATATATATATTATACATCTGTGTTGTACATATTTAATCTAATTAAACGTACGTCTTTAAAAAGTGCCCGGAACTAATAAGTCGCATGGACAATATGGTACTCAAAAACTCACGATGAGTTTCTTTTTTCTCTCAGACCTTAATTTAAGCGAAAAAATCATCATGCCAGATCTACTTAGTTAAAAAGTTGCTTTACATAGGTATACCGAAATATATGCAAAGCAACCAATTATTGAAGCTGTGGGTATATAAATAAATAAATTGGCAACGAGGCTAAATTTAAATTTTAAATTTTAAATTTATACATTGATTTGTTTGGTTGCAATATAAACTAGTCTCGATTAATTTGATAGATAATCGATTTTCAAACTAGTTCTATATTATATATATATACAACCAAATTTCTGAGGAATCTGATGACACGATATTGTAAAGAAATTTGAAGATTGATTTACAGAGAAACGGCTAAATAGATTTCCCATGGTTACGTTGTTATCTATTTTGGTCTTATTTCGTCACGTTAATAGAACACAGTAAAACAGTACAATGGGAATATAAATAACCAAAATAATGTTAATCCAATAAAAATTAATCGGATTAACTTTGTCCGAAACACCTACTATCTATTACAGATCTTACACTGATTTAAACTATACAGATAACACTAACTATTTAGCGCATCGAATTCTGGTTGTTCGATGTGCGCCTCGAATGGTGCTGGTTCGATGCTGAGCTGATTCGATATGGCCTTGATAATACACTGGATCGTATCGAATTAAGGAACGTCTCGAATTATGGAGCGTATCGAATAGTGAGATTCGATGTGGTCAGGTTGGGACTCAAGTTCGATCTGCCTCTGAATGCTCAAAACCGTCATATATATAGCAACCTCGCTATGTGGGGCCCGAAGACAGCTGTAAAATACGATCGAATCATACCGATTCGATGCGCGCATCGAATGAGGAGTATTCGATGCGTTGAAGGTATCGAATTGGGCCAATTTAATACGATTATGGGCCGGCCCAATCCCTATTGCTGAGCCAGTCCTAAAATACCCCATCATTATCCAAATTTAAACATGAAAGCCATTAACTGATTCATTGAATTTCTCTTTTGAGTGAACTAGTTTTATCAGTTTTATATGCTACAGGTACAAATTAAAGTGCATTATTCTTTTCCTCTGATTATGGTAATGATTCGGATTCTAGAAAACTTTTTTGTCATCCATTACAAGATAGTTACTAAAATAACTTATCCTTCAATTATTGCTAAGGTTATAACTAAGAGATACAGTCTCTTATTCCACACCCAACAACTATTTATTCCACTCCAACAAATAATCAATAATTAAGGATAATGAGAATCAAAAGCCAGATTTGGTGCTTCTAAATTAGATTTCATATCCATCATATAATTATGTAGATTCATTTCTATTCACATAAGAAACATAAATTCATATAGTCAACCTCATAAGTCATGAAATTAACGGATCGATATGAGCAATAAAAAATGTGTGATATAATTATAAGATCGTATACACAAATATATATATATATATATATGAATAGTGCAGGAATACTCTAATATTTCATAAGATTTGCACATGCCTTAAGACTTTAGTTCTCTAGGACTAAACTTATATATATTTATTGCAATTTCCTATGTATGAAGCTGTAACATTTCTTATCGGAAGGAACAATGAAGGGATGGAACAAATATTTTTCCTCGATGAGAGTAATATTCGAAAGCCTGATACGAGTTGTTTGACTTTGTTACTTTGCAACAAAATTAAAATATTTCATTATTTATATTCCTACTTATTTTTTGTGCATCAATTTGCGTAAATGACGTTTCATCGGATATCTAATAGGTCATATGCAGTGCACTAAAGAAATGATGCGCTCAAGTACTCTAGTCAAATATTATAACAGTTGGGAATGAAACGCTTCACCATTATTAATCAAGCACTAAAGAAAGTTTAAGTTATATTTTTCATCTGAACATAATAATCAGGGTTCTCATTACCAAATTAGGTTCTGTAAACGTTGGTGTTTGCATCAATTGTATTTGTATGTCAACAATGTTTTTTTACATGGCTATTGTGAACCTTATGACAATAAAGTTTGCAAATTCAAAGAGTTTTTTTTTTTAACAACAAAAGAAGATTTATTAAGTTGGAGAAAAAAAGAGTACAAGAGATACTCTACGCGAAAGATTACATGATACAACTACGGGGAGAGTTCAACCATTCGACAAAAGAGTAAGAAAACGACGAATAACGCGATTTGATCCAATTCCATGCACGAAGTTTGATTGCTTATGTCGATCCCTGTAGGTGCAGTTGTTTGCCTTGAAACAAAGCTGAATTTCTAACCAACCAAATTTGCCAAATGACACCAAATAACAAAATACCAAAGACACCCCAAGTCTCGTTTAGTTTTTGAATAAACGAATAGACCTTTAAACTGGAGCAGCAAAGCACTAGGGTTATCAATGATTGGCCAACTAAGGATGTTCATCCAAATAGAGTATGAGAAGGAGCATTAGCAAAATAGATAGCTTGTTGCCTCATTCTAATTGCCACATAGGGGGCATAGCATATTATCATCAATACTACATCCTCTATGCGATAAATTGCACTTGGTGGGAATTTTATAACTCATTACTTTCCGACAAAAGCAAGTAAATTTCATCGGGGTATTAGTTTGCCACAATTTGTTAAACAACTTGTTGCTTGAGACCCCTTCCGTTTTCGACAAAGGTTCTCCTCCAACTCCACTTCCAGCTCCACTTTGAATCAACCTAATCACCTTTCTCATACACCGACGCATTTTAAAGCCTGCTATATTTCATAAAAAGGGGTATCTCCGCACCACTTGTCAGTACAAAACTTGGTGTCAATCCCATTTTTTACGATTCTGGAGCAGCCATTCGAGAACCAATCATTGTTAGTAAGATCCCTTTCCAACATCAACATATCCTTCCTCCATCGTGAACATCCAGACCGCCACCCTCTCGCCTGAATGAAGTATGAATGTCTATTAAACCTTCCATACTTAACTGTTGTGATCTTGGTCCACAATGAGTCGCATTCGTTAATTATTCGCCAAGAGAGTATTTTGTTATTAATTGTATCTCCACATTGGTATGATATTGTACACCGTGGACCTTAGCCCTCATGGTTTATATTTTGTGTCCAACTTTCAAAAGACCTCATTCCAATGTAGATATCAATCAATCATCATAATTCAAATCAACTCATTCATCTTTCCAATGCTCGTCTCTTGTTTGCCTCAACAATTCTCCTCTCAAACAAATTATCGCCAAATTGTCCTTATGTTCAGCCTCACGTAACTCGAACTCTTTAGTTTGCTCATGGTGTATTGTTCTTGGCTAAAAACCTCTTCTTCCCTTGAACAAAGAACCCATAAGCCTCCCCGTAACCCAAGATTTCTCACAACCTGTGGTCATCTTTTGGAGTTGGGTGCTTACCTCTTTTTTCGTTCACTCATGGGACACCTAAACAAATCTGGAGAACTAATTCTAATGTGTGTTGTTAGAAATTGTATCTTCACATTGATATGATATTGTTCATTTTGTGCTCAATAACTCTAGGTTTATTTTTGGGTCCAACTCTTAAAAGATCTCGTATCAATGGAGATACGTACCACTCATTTCAATAAACTTGTATCAACTCCTTCATCTTTCTAGTGTGAGACTCTTGTTTGCACTAGCGTTCTCTACACCCTTCTAAACTCAAAGAAAATTCCTTGCTCAAAAATACATGACATATGTGATATGACACTTGACTCTTAAAAATATTAAGCACTTGATCGACATAATTTCGTTAAATTAACATACGAAGCAGTAATATGTTTTCAACTCTTCACGTTCCAATCAAAGAGAAAGCTCATCTCTCATATGCTGTTCATAAAACTAAATAACATGAAGAAGGTGTCCAAAGATAAAATACTGGGATTGTTTTATCAAAAATATTTTATGTTAACGGACGTAATTTTTTTTTTAAATTACAATGTGCGAGAGCAAACAAAATATATGCACATTCTGTATAATTATAATAGTGAGATACCCAAAGTTTGTGAGTTATCATGGAATAAACAAATACTTAAAACAAACATTTTAGGTATTTGTCCAAATGGAGAAATGTCCATTAACTTACACATTATGTCACTTAATTTTTTTCCTGTAAGCGCAAGTATATTGTTCCTACAAATACCTAAAACACATTTTTGTATAAACAATAAGATTAACAAATGTCCAACTATTTCTGTACTTATCTATAAATAGTTAATAGTCCAGACATGTCCAATGGTTGAATTTTGTTATTACTTACTCCCACTATATATATTATATGTACATATATAGAAAGTTTTTGTAAAGATAAAGGTAAAATTAAAAGTAAAACTGAACATTTGAACTAGAAAGTTGACTATTAGCCTCTGTAGAAGTTTGAACACTCGCCGATAATTGCGGCCATTTATTATTTATTCCTCACAAACTCTCACTTATTTAATAGCAGATGGTCTGATCACTGTGTCAGTAACATGATCAAAAGTCAAAGTCAACAGCTTTTTTGTTCTTTCGTAGATTATATAATATTGTCGTATTTATTTTATAAGTTATAAGATTTAATATAATTGATTTTGAAAGTTTAACGCGTCAAAGACAGAAGCAGACAAAACATAGGTTATGGACAAGGATCAGTCTTGTTTTGCGTGTACGTTTCTCTCTCTAGTTGATATATATTTTTTCGTCAATGGGTCCAATTTCATTTTCTTTACGGGGTGAAAAAGTGTTTGCATGCATATGTTTACTTTTTTATATGTTTGCCCCCTACTTTTCGATTTGCCTTTTTCATTATTCTTTCACTTTAAGGAATTGCGCTAACTATTCTTCTGTAAATTACACAAAATATCTTTAGGCTTGAAAAATTTACACGAATTACATTTGCACTTGTTTTATTAAAATGTATTTCTTTAAAATAAGTACAAATAACTAAATTATAAGCGGAAACACCCAATACGCCTATCCCCTCCTACCGTTATTGCAGTCATCCTTTCACGATCAATCTGGTCTTGTATTTAGTCACTTTTATCACTTCTAAGAGCTAACTGCTAAGTGAAGATTGTTCAAATTTTGGGAAATGGATTTAGTTTAAGAAATGTATTTAGTCACATATTCATATATAATTTTTATCATATTTTGCTTGTCAATTTATTTTGTCACCTGATAAACTTTGCTTGACAATAGTATAGGACATTCCTATTAAATTTTAATCTTGAACATTTATATATAATTTGTCTAATAGTGTCTTCAATATTAAAATAGCCACGAAATCATATGGCATGGATCTTAAAATTACTACATTATTAATATGTACTATTCTTGAAAAAATGTGACCTCGAGATGGGCCACAGGTCCAAATTCAATCAAGTGTCTGTCAACACGGATTTAGAAACCCAAGTAAAAGATAGTAATTAGTCAAAAATGAAGCTCCGGCCATTCTCTGCAATGTGACATATACCAGCCAAACAAGACCTATTTCTCTATATATTAATTAATTTATTTATTTGACTACTCAGAATGCTAGGTATATATAGCTTTTGCGGAAGAAAGTAGATCTAATAACTCCTGAATAACTGAAAAAACAAAGGTAGCTCACAAGTTCTTATAAATTTTCTGTGGAAACAACAAAAAAACACGTTATATGAACTTGACCTAATCGAATTTCACCAGTACCTATAAGCTAGCAAAGTTGCAATTCGTCGCACTTAATGGCATACAAAAAAAAAAGTGAGAATACGATATTATAACTAATGGCCAAATACAGAACACTATTGATTTTACATAGATTCACTAAATTCTTCTACTGCCTTCATGATATAGATAATTTTCACATTCACAAGATTGAGTTTGTAGATTGAAAATCATATATAATGCTGTAACTTGTAGCAGCTCACGACGACATAAATATACATTGCATGGCCCATTTCATTGAAGGAAACTCGGATCACGAGTATAAACAAAAGTCCAATTTTAATTTTTAACAACCCATTTTCACATTAAACATTTAACCCAACTATTAAGTTCTGGACTCTGGTTCGATTTAGTACAAATTATATAATAAGCAGATGGGCCAAGTACAATTACATAATTTACATTGTCAATTATAATTATATTAACTGCAAAAAAATTAGATTGGGCTTATGTTTTGACTTTTGATAGATGGCATATGATTATGAATTTATGATGGACTATTGATGAGATGACTAACGAAAAATAATAAAATCTTATGATAGTACTGTATAACTAAAAGCGAACTATATTTTAATTCATTTTAGTCACTGAATCTGCATTTCTTTGTCACATCGTATGTCTCCACATTTAGTAACAACCACATAACATATCATGGTTTCCTATTAAAAAAATATATATATCCACAAATATTTGAAGCCTATCAATTGATAAAATTATTAAGGATCTGAATATTTTGAAGGGTTGCTCAAACTTTGGCTTTTGAGTCAACTCGTACATAACAAGAGAAAACTAAGAAATTATTAATGACAATGCGTCCTTCTTAGAGATAATTGGGAAGAGCCAAAAATTGAGAAGATATTTTTCCCTTTCAATATCAATCAATCTTTTGGTCCTTGTACTGTTGTAGTATCAAGTTATCAAATTAATCGATTAAAACTCATAATATAATCCTAGAAAAAAACCCATTGATCCCATTTTTTTTTTTTGATCCATAAGTTATCAAGGACAAATACACATACGTGTTATCTAACTAGGAAGTTGAAAACCGAAGAGATTAGGTTTGTAAGCAAGCAAGTAACAGGTTATGATAAAACAACAATTCCCATGTTTACGCTTTAAGAAAATTAAGACAAATCAATCAATCCATCCATACTAATCTATGCGGTTAAAAATCACATTAAATCACCGACCAGTGTGTAGAGTGTCGTCTAATCACAGACATTATTATGACGAAACTTGTTTTAGTGCTTGATAAGAACGAGCGGAAATTAGCTAAGATATAGCTATCTAATTTCATGAGTTGTGACCCCTTGTGGGTGGCTCAGTTGGTTAAGGAGGAGGTATCTCCTCTCCAAGGTCTCAAGTTCGAATCCCAGTGGGAGCGAATTGATTCCTTGCCTTCTGGGTCTGAGCCTGTCACACATGGTTCGCCTAGTGTGGCTTAACTGGTTGGCGAGGTTTGCATGCTAATTTGTCGACCCGTGGGTTTACCCGGTGCGCACCCGAAGGGTAGTGGCTGAGGATTCCCGCGTCATAAAAAAAAAAAAAAAAAAAAAAAAAAAAAAAAAAAAAAATCATGAGTTGTGGCTTAGACTTAACATAGAGGACAAAATTCGTCCATTTAAATGATGCTTAGCTCTTAAACTTTTAATAATTGCACTATTTAATTTTTAGCGATACGAATTATCTATCACGTATATTTTGTGAAGAATTGAAACTCTTCACCACAACCATGAATAAATACTTAACTACAAAAAAAAAAAAAAAAGTCGCTTGATTTCATTGAATTACAACGGGAAAATGAAGTGAATAATCGAAAGGTAATTAACAATCTAACATAGAATTATTTCGGTTCTCTACGTACATGCACCAACCTGTACTTTATGTTATTAGAATCTAACTTATTAGAATAAATTCTAGTAGAGAGTCACCAATACGAAATTACATAAATGTACAAATGTATACGAGTGACATAATCCGATAATAAATTTCAAACGTGATGCACTTTCGTTTTTTGGAAGAAACCTAATGATTATAATTGCAGTGGTTTAGGACAACATAATATGTAATATTGGAGCCCTTGTGTATGATTGCGGGCCACATAAGTTATCTCTCAGGGTGCTCTATCTCTTTTTGATTTCTTATTAATGAGCACAATTAATTAGGTCTCTTATCATCAATATTTGTTGACAAGAATATGAACGCAATCAAACCGATGCTCATTATCTACTTTCAATCTCAATTTTACAAATATAAATCTCTTTCCAAATTTGCATACTTGGTGATTGACTAGCAAAACCAATAAATGCAAGGTTTAACATTTTACATGACCTAATTTAACTAAGAAAAATCAATTAATCGAAATAGTAAATTGTCTCAGTTGGTATTTTTTGCAGACTTGGTGAATAACATGATATATGATAGGCATCGAATTAGTATAAAATTAATTAAACTATAGTCATATTTACTTCAACGTTTTCTATGTACTTTTCTTAGCATAGGAGAAATATTTATTAAAGAAGTGCTTCTAAACATTTTTTTTTCTTACTCTCTCATATCATTTGTTCAAAAATTATCCGTACGTCTGTTATTCATAAAAGAGAAGGACTCAAAGTATTAATCCAACCACTTATTCAACATGAAACATATTACAAGTTTTTTGGCAAATGGTTGCCTCTATTGATTTAGTGCTGCATGGAACCCACCTTCCTCTTTTGTAATGCATATTTTAAAGATTCTACTAACTGGACTTGGTCAGTTTTTTGAAACTGTCAAACTAATTTTATCAAATTTTATTGATTTTGGGACCCAATATTGGACCCAGCCCATGACCACCCATGTGCAATTTTACTTTTTTATTGATCTAACACCAAAGCACTAGTTGTTGTCTCCACTTAGGTACATAATCAACTCAAATAGATGTGATGATTAAGCTAATTTATTTTAACCTAGGTGTCAAATGTGTGGGCTTTCTTTTTTGCTAATTATTCCTATCTTAACTTTTGTGATCAAGAAGTTATGCTAAATCGTTAATTAATAGTAACATGTAACCTAATCATTTTTTTTTTTTTTTTGATGACGTGGGAACCCTCAGCCACTACCCTTTGGGTGCGCACCGGGTAAATCCACGGGTCGACGAAATAGCCTGCAAACCTCGCCAACCAGTTGGGGATCAACACTAGGCTAACCATGTGTGACAGGCCCAAACCCAGAGGCTGGACTTAATTCGCTCCCAATGGGAATCGAACTTGAGACCTAGGAGAGACATCCCCTCCTTCTTAACCAACTGAGCCACCCACAAGGGGCATGTAACCTAATCATTGATTCAAATATTATTAAGGATAATTACCATTATTATATTTCTTTAGTGAAAACACAGATTTGAAACATACAGTACAAAATTAAAGGTGCTCTTATACTTGCCACTAATCATTATACCACTTACTTGGTCATATTTGGTGAATTGGATGGCATATGCTTAATTTGTTTCATATACTAGAAGTTACACATATCCACATAACATAACATTCTTTTAATAATTTGACAAAATAATGACCACACACAAATATATATATATATATATATATATATATATATATATATATATTCATGGTCTAATGAAACATTTGGAAAGGTAACAACACTTGAAAAAAAATACGTGTAAAATGTGGACTCACGGTTCTTGTATAGTTGTAATGTTGTATATATTATAATCTACATCTAAACGTCAAATATATAACGATGGGATTGTGAATTATTTATTTTGTGGTCTTTTTTAAGGAAGAATTATTCATGTGGTTGAAAACTCACAGTTCCAGGTGTATGAAGGACGCGCTACCTATAATGGTTTTACTATTATTTCGGGGATAAAAAGAAAGATGATTTATTACATTTACATTTTTGTTTTTATTTTGAAAGTGGATCAATTTATTACTGGGCAAAATATTCAAGTGTAGATCAAGTCTAAATCAAAACCGGGGTATAGCTCTGTGAATATATATATATATATATATATATATATATATATATATATATATATATATATTTTACACTAACCATATATATTCTATCATGTTATTCTCACATACTTTTTGTAAATTTACTGCTAACACGTCGTTTTCTCTATTGTCTATTTTATTACCTCCACTTGGCATAATATATATTTTGAACAGCTAAGGATCAACATATCGGGTAAAGCACAAAATGCAACCGAATTAAATTAATTAACTGGATTTGCTTGAACTAGCATAAAATTAGTTGCATGTAGGCTAAACCCATTTGTCGTTGCTTAAAATAGACTTTAGGCACTCACAAAAATATTTGATTTTGAGACGGAATTTAGTAAATCGAAGAAACCATTCCAGCGTTTTTCTGAATGACAGATAACTCTCATGTACGTAACTTTAATTAGCATATATATATATATATATATATATATATATATATTATTTGTTTTCTACGTGAATTCAACCATTAGAAAATAACTTTTTTATTATATATTTTTAAGTATAATGTATTTATAACTAATGCTTTTTTGATCTAAATTTCATCTTAAAAACGCGTTAACCTATCAAAAGAAAAAGAAGTGGAATAAAGCTATTGTGATCTACATCTTATTTTCCAAGCTTAGCCAGTATCTTACAAGTGCCAGTCCCCTACGAGATTATTGACCGATAGTTCTAAATTATATTAATGTTAGTATCTGATTAGTGATTACATATGCTCCCAATTCACCCATCACGAGGCTTAGAACAGGCTTGTCTCTATTTGTTAACTCTAAAAAATAAATAAGGAATTATACAAGTTAAACAAAAGATTAACCCTTAAATTAGGGATTAATCCTAAAGGCGATATTATCGTCACGAACACTCTCGTATGTCACATACCCTACTATGGTATGACGTGGCACCCGAAGAGATAATAGCCCCTCGAAATTCACATATCCTACTAGGATACGACGTGGCACCCGAGTGGACACCCAAGCGTCCCTTGGAAAGTCAAGATGAACAAAAATAAGATATCAACGTGGCATCGGAAAAAGAGTAAACCCCGATGGATCCACGCGACCCTGATATCCATCACTGCGCCAAGAGGGACCACTATACGAGAATACTTCCTTGCTGAACACTCCCAAAGCCCTCGGAATCATCACCCCGAAGGCTAAAATTCATAAAACAATGTCCTACTCAAAGCACCAATCACCAAAGTCACTTACCCCGAAAGCCCAAGCCAAGAAGGTTACTCAGCCAAAGACAGGAAGCCCTCGGAGAACGATTCCCGAAGGAGCCACTACTCTCACGACGATCAGAAACGCTCGGAACCCATCCATATACAAGAATATAGCCTTACATGCAAATTGACGCTCTCGGAGCCCACCTCACAAGCCTAGAGAAACAAATATGCCCCTCGGAGAACTCTACCAGAGAAGCCGACGAGGAAATAGCTGTCCCCGGAATAGAGACCTCATCGGACACCCACTCTACTTCAACTAGTGAACCTCCTCATGAAATCCAGCCCCTCGGAGAAAAGAAAACAGAAGATTCAGTCCATCAAAGAGAAGAAAACAGAAAAAACAGCCCCTCGGAACTCCCCGCAGCCCTCGGACAAGATAAGGATCATCCTAGTCAGCACTTTGTCAACAAGATATACCTTATCTTTTAAAAGGACACTTGTAACACATGCAGCATTACACTTGTAACACATGCAGCGCATTCATAGTGACATAAACAACCCCCTATACCTATATAAGGGAAAAGGAGGATAGACAAGAAGGAGGACAAGATATACACTAAAAACTCACTCAGAAAAAGCATAAGATCATATTTATGCTCCTCGGGAGTAAGGAATTCAGTGAATAAAGGAAGGATATTTTCGTAATTTTCCCTAATATTCAATTACTTTCTTTGAACCACGGATAACGGCGTTCCGAACTCATAAATAAATCGGTTAATCGGGTATTATTCCAAACCTGTTAACAAAATGGCGCCGTCTGTGGGAACGCCATAGAAGTTGTCCTCGAGCGTGTTCAAGAAAGCAAACCAATTATGGAAAATTTGTTTCACAGTGAAATCCACCCGCCCCATCTGGACAATTCGGAGGAAACCGTAGCGAATCGTCGTTCCGACGAAAGAGATTTCATCAATGTTCCCCGATCCGTTTTTGAAAGACTAGTGGAAGCTACCGCTCGAGTTAATCGCCAAGAATTCGAGACTCCCCTGGAAACAGTCCCAGGACCTCCGCACCAGGGAGATTATCCCTCGGAACAAGGCGAAGTTTACGCAAGAGGGGCGCCATGCCCTACCCCAATCTCGTGGTACCAGGAAACTCCTCGGAGGACGCTAAGGCGTTATGATCATCTGGAAACTCCGAGGATGATCCAGAGGGAAGAAAGGTCTCTCCCCGTATATCGGCCCCCCTATTATTACTCCCAATGGAGAACCAACCTTCTGGGGAATCCTTGAAGATCTACGAAAGGAAGTAGGAGATCTCAAGAGGACTGTAGGACCCAAGGAAGATCCGACGTTTAAGACATCTCCCTTCATTCCTGAAATAGCCTCTACCCCGATTCCTTCAGGAATGCAGCCTATTAATGTACCACTGTATACAGGAGAAGCCGACGGGAGAGACCCGCAAGATCATATACATCAATATTTGGCAGGAATGGACCTATCGTCTGCCCCGGACTATGTCCTATGCCGAGTGTTCCCTGTTACCCTCGGAGGACGAGCTCAATCTTGGTTTACCCATCTCCCTCCCAATTCAGTGGTCAACTTTGACCGATTGGCTCACCTGTTTATACGCCATTTCGCCTGTAACCGTAGGTATCCCAAATCGGCCACTCATCTTTTTACTATTAAGCAACGAAAGGATGAATCTCTTCGGGAATATATAAAACGCTTCACGGAAGAAGCGCTGGATGTTCCGAACGTTAGCCCAACCATTATGACCGATATTCTGACACAAGGACTCCGAGCGGGAGAATTCTTCCGATACCAGATGGGGAATCATGTCACGGACATGAATGAACTTATGCAACAAGCTGAAACTCATATTCTTATGAAAGAAGCTGACCATACAAAGAGAGGGCTGGAGAAGGATGACAATGAACGTCCCGAGCAGACTGAAAAGGAAACTAAGACCAAAGAGAAGGGCAAAGAAGGAAAACCACCCCTCGGAAGGACGATGGGGAGACGGTCAAGAAATTCCTTAAACCCGTGCCCCTTCCTCCGATGACCCTAGCTCCTGTGGAGGTACTCAGCGTAATGCGGGGCAATGAAGAAGTGCGTTGGCCCCGGCCTGCCAAATTTCCCAATAAAGATAAGGATACGGGTAAGTACTGTAAATTCCATAAAACTTATGGACACACTACCGAGGACTGTACTACCCTCCGAAGAGAAATACTTCGCCTTCTGGAGGCAGGATATCTGCATAACTACCTAAAAAGAAACAATCCCGAAGAGCCCAAAGCACATGTATGGAAAAGGCCCCGAGGAGGACCTGACGAGGAAGAGGATACTCCCCACCGACAGTCACGAGAACAAACCGCGGAACATCGGCGGAGGTCCCAAGAAAAGACTAGAAAGCGCCAAAGATCCCCTCAAGAAAGAACCGTTGCGTCTCCGCGGCAATCACGGGAAAGGACCACAGGGTATCGGAACCTACCTCCCCCTCCCTACACGTACGAGGTCAACCCCTCCTCGGGACGGACGATCAACATGATAGGGGGAGGAGATATTTCCAGAATACCCCAGGGTAAGAAGACAAAATATCTCAAAGAAGCCAGACGAGTGGGACAAGGGCTCCCGGTATGCTCCGCCCAAGGGGCCAGATTACCAAATATTACTTTCGGACCCGAAGACCTGAAAGGTATAGTATACCCCCACGAAGATCCTTTGGTAATTGAAGCTACTATCTACGGATTTGGGATTCAGCGTATCCTCATAGATACGGGCAGCTCTGTGGACGTCTTGTTTTTTCCCACCTATCTAGCCATGGGATTGAAGAAGGAGCAACTGGAGGTGGCTGAAGTCCCTCTAATAGGCTTCTCTGGCGAAGCCTGTAACACCCTCGGAACCGTGACCTTGCTAATGTCGTGGGGAGAAGGAGCCCTATGGAGAACGGAACCCACCAAATTTTGGGTGGTGGAGGCTTCGTCAAGGACATACAACGCTATATGCGGAAGACCCTTCATTCGGTCATTCGAAGCGATTCCCTCTACCCTCCACCTCAAGCTAAAATTTCCTACCATGGCAGGCATCGGAGAAGTCCGAGGAAATCAAGCTAGAGCCAGAGAATGCCGAATGAATGCCCTACTCCCCGAAGAGGACGAGAACCCCTCGGATAGTAGCAAAAAACGGAAAATAGAAGAAGCCCGAGTCCAGCCCATCGAAGAGCTCAAGATGATAGAACTCGTGGAAGGAAATCTCGCCAGGGCGATCAAAATGGGCACTAATATGGAACCTGAGTTGGAAGCCCAATTGATATCCGTTCTAAAGGAATTTTGTCACCTTTTCGCATGGGAAGGAGGTCCCCCCGGACGGATCAGCAATAAGGTATGCCAACACTTCCTTAATGTAAAGCCAGGGGCCAAACCCATTCAACAAAAGAAGAGAAAAATGGAGCCCGAACGCAACAAGATTATCCGATCAGAAATTCAACGGCTTCTCAGCTTACGACAAATCCGAGAGGTCGTGTATCCCGAATGGCTGGCCAACGTGGTCTTGGTCCCTAAGTCGGGAGGAAGATGGAGGATGTGCGTTGACTTCACTGATCTTAATGATGCTTGCCCAAAGGACTGCTATCCCTTACCAAGCATAGACCAATTGGTCGACTCTACCGCTGGTTGTGCACTCCTGTCGACTCTAGATGGGGACCAAGGATACAATCAATTCCCGATGGCATTCCCGGACCAGGACAAAACCAGCTTCATTACGGATGCAGGTACCTTTTGTTATCTAGTCATGCCCTTCGGACTTAAGAACGCATGAGCTACATACCAACGATTGGTGAACCTCATGTTTGCGGGGCTCATCGAAAAAACCGTGGAAGTATATGTGGATGACACGGTCGTCAAAAGTCATTCCGCGAAAGACCATCCCGAGGACTTGCGAAAAACATTGGTTATCATGGATCGCTTTGGGATGAAGATAAACCCTAGGAAATGCTCCTTCGGTATCCGAGGAGGCAAAGTTTTGGGATTCATGGTTACCGAGAAAGGAATAGAAGTTAACCCCGAGAAAGCCGAAGCAATTATTGGGTTACCAACTCCAAAATCCATAAAGGACGTGCAAAAACTGACCGGGCGAATGGCCTCCCTCAGCCGATTTGTCTCCAAGTCAGCAGAGAAAGGACTCCCGTTCTTTAAAATCTTTCGGAATATCAAAGAATTCCAGTGGACCTCACGATGTGAAGAAGCTCTCCAGGAATTGAAAAGCTATATGGTAAGACCACCCTTGCTGGTCAAACCTTCGCCCCAGGAGGAACTTTTCGTATACCTGTCCGTAGGAGAGGAGGCTATCGGAGCGGTATTCGTCAAAGAGCACGATGGGGAGCATCACCCGGTCTACTACGTTAGCAAAACTCTCCTCGGAGCGGAAACCAGGTATACTCTGATAGAAAAACTTGTACTCACTTTGGTTACCACGGCGCGTAGATTACGCCCGTATTTTCTCTCCCACCCGATCACTGTCCTGACTAAGCACCCTCTACGGGCAATTCTCAACAAACCCGAGACCTCGGGGAGACTGATAAAATGGGCTGTCGAGCTAACGGAGTATGATATCTCATATGCCCCGAGACCTTCCATCAAGGCCCAAGTGCTAGCAGACTTTGTGGTAGAACTTACGGGAATCGGAGTGGAAAGGAAAGAACCTCTGTGGCATGTCTACGTTGATGGTTCCTCCGTAAATACGCATGGTGGAGCCGGAGTAATATTGATTAACACGGAAGCCGAAGAGGAGGCGCTACATTTCGCGGTTAGAATTGATTACCCCGTATCCAACAACGAAGCTGAAAATGAAGCCCTCCTTATCGGAATGAGGCTCGCTCGGGAAGGCGGAATACGAAAAATCCGCCTGCATAGTGACTCTCAGTTAATTGTCAAGCAAGTTCAGGGTACATACGAAGCCAAAGAAGAAAGGATGCAGAGTTATCTTCGAGTAGTCCATCGGGCTAAAGCATGGTTTGATGAGTATCAATTGGTGCATATTCCCAGAGGGGATAACCAGGAAGCCGATGCCTTGTCCAAAATGGCTGCACAATTAACCACCATTCGTACCCGGAAAATCACTCTGTTACAAATGAGCGAATCAGAGAGGGCTGAACCTGAAGAGGTGAGCGCCACCACGACCAATCCCCCGATAAGCTGGATAACGCCCCTTAAAGCATTTTTGCAAGATCCTGAAGGATACTCCGAGGACAAATCTGTTCGACGGATGATGTCTAAGAAGACCATCCGATATTTCCTCAAAGACGGAATACTATTCCGAAGGACATACTCTTACCCTCATGCCCGATGCTTAAATGAAGAGGAGGCTCAACTCGTCCTGGCAGAAACTCACGAAGGGGTGTGTGGTAGCCATACCAGTGGCGGAAGCATGGCTGGACGGATAATTCGACAGGGTTATTATTGGCCCACGATGGCCAAGGATTGCAAAAACCATGCGGAAAAGTGTAAATCGTGCCAAGCTTATGCCCCTCGGGTTTACCAGCCAGCGGCTCCGTGGGAACCCCACCTGACCGCATGCCCTTTCGCCAAATGGGGAATAGACATAATAGGTCCACTTATTCCCGATGCTGGTCAAAAGAAGTTCCTACTCGTGGTAGTAGACTACTTCACCAAATGGGTGGAGGCGGAGCTTTTAGCGCGAATAACTGCAGGGGCGGTCATTAACTTCTTGTGGAGAAACATTCTGTGCCGTTTTGGGGTCCCTCGGAGCCTGGTAAGTGACAATGGCCTGCAATTTACTGACCAAGGGTTAGAAAAATGGTGTGATCATTGGGAGATTAAACACCGTTTTGCTTCGGTAGGATACCCTCAAGCCAACGGACAAGTCGAGAGAACTAATCGCACTCTCCTGAAAAATATGAAGGCCCGACTCGACTGGCACAAAGCCATATGGGTTGAAGAGATACCCAGCATATTATGGGCCTATCGGACCACACAAAATACCGCCACAGGCGAAACCCCTTTCAGCCTCTCTTATGGTTGTGAAGCAGTGGTACCCTCCGAAGTCTCGATCGAGAGTTGGCGAGTCAAAGAATACGAAGAAGTGGCCAATAGTGCTAACTTAGCTCTGGCCCTTGATCTCCTGGAAGAGAGAAGAATCCGAGCCGCCGTTCGAGCCGAGGAATACAAAATTCGGATGGCACGATACAATAACACTAAGGTAAAGCTTAGGACTTTTCAAGTGGGTGATTTAGTGCTAAAACGGGTCGGAGCCTCCAAAAACGTAGGCAAGCTTGAACCCCGATGGGAAGGACCCTACAAGATAGCGGGAGTTATCGGACCCGCAACCTATCTACTTGCCAACTCCGAAGGCGCCACTCTTCGCAATACGTGGAATTCCTTCAATCTTAGAAAATACTATGCTTAATGTAACATCTTCATTGTTACATAAATAAAACTGTTTATTTATAAATAGATGGTTACGATACATTCAAATCCGATAGGGTACATAGGTTTGCAAAACAAAAATGGTAGCCTTACACAGGAAATCATTACAAGAAACCTAACC
Organism: Linaria vulgaris; assembly: GCA_948329865.1. Taxonomy (NCBI): domain Eukaryota; kingdom Viridiplantae; phylum Streptophyta; class Magnoliopsida; order Lamiales; family Plantaginaceae; genus Linaria; species Linaria vulgaris. The sequence goes on along the minus strand of OX415249.1, from coordinate 127,573,703 downwards.
CCGAGGAGCCATCTACTAGATAGACAGTCATCGGACTCCAAAAGACCACCTACTACAAGTTAAATACTATTTACTACTCCTCTCGCAAAGGACGCTTCCCTTCTCGGATAAGGCGACGACGCTGCTCCTCGGATAGGGTTATTGGATCCGCCAATAACACGCCTTCGGATGCTACGGGACTATCTTCAGGAAAGATTGGATGAAGATTAAGCTCGGGAATGACCAAGTCCCTGGGGCACTCTGGCAACATTTGAACCGCATCCGTACCAAGTCGATACCCGATGCGGACCAGGTCATGCATCTCCTTTTGTAAAGACTCCCTAAAAGCTGAAGGACCCGCGATATCCAAAACAGCTCGGATCCGAGCTACCACCAGAGCAACGTCGTGGGCGCGAGTAATCTCCAGCACCCGATGAGTTGCCGCATCCCGCTCCTGAATCATTTGCAGTAATTGCTCATCGGAGTGGCGAAGTTGACCCTTCAACTCCTCCAAACTCGCCTGAAAACTCGTCACCCGGGTCTTCTCTAGCATCAACTGGCGCTCCACTTCCCAAGACTTATCCCTCTCAATCTGAAGGACCATATCGTGAATCGCTTTAGCAGCTTCATGCTCTTCCTGCAAGCGGGAAATCTCTGTTTGAGCCTCCAACAAACCATGTTCTAACTCGTCCCGACGGCGATAAACCAAGCCAGGATCTGAAGAGGAACACCCCCGAGATCCGATGGCATCTAGCACCATATAAATCTGAATGGAGACGAAGGAATCACTACCGAAGAAATAAAAGGTAAGTAACCAAAGTTTGCAAACAAAATGAGCATTTACCTCACACAGGTTTTTGCAAACTAAATCCTGAAGAAGAGAGGAAGGAAGGGTCCTCATGAGCTCACAATCTGTAACATTCAGTAGACCGCTAAGAAAATTTCGGCAAAACCCCGATACCTCTCCGAGGGGAGAAAACCATGGGTCCGCACCCGGAGGAGAGGAACCCACGGGAGGAGGATTCCCTCCGCCCAGCGACGCGGGTATGCGCTCGGGACCTCCTTCCACAACATTCACGATATCGGAAATCCGAGGAAATGGTTGCGACACCAATGGAGGCACTGGGTAGTTTATCGGAGAAAGAGCCGTAACTGAATTTTCTACCCTAAGAGGAATCACAAAGCTCACTGGGGGGGCTGCCACGGGCGAACCCTCCGATTCCGGTCTCTCCAAGGAGGAGTCAGCCCTCGTAACTGCCACGAAGGTATCGGAAATGCCCTCTGGTGCCCGCCGCATATCGTGTAGAGCTCGCCCCAGAAAAACACCATTAAATGGATCTATGGAAAAAGCCGCCATCTCAGCACCTATAAGACAAGGATAGAGTATATGATGATCCCGAGGACACACAAGGTGATAAAAGAGAAGTCGACAAATCTTCAGACTTACGGAAATAGAAATTGCCATGAAGAAGATGAATTGGTGAGTTCTCTCTCCTTATTCCCTCTTGAAGACCTGCCAGAATAAGAGCTTCAGGACACGCAAGCAGGCCGGTAATATCGTACGAGCCAGAAAATAACCCGGAATGACTCAGTTCCTCCCATTCCCGCCCCAACGTCTCGGATATGGGCGAAACGTATCCCAAGCCCCATCGGATGGGTACTCCCCACGATCGGGCCGAATGACCTTTCGAACGGACAAAGAAAAACCTCCGCTTCCAGTCCCCCCTACGAGTGCGAGGAATGGATGTACCAGTGAAGGCTTTTTCGACGTCCCGATAGGCCAGGCTGAAAAGGGGGACTCCGTCCGAACAAGGCCGAAGGATGAAAATTGCCCCCACCCGATACGGGGACAGGGGAAGGTTAAGGAGCTCGCAACATAAAACGTATCCCACTAAAAGGCGATACGAGTTGGGTGTTAACTGGCTCGGACAGATTTGCCAATACTGGAAGAGCGATCGAAGAAAATGGTGAAAAAACACCCGTAATCCACAGTGCATTTGATCACAATAGACAGTTAAGAATCCAGGAGGAGGATCATATGCTCTCTGATCTGGAGAGGGCACAATCACATCAAAATCATTGAAAGTCAGATTGAATTCCGCAAAAAGAGTTACTAGAGACTCTCCATACACAGTGCTAACGGCGGAACCAACTCGTCCCCGACCTATCAACCTTGAGGGGCTCAAAGGTATTAAGTTAAATACAGAACGCTCATCGGCAAGAGAATATGGTTCTCTACCCAAGAACACATCCCTTATATGGTCCATTCTTCGAGAGTCCGTATACGATAACCTACTCCTCACCCTTGAAGACGAGCTTGTCCCAATGATCACTTGATTCTCAATCAGCCTATTCCGCTGCCCTGGGGAAGAACTTTCCGAGGACGCACTATAAACCTGGGATCCAGGGACACCTCGGGCACGACTCCGAGAAGAACTACTTGATGATGTGGACCCCCCATGCCTGTGATGTGGCGGCATCATCTTTAATAGTAAGTTTTCCGTTTACTCTTGTACGAATGTCGAAGAAAAAGTATTGAGTGCAACTACGAAAGTAAAAACTAAGTCCTGCAAGAATAGATTTCTAAAGGAAGAAGGTAAAATGATTTATCTGCTAAAGCAAGATAGCTTTTAATGATAAGTATAAATACCACTGTTAGCATATTATATACGATAAGCTAATCCCATGGAGAGAAGCTGGAGCTGTCCCACCCACTCCTAGGGGCGTGACACGTGTTAATGAGTGTCTTTAATTAGAATAAATAACTCTTAAGCATGCATATAATTTGACACGTCCTGCTAAGTTATATACTTAGTCAGCAAATAAAGGATTTTGTCTTTAGCTTACCTTTTTGAAGAAGATTAAAGGGAATAAGTTTTATATATAAGCATGCTAATAGTTTATTACTATCTCAAGCTAGTGGACAAGTAAAACAAAATAGAAAGAAAAAAATAGGACAAATTGTTCATTTATAAGTCCGAGAAGCTCTCGGAAGCGTTTACAAAAGCATAGAAAAACAAAAGAGAAGGAATCCTATTCTAAATCCCTGCCTCCTCGGACTGCGCCTCAGCTCCCTCGTGATCTCCTTTCTCGGAAGCTCCGCTATGACCACTTGGAGCCACCTCTTCGGAACCAGGTACTAAATAGTACCTCGCCATAACCTCCTCTGCGCCACACCAAAATATCTTAGTACGAGTAACGGAAGAATACGAAAAACCACTCGAAGAAAATAGATATGGAATAAAGAAGCACACGAGCAACAGAAGGAAAACTTACTGAAAGCTGGCATGAATAGGCTCGAAACAAAAAGCGGTTTCTTCACGTTGTCATTAACACCCACTACGAAGTGAAGTCCAGCCTTATCAAATAACCACGAGAAATCTTCTGACTCCATTAGTGCGTGATGGGCAATCACTGGAGAGAGCACCATATCTTCAGCCAGGGTGTGAATTGGAGTCACACCCTCCCCCCACTTGAAGGGCATATCCCATTTCCCTCGGACGGGCTTCACATAAAACAATTTGTCCTTCCAAACACCGTGCGAGCTTATCGTCGCACCCAAAATCCTCTTCGTAGAGTTAGCCGAATGATCCCGATGATGAACGTGATAGAAGGGATATCCCCCGGGTGACACTCCCACATCGAAGATAGACAGGAAATGATCCACATTGCACTCGTACCCCTTGACCATACACCAAAACACGTAAATACAGAGGGCGGCATAGCCATTGGGAACCAACTGACTCGGGCAGATTCCACAAGTCTTGAAGACTTCGCAGAAAAAGGATGGCATAAACGAACGCCACCCGTAATTCACCTGCGCAAAATACACAGTGAGCATACCCGTAGGAGGGTAACACGCCCTCTGATTCTCCGAAGGAATGTGAACGGTCACATTAGCCATCGCAGTTCTCGTAGCCTCAAACAAATCCATGACCGGTTCATAAGTAACCACGGATTGAACATTCTCAATTTTAGAGAAGTCACGGAGAGGGGGTTTCTTTGATTTCGAAACCCTAGCTTTTTTCGCGGCGGCGGCCCCACTCCCTTCGGCTACGGTACCTCTTCTCTTACGAGTGGCAGCAGTAGGTCCCACGAGGGGAACAGTCGTCGCGGCAGAAACAGGAACGTCAACAGGGGCAGTTTCGGCAGAAGAGATATTTGCAGAAGAAGCCATATTCTTTTGGGGCAAAAAGAAAAATTTTACGAGTCTGGTAAAAGAAAAGAGAAAAAGAGACTCAGCGAGGAGCAAAAATCGCTATTTTTTGCTTAAGAAAATTTGAGAATTAAAGAGAATTGGAAGATTGAAGAATTTGTGAAGAGAGAATGAGAGAGAAAAGTACGGACGGGGTATTTATAAGCGGGCCGCCATTAAAGACGTGCCTCGTCTCCCATGCCCCACGTCTCCACTCAGGAAGCGACGTGTCGCTCCACGCGCTAGCCGTTACTGCAGATTAACGGACGGATGAATAAATGTCATTTAAGACATCCAACGGCTAGAAAGGGCCGTTATAAAAGTAACTATTCATCTAAACCGCTGCTTCCCAAGAACACAACGGTAATTTTACTTCACGGTATTTCAAGTATATATTTATATGCATATAATACCCCCGTAAATCATAAAAAGAATGGAGAAATTCCAATCCCCTCGGAAAAATCACCAAAAAATAAAGAAAAAGCCCCTTTTGCCCTATTAAGGCCAAGAAATAAAATTTCACTCGTCTCTACGAGAACGATCGAAATTTGTGGGGGCTAGTGTTAACCCTAAAAAATAAATAAGGGATTATACAAGTTAAACAAAAGATTAACCCTTAAATTAGGGATTAATCCCAAAGGCGATATTATCGTCACGAACACTCTCGTATGTCACATACCCTACTATGGTATGACGTGGCACCCGAAGAGATAATAGTCCCTCGAAATTCACATATCCTACTAGGATACGACGTGGCACCCGAGTGGACACCCAAGCGTCCCTTGGAAAGTCAAGATGAACAAAAATAAGATATCAACGTGGCATCGGAAAAAGAGTAAACCCCGATGGATCCACGCGACCCTGATATCCATCACTGCACCAAGAGGGACCACTATACGAGAATACTTCCTTGCTGAACACTCCCAAAGCCCTCGGAATCATCACCCCGAAGGCTAAAATTCATAAAACAATGTCCTACTCAAAGCACCAATCACCAAAGTCACTTACCCCGAAAGCCCAAGCCAAGAAGGTTACTCAGCCAAAGACAGGAAGCCCTCGGAGAACGATTCCCGAAGGAGCCACTACTCTCACGACGGCCAGAAACGCTCGGAACCCATCCATATACAAGAATACAGCCTTACATGCAAATTGACGCTCTCGGAGCCCACCTCACAAGCCTAGAGAAACAAATATGCCCATCGGAGAACTCTACCAGAGAAGCCGACGAGGAAATAGCTGTCCCCGGAATAGAGACCTCCTCGGACACCCACTCCACTTCAACTAGTGAACCTCCTCATGAAATCCAGCCCCTCGGAGAAAAGAAAACAGAAGATTCAGTCTATCAAAGAGAAGAAAACAGAAAAAACAGCCCCTCAGAACTCCCCGCAGCCCTCAGACAAGATAAGGATCATCCTAGTCAGCACTTTGTCAACAAGATATACCTTATCTTTTAGAAGGACACTTGTAATACATGCAGCATTACACTTGTAACACATGCAGCGCATTCATAGTGACATAAACACCCCCTATACCTATATAAGGGAAAAGGAGGATAGACAAGAAGGAGGACAAGATATACACTAAAAACTCACTCAGAAAAAGCATAAGATCATATTTATGCTCCTCGGGAGTAAGGAATTCAGTGAATAAAGGAAGGATATTTTCGTAATTTTCCCTAATAGTCAATTACTTTCTTTGAACCACGGATAACGGCGTTCCGAACTCATAAATAAATCGGTTAATCGGGTATTATTCCAAACCTGTTAACACTATTCTTTTCGAATTTCATATATGGTGACTTTTCATTAAAAATAAATAAAATTATTCAAGACACCCATATATGTAGAGTGTCTTTTTATTTGCTCTATTAAACGAAAAAAGATTATAAGGGTATCAAACTTAAGAGGTACAAATATTAATGTCATTTCCATTGAGTAAAATTATACCAATGTCATATGTTAGAAAACTTTATAAGGGTATAAAACTTAAGAGGTACAAATATTAATGTCATTTTCATTGAGTAAAGTTATACCAACGGCATATGTTAGAAAATGAGGGTCAAAAGTGTTCCATTCTATATATCATATTGGTAAATTTGGGTCACTCACAATCGTACGTCATCTATATCTATGACAGTCCTTCTATGACAGTCCTTCGTTGTCTATCTCTTCTTACCTTTTGTTTGATGTAATGGGTGGTCTGACCCTTCGTACCATCTCAAAATAGCGTTCTTCACGGGTTTCCCCCTTCCGATGCATCCAAAAAAAAAATCATATTGCAGCATCTTACTTATAGTTAAAAAAAATTGCTCTTTAGTACTTATACTTTCATGATTTAGACTTTCACTCATGAAAGAAATAAGTTCAAATGAAGGGCCCGTAATAGGAAAATCCCGTCACAAGAAATTTTTCCAAGCTTGCATTCAATTAGTTGACTTTTTTCTTGAAAGGGCACATTAATCCTACTCAACTTGTCGACTAGAATATCAAGCACAGTTACGAGAGTTTGTTTCAGTTAACTCTATTTCTAATAAATTGTCCCTTTTCCACTTCAATATCACCATCTCGATACCTAAAAATTAAGCTTTAATAATTATCAAGAACGTATACTTGTACTAACACTTAATATTTCAATGCAAATGATTTTTTATATTGCCAAAATATTTTATCAAAAGTGTAGATCGAAAGTACTGTGCACATATATTTATAAGTTGGGGTCCCTAACATTTTAGTTGTAAAACACAGATATATCATATATATGACATGATTTGACGGTTTCCCACATGCAAATTCGCACGTGAAAAATAAAAAAAAAAAATTGAATTTGGCCTGCATGTGTGACATTTTCGCCTGAGATTTCTTTCATAAAACTAAAATCATAACGAAATACATAATAAAAGACAAAAAAAACACAATAAAAAATAAAAATTATAACTCGAACACAATAAATGACAAATTTCAATTTTTTCTGACAAGTTTCTTGTAACGTAATGTCCATTCATCCTAGTGTGGTAGATCATGACATAATTCATGAAAACCATATTAAGGCTAGCACCAAAACCAAAAGCAACAACAAAAAAAAAAAAAAAAGAAATTTGAAGAAAGAAAAAAGGGGGTAGTGGAGAACTGAAAAGTTTCGATTTTTAATAAATGAAGCACATGGGGTGCATATGTGTTTTCTGGTGTTGGTGCGCATGAAAATTGTAGACCCCAATTCAATGCCTGCCCGCCTCTCTTTCTTTTACAAATGCGTGCCGTCTCAAATTCAATTTTGTCTCACTTTAATTCCTCATGTCATTCATGTTTCCATTTTGTGCTTCTTTCACTTATTTAATCACCACTCCAAATCACCAATGATTTCACAATTTGATTTTAATCTCACTTTTTTACATCAAGAATGTTAAGAATTAGAGGCTTGGGCCCATCAACATGTGCTATTTGTTGACTTGTGGACCCGGGAGTATTGGGAATCGAGTCCATCAAATTTGCGCCTCAACCATTGAAATTTCACATAAAATTAGTATTTTGTATTTGGAGATGATAAATCATCAAAATGTAGTGAAAAAAACTGTATTGCCTGTGTATACTGTATCCACATTAATGTATGCTCTTCTTACTTAAATTTATCTTCTATTTCTGATGCATAACAAACAAGGGTTGTACATTACAACAAACAAAATTTAATAATTTTCCAAAGATGACACTGTGAGGGTGTGTTTGTGTAATTCATCAATGTAATTAAGATATTAATAGCATACAAATAATCTTTGCCATCCTTTAGAATTGTGCTATTTAGGTAACTGAACATCTGTACAAGGTTTTGAACATTCAGAAGGTGGTGCATTTATTGCTCAAAAAGTATTCAGAATCGACAAGTAGTTATAACAGATTGATAGCGTCCATATTGAACATCACGATATGTAACTGACGTCACTAAATTAACAAACAAAAAACCTTAAAAGATTAGTTTGAACAAACATCACCCAGATAGAGGTTTTGACCAAGTTCTTCAATTAATCATTCGAACAAATCCCAACGTAAAAACACATATATGGTAAGCGGTAACACAACCCCTTTTTACTTTCTTTTACGCACTAATAATGTAGCAGTCAATATTCGAAATAGCATAACCTTTGAGGACACCAACGCAAAATTGAAAAAGTTGCCGCCATGTTATAATAAAGAAGACTGCCAGTGTGACCTCATATCTTTACACCTAACACCACATTTTTTTTTTTTTTTATGACGTGAGAACCCTCAGCCACTACCCTTTGGGTGCGCACCGGGTAAACCCACGGGTCGACGAAATAGCCTGCAAACCTCGCCAACCAGTTGGGGATCAACACTAGGCTAACCATGTGTGACAGGCCCAAACCCAGAGGCTGGACTCAATTCGCTCCCAATGGGAATCGAACCTGAGACCTAGGAGAGGCATCCCCAGAAGGGGCCACCTAACACCACATTGATTTCTCTCAATTACGCAAATAATACTATTCAAAGTACAAAACTTCGTCACAATTCCTTTTTCACCTCGGTAAAATAGAGACAATTATATAATTCACATTAGGATGATACTCATAAGGTGAGAGAATATCCAAATAATAATAGTAACAATAATGACAAATGACTAAATGTAGATCCACATTAGCTTCGTGGAGCACGGCTCGAGCCAAGCTGATTAAGCCGCTCATCAAATCCACTCGAAGAAGAGGAGTCCGAAACGGAGAGTAGCTCGGCTATCGCGCTCATGGCTCGAACCTGCAAAATGCAAAACACAAAATTGTTACATCTCCAAACTTATGAACATTTTTTGAAAAGTATGGAAACGTTTTAAGCATCTGAGTCTATAAATTAAATACAAACCATACAAATATTCTTTTTACATTTATCGAAGCAACAATTTTCGCTAAATCTCCAAAAAGAAAGAATCATACTAAAAAATGTTTGTAATATTTAGCTGACCGAACCAAATAGCTTAGTCCCGACGTTTAGAAGACCGATACGTGCTTCGATCCTATACGCCAAACATAAAGAGTATTTTTTTCAAATTCATTGCGACTACGACTATAGTTTATACAACAACCCAAACATATAAAAAAAGAGAATTCAACATAATTACAATTCACACATATCCAATTACATAAAAATGTTCAATAAAAGTAAATAAATATCTAATCTAATTATATTAAATAAATCAATCTACCTGCATTTGAAGCGCGGCAATATAATCAGTAACCTCATCCAACACCACCGGCAACGGCTGTTTCCGGCAACCGGGAACCAACCTCCCCAACACCCGCCCCTTCCGCTGCACCGCCGGTAATCCTTTCGACCTCAATCGCAAAACTCCGACTCTCGATTTCTTCGGCAACCGGCTACCACCGGTACTACTCGAAATAACCGCCGTCACCTTACGCTGTCGTTTCGCCACACTGTTCTTCTTCATAAACTTCAGCTTCAGCCGGCTCGTCAGTATCGCTCGGCTCCACCTCGATCTGCCTCTCGCTGTAACGGCCAACGCTCTGTCTGCCGCCTCGCGAACTCTCCTCGCCGGCGCCGGCGTAGCTCCGGAGGAACCTCCGGAGCTGCTACGGGCCTCCCGCAGCGCGTGGAGGAGCTTCGAGGAGTATATTTGCTGCTGAGCGTCGGATTTCCATTCGATTTGAGAATCGATTTTGTTTGTTAGGGTTTGATTTTGGGCGAATTTCTTTTTCCTCTTTCTCCGATCTGAATTTAATGGCGGATTTGATGATACGATTGAAGATGACGACGACATCGTTTTGATTGAGGTATCAGATTTGGTGGTACAAGTGGAGAGGCATAAAGGTACAATCGAATTCAACGTGGTGGAGTGAATTCGTATTAATTAGTACCTGATAAAAGATTGAGAAACAAATTCACAAGAGAGATGTATTATACGTACAAATGGATGTATCTATTCTATTGGATATATGGGAAATGGTGGAAGAGTGGTAGAAGAGGAGCATATAAAGGGGAGTTTTCACATGGTTTTGATGATTTAGAGTAATTACTTCTTTTAAATTGCATAGCATGTGCGTCTGTGTGAATTTAGGAGCATTAGCTTGTTTGTAAGGTACAAATATTAATTGGAATAGATGGTAATATCAATGGAACCTTGAGGTTTGATGAAATATCAGTAACACCACTAGTTGGTCCTAAAACGATCTGTTTAACGTCCGAAGCCAGTTTTAACCTCGTGTAATTTATCTATTGACATTTTCGGTTTTAAGTAGGAATAGCACAATACGAGTTCTATGAGTAAATCTGCCATAATATTTGATCAAATATTTTGGTCTTGACTTGTGGTCTATTTCAAGAATGTACCTTTGGGGAAACTATTACATATTTAGTGTGTATTTCGTGCTTCTCAATGTCATTTAAATGTGGGGATTGTAGCGACCAAATATGCTTCATGTTTTATACATGCATGAAATTTCAATGTATGTTGTCTTATATGCACAATGCCTAAGAATACGTTTGTATTTTGGATTCGTCAAGCGTTGTGCTAGACAAATCGTTGAACTACTAATTTTGTATTTACTTTTGGTTGGTGCTTGTGCAAACAGTATCACTAAGATTGGAGTAGCTCTAGAGTCGAGAACTCTAATAAGTGGAGTTGTTGTTAAGTGCATGGGGTTGTAGGGTGTTAGAAAGAGGGGTTGTTTGTAGATGATACGATTTACAAGGTCGTTCTCTGTGCTTTTATTTAAAACTTGAGAATGAAAATAAGCCTTAATGGATCCAAAGATTTAATACAACATTTTTTTATAATACTTTATTATTATTTAGTATTATTTTTTTCTAAAGTGCATATCTTGTTAATTGTGTTGTTGAGATGGGTTGTATGTCGTTTTATACTTTTACTACAATTATAAGGGGTGCCCTTTACATTACATCTAACTTTAGGGGTGTAAATAATATATATCTTAAATTAGAAGATTAATATTTTAAAAGGACAACATGGGCGTTTGGGCCATTTGGTGGCCTGGAGGGCCCATATTTGCATGTGCTGCTACTTCTGTCCCCGTTACTACACACTTTGTGTTTTCTCCGTCACCATTCCGTTGCTTTTTTGCTTTTCTTTTTCTGATTGTATCTGTTTGCTTACCTTTTATACTTTTCATTTTATTGTTTGTCAAAAAAAAAAAAAAAACAACTATTGACGTGTCCAACTACTCTTGGTAAGAATCTGATAAAATGCTCCCCTTAAATTCTATTATTATGAATAAGGATATACACTATCTAAATTTTAAAACAAGAACAAGTAGAATTGTAATTCATAGCTTATAAGTTGTAAACGATAACTATCACGAAGTATTGGGATAATAAGTAAAAGTATTACTCTATTCCTCCCACCAAAAAAAGGAAAAAGAAAACTCATGATATAAATTCACTTATGCTTGATATATAGTGTCATTTTTTTTTAATAAAAGCTAGGCACCCTATTAGGATAACATTAATGTATTTAAATGATAAAAATTAGGCATATCTTTGTGTCGTGGAACGAAAGAACAGTTTATATTAAAAACAAAATGATTCCACGCTTCTTATAATATTAAACTCTATAATTCACGATGCAATTAAAAATATATGATCAATAGAATCTTTCTTGCCTTTGAAGTCTATCGCCTAAATTAGAGGTTGGAAATATCTAGCTGTACTAATTACATTTTCTTTTTATTAATTAAAAAAATCCGTTTTGTTTTTTTATAACTTTGGTAAAGTGCGACAGCCTGTTACCTCCAGAAGGGAAGCCCATTAAGCCTAGGATTATGCCAAAAAAAATAAAAGATACACATTATTGCTTGTTAATATATTGTGACTCCTGTTAACTTATATGAGTTATATCATTAGTATTTAGTACTATTTCAATAAATATGCTACTTAATCATGTAATGGTGTAAAGTGAACAAACACACAACGTTAACAGTGTGCATGATTATACACACTAGTACACTACCGTGATATATATAGTTATAGATAGATACATATATCCAATACTGGAACACCATAGAAAACGAAATTGTGTTCAAAACTCTATATTATATAACTTGAGTTTTATACAACTCTTTTACTTAGATTAATTATGTGCGTATTTGGTCATGACGACCTTGTATCATGTGAAATTGTGAATATAAGAGTTGTCTATTCAATTATACACGAGTTGCCTATATATATCTATTTCGTATATTTTGTTCGAAAATGTGTAATTCATAAAATTTACTGTCTGCAACTTTTCAGATTAAAATTGTTGTTTTCTGCATGCCATTAACTCGATGAATCATAGAAAAAGAACCTAAATAGCTAGCTCTGCTATATAGTTGTTGGCAGTTGGGTCTTGGGACACGGGACTCTCTACCTTAATCTGTGGAACGCTGTTCAATACTTACTAATGTAAATTTTTGTATATCTTTTCCAATTTAAAAATCTTAGAATTGGATATTACAAATACTTTTCACGAATCACGATTAGATATATTGCAATTATCGTTAAAAACATTCTAGACATAATGTATTTAAACACCATCTCGTGTTACAAAGAGAAAACTAAAGCCATTTTCTATATATTCAAATACCATAGTATTACTATAGCTCGTCTAAAAGTTTTACTTATACCCAACGAATTTTGTGCGTACGTAGTAAAAGTTAACATGTCTAATATGAGTTGGACGCCGTGTATTGATGACGTAAGCACGTGTGTTATAAGTAACGAGCTGAGTATATTGTAATAATATACTACATTAATGATTAATTTAGCATTAGAGGTAAATAAAATATGCATCATCATGATTAAACTCAATTATGATTAAATAGAATTGTATATTACCTCTATAAGTAGATTTTATTTTTCTGTTAAAATTGTTAGAATTTCATGCAATAGGAAAAGGTGGAATGTGTAAGATTATAATTTTCTGTGTGTCCTTCACATTAATCAATAGAATGTATAAATACAATTACAATGAGCAAGATAAGGTAAGTTATACAGAATCTCTAGAATATGATGACTATAGAAACAAGATAAAACTAAACTAGGATACAATAATATACAATAATATCTAATACTCCCCGCAGTCGAAACGGGAGGAGGACGGACGTTGAGACTGGAACGAAAATCTTCAAAAAAGTACACGTGGAAGGCCTTTCGTGAAGATATTGGCGACTTGGTACCGAGACGGGACGTGAAGAACCCGAATGAGACCACGAGCAACCTTCTCACGAACAAAGTGGATGTCCATCTCAATGTGTTTGGTTCGTTGATGTTGAACCGGATTACCCGATAAGTAAACGGGATTGACGTTGTCACAATAGACCAGGGTTGCTTTAGTGCTAGGAAATTAAAGCTCAAGAAGTTAATTTCGAAGCCAACATGCCTCAGATACCACATTAGCAACCCCGCGATACTCGGCCTCGGCACTAGAGCGAGAGAGAGTGGGATGACGTTTGGCGGACCATGAGATGAGATTGTCCCCAAAATAAACACAATAACCCGAGGTAGAACGCCGAGTATCCGAGCAGCCGCCCCAATCAGCATCGGAGTAAGCAATGAGGCCGGAAATCGTGGAACGGGAAAGAGATAAACCATGATCCAATGTCCCCTGAAGATACTGAATGATGCGTTTCAGAGCTTGCATGTGAGAATCCCGAGGGTCGTGCATAGACAAGCAAATTTGCTGAACTGCATACGATATATCCGGACGGGTGAATGTGAGGTACTGAAGGGCACTTGCGAGACTCCGAAAAAGTGTGGGGTCGGAAAATGGAGGACTGGACGTCGCCCCCTAACTTGGAGGAGGTGTCGACGGGAGTTGCATACGGTTTGCATGAACCCTTACATGCGCGCTCAATAATACTCTCGGTGTATTTCATTTGAGATAAGAAGAGACCACTAGAAACCCGAGAGACAGCAATGCCCAAAAAATAACTGAGTAGCCCTAAATCTTTCATAGCAAATTCGTAACCAAGAAGGGACATAATACACCATCGTAGAGTGGGAGAAGAGGCGGTCAAAATAATGTCATCCACATATAACAATAAATACGACGTGTCACCCCCGCGATGATATATAAATAAGGAGTGATTCGACGTGCTGTGAATAAAACCAATAGTAGCTACATAATCGGCGAACAACTGATACCAAGCCCGAGGGGCTTGTTTAAGGCCATAAAGAGACTTCTTGAGTAAGCACACATGATTAGGAAAGCGAGAGTCACGAAAACCCATGGGTTGATGCATATAAACGGTTTCATGAAGCTTACCGTGTAAAAAGGCATTCTTGACATCCAGCTGATGTATGTCCCATGAATTAGATAGAGCAATACTCAAGACAGTCCGAATGGTTGCGGGTTTGACCACTGGGCTGAAAGTCTCGTCACAATCCACTCCAACTTGTTGAGACCTGCCATCACCAACAAGACGGGCTTTATGCCGCTCAAAGGAACCGTCAGAGTTAAATTTATGTCTAAAAATCCACATGGAACGAATGACATTATCATTAGACGGACGAGGAACGAGCTCCCACGTATTATTATTAATAAGAGCATTGTGTTCATCAAGCATGGCAAGTTTCCAATTGTGGTCGGATAGAGCGGCCGAAGGAGAGCGAGGGAGAGGAGAGGGGGACGAGAAAGTGTGTAAATCGAAGATTTGTTTAGGCTTAAAGATGCCATGACGGATGCGAGTCACCATTTGAGGAGAGGGGCCGTGAGTAGGAGGCGACGAAGAGGGAGGAAGAGGTGGTGGGGAAGGAGGAGCTTGGGCGCCGTCGGGTGATGGTGGTGGAGGAGAAAGAGGGGCGGCTATAGGGCCGTTTGGTGGCGCGTGAGGCGCGTGATGGACTTGTTGGAGGAGGAGGGGAGAGACGTCCAAGTCGAGGAAAGTATATGAGGACGGTTGAGGTTTAGGGAAGTTGTGAAAAGGAAAAGTATTTTCATCAAAAACAACGTGACGACATATAATGATGTTATTTGATTTTAAGTCGAGATATTTGTAGCCACGTTGGTTTGATGGATAGCCCAAGAAGACGCATGGGGTGGATCGGGCTTGTAATTTATTTATAGTAGAGGTGGGAAACATGGGAAAGCATAGACACCCAAAAATACGTAGATGAGTGTAAGAGGGAATTTTGTTATAAAGTTGTTGGGGAGGAGAAGTTAAGTATTTTAGTGGGGAGAAAATTTAATAAATATGTGGCCATTTGTAGGGCGTGAGGCCAAAAAACGGGGGGGGGGGGGGGAGGGGGGAGGGAGGCGTGAGAAAGTAGAGTACGGATTATATTATTTATGGTGCGAATTTTTCTTTCGGACTTTCCATTTTGAGAGGATGTATAAGGGCAAGAAAAGCAAAAAGTCATCCCATTTTTAGCACAAAATTAATGAAAAAGAACATTATTATTTTTTTTTTTCCATTATCACATTGAAAGATTTTAATTTCGCGTTCAGGTTGAGTTTTTATAAGGGCGCGAAAAGCAAAAAATGTAGAAAAAACTTGGGACTTATTAGCAATGGAAAAAGTCCATAAATAATTAGAAAAATCGTCGAAAAACAAGACATAATAACGATGACCCGAAGATCCTAAAACGGGTGAAGTCCAAAGGTCACTGTGAACAATATCAAACGGAAGTAAAGTACGAGAAGTAGATGACAAAAAAGGTAACCTAATATGCTTTCCTAATGGACATGATGGACAAAAAGAAGACGACGCTGAGGAGCATGAGATGTGATTGGCTTGACGGAGAGAGACAAAGACGGCGGGGCCTGGATGGCCGAGACGAGCGTGCCAACGGTCGGCAAAGAAGGTGGAAAAAGAGGAGGGGCGGGAAGAGGTGGGCGACAGTGAGAGTGGATAGAGGTCGCTGGAACTATTGCATCCCATAAGGTGTTTGCGCGTCCGCATCTCATAGTAAAACGACGAACATAGATAAGTTTTTTGACAAGTTTAGGTGCATGTAGAACATTAGATAAAGATAAGGGAGAAAAAGGTGAGGGAAGGGACGCGTTACCCGTACCAACAACAGGAATATAATTGTCATTACCTAAAGTAATACCATTAGAGTTGCTCAAATTAAAATAAGACGTAAGAGTACCGTTATTCGCCGTCATATGTGAAGATGCCCCCGAATCCATGTACCAATGCTCATCGGGTGGATTTAAAGACATGGTGCTGAAAGCGGTGTCAAGAGTGGTCGGAGCATAGCCAGCGGTGGAGGCGGCGGCATGGTAGTATTGTTGGGTCGTGGGCTGAGAAGCCATTGCTGACGAGCCGCGGGTTCCACTGGGTCGTGGAATATGGCGATGGTGGGGTGACCCACTGCTGCTGCAGACTGTAGGTGGCCCACGGGTTGCGCTAGGTCCAAGGGGGCAGACCGTGCCCTAGACCGCGGCGGCCACGCCCGCGATGTTCCGAACCGCGTCCGCGTGGAGTGGCTGACCGCTGCGGTTGAGGGGCGGTAGTTGGGCTGTCCTAGGCGGGTGACGGAGTTTGTGAAACGAGGGCGTAGTCAGCTTGTCTGGCGGCTCGTTTGTTGATGCTCGTTTCCTCCAATCCAAGCATCGATCGAGCCTTAGAGAAAAGGGTAGGGGTCGCTTTGTTGGATGAGGGTGGCGACCCCACTGAAGTTCTCGTTCAAGCTCGCGACAAGTTGTAGAACTAGACGTTGATTGGACACATGAGCACCAACGTTAGCAAGTTAGTCTGCGATCATCTTGAGTTTCTGACAGTAGGCCCCAACATTAAGGAACTCATCGAGGGTTGTGTGCGAAAATTGATGTTCTAGGTGAACCGCTCGTGAGTTTTTAATATCTTGAAAGATGTCGGCGAAACGATTCCATGCTCCCATGGCTGTGGAATCGGGTTTAATGATCGTATGAAGAAGATCATTGGATATGGTGCCATAGATCCACTGGAGGACGATGGCATCTAGGCGGTCCCAGATTTCGGCGTCAGAGTCGGCAAGAGGGGGAGAAACGCCACTTTTAGGAGAAAGAATATGATCGAGTACTTGATAGGCTCGAGCATGAATTTTGAAGATTTCCGACCAAGAATTGTATTGGCCGTTTTCAATATCGAGAGTGATGGGGATGAAATTTTTAATATTTGTGACCGTGAGGGCCGGAAAGACCTTGGTGGTGGTCATAGGTGGCGGTTGGGTGGCGATGGAGGCAGAAGAGAGGGTAGGGGCGGCCGACTCTAGGGTAGATTCATTAGGGTTGGTCATTTAGGAGAGGGAGGAGAGAAAAAAAGGAAAGCTTAATACCATGTAAGATTATAATTTTTTGTGTGTCCTTCTCATTAATCAATAGAATGTATAAATACAATTACAATGAGCAAGATAAGGTAAGCTATACAGAATTTCTAGGATATGATAACTATGAAAACAAGATAAAACTAAACTAGGATACAATCAATAATATCTAATAGAATGGTTTAATTAGGACATAAACTAAGTGGTGTCATAAGCCTCCACGATTTCTTGTTCATAACTTCTTATTTTGGGTAATGCTTGATCAAGTACTTGATCAGTGATTAGAACACACACATACACACACATATATATATATATATATATATAGTTAACACTAAAATTAATTAAGTGTATTATCTTGTGAGAAAACATAGATCTTTTAAGAAATGAAATAAAAACAATTGCATGTGCTTTGCTTCTCTGGCATCTTTGGCCACATGCTTTTGTTAGCTAGCTCAGTTAGTAGGGGAACTGGAAAGTCTTTGATATTATTTATTTCATATTATTAAATAGCCGTTACGTTTTAACATAAACGTCCTCAAGTGAAATTATTATGGTGGCCAATTTTTTTATATTTGGTTTGTGGGGTTAAAATTTAAAAATACATTTTTTGCCGGGATTTCTTTTCTTATCGAGAAATGAAATTTTGATTTTTGTATCGGCAAAATGAGTTTTATAATAGAAGGTAGGAGTATAAGGAGTACTTCAAAATCGTCAAAATATTACAAGCAAAACGAGGGATGAGAATTTCAAATTGTTAACTATAACATGTACTCCTTTGAGTTTGCTCCTGTTTCTTAGATTCCGTATAAGAACTAGAACTAGAACTAGAGGGATCTTCACACACCAAGTCACCAACTCCTAAAAACTTACAAAAATGAAAAATGTGGATATTGCTCAACTATATTGCTAGGACATGCAGATGCTAAACAAGTACCTTCCAAAAGTGTTCATTCTCAAGTGGCAAGTAGTCCAACATTTCCACCAAGTTACAGACACATCCGAGTCATCTAACACAATTTTTATTCACATTACAAACAAAATGATTTTAGAGAAAGCGTTCTCCATTTTCAGAAGACCATTCAGCACAAACCCGCCTCTTGATAATAAACCTCAAATCCCTCTTTTTTCTCATTTCGCCACAATCCAAATCATTAGGACAAACAACTCTCGCCCTTATTTCGGCCACCATTTTTATTTAAAAACATCTCTCTATTTCTTTTTTCCATGTCTTGTAATTTCTCTATGATTTCTTCTTCATTGTTGTAGCATGTGATACCCAATTTATTTCCGAATTCCCAAATATCAATTTCCAAATAATAGTTAAACAAACTAAGTCTATAAATCAGGTGGATTTGGTTGTGCCACATTACCAACCATATGTGAAGGACGGTATGAGACCAAACATTTGAGTAGTTTTTGTTAGAAACAATGGAGATAACGAACAGTATATAAATTGACACGCAAATAAACAAAATAAATAGTAAAGTAGACACCGAAAATAACCGTAGTAATTGGTCGAGTCCTTCTCGGTTTCCTTAAAGTAGTTTAGTCCTCTCCACGTGTTGAGATCGTTGGACTAACTCTTCCCAGGATAAAACGACCTTTCGAATTGGTTGCTAGCACTCGCAGAACAATCCCGGCGAACTCGAACGGTAACAGACCACCACCACCACACAATGCTTAAAACCCTTTTTTTGTGTATGCAAAAGTGTATTTCTTGCTGATGATTAACCCTATGGGGAGCGACCCCTATTTATACTAATTATGGAGAGAGTCGGCTGACTTGATTAACAAGAAACGGGATCTTTTAGATATATGCAAATCTCTAATTAAGATAATACGGGATCGTAATTAAGATAAGACTATATCTTCGGATGAATGTAGACGCGTTTTGATGCTTCGAATTTAATATAGAAATATTATTCGAATTTGAATTAACAGAAAAAATAAATATTGAAGTTGCAAAACAAGGCCCACACGAGCGGGAGCCTGACAGGCTAAACGGACCGACATTCGGCGCGTACGTCGTGTGCGCAAGCCCGAATCGCATTAGTCGCACTAATTTTTGGCTCGCATTTGCACCCCCCTGCGCGCACGTAAGAGAGGGAGGAGACTCTAGCCAACACATTCTTATTATGTTAAGAATGCATTGTTATTGATAAACCCAAAAAGAGAGTGCTCTTTTTCCCACGTGGGATGACCATCTTCACTTTATGGTTTTTTCCCTCATTTACTTCAATATTTTCAGCTTTGTGTAGCTATCTTTGAGCATCAATTTCC
This sequence comes from Linaria vulgaris, assembly GCA_948329865.1. NCBI lineage: Eukaryota > Viridiplantae > Streptophyta > Magnoliopsida > Lamiales > Plantaginaceae > Linaria > Linaria vulgaris. The sequence goes on along the minus strand of OX415249.1, from coordinate 127,553,987 downwards.
CATTCACCCGTGTACCATTTTGAGCGTGCAATATATCGTTTCGAAGCTCTCACATAGGAGAAAACGTTCCCATCTTGAAGTCATCAATACGACAAGTGGAACCCGCTCAAAATCTGACCCGAAGTCAGCTGTACAAACCCATTTGAATTAATCAATTTTCCAACAGTTTTAAAATATCCTTAATATTTTGTAAATATATTTATATTATCCTTGTTATGTCACTCATATGTGAGAAGAGAACTTGTAAAGTTGTAAGCACTCAACACGTCCAGTGGTACTTTCCAATATTTTCCATGTCAGATTTGCAGACAAATCCAATTTGAGATAAATTCCAGAAGATTTTTTGTTTACTCGGAACAGACACAATTATATAGTGATTCCAACCAATTGTACTAACACCTGAGATAATCGGACAAAAAACCTAGCTGTTTTTTCTGTTGCATTTTATATATTCATATATTCACGAAAAATCTCAACAAAAATTAGAGCAAAAACATATGTCGGCTGTCAACCAATTAAAGTTGCTTGACCATGAGCTTTAATTTTTTTAGTTGAACAAAATTTGTTAAGCCAAAGTGGATGTCATGTGGAGATTATTCTCTCTGCTCTTAATCATCAATTGACGCAAATATTAAAATAAAGTAAAGTTGTGATTTGTGGAAAGATATATACCATGGATTCGCTGAAATTAAAGTGTCTAATATATAGTCTTGTTGTTATGTTATGGCGTGTTTTGTTGATGTTACAACGAATTAGAAGCATTGAATTTGTAATTAAAAGGTTTGCCATGTATTTTGGTCTTATTTCGTCACGGTAATAGAACACAGTAAAAGATTACAAAATGAGATCAAAACAATGCTATCCAACTTTATTAACGGACTAGCTTGATCCAGAACACTTGTTACAAGCTTACTAAATAGAATAAATGAATTACAAGATAAATGTAGCGTATCGAATTGTAGGTATTCGATGCTGACGTGTCGAATGTCTTCGTTCGATGCGGAATAAATACCGTTGGTTCAAATTCGGTCTGGAAGGTATCGAATTCGATGCGTATAATGGATGTCGAATTCGATGCGTATCTTGGCGTATCGAATGGAAGTACACTGTTCAACTGCGTGTCGAATTGTGGCTATTCGATCTGATGCGTGTCGAATGATAGATGGTTTGATGCTGACTGTGCTGAGGTGGTTCGCTTCTCAAAAACCTCCACAGAACTCAAGGGGACGGGCTATTTATAGAACTTGTCCCATGGGGCCCACTAGCCAATATAGAAAGGGGCATCGAATCGTGCATGTTCGATGCGCGCATCGAATAAGGTCAATTCGATGCGCTAATGGGTTGGCCCAATAACAACGTATCTTCTTGTGAATTCGATGCGCGCATCGAATTATTTCAATTCGATGCGCTTATGGGCCGGCCCAATACAGAATGTATTGGTCCAATCTTAAATTACCCCCATCATATAGTCCCCCCAGTTTGGGAGACGATATCAATGTGGAGATCGTCTTCCAAACTTTAAAACTATATTTGGGATTTTTCTGAACGGTCTTCGTCGTACGCATGCAAAATTTTGAACATATTATCAATTATTTTACTGATTTGGGATATTCCTATTCGTAATATAGTTCGGAGCAGTTCCCAGTGATCTTATGAATATTAATTTAACGCCTCGAATAGCTGCAATTCGATGCGTGTAATAGACCGCATCGAATTGTGCTTGTTCGATGCGGTTATTCGATGCGGTCCCTCAACTGGGCCTGATGGGTCGGGCGCCATCTATATAAAGGGAACACTGCCATGAGGAGCTCATTTCTCTGCCAACACACTTCGCTCTTCAGGTGAGACGCATCGAATTTGCGTCATTCGATGCGATCCGCATCGGACGGTCACTGATTCGATAGAATTGAACAGTGTAGAGATGTTCTCACTGGTAGAGATGTTCTCACTGGTTCTAGTGTCTGAATATTCAGTCCCATTTTAACCAACGTAGAATTGAACAGTACGTTTACTGAACTTCCATGGTCCACTAGCATCTTGGTGACTCCATAGTTAGCTATATCCACTGTAATCACCAAAGGGCAATTTAAACTGGCCATTTGTATAGCATGTGGACTCAGCTTTCTTAGGTCTGTTGTAGAAAAAGTAACCTCTTCATGCGGCATTTGCTCAATTCTCAGTATACTGGCCATATCGACGAAATTATCCGATTCAACCAGTCTTGTGATTTTTCTCCGACCATTAGTAGAATCTGCTCCCCCCGGTCCTCCTGATATCATATTTATCATGCCTCTTCTGGTGTTCCCATCCTCAATCAGGGGGTATTGGAAAAGTTGTGGTTCATCAACTGCCCTCTGCTTATCTTTCCTAGGAGATGGAGTTCTCTTCCGGTTGAAATTGTTTTCTTGTTCTTGCACCTTCTTGACAAACTCCACAAGTTTGCCATCCTTTATTAGCCGTTCAATTTCATCCTTTAGATTTATACACTCCTCGGTATCATGCCCCTTCTGATTGTGATATTTGCAGAATTGATTTGAGTACATCGTTGTCTTGGACTCCATCATTGGTCTGGGATCCTTCAACAATCATTTTCTCTTTGCTGCCCCCAAAGACTGCCATGATGTGAGCATTTAGTGGGGTGTACCTTCTAGGCGAATTGTCCCTTTTGTAATTTGTATTCCTATTATTGTAATTGTTACGATTGTGCTCTTCTCTGCCTCTTTCCTTTTCTATCACAATTGTAATAACAGGTACTTTAGTCGCCATCATTTCCTCGAAATGAACCAGCTTTTGTGCTATTTTGTTAATCTCTTCAATAGCGGTGGGCTTTCGTCTGAGTAGATCCCCCTCGAACATTGTATTGGTGGTTGCTCGGAAAAGTATGCTCGCAATCATTTCTCCTGACGGGCTATCAATCCTTAATAGCTCCGTATTGAAGCGTTTCATAAAGTCCTTTAGACTTTCATTAGTTTCTTGCTTCATTGTGTAAAGATGGGAATGATCCAGAACCAGTCTGGATTGACTAGAGAATTGGTCTTCAAACATTTTCCTGAGTTGGTTGTAGCTTTTGATCACTCGTGGTGGAATGCGATTAAACCAATCCACGGCTACTCATGAAAGAGTTGTTGCAAATATCCTGGCTTGGATATTGTCTTTAAAACCGAAAAGGGACAACTTCCTATATAGCTGAAAAAGATGATCTCGGGGATCAGTCTTCCCATCATACGTTTTCAATTCCAGGAGCTTATCTCCCTGTCCCAAGATTTCTGACTCTATCTCTTGACAGAATGGACTGCGGCTATAAGTATTGTTCTCTTGTACCGCTTGAACCTTAACTATTGCTTTTCCTTTCTCCAGCCTTTCTTTATCCCTGGCCATTCTATCATGCTCACTGCGTGAATCATGACCATCTGGACGTCTTCTGTCATCTCTATTTCTTCTTCTTCGCAGTTCTTCTCTTTGACCCTCTTCCTCATTTCGTTCCCTTCTGGAATCATGACTTTCTGAACATCTTCTATCTTCTCTTCTTCTTCGTTCAGTAACTCGTTCTTCCTCCTTTTCCCTTTCTTTCTTCTCAAGATGTTTTCTTGATTGTACCTCAACTGACGCTAACTTATTTCCTTGTTGATCTAGGGATGATTTTCACTTGCTTTTTGTTTCCTCCGAAACATGTATGCTTCTTCTGTCATATTGCTGGGATATTTCCTTCTTGTTAACAGGTTTAGAATTATTCCCTATTTAACGGAAGATATTTATTTTGGGTTCGAACGCCCTGTCTGTGATTCAGAGGCAATGATGGATGGACATAATGACATTAATTGCAAGAATATTCCCTTCCTTTATTCACTGAACATTTCCTCCTCTCTTACGTATTTGAATGTTAAATTGTAGTAAGTAAGCTAAGTGGCTTCAGCCTGTTTTTCTTCTAATGATCACCTCCCTTTATATAGACTTTGGTAGGGGCAGGTGTCATTGTGCATGCGTTTTGGTAAAGGCAGGTGTTGTTGTTACTTTGATACAGGTGTAACAACTAGGATAATGTTTATCTTTTATCTACTAGGTGCTGACTGGATTAGCTTTTGTGTCTTCTAATATCTCCGAGGGCTTCTGATGTAGATTGTTCTGATAGGACTTTTCTTCCGAGGGCTCTTATTTCTCCTTCTTGACTCGGGTATTTTCTTCAACAATCAGGAGTGATCTCTGAGGGGGTAAATGTGATCCCCGAGGGCTTGGTATAACTTCCGAGGACTGTGATTTTGTGTCCGAGGGTTGTATTTGCTTTACTGAAAGTGAGATTTCTTCACGAGAGTTCTCGGATTGTATTCACTGGATGTTTATTTCTTGATTTTCTCCAAAATTGGGTCCTCGGATAAATCCGAGTGTCGTCTTTTCCGAGGAGTGTTCAGCAAGTAAGTTTTCTTGTAAGTTCATAGGACTCGGGGTCCATTTTGGTCCCTCTTGGAGCATTTGGTGGATATCGGAGTCATACGGGTCCATCGGGGTTTGCTCTTTTTCCGATGCCGTGTTGATATCTGCTTTTCATTCACCGTTTGACTTTCCAAGGGACTCTTATGTTTCTCCTCGGGTGCTCTTATAAACCTTTTCGGGTCAGTGACCGAAAGGTAGGGCAATCCTCCGAGGGGCTTTCTTTATAGGTACCTCTCATCGGAAGGACTCGTGACAATAGTATTGTCCATATATTGTTTTTCCGAGTAAGAGTAATCTCCTTTATTTTATTTTTTAGGGTTAACACTTCTCATTTCCCTTTTTCATCCGAGCGACATATCCTTGTTCTCTTAAGGCTTCCGGATGTTCAGCAGGGGATGGTATGAAAACTGGTAGCGCTGAAGTCAGTACTTCAGCCACATCGGCTTTCACCATTGCCATTAATTCATTCTTCAAGTTATCTGGAATCGAGGCACTCGTGGCTGTTGCTCCAGTTGCACCTGCTTCATCGGCATGTACCTTCTCACCTTGCGGTACTTGATTCTCTTTTCTTGATGGAGTTGGTACTGCTGCGGGTGCTATTGACGGTCGAGCAATATCTTGCACGATTCGTTCAGGTGTACTCTGCCCCGCTTCTCCCATATTTCCTTCTAGAGCTTTACTCTGAGATCTGGTAATTCTAGACATACTGCCTAACAAACTAATAAACTTTGTGTTCCCACAGACGGCGCCAATATTTTGGCCTTATTTCGTCACGGTAATAGAACATAGTAAAAGATTACAAAATGAGATCAAAACAATGTTATCCAACTTCATTAACGGACTAGCTTGGTCCGGAACATTTGCTACAAGCTTACTAGATAGAATAAATGAATTACAAGATAAATGTAGCGTATCGAATTGTAGGTATTCGATGCTGACGTGTCGAATGTCTTCGTTCGATGCGGAATAAATACCGTTGGTTCAAATTCGGTTTGGAAGGTATCGAATTCGATGCGTATAATGGATGTCGAATTCGATGCGTATCTTGGCGTATCGAATGGAAGTACACTGTTCAACTGCGTGTCGAATTGTGGCTATTCGATCTGATGCGTGTCGAATGATAGATGGTTCGATGCTGACTGTGCTGAGGTGGTTCGCTTCTCAAAAACCTCCACAGAACTCAAGGGGACGGGCTATTTATAGAACTCGTCCTATGGGGCCCACTAACCAATATAGAAAGGGGCATCGAATCGTGCATGTTCGATGCGCGCATCGAATAAGGTCAATTCGATGCGCTAATGGGCTGGCCCAATAACAACGTATCTTCTTGTGAATTCGATGCGCGCATCGAATTATTTCAATTCGATGCGCTTATGGGCCGGCCCAATACAGAATGTATTGGGCCAATCTTAAATTACCCTCATCACCATGTGTTCGACAAATTAGAAGGGCTATTATAATTTTATGGGGGTAAAATTGTGTTGTTTTGCAATTCACTACAAGAATCCGGGGTCATTCGTGACCGCCGGCTCGTGACCGCCGGGCGGTCGCGAGCATCCGTGACCGCCCGGCGGTCGCGGATGCCACCGTGACCGCCCGGCGGTCGCGGATGCCACCGTGACCGCCCAGCGGTCACGGGAATCCATAGGCGGGAATCTTCCCGCCTATGGCCCGCCAAGTGGCGTCCGCGACCGCCGGGCGGTCGCGGATGCCACTCGTCCGCGACCGCTGGGCGGTCGCGGATGCCAGTGGGCGGGATTTTGCCCGCCATGGCGTCCGCGACCGCCGGGCGGTCGCGGATGCCACTCGTCCGCGACCGCCCAGCGGTCGCGGACGCCACTAGGCGGGAAAATTCCCGCCTACTGGCATCCGCGACCGCCCGGCGGTCGCGGATGGGAGGGGGGTTTTCTATATAAACCCCCCTCCTCCTCTCTCATTCCTCACATTTGTAAGTTCTCTCCTCTCTCTCTTTTAAATATTTATCTTTCTAGTTTTTTAATTATGTTTTTTAATTATGTTTTATATTTAATGTTTTAGTAATAGTTTTAATTGTTTAATTATAAGTTTATTTTTATTAATGTCAAACTTAGAAATAATGCCTTTAGGAAATTTTTATAATTTAGGAATAGTGCCTTTAGAGAATCTTTATATATTAGAACAAGTAATCTTTAGGGGTTCTTTAAAACTTAGAAATGATGTCTTTAGAGAATCTTTATTTAATATTAAATTGTTAGTTTAGGTAATTTAATGTATTATTATCCGTCGCGGTAATTTAATGTTAAACTATTAGTTTAAATGCATGTCTAATTATTGGTTAATATTTTTTAGTACAAATGATCTTTAGGGAATTTATAACTTAGAAATAATGCCTTTAGAGAATCTTTATATATTAGAACAAATAATCTTTAGGGGTTCTTTATAACTTAGTACAAATGATCTTTAGAGAACTTTATAACTTAGAAATGATGCCTTTAGAGAATCTTTATTTAATATTAAATTGTTAGTTTAGGTAATTTAATGTATTATTATTCGTCGCGGTAATTTAATGTTAAACTATTAGTTTAAATGCATGTCAAATTATTGGTTAATGTTTTTTAGTACAAATGATCTTTAGGGAATTTATAACTTAGAAATAATGCCTTTAGAGAATCTTTATATATTAGAACAAATAATCTTTAGGGGTTCTTTATAACTTAGTACAAATGATCTTTAGGGAACTTTATAACTTAGAAATGATGCCTTTAGAGAATCTTTATTTAATATTAAATTGTTAGTTTACTTAATTTAATGTATTATTATTCGTCGCAGTAATTTAATGTTAAACTATTAGTTTAAATGCATGTCAAATTATTGGTTAATGTTTTTTTTGTAGAAATAACGCCTTTATGGAACTTTATAACTTAGAAATAATGCCTTTACAAAATCTTTATATATTAGAACAAATAATCTTTAGGGGTTCTTTGTAACTTAGTACAAATGATCTTTAAGGAATCTTTATAACTTAGTAACGACTGAATTTTAGAGAATCTCTTTGAATCATCTAACTTAGATAATTTCTCGTAGTTTTCTAGCATATATTCGATATGGCAGGCAGTCGTCGTCGTCGGGTTGGCAGTGGTCAACAATGTTCAAATGTTTCTGATGTTCCTGATGATGCGGATGTTCCTGATGTTCCCGATGTTCCCCCTACTGCTAGTGGGCGAGGTAGTCTTGGACCTCGTATAGTTATCACACGTGGCGGTCGTAGTTGCGATGCCGCAATCCCCAACGCGTCTACATCGTTGACGCCTTTACTACAGCGCCGACTTTCTTTTGATGCCGATGCCGTGCCCGATGCCGCACCGACTGCATCTGGATCTAGGGCTAGAGCACCATCTTCCGCTGGTTCCACCGGAGCTGGCCCGAGCGAGAGGCCGAGTGATACTCCAGCATCGGGAGTATTCAATGTCACGCAACAGCGCCCAAGAAGAGGCACCTCCAAAGGTGCACAACAACCCAATGACCCGAAACAAAGGCAGATCATTAAATTGTGTCCTCGTGGCCTGTTTATGAACCCCTCTAGCAACGAGGTTGCGACTACGATCACGGAGTTGATCAGACTGTTCATGAAGGAGTTCTGGCCTACCTACTTGACGATGCCCAAAACTGTGCGAGGCAAAATGTTTGTTAAATTTACGGTGAGGAATTATTTCACAACTATATCATATTATTTAATTTAATATATTCATAAATCGAAATTTATTACTTGGCAGAAAATATATGGTGTTCGTGAGAGAGAAAAACACGCAGTACAACGGGCCTACGAAACGAAGGCGAAGTTGTGTTATAAGAATTTGATTTACAACACGAAGAAACAATACTTTGAGAGGGTTGTGGATCCGAAATGGGCCGGAAAAGACAAAACTTGGATGCACGACGGGTTAGAGGCGGCGGCGATTAAGCATTGGGCCACTGAGGATCATCAAGAGCTGTCGCATAAGTCTAAGAAAAACAGGAGAGGAGGCGAGGAGCCAATTGAGGGGGTGAAGGCACCTCCCACTTTTTTTGGTGGATCCCGCGACCTAGAGGAGCTCAGACGTTTGCTGGTATGAATTATGAAAATTAACAATATGGGTGTAATTAAGTAATCTTAATATATGCGTAAGCCAATTTTGACGTACTCTTTCTTGAAATGTGTAGGCTGAGGAGGACCGAACACGAAAAGACCCTATTCGATATGATGAGGCCTATAGACGTGGTCACACGCAGCGGGTGAAGGGGACGGGCGGTAACACAGGAGTTCCAGCTCGGCGGACTTGGGTAGATGCTGTGGCGAAAGCGCAATATGTAAGTTATTTCAACCGCATACTCCTTTTAAATTATTTATTCCAATATAAGTATTGATTCTTTCAAATGTTAATGCAGAAAAAGTACATGGAACTAGTGAGGGAAAGATATCCCCGCCCAGCTAAGCTCCCGGTGTTCGATCCCGACTGTTGGACCGAGGCATTTGGTCCTGTGAAGAAGGGGAAGGCGAAAGGCTTGCCGAGGGATGCACGCCCGGAGGCGTTCAGCATTAAATACAGGAAACAAGAAGATTATTCACAGGCCTGCATCGACGAATTACAAACACAGAATGACCGCACTATCTATCGCAGTGATCAAAGGATGACTGATATGAAAGCCACTATGGAGCTATGGAGATGCTTGCTTAATGAGAAGGTGAACGTGGACCTTCCACCGATATCAGATTCTATATTCATGGGGCATGCACGTAGGAACGGAGCTGTGATTCCACCGGTTCGTATGCCGCATCGTAGGCCAGATCCATTTGCTCCCAGTTCTTCCGATAGGCCTGCGTATATCGAGGAGTACTCTGATGACGATGATGACGTCGATGTCGATGATATTATGGCGTCGTTGCAGACTGACGATTATGTGGAACTGGGTGTTGAGGATGGTGTTGGGAGTGGTGAGGATGATGAGGAGGATGATGGGGAGGATGATGGGGAGGATGATGACGGGAATGGATGTGGGTTGGATGATAGTTCGGATGATGATTAGTTGTATTTTCATTATTGTAATGTTGGACTGTTAAATTTTCATTATTGTAATGTTGTACTGTTAAATTTTCATTATTGTAATGTTGGATTGTTTAATTTTCATTATTGTAATGTTGGACTGTTAAATTTTCATTATTGTAATGTTTGACTGTTAATTTTTCATTATTGTAATGTCTTTTACAACACTACCAAATCGTTACAATTAAAGTGCGTCACAAAGTAATGTTTTAAATTATTACAAAACACTTGAACTATTCAGTATCACTAGTTAGCTCCACGTTTTCACTTTCTTCGTCTTCCTCTTCAGCTTCTTTTTCTCCTCTATCTTGTACATCTTCGACGATCTCAAACTCATTTGCCCACCCCAATTGTATATCCATATCAAATGCGCTAAAGTCTACGAACATATTAATTCCTGCAGATGCGTCCTCTTGGAACACTTCCGCTGGCATCCCTATTTCTGTTTCTGTGTCGCTGGAATCACTTAGTGACGACATGTCGATCACGTGCCTAGCCGGTATAGTAGATACAGCCATCCATCCATTTTGACCTGGTCGACCATTCGTAAGTTGTGGATACGGGGCGTAGTACGACTGTCGGGCCTGATTGGCAAAAATAAAAGACTCGTTGGTTGTGAGAGACCATCGTGGGTTAATATCAACGAGTTTGTACGTCTCGTGAACACGAGTCCCTCGAGCTCTAATATCATACCACCTACACTTGAAGAATACAATGTATAGCGGTCTTATGTGCCCCCAATATTCCACCTCTATGATTTCGTTCAATGTCCCATAGAAGTTGGTGGCGTGGGATCCTCCCATGTCCCCCTCCACATAAACCCCACTACAATCACTCTTCTTAGGGCCCAAACGCATATCTGTGTGAAATCGGAACCCATTCACAATGTACCCTTCATAGTACAACACTGAGTTGAGAGGACCTGCGAGCAACGGCTTAACACGATCGTCTGTCATGTACTTGCCACTCGAGTAGGTCTGCTTGAACCATGCCACGTACTCGCAGTTTCTCTTCTTTTGTACCTCCATGGGAGTAAGTCCATTACACTCCTCCTCAATAAACAACCTGTGAGTTACACACAAAATAAGTTAGAAATACGTGATACATACAAGTTATCCTTAATAAAGAGCGTTTGCACGTAAAATAAAGAATATTGACTTACTCGACCCATCCATCCAGCTCTTCACAATTAAGAAGCGTGTACAGTTCAATTTGCTCCAACTCTTCGGACGACAACCGCCTCTTCTTGTTTAGTGGCCCAAGGGCCTTCCCTTTCTTTCGAAATAACATCCGCTCATCATCCCACTCTGAACTCTCAAAAGTCTCGTTCCTATTGAGACGGTTATATCTAGTACTCGCGGAGATACCTAGATATTGTGCACACATATTGGATAGCTCTGAAAGGAGGTAGGAATTCGCTATGCATCCTTCTACCCTTGCTTTGTTCATCACTGACTTTTTAAAATCAAACATACGCCTGGGAATACCGAAAAGTCAATAACATATAGAATAACAGTAGCGAATTAAACTCATTAAACATTGTGTACCTCTCGAATGGATACATCCATCTGTAGTGAACCGGGCCGCCTACTTTAGCCTCGTATGGTAGGTGTATGGCCAAATGCTCCATAGAATCGAAGAAGGAAGGAGGGAATATCCTCTCAAGCTTGCACATCGTGACTATAATGGATTCCTCAAGACTTCTCATATCGGTGGCCGAAACCTCTGAAGCACAAATTGCCCGGAAGAATAAACTAATCTCCACCAATGTTTCCCAAATGTTGGTGGGCAGGAAGTCGCGAAAAGCAATGGGGATCAATCTCTGCATGAAGACGTGACAATCATGACTCTTCATACCAAAGAGCCTATGTTGTTGCTTTTGTACGCATCGTCCCAAATTTGACGCGTATCCGTCCGGAAATTTCAGATCGCCCAACCATTTCAAGACCTTGACCTTTTCATCCCGCTTGAGACAATAGGTTGCCCTTGGCTTCACATATGCGCCTCCTCGTGTTTGTTCTAAAAATAGCTCTTCACGGATAGTCCAAATCTTCAAATCATGTCTAGACTTGATGTTGTCCTTAGTCTTAGAGTCATCCAATACTGTGTTGATGATGTTATCGAAAAAGTTCTTCTCACAATGCATGACATCTAAATTGTGACGAATCAAGTTTGTGGACCAATAGGGAAGTTCCCAAAATATGCTCTTCCTCAGCCAATTATGATCCGTATGAAAACCCGGTAGATTGTTCACTTTGGCCCCAAAACCAACATCCCCAAGTCCCTCCACAATTTCCCTCATTTCGTCGCCCATTTTCCTGCAAATAGGTTCTTCTAGTGACTTTTCCCCTTTTTTGAATGAATTCTTGTCATGCCGCCACCTATGATTTTTGGGCAAAAAACGACGATGGCAATCGAACCAACACGGTTTACCACCATTCTTCAACGTAAATGAATTCGTATCTCCCATGCAATAAGGGCACGCTAACTTCCCGTGCGTACTCCACTGAGACAACATTCCATACGCTGGAAAATCGCTAATCGTCCACATCAGGGCCGCTCGTAATTGAAAGTTTTCCTTCCTTGAGCTATCAAACGTCTCCAAACCAGTGCTCCATAAAGCATTAAGCTCGTTAATTAGTGGTCTAAGATAAACATCCAAGTTCTTCCCGGGACTATCTGGACCGGAAATGATAAGGCTCAAAAATATGAACTCCTGCCTCATGCAAAGATCGGGGGGAGGTTATATGGGGTTACCATCACTGGCCAACAAGAGTATTTTTTCCCAGATGAGCCAAACGGTGTGAATCCATCCGTACATAAGCCGAGTCGTACGTTCCTAGGCTCAGCTGCAAAATCCGGATGTGTCCGATCAAAGTGTCGCCATGCCTCACTGGAAGCCGGGTGAATCATTCGATCCGTAGCCTCTCGACACTTCAAATGCCAAGTCATATGCTTTGCAGTACCTACGGTATAATACATCCTCTGAAGACGAGGACCTAGGGGGAAATACCACAAATGCTTCTTTGCGACCTTTGACTTCCTACCTTCCTCGTATCTATCAACCCCGCATATCGGGCATTTTAGGAAGTCATTCCTCGCCGCAAACCCGTAAAACAGAAAACACTGATTTGTGCAAACATCGATCTTCTCGTACCCTAACCCCAAGGTTCGCTCCATCTTATGCATCCCTTTCGTGTCTTTAGGTAACAACTTCTCAATCTCAGGGTCGAACCCATCTTTGGACATCTTTAAAAAATGGTCAGAAACGATGTTACTCGCCTTGTGAATAGTTTTGTAATTCACCCACTCTCCAATCCACTGCAGGACGGTTTTGCTCTTCTTAGGGTGCATCTTCACCTGACCTAGACGCATCAAGTCGTAGAAATCTCTTGCATCGGGATTCGGATCCTCGTTACGCACAGCGTCCTCATCAAATCGGCCTCCATATGCATCCACGACCATCTGTCTAAACGAATCGTCAGCACGAATAGGGCTGTCAGGAATATTGGCGTGTGATGGTTCGAGAGGTTCGTCGATAAACGTCATAGAAGTGGTGGTAAACTGCTCTCCATGCAAAACCCACTCAAAATATCCAGGCGTAAATCCCGACTTATGAAGATGATCACGGACTTGGTATCGATCAAAAAACTTTGAATTGTTACATTTTTTGCACGGGCACCTAATACGCCCCCCTAGATCTAAATAGCCATCTTGTCGCGAAGCAAATTCTATGAATGTGCGAACCCCAACCACAAAACTATCTCGCAAATAACCACTGCTCTCGAATCTATCGTACATCCAATTCCTATCTACTTGATAGTCCATTATTTATCTAAGATGTAAATTTTAAAGGAAATAATTAATTACAATTAATACTACAAACAATTAATAATTAACAATTTAAAATGTAACAATTATCATGCACGATAAGGTTGAAGAGTGATAAATTGATCAACTTACTTCTTGAAGCGTAAAAAAACGATCTTCAAGAATCTTGTGTCCTCTACGAGTACCCTCGATGTGTTTACGTCAATATCTATCAAGAAATGAATAAACAAGTTAACATATCATACCAATATTTAGTATTTAAAAATATAGTTGACCATCTAAATGAAAAAAACGAGAATACCTTAAGAGAAATGGTGAAGATTGTTGTGAATTAGAAAAGTAAGGGAAATGATATTTATAAATGAAAATCTGGCAGTTCGTGACCGTCGGGCGGTCGCGAATGCCAACTAGCCGTTGGCATTCGTGACCGCCCAGCGGTCGCGAATGCCAACTAGCCTTTGGCTTTCGTGACCGCTGGGCGGTCACGAAAGACCCTCATTCGTGACCGCCCAGCGGTCACGAAAGACCCTCATTCGTGACCGCCCAGCGGTCACGAATAATATTCATAAAAGAAAATTTGATTTTATGGATTCATCTTGATGTGTTTATGATTTTTAACAATAAGTCTCATTACTACATGTAAATTGAAGTAATAAATTAGTACAACATTAGTAATTAACATATTAAAATAGCGAATTAGATGTTATTAGGCGAGTTATGAACGAATAACCTATTTTATGTTCTACAACTAATCATCATATACACTTAGTTGTTTTAGATGTAATGTGTAATTTTGTGATAAACTCTCTTTTAATTTACTTAGTAGTAAGTATTTTATCAATTTAACAAACATCGCACCTTAATTAAACAAACGAAAATCAAAACTTTTGAATGAAACTTATTCGTGACCGCTGGGCGGTCACAAATAAGGGTCTTTCGTGACCGCCCAGCGGTCACGAAGTATGTTCGTGACCGCTGGGCGGTCACGAAGTAGGGTTCGTGACCGCCGGGCGGTCACGAAAGACCCTCATTCGTGACCGCCCAGCGGTCACGAATAACATTCATAAAAGAAAATTTAATTTTATGGATTCATCTTGATGTGTTTATGATTTTTAACAATAAGTCTCATTACTACATGTGAATTGAAGTAATAAATTAGTACAACATTAGTAATTAACATATTAAAATAGCGAGTTTGATGTGCTTAGGCGAGTTATGAACGAATAACCTATTTTATGTTCTACAACTAATCATCATATACACTAAGTTGTTTTAGATGTAATGTGTAATTTTGTGATAAACTCTCTTTTAAATAACTTAGTAGTAAGTATTTTATCAATTTAACAAACATCGCAACTTAATTAAACAAACGAAAATCAAAACTTTCGAATGAGACTCATTCGTGACCGCCGGGCGGTCACGAATAATATTCATAAATAAAAATTTGATTTTCGAATAAGGGTCTTTCGTGACCGCTGGGCGGTCGCGAATGGGCGTCATTCGTGACCGCCCGGCGGTCACGAATAACATTCATGGTGAAAATTTTGAATTTTTCAAAAAATTTGAATTTCCCCCTAATTCCAAGGTCTTTCGCGACCGCCCGGCGGTCGCGAAAGACCTTGGAATTGGGGGGAAATTCAAATTTTTTGAAAATTCAAAATTTTCACTAAAATTCTATATATACCCACCATTCCACCCATTAATTTTCATTACACTCACATTATCTTCTCTAAAAAACTCAACACTTTCTCCTCCTTTCCTCATTTCCCAATCCAAAACATAAACACCAACAATTTTTCTTCTTCCCTTTTCTTATATTTTCAAAAAACAAAACACCAACAATTTTTCTTCTCATCTTTCTTTATATCTTCAAAAAACAAAACACAAACTCTTTTATTTTCTTCTTTTCTTTACTTATAACACAAATCATTCTCTTAAATGATGTTTATATAAAAAACCGGTATTTTAACACATTATATTCGCAAAAAACAAATATTTATTCCGGTATTTTACCGGAATATTTTTTTTATTTCGTTTAATGTCATTCGTGACCGCCGGGCGGTCACGGATGACTTGAATATTATCCGTGACCGCCCGGCGGTCACGGATGGTTTAAATATTATCCGTGACCGCCGAGCCGTCGCGGATGACCCCGGGGTCATCCGTGACCGCCAGGCGGTCGCGGTGGTGGCCGCGACCGCCGAGCCGTCGCGGATGACCCCGGGGTCATCCGTGACCGCCAGGCGGTCGCGGGAAACACCGCGACCGCCGAGCCGTCACGGATGACCTCGGGGTCATCCGTGACCGCCAGGCGGTCGCGGTGTTGCCCGCGACCGCCGAGCCGTCGCGAATGACCTCGGGGTCATCCGCGACCGCCGAGCGGTCACGGTGTTGCCCGCGACCGCCTGGCGGTCGCGGATGACTACCGTGACCGCTCGGCGGTCGTGGATGACTGTCGTGACCGCCGAGCGGTCACGGATGACGTCCACGACCGAGGGCATCCGCGACCCGGGCATCCGCGACCGCCCAGCGGTCGCGGATGACTATCCGCGACCGGAAATGGGTCATTCGCGACCGCCCGGGCGGTCACGAATGACCCTTTTTTCTTGTAGTGATTTGCTTTAATTCTCCTATAACTCCCGAGTAGAGTAATTAACCCCTGAACCTATTTGACCCCATTAATTAAAGGGACGAAATCGTATATTAAAGGAAGTTCACAATTTTTTACAAGATTTTGGTGACAGAGTTCTATATTTAAAATTATTAAAACAAACCAGAAAAAGGAGAAATGATGGGACATTTGATTCTTTTATCCCAAATCTTATAAAACAGCTTATGACTCTTCCTCGCATTTATAACTATCTTATTATATCCTGTCAATTTGCTGTTACACACTTTCTACCTAAATTAAATATATAGAAACCACATAATAGCAAATTGGCGTAGCAGAAATTTATGAAATTAACAAAAAATTGGAGAAAAAGGCCATCTCTAATTGAATTAGGCTGATAATGTGTCAAAACACAAACAGAGTGAAAATTAGCATTTGATCCTGCAGCAATTCAAATTCAGTATAAAATTCGTTTTGCACCTCTAGTTAACACGCTACAAAACAACTTTCAGTTTAATAAATATATTCATATACCTCACACAACACATAACTTCCACAAAACTTTAATCTCAGTTCCTAGGAAGTGCACCACTGGCCATCAATATGATCATCTCACCAAAATCATGGTGCCATGTTGATGTTAGTCCCATGAGGTTATAAGATAAATATTCATAATTAATGCATAAATGATATATATAATATTATGTAAAGCATTTTTCCAGCATAATTAATAAGCCAGGGCTGATTGCCTCCCACCATGAGACAAGATTAGATTATGAGGTGTCATTCAGATAATGGATTAGATTAATAAAGCGAACTTAGGGTGATGTACTCATTAACTCATGCACGATCGGCCATGTTAAATGAAAGGACTTTCATAATAGGTAGTGAATTAAGTTGAATGGCAATATTTTATGGGATATTTTACAAGTATATATATGGGTGGTACTTTTTTCAACCACACTTTGCTTAAGTTTGAACTGACATAATGATTAAGCACAATAATTAAAGTGAAGATTTCCGAGCATGATTTTTTCTTCAGAACTATATGTAATTAGATCAATAGTTAAAAGTGCTTAAAAGTGTGTAGGTTTTCGTATAATGGATGTACTAACATCTTACGATATTCGTTGATTATTATTGGAATTTCCAGTTTAATCGATAAAGTAGCTTGGGTTTGAATATTCTCTGATGTTATTGTGTTTTATTTAGTATAATGGATTTACTGACATCTTACGATTTTCGTAGATTATTATTGAAATTTCTAGTTTGTTACCTAAAATAGCTTGGGTTTGAGTATTTATGTCTTACCATGATTGTATTTTTCATAAGTTGTTTGCTTGTGTTAGTGTAGATTTAAACCGTGGTGTTTTTGAACTCTTAAAATAAGTTGCAATTGGTATTTAATTAAAATTTAAGGACTTTATGAAGATTTGATTAACAAGCTAATGAGAAGAACTGCCATAATTTATTGTTCCATAGTTGTGTTTTCAGACCCGGCCCGGTCACAGAACCGATGAGGCTACTGGGCAGTGGGTCAACAGGTCAGACCGGTTGGACCACTGGTTGAACCGGTTTGTTGACTTTAGTCAACGTTCCACAAAAATAAATATATTATGCTATTATATTAATATATTATCACAAGTTCACAACTAAGAAATCCCAACTTAAGTTTCCAAATTCAAAGTTTTACCAAGGCAAAAAAAACACAAATAACAAAGTAGCAACAAAATAAAGTACAATACATTCATCACTAGGTATCGTGATCATCCACATTCACACCAATATTTTGATAATTAGACACTCCTCCATAGGACCCATATTGTCGGAGGGTGTTATTGTCGGAATCAACGAACACTCGTTAGAAATTTACAATAGGCTGCAAAAAAACCATAGATTAGAAGTATAGAAGTTAGAACTTAGAACAAAAAAATGAAAAATCGATAAAGATTAAAAAAAACAAAAAAGAGGCAACGACTTCTTGGAACTGCAGCTATGGCCGAGCTGTACGAGCAGCTTCGCGGTGGAGCAGACGACGCGGCGGTGGAGCAAGTCCGGTGCGGCGGTGGAGTAAGCGAAGCGGCGGCAATTAGTGACCTAGTTTTTTTTTCTCCTCTTTTTTTCTTTCTTATTTGTTATTTCAGTCGCAGGCAGTACAGAGGCTGAGGAAATTTTCTTTGTTTTGTTGAAAAGCTTCCAGGGCAAAAGTATAATTTTTTGTAAAAAAAAAAAAAAGGGTGTGACCGGTTCACTGGACCGGTTCGGGTCACTGGTTTTCCAGTTCGACCGATCCGGGTCACCGGTTCGACCGATTCACTCTAAAACTCGTTTTGGGGCAGACCCGAACCGGTGAGGGCACCGGTTCCCGGTCAGACCGGTCGGACCGGTCGGTCCGGTCCAGGTCAGACCGGTCATACCAATTTTTAGCTGCTTGTGAGTTTTTCTCGGTGTTGTTAAAGGCGTGGGGCGTAAGCGAAGCGTCTTCATAGCTAGGGGCGAGGTGTAAGTCTCGAAGCGTGGGACGTAAGCCAATAAATGTTGAATTTCAATTTATTTTAAGCATAATATTATAAAACAAAAATATAATAAATACAAAAACTATGGAGTAAATTCAAAAAAACTTGAAAATTAAGCAAAAGAAATGATCATATTCATATCATGCTTCTATATGATCACGTTATGGAAGAAAGCTTACAATAATGGAAGAAATTTTTTTTTTGAAGAAAGCAAATCAAGTATGACTTTTCAGATCCTGGCAAGAAAAACAATTACAAACCCTTTTTATTTTTTTTCTTTACTTCTCTTTAGAGCCTAGAATATTTTAAGTGCGTTGATTTTATAATTTGTATTTATTTCTGGGCTGGATAATTAGAAAAAAGAAGAGAAAAACGCAATAATTTGTGGGACGTTTACAATGATCTGTGGCGCGCGTCCAAGCGCCTTTTGGGCTTCGCGCACACGCCACGACGTTTGAGGACGTTTGAGGCATGCACCCCACAAAAGTGGCGCCCCAATACAGCGTCCAAGGACGTTTTCGGCCAAAATCGCCCCGTGCGCACCCCGAGGCACGCCGTTCATAAGTTTCTTTAAAGAAAACAAAATTACATTTGGAGACGTTTGTCCTTTATACATCCTAAATTACCGGACATTACCCCACAGTACCATACCCAACAACTCTCTCGGTCATAATGTTACCAATTATTACCAAAACCTCATTGGCTAAAAACTAAGTTACAAGTGCATTTCTAAAAGTTTCATTCCAAAATTAGTAAGTAATTATGTAATTTATTGAGCAAATTGCCAAACCAACACTATGGTGAATTTATTAATTTGCTAAAATTAATATATATATATATATCGACACAAATTTCTTGTATATATAATCAAATGTAACAAAAGATTTATCAAAAATATTAATTAAACAGTCATCTTCCTCAACCACTCCCCCATCCTCCAATACAATCATTCTCAAAAATTACAGAAACTTTTCCCCATTCAAAATCCTATATCTACATGAATTGACTTATATGATTAAACATGTAAACATTTATAGATCTAATAACTTCCTTGAGATTACACGGCTGCAAAATAATTTGCATAAGTTGTGTTACCTGTAGATCATATTATTCATATTCATCAGGATTCTGGCATTTTAAGTGGGTTCTACAATGATAAGCTACCGAATTGATCGTTCCACTTCTCGTATGTACCAAGTTCATTCGGCGAGACTGAGCCTCACTTCTTGTAAAGTGTTTTCAAAGTCCTGGACAATATAAAGAGAGTGAATGAATTATAACACATTATCGCACAAGTCAACCAAGTAACCAAAGTTGCATTACCTGTAGATCTTATTATTCATATTCATCAGGATTCTGGCATTTTAAGTGGGTTCTACAATGATAAGCTACCGAATTGATCGTTCCACTTCTCGTATGTACCAAGTTCATTCGGCGAGACTGAGCCTCACTTCTTGTAAAGTGTTTTCAAAGTCCTGGACAATATAAAGAGAGTGAATGAATTATAACACATTATCGCACAAGTCAACCAAGTAACCAAAGTTGCATTACCTGTAGATCTTATTATTCATATTCATCAGGATTCTGGCATTTTAAGTGGGTTCTACAATGATAAGCTACCGAATTGATCGTTCCACTTCTCGTATGTACCAAGTTCATTCGGCGAGACTGAGCCTCACTTCTTGTAAAGTGTTTTCAAAGTCCTGGACAATATAAAGAGAGTGAATGAATTATAACACATTATCGCACAAGTCAACCAAGTAACCAAAGTCCGAGGGCGATTAGATTTGGATATATAAAATCTACATGAAATAGAATTATTAACAATTGGATATTACGACAAACTGATACGGTTCTGTTTAGAATTATATATATATATTATATATCTAATAGATAATGATATTATTATATTTGTAATTATCATGTTTAGCAGTTGTGTACGTAGTTATTTATCTAGAATAATAGCAGTTATTAGGCAGTTGTATTTAGATAAGTGTGGGTAGAGTTGATAATTCAAATGTGTATTATAAATAGTGTGTGTAATGTAGGAATAAAAAAAAAAAGAAGAAAACAAAAGTTATTTTAGTTAATTTCCGAATTCTCTCATCTCCCTTCTTTTTGGAGTTTCGTTCCGACTCGAGTAGGAACAACAATCCGTACGGTACGTAATACAAACTGTCTCTTGTTTGTGGGTGTTGATTAGCAGTTCACACATACCTCAAAACAGGATTTCTCTCTTTAGTTTCTGCATGCATGAGGGAATGGATTACCTGAAGATTAACTATACCCAATTTTTCACAAGTTGTTCATAATAACAAGGAGCTAAAGAAAATCTGATTAGTTGAGTAACAATACTGATCTTAGCAAATACCTTCCGTCAGTTTGCAAATTGTCTCAGTTTCGTCTTTCGAAGATCAAACAGTGCATCGTAATCCAACAGGTTCTTTATAATCCAGACTCTTGCCTCTGCATTTCAAGTACAAATAATTGAGGATAACTAAAAGAAAAACTTGATAAGGTTCTGAGAAAATAGAGTAACACAGACCTGAAGTTGGGAGAGGACTGTAGAGTCTCTTTGTGAGTCGCCTCCTTGCAGCTTCGTCTAGTTCTTGGGGCCTATTTGGTACACCTGTTTCAGGAAATACAAGGTCAAGACACAAAAAATGCTCAATATTCGAGTTTCAGATTTGAATATAAATCTAAAAAAAGACATCCAGTAGATCAAGCGACATACACTACAAATGCCAGATAGCTTATTTGTTGCAAAGCATCCTATACATGGATTCATGTTTCCACTGACAGAGATGCTCAGCTCTATATTAGATTATTTGCTAATTTCAACTTAGATAACATCGGCATCAAAAAATAGCCTCCTGCTGGATTCATGCTCACATTCTGACTTGCGCTGCAATGAATATTGATTTGCTTAATATCTGCTTCTCAAAATCGAAAATCGCATATAACAGGAGATACGATTATAATGCTATTATGGCAAATGTGGTTCCATGTGTAATAGACTCCCAGACTAAGTTATTTGTAATTGATCACGTAAATACAACTTAAGCAGTGGACCTTATTCCTCAAACAACGCAAAATTGCAGTTAACTTAATACCGGGCAGAAGGTTTCAAACAGCTCAGAGTTCTCGTTCTTTTCAAGAACGACAGAAAAGTAAACAGAGGGCGCATAGTGGTTTAAATCTACACGGTCATATTTTGAATTAAGCACGAGCAAGAATTCTACTAATTTACCTGGAATAGAAGAGACTCGATTTCATCAACGAATATTACTGCAGGCTGACGACAGCTAGCAACGCCAGAAAGTGCTTGCACAAGCTTTTCACTTTCACCTATCTGCCGCGGTACAGAAATTTATTAGAGGATAACAAATTTACATATTGACAGATAGTTTTTGCTGTAACAATGTAGTAGTTCTGGATCTTGATAATGAAACGAAAAGTATTCATATTAATATGATCCCGCTGATGAAAAATAAATAAACTAATACGCTCTTCTCTAGTTACTCCATGTTTTGTACATGAAGCATATTGATGGGCATTTAGATAGAGATCCACTATACATGAAGAGGGAAGACAGTGTGGCTTTAATTTATGAAAATGCCTAACAAACTCTAATGAAGTGCATGAATCTTTGCGTCAGAAGTTAGAACATCACTACTTTTACATAGTAACAAATACATACCCATTTGCTTGTCAATGAACTGGCTGATATATAGAAGAAGGTTGCTTTATACCTCTCCAGCTATTGCTTTTCCAATCATGGTCTTGTCGTAATGATGATTAATAATCTATGAACCGAATGTTGTACATTTACTCATCAAAAACGGGGTGGGATGTGGATTCTCATAAAATGTAAAACCCAGTATCCAAAAATTATCATCATTCGTTGAATAGACCCAAAAATGCCTTCATTCAGATGGCAGATCTTCATAATGTAAAAGGGATTTCGTACTCCAAAAGAGATGAGAATTTAGATGATAGCCTGCTGATTTCATTTTGTCCACAAGTTCAAAAGCAAGAATTGCAGTATCTTTTGAACTAAGAAGAACCTGAAGTAAAGTATTACAGGGTTCTTGTCTCAATCGAAGACCTTTCCTTGTGGTGTAGAGAAAAACTTCAGCTGCCTCATTAAGTTTTCCTTTAGAGCATAAATGCTGAATCAACCTCACGCAACTGGGCGCAGAGATAATAACACCAAACTCCTGGAGAATGGAAAATGTTCTAAGAGCCTCCTCTACTCTGTTGGACTGACACAAACCCACGAGCCAAATGTTATACATTCCTGAATGAAAATCTGCCAATTTGATCTCCATTTCAAGTAAGTCTTTAACAGCCTTTTCGTAGTCACCTTTTTCAAATAATTGCTCAATCGTTTTCAGTGCTTCACCATCTCGTCCTGATAGACTTCTCAAATATTTCAACCAAATACCAAACGCAACAGTAGTCTTAATCCTCCTGCAAGACCAAGCCATGAGTGTTTTGTACACTGATGCGCCTGGTTTGCATCCATTTTCAATCATTTGATCAAAGAGCTTAAACGCGTCCTCTTCTCTCTCAACACTTTGCAGTCCCTGTATCAGTGTTGCATACGTTATTGAGTCTGGGACATTCCCCTTGAGTTGGAGCTCCTCAAAGAGCTTAAGAGCACCATTAACCTTCCCAGCTTTGCACATACCATTGATCAAAGTGTTGTATGTCTTGATATCCGGCACAACTCCACTATCAGCAAGCTGTGTGAGAAGCTTGTAAGCTTTGAGATATAACCCCAAGTTGAGTAAATTTTCTACCATCTTTTGCAGGCTTGCATTATCTAGGACCGGAGTGTCACCTTGAGAAAGCCGAAGAAATAATGATGGGTTTTTGCCAATCTCCATTTTGTAAAGCATTAGCTGTGCTTCCTCAATCTTACCAGCCTTGCATAGCCCATGAATTAGGGCATTAAATGTGACAATAGATGGAAAAGAACCCTGCTTTTCCATGTCAGAGAAAAGCTGTTGAGCCTCCAAAATTAGGCCTTTACTGCACAAACCCCATATGAGAATGCTGTAAGTGCAAGTGTCAGGAAGTAGATTATGATCCAAAATCTCCATTTTAAGAGATTGAGCTTGATCCACGAGCCCCGCTTCACAACACCCTTGAATTAATACATTATAACACTGAGTGTCGGGCTTGATACCTTTCCCAATCATATCCCTTAACATATTAACCGCATCCTCCACCCTGCCTGCTTCACATAATCCACGCATCATAGTAGAATACAATACAACATCAGGTGCCAAACCTACCTCAAAGACGTTCTGAAACAATTCCTCTGCCTCTTGAACCCTCTTGCCTCTTACCAAGCCATCAATGAGGCTACTAAACCCCCGTATCCCAAGTTTATAACCTTCATCCTTAAACGACATCAAAAGGGAAAATGCCTCCTCAATCTTTCCGACCTTACAGAACCCATCGAGCAAAGCATTGTAGGTAGCAGAATCTGGCCTGCATCCACTATTCTTCATTAAACCAAACAACCTAAGCGCATCATCCATCCTCTCCACTTTGCACAATCCCGACAGGATGACCGTATATGTAATCTTACTAGGCGAGATTCCCTTCACCGTCGTCATTTCATCAAACAGCTTAAGCGCATCTTGAGTCATCCCGCTCTTGCACAACCCGTGAATCAAAACACTCAACGTGTCGGTACCCAATTCACTATTCGACTTCAACATCATGTTATAAACCGCCAACGCCATCAAGATCACGCCTTTCTTCACCAAAACGTTCAATATGACGTTGTACGCTGCTAGATTCGGCTTACACCCGTATTCCCCCATCCTCCCAAACGCATCCACCGCCTTCTCCGCCTTCTTCAGCCTCCAATACCCCAATATCAAAACCACGAACGCATCCGCGAATATCGACACATCCTCGTTTTTCAGCTCATCCAACACGCTCCAATACAACTCAAGCATTTCCTCCTCATTTCCTCCACCCCATTTCGAAAGCATGTCGACAATCAAATTATGCGCGACGCCGCTGCGAAAACACGTGCTTCCGGAAGCCCAGACGAAGAATCGAAACGACAGCCGCGGGTCTAGTTGCGCTTGCGATTGAAGAACTGAAATGACCACTTCACGGTTCATAAAAGGGACAAATTTGGCCAATGCAGGTTCGATGGGGCGTGCTGTATTGATGACGCTGAGGATCTCATTGGAAATATTGAAGCTTTCAAGGGCCTCGTTTGTAAATTGCTGCTGCTGCTGATGATGATGCTGCTGATGGTGAGGTCGTATTGAACGGGAGATTGAGGGTTCCAATTGAAGAAGTTTCTTCATAATAGTCACACACACACACACACACACACACACACACACACACACACAAAAATAGACCTTAATCAAATCAAATTAATTAGGGATATAATGTCCAAGATTCCGGTACATGCAATCCCTAATTAATCGAGACATTCACACTTTCAATTCAGATTTCTACGATTTATGTTTATGGAGAGAGAATTTAGCTGAGTTGATTATCTCTTCTATTTATATGTTAAAAAGCCTACTATGCTATATATGTTTATTGTTTACCTATTTCTTATGCGATGTGCAATTTTTATTACAAAAATACCTTGGCTTAAATATTAGAAACTAATAACTTTAAAACAAAATTTATAATTGGATATCAATATAACTCATACTATTCATTTGAATTTGATTTGAACCTGGTGATTGTTAATTATTATGATCTTTTCAGAAGAATACAATCTTCTAAATTTTTTCTGGAAAAAATAACAAAAATACTCTTATTGAAATAGTTGATGAGTATTTTAGGATGCTTTAGGAATCTTTTGCTCTCTTTTTTTCGAGCGAAAATGTTCTATTCTCAATCTCTATTCCCTTCTCTATTCCTTCAATAATTTAATGACATGTGGCTTGTATAGGCCCACAAAATTAACCCGTCAAATTAATTCAATGAATCTACAAGATTAATTGATTTAAAATTTTCAATCTTTTTTTCTTTAAATCAATAGTTACTGTTATTACAATTACAAATTTTAAATAAATTACGTTCCATTAATCAAATCATCAAATGAATATGTTCATAAAAAATAAAACCAATATACATATGACAATACTCTGTATTCCATCATGTGAGGCATTAGGAACTTGACATGTGATTTTCCCTTATTTTAATATACACCTGACATGTGATTTTCCCTTATTTTAATATGGATTTATTATTTTTCTTTCAATATATTAGACAATATTTTTGTTAAATTTCGAAATAATATATTATCTCATTGGGTATTCAAACTTTTATTCATAATTTTAACGCAAGAATCTTGTAATACATGCTACCATTATTTGACTAAAAAAATGCTTATAAATCAGAGAGGTGATTCCCCCTAGTTTTAGCGTATTAAGAGAAAATAATTTATAATATAGAATTTATTATAAAATATTATAAAATATTTTTGTTAAATTTAAAATAAAACTAAACTTTATCACGAGAAAAGTAAAGAAATAAGGAACACTGTATTGTAGATTGACTTAATTAATTTGTGGGTAAGCCACATGTCATTACATTATTGAAGGAACAGATAAGGGAATAGAGAGTGGGAATAGAAAATTTTCGCTCCTTTTTTTCATAGCATTTTTGTTGTTTCCATTCGTATTTAAATTTATGCATTATGCGGTTCTACAATAGAGGCGCGAAACATGCGGCCAGGAGCGAAGGGAGGTGGGGTGCATGTGGGTGCTCATGCACCCCCAGCCTCTCCAAGCTCGATTAATCCCAATAAATTTTTGCCAAATGGAAACTACTGCTAGCTTTTGCACCCCAAGAACCTTTTCCCACCGCTTCATAATCTTCAACAATCAAAATATATATTATCAATTTGAAAAGTTTAATTTATTGGTCCAGTCGTCATTGCAATTGCAATTGGCAAAGTTATACAGACATACATATATATATATAGAGAGAGAGAAAACGGCATAACTCTTTTTTAGGATATAAATATATATTATACTTTTAATTAGTTAGAAAAATTAGATATATAGTGATCTGAACGCTGATCGAAAATCACTCAATTCACACTAATGGAGTCAGAGACATTGTCTCCGGAACCCCCCCCCCCCCAAATCCCTTTTCGGGCATCGGAAGCACTCACGTTCCAGCAATGGAAACAGAACCTAATTCGCTAAAAAGACAAAGACAGGAGTACACATTCAGTGCCAAAAATGCTGAAATTCACGCCACTTCAACAAAGATCGTCAATGGAACGAACCAAAAAATGTCCTACGCTAACAAGGTGAGATCGCAAGACGTGTTCATTGACGAGACAAAAAAGGCAAGCGTCCATGGAAAGGCTAAGGTTTTACCCCCGTCCGAGTCCAAACCATACAAAACTATCGAACTTTCCGATGAATTGAAGAAATCAATAGAGAATAAATGGAAAGATGTTGTACTGATCAAGGTCATGGGAAGACCATGGTTTTATCCGAACTTGGTTAATAAACTTAGCACTATGTGGCAATTGACGGGCAGCAGCGATTTAGTCGACGTCAGAATGGGATGGTATTGTTTGAAGGGTATCTCGCTTACGCAAAGAGAGAAAATACTCACACAAGGTCCTTGGCAAATAGCGGGAAGCTTTCTCGCTATACGTACTTGGTCGCCGGAATTTGATCCAACGGAGCAAAAAATGGAATTCGCAATAACGTGGGCAAGAATTCTTAACCTGCCGCTAAGCATGTTCGAGGAATCGGTGCTCATTCCTATTGCAAGTGCTATTGGCGAACCCATCAAAATCGATGGGAACACATATACGGCATCACGGGGTAAATTTGCAAGAGTTTGCGTTCAAGTGACTACGGATGTCCCTCTCGAGAGAGCGATATATATTGGGGAGAAATTATATCAAATCCAATATGAGAACCTAGCAAATATATGCTACTCTTGTGGACGTGTGGGACATTCGACGGCTACGTGCAAGGGAAAAAGTGTCGTGGTGGAGGAAAATAACGACACTACGCCGATGGATATGACGGAGCGGTACCAAACAGCCAAGGAAAATCCCAAGGAATGGTTAGTAGAGAAAGCCAAGAACCAAGAATTTGGCGAGTGGTTGCATGTCGATAAAAGAAAAGAGTGGAAGAAAAAAGAATATGCGAATGCTCAAGGAAAATTGCCTATTATTAAAAACAGACATGGAAATTTGCTGCAGCAAAAAGGCAACGTTCAATCACCAATTTCAATCTTAAGGAAAGGTAATGATAAAGAAAATTTTATTACTAAGGAAGGAGAGAAGAATACTATTTCTAATGTAGGTGAGAATCCTACCAAAAGCCATAAGGCAACTGTGAAGCGTGTGCCTAAAAATACAAAGAAAGGAAATTCTAAAGCCAAGGAAAGTCGCAGCAGGTCTGAAAATTCGTTTAAATTATTAGACGAAATAATACAAGGGTAAATATTCGATTTAGAAGCCCCAGGTGTTGTTCAGGAACTTGATAAAGAAGAGTATGCAGAATATGGCAGCGAACAATTTCCCCGTTCTTCCAGCAATCCAGACGCAAGTGCAACAGTTCACCGGCCCCTCTCTGATATCACCAATCGAACCACAGATGATTCTCGTGACAGAGGTTTCACCACTGATATGGGAACTGGAGACCAAATTATGTGCGATCGCGATGGAGGATCCACACCGATTATACCGGTAGAGGTTCGAGTTGAGCAATTGGGAATATATGCGCCAAATAAATTGTGCATTGGAATTAGTGAAACAAATAGTTTTGCTAGGGACGGGTCGGAGTGTTGAGGATCCGCTCCTCATGCACCATCTTACTCGAAACCAAATGAAGATATTATCATGGAATTGCCAAGGTGCGGGTAACATGGAGTTTCAGATTAATTTTCGTGAGTTGATTCGGATACATAAACCCGACGTAGTGTTTCTTTTCGAGACCAGAGTGTCGGAAGAAAGGGGTCTGGAAATTGCGCCTAATTTAGGCTTCACATCTTGTTGTATTGCGCCTACCGATGGGATGGATGGCGGAATTTGGATGCTATGGGATGAAAATAACATCGAGGTCGTGATTAAGGATTCGGCGGAGCAAGACATGCATGCACTTATCGGACCTAAGAAACAAGCTAAATGGTGGATATCCGGTATATACGCGAAACATCATGCGGATGCCAAAGCTCGCATTTTCAACAAACTTGAGGAGCTCTCGAAACATATCGACGTACCTTGGCTCATTCAATGTGACTTTAATGAAATAGCGTCACCTACAGAGAAAATGGGGGCAGCCAATCGGTAGCAAATCGTTGCCTTGCTTTTCAAAGGTGGATAAATGCATGGGGTGTCCAAGACCTTGGTTTTAAAGGCCCGAAATTTACATGGTTCAACAAGAGGGAAGGGGGTGCAGTTATTCGTGAACGTATCGACCGAGCACTAGCCAACGATAAGTGGATTAATTACTTTCCAAACCACGTGGTGATCCATCTCCCACGGATTCATGGAGATCACCATCCCATTCTCACGCAATGTGACGGTGAAAAGTCAGCGAGTAAGACGAGGCCCTTCCATTTTGAGGACATGTGGTATCGTCACCCGGATTGCGAGAAGATGATGAAGACGACGTGGCGAGAGTCGCCAAATCTGCTCGGGGCCATTAAAAATGTGCCAAAAATCATGTTACCTTGGAACAAAGCTTGTTTCGGTAATATATTTGAGAAGAAGAGTAGAGTTCTAAGGAGGATCGAGGGTGCGCAAAAGGCAATAGCGATTCGGCCTAACGAATTTTTGTTGAAGTTGGAACGGGAACTCTTAGAGGAATATGGGGAAATCCTCAAGTGCGAAGAGGTATTTTGGCGACAAAAGTCGAGAGTAAAGTGTTTAGAAGAAGGGGACAAAAATACAAAATTTTTCCATCGTTCTACAATCACGAGACGCTCGAGGAATAATATTCATTCGCTGAATATTGAGGATATATGGGTGGATGATCAGCAACTCCTTCAAAATCATGTAAAAGAATATTTTTGTAAGTTGTTTTCGGTACAGGTGATACCCCTCATCTTCCCACACCGTGTTTTTAAATTACGTTAGGAGAAGAGGCGCGAACCGAGTTGGGGAGGAATTTGACGCGGGCCGAATTGCATGAAACGGTTAAGGCGACGCACCCGTCGAAGGCACCAGGCCCGGACGGTCTTCAAGCCAAGGTCTACCAAAAATTTTGGACGTGGATCAGCGAGTCACTACATAGCTTTATTGATAAAGCGTTCGATGTTGGTGAATTTGATACGGAGGTTTGCAAGGCGTTTCTTTGTCTTATCCCGAAGATACAAAACCCCGAAAATATTACCCAATTTCGCCCTATATCTTTGTGCAACGTAACGTACAAATTCATCACCAAATGCCTAACGCTACGTCTCAAAGATATTATGCCCGAGTTGATCGCGCCGACTCAATCGAGTTTCATTAAAGGGCGTGGAAGTCATGATAATATTATGGTGGTCCAAGAGGTTCTTCATTCACTTCGGAACAAAAGGGAAAATAAGATTGGGAGCATGATTCTCAAATTAGATCTCGAGAATGCATACGACAAGATTAGTTGGAGCTTTCTTGAGGAAACACTATATGCTTTCAAGTTCCCGAGTAACATCATAAAACTTATCATGTTCTGCGTTTCTAATGCCTCGACCCGTATACTTTGGAACGGAACACCGTTGGAGCCATTTAAACATAAATGCGGCCTTCGAAAGACTCGCCTACTTAATTTTAGAAGAAATGGAGGGAAAGAAGTGGGAACAGATTGTGCCTTGTCGTAGCGGCCCAAAGCTATCTCACTTATTTTTCGCCGATGACTTAATCCTCATGGGTAAGGCTTCTCTTAAAACGGCTGCATCGATCAAGAATACGCTAGACAGATTTTGCGAGACCTCTGGACTAAAATTAAGTGCCCCAAAATCCAAGATTTTTTTCTCCAATGAGGGAGATACAGCGCACAAGAGAAGAATGTGCTCATTTCTTGGATTTGGACAAACGCCGAGCCTCGGGAAATACCTTGGTACACATTTTTTTCATGGACGTATGAAACACGATGATTTCAATGGAATTTTTGACAAACTCCAAGTGAGGTTTTCGGGATGGAAGGGTCAAACATTATCACTAGCGAGACGCGCAACGCTTGTCCAGTCGGTGTCAACGGCAGTACCAATACACGTGATGCAATCGTGTTGGCTACCAGACAATGTTTGCAAGAGACTTGACCGATTCAACCGTGATTTTCTCTGGTCCAGCGATCCTAATAGGAAAAAACTACACTTAGTTGGATGGCAAAGGGTTACGCGTGAGAAAAAAGAAGGGGGACTAAATAAACGCTTGGCGAGGTGTAATAATCAAGCTTTATTAGCAAAACATTGTTGGAAATTGCTCACGGATGAAGGAGGTTTGTGGAGCGAGTTGATAGCGTCAAAATATCTTCGAGGCGCAAGGTTGATGGAATATAAGGCCAAGGCATGTGATAGCGTCACATGGAAAGGCATTATCCGATGCATGCATTTAATCAAACCATGGTTGCGATGGAGAGTAGGTCAAGGTGATAAAATACTCTTTTGCTTTGATAATTGGCTAGGTTGGGGGAGACTTTGTGAAGTAGTGCCTAACGTGGCGGAGGCTGATTTCCAGTTAACGTTGCGCGAGTTAATAGACGATGAAGGCGAATGGAGTCTGGAAAAGTTGGAGACAGATCTGGATGAGAGCTGGACAGAGCTTATTATGGATAAGAAACCATGCTTGAATGACAATGAGGACCGACTGATCTGGAGTGAAATTGTTGATGGTATTTTCTCTTGTAAAAGTGCGTATAAGGCGATGTTTCGACTACAAAATGGAAGGCCTAACAGGTCACATAAAACCCCATGGATTTGGCGAGCACCGTGCAGCAATAAACTCCGTTAATTTCTATGGCTGGTACATCAAAATAGACTCGCAAGTAACCAATTGCGCAAGGTGCGGAAATTAACGGAGGATGTGTCGTGCGAAATTTGTAGGTATCCCGAAGAATCCACGATCCATATCCTACGTTATTGCAAGATGGCTACGCAAGTCTGGAGAGCTTTACTTGATGCGGCGGATTTAAGAGTGTTTAATGAGCTACAGGACTCGATTTGGATTAAAAGAAATCTGGAATATAACAAGAGCATGTGCAAGCTCATACCGAGCACCCCATGGAGCGTGATTTTTGCCGCGAGCTTATGGACCATCTGGAAGACGAGGAATGAGAGGATTTTTAAAGGAAAGTCAGTCCCACTATTTGCCGTGATTAGCCAAATAAAACAACTCAGTTTTGATATGGCTGGTGTGTACGCGAAGCATAAGGATACGGGATCGACAAGATGGGAGAAACCTCCATCGGGTTGGGTGAAACTTAACACGGACGATAGTGTTAAAGAAAGAGAAAATTTGGGTTCATTTGGAGGCGTGTTAAAAGACGATAAGGGTGCATGGATGTGGGGTTATAAAGCTAAAATATATTGTCCGACAGTGTTGGAAGCAGAAATTGCGGCAATCAAAGAAGGACTGACAATTGCGTGGGGAAAAGGAGTCCCGAGAATTTGCATAGTGACCGATTCGCTGGAAGCTTACACATTGATCACGGATACGACGCTTAAAAATCCGCACCTTCAGCGGGAGATTGATGAATGTCGTTCATTGATTCAAAAGCCTTGGCTATATGAATTCAAATGGATTCTACGTGAGAAAAATAGACTCGCAGATGCTATCGCGAGTTCGTCTTGCTTATCGGGAGATGGATGTCGCTTTTTGCCTTCCCTACCCCAAGAATTTTCTTCTTTAGTTTCGTATCATGTAGCCTAAGGGCGATTGTTTTCCGTTTTGTCTAGCAAAAAGAAAAAATAGATATGTAGTTATTCTTATATGAACAATATATATAAGTATATATATACTGTCAATTAATGTTTCATATAATCTAGATTTTCTTTTGCGAATTTACACCAATTTTTTGTTGCTTATGTTTATACATCCCTTGTTTCTGTGATAATATATTGCATCTTATTATACTACGCTTTCTAAGTTTTTCTTTATTTTCTTTTATTCCAGTGTAATAACAAAATAAAATATGGTCATTTATTACAACATTTGTACATTATCTTGATAGAAAAAACTACTGTTTATAAAAATATTCTTACATTAGTGAAACATCTATTTATTGAAAAGAATGATGCGTTGAAGATAATAATAACAATAACCAAACTTAAAGTCCTACGTGTTGCAATGGTCATATACACATTAAATACTTAGAGGGTGTTTGGTTTCGATATTATGTAATACACAACTTTTTTAAAACGCGTCTTAAAAAGCAGCTTATTTTAATATGCGTTTTAATATGCACGTTCGGTTGCAAAGATAGTCGTCGGTACTGTATGTTAAGGTAATTAATGACAATTTATATATTCACACAGAATCTGTACAATCTTGTCTCACAATTATAAATGTCCAAGTCAACATAAATAGATATCGAAAGAAACTAAGCTTCAAATGATATGATAAAAAATTAAGAACCCTCGGTGAAAAAAAATAAAAAAAAGCTCATTTTACTATGAGAAATAGGAAAACAATTGGACACGAATCCTTCCAAATATATTGAGGTTTTTGCACCTTTTTCCTATTAACCACGTGCTGGATTTTTGCTTTTTTCTTATGAAATCAAAGTTATTTATTTTATGGAGATTTTTTTTTATTTGTACCCCCTAACATATATTACTAGTTTCGCCCCTGCATGCGGCCGGTCGCATGGGACAATGCGTGACTTGCGCCACTTGTTTTGCTATGTAGACCGTGATTTTTTTTCTATACTACACAGTGTGCAGTGTCAATGCACTCACATGTGTCGGGGTCTCATGCTACATGTGTCATGTAGCATAGATTGAATCGAGATCGCGATGGCAGAACAGTCATTTGCAAATTCAGTTGGCCGTTCTATGTTTTATTTTGTTTATAAATTCTATATATATATATATATATATATATCCACAATATCATTACTCGCACACACTTGAAATTTTTAAGAGAAATAACAAACACAAATTACACCAGTATATCCAGCCATATATTAGTGGCTATATGATATATTTATCCGCCAGTTGATTACTTATCAGTGGAGCCTTGATCCGGTAAGATGCGTTTCACCATTTACACTAGGTGGAACCCTAGCTCGATCTTTATAATCACCATCGTGGCAATGGTAACACCCATTCGGCCCGCCGGGAACAGTTCGGTCCAACACACCGTCAGGCAGGCGGCGATTCTCACCAAAAGTTCTTGCATGGGTTTCGTTAATGGCTCCAAATGTAAGCAGCCATCCCAAAAAGAGAACAAACAAAGTAGAGTTCTTCATCATCAAAAATCTATAACCTGCAAAAGTACAATTAGATTAATAGTAAGTAATAATCAATATTAAATGTATCGTAATCGTAATTCCATAGTTAGCAACATTAACGGATGAGAACACAGTACCAATTTGTTGGCTTAAGTTGGATATCATGCATATAAAGGATTTTCAGTATATTGCAAGAACTAATCCTGTTGGCAATATATATAGCAGATATTGTGACGTTATGGTGATAAAAAGATTTTGAGTGTATTGCAAAAACTATTTTGAATCTAATTTGCAATTATTGACTAATAGACACGTGTATGCTAAAAAGTATGTTGAAGTCTCCAGGAACCAAGGTTAAAAGCACCTTGCTTTTGGTTTTTCCACAAATTAGGTCAATAACTAATACTAATCGTACGATTCGTGGGTTAATTAATAGCATAAATTCTCCACTAACAAATATTTTATGCAAATTAATCTTTTCCGTTGAATTAATTATTTCATCATTCCATTTGAAAGTCGTGTTAAAAAAAGAGAATGGAGGATATCTCATAGTGCCGAAGTACCTAATCGTGATTAATTGGCCCAGTGCTTTTCTGAGTGTTCTGTTGGTATTAAGTATTAACATTGTTAACAATTTTGTTTTAAGTTTTTCTGGACATCACATAGGTATATACTAGCAACTTAGTACGAAAACACTAGACTATGTAATCTTTATGAAATAACATAAGCTATATAAAGCAATAAGGTGGCGTTTTTAAGAATTTGAACATGAAAGTTTTGTTTTACATTATCTTCAAGTGGATGTTTGCAAATTATCTTAATAGCATATTTCTAATAGTAAATAAAGTGTTTAAAGTATTTGAAAGTATTGCCTAAGACTTAACTGTTAGTTTATTATTGCTCGTAACTAAGATCTGCAAACGAAATTTAATTTATATTGAGAAGCACTTCAGTTAAACCCGAAAGCATAAACCAACTCAAAAATGTTTATGTACAGATAAAAGTCGTGGATTTGGTTGAAGTCTAGGCATAAAGGTTTTTTGTTTCTTTTTATGATTGGGCAAATTTCCCATTTGCTTGTTTGCTTTGAACTCTTTTTCTAAGTACTGTATGGACTCTTTTTATTTTTAATAATATGCACTTTGCTTTGTCGATCAAAAAAAAAATGTACAGATGAAAGTGAAGATTTTTTTTTTTTTTTGGAAGTATATGCAAACATTACACATGCAAGTAACTTGTAAGTTTGATTCAATACTCCACTACACTGTTTAATTTGATAGGGACTCATACTACTTGAGAGTTATACCAAGCCCAGTTATATTGTATGGTACAATTACGATTTTGCTTCATCCACATATGTTGAAGTCCAATAGTTTCATTGGCCCAAATAATGGCCCCAAATACATTCTGTTAGCAGGAAAAATAAAAAAAAAATTGGAGACAATTATTTGCAACTACAAATTAATAAAC
Source organism: Linaria vulgaris (assembly GCA_948329865.1). Lineage (NCBI taxonomy): Eukaryota > Viridiplantae > Streptophyta > Magnoliopsida > Lamiales > Plantaginaceae > Linaria > Linaria vulgaris. Next base: position 127,518,664 of record OX415249.1, on the reverse strand, counting down.
TTTTTTAAGATTTAAAATGTAATTGAAGACGATGATCGTAACCTAGATCACATAAGGCGGATGCGGGTGCGGATGCGGATGCGGGTGCGCCGATGCGTCGATTTAAAAAATAACACATTTTGAGTGCACCATAATGCGTTTATTAAAAAAATATTAAATAAATAATTTATACATAAAAAGCCATTATTACTAGAAGAATGTAAATTATAAACAAAAAAAATGCAGAATATCTATATAATATTCCTAATAAGATGGGTTATAATAAAAAAGGACCAAACTTCTCAAAAAGATGGATCATAATAAAATAGAACCAAACTTCTTAAAGGCAAAATAACAAAAGTATCAACAAGAACAAAACGTATTGTCACCTAATTCACTTGTCAAACCAGAGCAAGTGAGTAAAAAAAGTAAGCTAAATAAAATGGTAAAGACAAAAAACTACCGGTAGTCCATTTGAGTAAAACAAATATCAAAGACGGGGAAATTACATTGATTCGATTTACGATTCTTTGTTGTAGGGCACTATAGGTTTCTTCTTTGTTGTTTCTTGGAGAGAATCGAACAATTGTTTTTGTTTCTGTTAAGATTTTGGGCTTTGGGGTTTAAATTTTGTTAATATTCTGATTTTTTGGGGGGTTTTAATTTGCTAATGCTCCTTAGTGCGCGATAGTGCGTCTTAGTGCGTAATAGTGCCTTTTAGAGCGCGCTTTAACAGTGTTTAAGTCGCGACTTAAGGAATGTTAGTGCGCCTTAGTGCGGTGCACGCGCACTGAATGCGCCGGTGCGCGGCCTGTGCGTATTTTTTGCCTTGAAACGCGCGAATTATGTGATCTAGATCGTAACTCATAAGCATGGAAGTAATACTGCCAATTATGTTGAATTTTTTTGTTTGTCGTGCTGAAAATAAAAAAAAGATAAGCAAATTACTCTTCTATATACTATTATATAAAGAAACCCATTGTGACACCAATCTTTTGATTTCCAACTTTAACCTTTATTTTTAGCTATATTGTGAAAATTTCTTATTAAATCCCCAAAATAGCCTTACAAATTAAGTTAGACTAATTATAATTAATGACTTACTTTTCCGATAATCTGCTTTTCTTCTATTGTTCTACTCATAATTAATGGGACATGTTATCTATATAAATCTTCTTTTTTAACCCACATAGAATGACATTGAAAAAAGAATTATTCTCGCGGGAACCGCGTGCTACATTTGCTCGTTTAATGAAAAATGTTGCTCATTGTACTGCTTTCTTCATTGGTGCATTCCTAACATTAAATATGAGGAATTTCATCAGATTAAATACTAGCTTTTAGTGGCTTATCTAGAAATTATATGTTGGGGAGATTTGTTTTTTTTAAAGAACAATAGACAATATAATAAAATTAACTAAGATTAAAAAAAGTCGAAATGAAGAAAACAGTGAATGTCTTGAGACAATTTTTTGGGGCTTTTGAAAAAAATGAAGCTTAGAAGATTTGTATTTCCTTTAAACTTTTAGTTCCATAGCGAAAACGTTAGGCATAATATTTTTTTGCGAGGACTGTATCGATAACCTATGATTTTGATACATTACTATTTTATCAAACACACACTACAACAAAACCTATCAATTGCATGGAAAAAATTCCATGCAATTGGGTACATTTTCCATGCAATTGATCAATTGCATGGAAAAAATCAGATACAAAATTTCCATGCTATTGGTGTCCCGGCAAGAGAATTGCATCGAAAAATTCCGATGCAATAGGCTTCTGCATTGAAATTTTCGGATGCAAAGTTGCATGGAAAATTTCCATGCAAAATAAGCTGCATCGAAAACATCCAATGCAGGGTCCCCCTGCATCGAAAAAATCCGATGCAGAAAAGTCCTGCATCGGAAATTTCCCATGCATAGCCAAGAGTGAACGCGCAACGTGATAGCGTGAGGGAGGTTCGGAGAGGCTCGGTAAATGATTGTTTGCATCCGAAATTTCGGATGCAAAGAATTCTTAATTCTTTGCATCAGAAATTTCGGATGCAAAGAATTCTTAATTCTTTGCATTGAAAATTTCCAATGCAATTGCTATTGCATCGGAAATTTTCGATGCAAAAAATGCAAAAAAAAATTAAAAAACAAGTGGCGGGATTTTCTCCGCCACTTTTAAAATATTTTTGTTTTTATTAATATAATTAATTTTTAAAAGTATATTCTTCTAAATTTTAAAGTTTTATTTTTATTAAATAAAAACATATTTCATACTAAATTATAAAATACTTTTATAATACATATTGATTATTTTTAAAGATAAATATTAAATTTCAAGTATAATTATTTTCTATACATAGTTATTTAAATTTTCCGTATAGTTATATTAAAAAAAATTGATGATGACTTGTATCTATATTTATATTTTTCATAAATATATTTAGATTTATATTTTTCATATATATATATATATTTATATTTATATTTTTCGTGTATATATATATTTATATTTTTCATATATATACATATATATTTCTATTGTAAATTTAGAGAGAAGAGGAGTAGAGAGGAAGAAGAGATAGAAATGGATGAATGATAAGTGAATGCGGTGGGGGTATTTATAGGGTAAGGATGCAGATTTCGCATCGGAAAATTCGGATGCAATAGCAACTGCATTGCAATATTGCCATGCAGGATTTCTTTTGCATGGAAAAATTCCCATGCAACATCTACTGCATGGGAAAATTCCCATGCAACATCTACTGCATGGGAAAATTCCCATGCAACATGTACTGCATAGGAATTTTCCCATGCAAGTACAATTTGCATAGAAAAATTTATATGCGTAAATTATTACTATTTATAAAAAAACCAATACTTATTAAATTTATATTTACATTATCGACCCCAAAAGTATTTTAAACATCATTCGTTTTGCATTTTTGACAAATTTGAAATGTACATATGACTCATAAGTGTTATTAAAAATAGTGGTAAAAAACCGGAGGTTTGACGTCATTTTCCATCTTTTGCATAATTAGATATTCTACCCTAAATATTTTTTAAACGTCTTTCCATACTCCGTTCTTGACGAAATTTTGAAGAACATTGTTATTTTTAATAACATAGCATATGGTTAAAAAAAATTGACGAGTGGAGTTGCTTGACACTCTCTACATGTGAAAATACAATTTTAGTAGGATAGAGTATACCTATATAGGGTTTAGGGTTTAGGGTTTAGGGTTTAGAGTTTAGAGTTGAAGATTATATAGTGTTATATTATTTATTTGCGTCTTTCGTTACTCCATTTTTGACGAGATTTGGAATAATACTTCTACTTATTGTTTAGAAAATGTTGGTGAAAGAAAAAGTGGATTTCGAGTTGTTTTGCAACTTTTTACTAATTACATGTTAACCCCGAAATGTTTCTTTGTGTCTTTCGTTACTCCGTTTTATACGATATTTGAAAGAACATTCCTACTTATGGTTTAGAAGATGTTGGTGAAAGAAAAAGTTAAATTTGAGTTGTTTTGCAACTTTTTACTAATTATATTTTTACCCCGAAATATTTATTTGCGTATTTCGTTACTCCGTTTTTGACGAGATTTGAAAGAACACTCATACTTATGGTTTAGAAGATGTTGGCGGAAAAAAAAGTTTAATTTGAGTTGTTTTGCAACTTTTGAATAATTACATTTTTACCCCGAAATGTTTCTTTGTGTCTTTCGTTACTCCGTTTTTGACGATATTTGAAACAACACTCATACTTATGGTTTAGAAGACGTTGGTGGAAAAAAAGGTTAAATTTGAGTTGTTTTGCAACTTTTGAATAATTACAGTTTCACCCCAAAATGTTTCTTTGTGTCTTTCGTTACTCCGTTTTTGATGAGATTTGAAAGAACACTCATACTTATGGTTTAGAAGATGTTGGTGGAAAAAAAGTTAAATTTGAGTTATTTTGCAACTTTTGAATAATTACATTTTCACCTCGAAATATTTATTTGTGTCTTTCGTTACTCCGTTTTTGACGATATTTGAAACAACACTCATACTTATGGTTTAGAAGATGTTGGTGGAAAAAAAAGTTAAATTTGAGTTGTTTTGCAACTTTTGAATAATTACATGAGTTCTATGACTAATAAAGCGACATAAGCTCCAGGAGTTCAAGGTGTACCCGAAATGGTATTCCAAGAAGAAAATGTTCCTATGTTCAGATTGTTCGTTGACTTTACATCATTTAACTTGACAGAGTTAGCAGTGGATGGCCAATCTATACCAGTGACAATTGAGGAGGAACCCGTGGCAGTGAGCAGTGGCGAGGATGATGATGACGATGAGGTTGACGAGGATGATGAAGAGGAGGGGGATGATGAGGAGGGAGAAGAGGAGGTAGTCGAAGATAATGACAGTAGCGACCCAGATTATGTTTTGTTCTAATATGTACTTGTAATTCAATATTGAACTTCTTATGTATGGTTTCATTGTATTTTTCGGCTATGTCTTAATTTTATGATTTGTTTTATTTTTTGATTTAATAACAACTTAAAAATGAAAATACTTGGAATAACAATAGTCCCAATAACAATAGTCACAATAACAACAGTCCCAATAAAAATAACATACTTGGAATAAAAATTACAATAATTAGAAAATACTAAGAAGGCTCAATCTCGTCAGCCAGCTGATCGTACAATCTCTGAAAGTCGTACAAGTAAATTAATGGGAGGCAAAAATGGGAGGACCGGTGCACTATCGATGGATGTATCCCTTGAGAGGTATTCACCAACGGAATTTACAGTTATTTACATAGATGCTCATATCGTTAATATGTAATTTCTTGTTTATATTTATACCACGAAAAATAACAATTGTCCCAAAATTTCAAATTACAACAATACGGTTTTTTATTTTTTTTTTATTTTTATTGCTGCATCGGATAAATCCGATGTAAAGATATTTTATATCTCTGCATTGGATAAATCCTATGCAAAGATATTTTATATCTTTGCATTGGATAAATCCTATGCAGAAGCCTCTTTTTAATTTTTAATTTTTAATTTTTTTAATGATGCATCTGATTTATCCGATGCAGAGTCATTTGCATCCGAATCATCGGATGCAAAGGCTGCATAGGAAATTTCCTATGCAGCCTAAAAAGGCTGCCTCGGATTTATCCGAGGCTATCTTTGCATCCGATTTTTCGGATGCAAAGCCCGCTGCTGCATCCGAATTTTGCGATGCAATATAATTGCATCCCAATTTTCCGATTCTACCTATCTTGCATCCGAAAATAAAAATTCGGATGCAAGACTTTCCATGCTATTGCTATGATTTGTTGTAGTGATATATTTATTCTAAAAAATACTATAAACTATGTCATATTTCTTTTAGAATTGTGTTAAAATTATAGGAAATTATTATAAAACTTATCTACACCATAAATATGTATATATTTATGGATGGGTAAGCTTGCCAACAAATGATAAAAAAAATTGATTTTGACAACATTAATTCATGATATATCAACTAGTTACAATAAATGACAAATCTAGTAATTTTTTTAGTATGAATGCGTTAAATAAGTGTAACAGAAGGTTCATTTTTGTTAAAAAAAAATAAATCATAAGAAGCTTTTTACAAATTAAAGTAACTCATGGGATTATTTGTTAATTGGATACTCATGGATAGTTTTGCAATAATCAAATCGTATATACTAAACACCGTTACTACATGTTCTGGCATTACATATCATTAGCTTCGCCTGTATTATTATTTGTTGGTTGCGCATGTATAAGAGTGTATACAATATAAGATATATATGTTAAAGAAAAGGTTCTTTAAATTTTGTGGGTGGCGTAGCCAAGTGACTAGTTCAGGTTATTTTCAACTAGGTACACGTAACCTCTTCAAATAATCCAGATTTTGAGTTCGATGAAGTCATATGAATTTTTTTGAAACACACCTACACAAACAAGGTGCACGTGAAAGTTCGGACAAGACCGTTGTAGTCCCTCCGATGCTTTAGTCAGCAAAGTATATAAGGCAAAAACATTGGATATTTGAATACGTCGAGTATTTGGGTTACGTCGAGAATTTGAGGTATGTTAAGAATATGGGTTATATCGAATGTAGATATACCGTTGGGATATATTGAATATTCAGATAGATCGAATGTAAGATATATAACGAATATAATATGTCGAATATAATATTCGTTGTAAGAGTGATGAACAATAAAATATAATAATATGACTTACCTTGATTGGGTACGTCATATATATTTATACGCCTCAGAATGCGGGACCATCATCCACAATTCTCGAATAAGTCGAGTATTTTACATACATCAAGTGTAATACTTGATATACGTCTCCCAGATACATCGAGTATGACATTCGATTTATCAAAAAAGTTGTGTCTTTCAGCTTGGACAGGTCCATGCCAGTCTAAAATTCTTAGTTGGGCCGACCATATTACCCAATATTATATAGTCCTCCAATTTAAAAGACGTTTTTGTAGAGATCAATTTTCACATTTGAATGTACATATTGATTTTTGCAAAAGAATCTTATGGTTCAAACATGCAAACCATGGCCCCCATGGCCCCCACGATTTATAGGGAAATGGAGCACATGAAGTGGGATATAAACTCTTGGCATGCAGTCAAAAATTAAGAGACAAGTCAATACATCGAGTTTAAAACTCGACATAAACAATTTCTAAAGATACATTGAATTTAAAAATTGATGTAAATACTCGACCTATGACGCATTGAATGCCTAAACAAGTGGAATATCCGCCTATAAATAGGGGTTGGGTGCGAACTGTGGTGAATTGTTGCGAGATTCTGCTTTTAAATCAATTTTTTTGGGGTACATCAAATTTGGTAAATACGTCGAAAATAATATTTAATGTATAATTTTTCTTGACATATCCATACGTAGCAGATTTTTCAATATTTGCTAACTTTTGCCTTTTTTCTGTAGTGACTCTTTGGCCTTTTGTAACTTTTTTCCTTGTTTCAAAGGTAGTTTTCTTGTATTTTCACGCATTTGTAACTTGTATAGTAGTAGCATCTACATTCGTAGTTTTTTCGTTTATTTTATGTCTTCATCAACTCTAGCCACGGAGAACATAGTGTTGGTGGGGATAGATCCACCTAAAGTAGTGGGTCAAGTACTTCTAGATCTTAATCGAATTCTGGTAGTGTGGCTCGTTCCAACATGACATGGGTTTCTTTGGCACACCCTTGTGTCTTTGGAGCCTATAAATGAGGCATATTCGCAAGATTACTTTACCAGTGTATGAGTAATCTTGCGTTGGTTTTAGGACGACAATAGGCAAGTTGTTAACCCTAAAAAATAATATAGGGATTAACCGAAGCGTACCCTAAAAAACAGGGATTAGCATAAGGACGGTACTAATGTCACATCACTCTCGATGCCACGAAATATCAGGAGGGCCCACCGAATGCCGCAAACCCAAAGTGGTAAGACACCCGCGACGAGGCACCTAAGCGTCCCTTGAAAAGTCACGATGAATAAAAATAAGATATCCGCGCGGCATCGAAAAAAGAATAAAATTCTAATGGACCCGCGAGACTCCGATATCCATCGCAAGCGCCAAGAGGGACCAAAACGAGGACCCCGAGTCCCCCAAAATACGAGAACATCCCTTCACTGATATTGTTAAGTTTGTTGCTTAACAAACTCTTGCACTCTCGTTCAGTTTTGTAAAGTATATTAGTGTATATGAAGAGAAATGGGTTTCTTTTCTTTTTCCTCTTTTCAATTTTATTTTCACTGAGCTGATTTGTAGGTTGATTTGTCCCACTGTATAATTGATGGATCAGGGAGCCCCGTTCACACAGTGGGTATGTGGTTGATGTTGATGGGTTGGGCGAACACGAAGTTTGTTCTTCGTCTGTTCTCTCTAATTGGATTGGCCTTAAGGATTCAAGCTTGGAGACATATGTATAGTTAAAGATTTTAAAGTAAAATTGATATTAATTGAGTTATAAATTTTAGATGAAGATCTTAATATTTTTTTTTCTTTTATTAGATATTTACACCCCCATTAACTCTCTTCGTCTATTTGTTTCTCTTTTAAACAGCTGGACATTGATACGTTTGGTTCAGCAGGACATTGATACGTTTGGTGAGACAAGCCTAATCGTTACACCCCGTTTTTATGTAATTTTTTGATAAATATTCTTTTATTAGTTTTTCGATTCATAAAGTCTCATTTCATTGGATTTTGGAATGATTAGATGAATTTCGTAAATGATGTTTGGTTAAGTGGAAAATGAAACACTCCTCACCATTTATACTAGATCACATTTTCAATTAACAATGGTGATCATTCTAACTATAATGGAAGCCCTACATTTTCTACAAACTTTATAAAAAAATCTCAATACCCATGAAAAATCATATGTTTTTCGGAAGAAAATTTTATAGAAACTAAAAAAACTTTCGAATTAAATAATAAGAAAAGATGGTTGTCTTGTTCTTAAAGGTGATTAACATTACAAAGGAAAAATCCTTGCTGAAACAAGACATTACGGCACAAAATGATAGAGTCGTGTATTAAACCCATATCATCGGAATTTGTCTTATAAGATTCCTCTAAAGCCTTTCTGGGTGACCGTTATTTATTTGAAAAGAAAAATAGTCTTAAATTAAAACATACACAGTTGGCTTTTTATGAGACTTTGATTATTTTTTCCTTTGAAATGCTTCTTCAATTCCTAACCATGAGTCTTTATCTATTTGCATTGCATCCATCGCCATGTTTAATCAATGTAAGTTGATTGAGGTGGTGTTTGCATACTCTTTTCGAATAGTAAAAGTGTTTATAATTTAAGTTTAAGCTCTAAAATCAGCTTTAAACTAAGAGTGCTTGAAATATTAGCTAAAAGATGCTCTTCTTATATTAGAGTGCTTGCAAAACGAAAAGTGATTTTGCTGATTTTTAAGCGAAATGACTACAATATCCTTAATATATACACTATCAATATATAAACGTGTTACCTTAACATCTAATACAAGTAACAAAAATTCACCAGAGCATTATCAAAATTACTAATTAATAAAAATCTCTTTATAGATATGGTTACAAGAATTACACGATAATGTTATATATTTTTGTAGATTGATATTTTTTATTTGCAACAGTATAATATGACATCATATTTAACTACATAATAAGTTTTAGCTTTAAATAATAATACTTTTATGAACAAACATAGGAAGAAATTCAGGAGAGAAATAATCACGCATATGATAAATTAAAGAAATTTGAATGTTATAAAAAATAAGATCATGTGTGTAAAAGGGAACATTCGGGTTTTATTTCTTAGTCATGGTTACAAATACGAATGTTATTGGTTAATGAAATATAAATATAAAGGGTATAATTGTACAAATATATTTAAATTAATTTAATAATCGCTACTTAAAGCTAGAAGCATGTCCCTAACAACTTCAAGATTGGGGGAGATTTTAGTTTAAAAAATATTTTTCCACAATAAAAGCTATATTTTTTTTAAGGTCAACAAAAGCTATATTTGCAAACACCACAAACTACTTAATTTAAGTTAAATGCAATTTTGACTTTTTTTAAGAGTTTGCAAACACCTACCTAAGAATTACAATTGTGCTTTGTTTTCTATTGAAACCTAACACCTCCGATTAAAGTTATGAAATTATAATAACTAATAAAACAGTTGTACCAAGTTTTTCTGACGAAAACTCTCTTGCTAGTAGTTTATTCGTATAATATTTGTTCGTGTTAGATGAATATGAAGTATTAGACTCTGTAACTATATTCTTTAATTTTGTTATGCATTTATAACTAATTATTAAGAAAAAGATAAAGTAGTAGCTACTAAATTATGAGAATAACTCGTAATTTATCAACTGTTACTTCTAATTGCATGCCAGGATCGTGACTTCTAAACCAATATATATATATATATATATATACATATTTCTATCGCGAGTGGTTTCTTTATTAAGTTTTCTCTTATATCATTCAAGTTAAGAAACTATTGCATTTGTTAACCATTCAGTGTTGTTATTGTATAATCAGTTGGTAGAATTTAATTGTCGTAGTAATACTGATTTTGTTCAACATTTTCATGAGAGACAAGGAAAAGAAGCAGATTGATAGCTGGCAGCCTGGCATGAACGGTAATCGCCAAATTATATTAATAAATCGTTGTCTTCGTCGAAATTCTCAAACGACATTAGCCCCTAAAACTCAACGAGTCAAAACCCATAAAACCCCACTTGTTTATACGAATTTATATAATCAACCATGAACAAACAAAAGTTGCCAACCTTTCAAAATTCAAATGGCCAAATCTCCAATTTACTAATATCCCTACTATAACAAGAAACAACTGGTCACTATACTTTAACCTAATATGTGCGTTACACGAAAATGATGATATCTACTATCTATATAAAACGGAAGACTAAATTTGGCCGACTTAAAAAAATTAGGCGACAGAGTGCACAAGTTGTAAGATGTTTAATGAATTTTACCTTAAAAAAATTACACTTTCAACTTTTTTCACCATCATCATCATCAATTCATATCATTTCAATTATTACAAAAATCAAACAGACAAAATCCTCATCAACCCTTCAAAACTCACACCACCATTCTCACCACCGCCACCACCCAACCTAATCATGGCCTTCACATCCTCATCACCAACATCATCAAATCCAGCCCAACTCAAATAGCTCTTCAAATCCTCATGCCCCACTTTCCCATCCCCATCTTTATCCATAACCCTAAATGCATCCTCCATTACACCTTGTATATTACCATTTTTACCCTTCCCCTTCGATTCACCACCATTTTTGTTATTAACCAAAACCTTCTGGAATTCGTCGTACTCCACGAACCCGTCGCGGTTCGCATCAGCGGCGGTGATCATCGACCCGATGACGTCATCCTGTGCGGAATCTCCGTAGAAGGAGCGGAGATCGTCGTAGCTGATTTTGCCGTCGCCGTCGCCGTCGATTAGATCGAAGGCTGTGCGGAGATTCGATTTTTTGGAAGGCGCGGCGGCGGAGGTTCCGGTGGGGCACATGATTCGTGAAAACTTCTCTCTCTTGTTGTGGAATTTGTGAAATGGGTTTTTAGAGAGAGAGAAAGGTGTTGTTGAAATGATTCGGAGCGCGTTAATGGTTGAGGGGGAGAGAGGGGCTAGTATTTGTAGGAGCGGCTGGCGATATTTTCTTGGAGTTTAATAGCAAAAACCACCCTTATGTTTTGTTTTATTTGACAAATATGCCCTAATTCTCTATTTATTAGTAGATTCGTCTCTCTAAAAACTATAAAATCGGCAAATATATCTATACTTTTGTACTTTGAGTTGAATGTGTCAATTGATAGAAAATGTAAGCACCCGAGATCCAAGGCTTTCAGCTTGTCGGCTAGCTAGAAAGACATGAGTTGAATTAGTCGATTTATTTTGGTGAATTCCTCTCCTTTTTATAACGTTTTTTAAACCAAATATTTTCTTGTCATTAAAATTCTATTCAAAATCAATAATCACCTTTGAAATTGCTATATTTTGAAAAGAATAGAAGTCATAGCATGCGGTATCTGCTTGTTTCTTTTAAAGATAAAAAAAAATAGAACAAGATCATCTACCATACATAAGGTCTTGTCAAAATATAAATATGTGAGAGATCATGGTGAGGTATAGTACGGAAAATTGATTTAATAAATTGTTTTATAACTTAAATTTTTAATTTTGTAGTTTAACTTAGTTTATAAAATTAAATTCGAAATTAAAAGTTTAGTGTCAATAGCAAAAAAAATATATATATATAACAAAATGAATGTTTCGATGATTACGAATTTCGGTGCACTAAGGTATAGTATTAGATGTGCCAATTTAACTATATAGTTTTAGACTTCAATGACTCTTAAAGATTTGTTGAGGTTATTTAAAAATATAATACAATTAGCCGCTATCATATATGAGTTGATCCATGCGGCAAGTTTTGTTTGAAGTTCTTGATAAAAATGTATGTGCATTTCAATCCTTTTTATGAATCTAAAAAAGTCTAATAAAGGTGCGAGTAAATTAATTAAGTATAACACTATAACAGATAGTTGTTTACTAATTTCAAGATTTCCTGGGGTGTATTTGCTAATCAATATAACATGAAGGGTTATTTGTCGAATATAACATAATCTCGTATTTCGTGCGGCCTACATAAAGCTTTCAGAGGAAGTTTTATTCAATTTATATTTAATTAGATTTTTGATTTGTTCACATGTTGGAAATAGTAGTGTGCGTTCATAGAAAGGCGTATGGGGTGACGTAATTTAAGATTCGTAATTGAAGTACGTGGTAGCTGTTAATGGTTGGCTAAACCAAAGTGGGCCCTTGATAGGCATGAGCCATTGAATGGGTTATTTTGTACTGGTTTGTGTTGTCCAGATTGATTCTACGCCAATCTTTTGGGAATTTGATTCTTGTACTTGTCCGTTTGGCGTTTGAAGGACGTGTGACGACTGACGACCGACTTCATTTATTGATAGGTGTACAAAGAAAATCGTGATGTTGCTTAGGTTATACTTTCGACCTTTGACTTGTTTAATTGATAGTGTCCACAATCTTTTGAGAAATTATTGATACGGAGAACCAATGTCTACTTTGAAAGTTTGCTTAACTTTTTAACAAGAGCATATATAGTAACAGGGGGATCATCTTGCCTAACACGAAGGTTTTCCCAGTTAATATGTTCCTATTAAAAATTCGCGTGCCACTTGTCAACCATAGAACCTTATAGAGGCTAATCTTCGTGTTAGAGAAAATTGTTCCCCCAGTTACTATGCTCCTGTTAAAAATTCGCGTGCTACTTGTCTACCATAGAACCTTATAGAGGCTAATCTTCGTGTTAGGAAAAAATGTTCCTCCAATTACTATGCTCCTGTTAAAAATTCGTGTGCCACTTGTCAACAATAGAACCTTATAGAGGCTAACTTTCGTGTTAGGCAAAATGTTCCCGTAACTAAGAAGCAAACAAAGGTCATCATCTCTTTAGTTTTCAGATTAACGTGACAATTGTGTTGGCTCATATAAGAGCATCTAATGTGCCTACCCATGTAGTGCCTCTTGCACTCACGGAGAGGCATACAAGGTGTGGCGACATATCATATAAATCTGGCTCATATAAGGAAGCTCAGTTTAACTAATCGAGTTCTAACACTCATTGATTAACCTGAAAGGATAACTTCATACAAAAACGAAAAGAAATTTGAAGATAGATAATAACAATAATTTGATTGTCTTATTCTCAAAGACGATTAACATGACAAAGATAAAATTCTTAAGGAAACTAGAAATTCTCGCACAAAATGATATAGTGGCATTTTAAATCCTTTGGAATTTGGCTAGATCCCTCTACGTATGTTCGTTTTGTTTTCTAAAAAATATTGGTATTTTTGTTATTAAAAAAAAGACATGGTTGACTTTTTGTGAAATTTATACTAATTTTCCTTTGAGATGTTTTTTTCCTAATCACGTGTCTTCGTTTGTTTGTTTACATTGCATAGCCATACTTAATAACATAAATTAAGTAAAAAATACAATGGTATTTTATTTTTCTATCTCACCCTCATCTAGATATCAAAATTGTTGAAATTGAATTTATGAATATATGATTATCTAATAAAAATCGGCTTTCCAAGTTTTTTTATAAAACTTCTACTGTTAGTAGTTTACTGTAAGGGTGAACCCAGATTCGCCCAACGGCCCAACTCGTATACACCTCACGCAGTTTACTTGTATTTTGTGCGCCCTACATAAAGCTTTGAGAGGATTATCTTTTAATAGGAAGGAAACACACACACACACACATATATATACAAAAAAGGAAACATATATATATATATATATATATATATATATATATATATATATATATATATAACTAACTAGGGTCGAAGCACATAATGTACGCTGAGTTACGGGGTCGGGGCTGACGGGATGACTACGTATATGTACAAGTAAATCACTCACTCCAAAATGAGCCTAGACGGTCGGCAGCTCGTCCAAGCTACACAAAATGCAGTAGGAACTTTGCATGGCCTCGACTAGATCCCATGCGTGCCAGCACGTCCGAGAACCTGTTCGCATCTCTCTATGTGTGCATCTCATGAACATGGTAGTGAGACATTCTCTCAAACTCCATATTTCATGGCGCAGAGCTTGCGCCTTTGCCAAGGCCGTATGGCCTCTCAGCTGGGTTAGTTTGCCAAAAACATATTCTTAGTTAATCACAATAATAAGCACAGAAATCGAAAGTAATAATGCAAGTAGCACTCTTGGCGATAACCCAGTTTTGCTACATTGTTGGTGCTGCATCTCGTTACTTCAGAAAAAAAACACCGACTATTGTACCTGTAAAATCATGTAACACGCTTTAGATACCTATAGATCATGTGTTATCCCCGGTTGAACCATCAAAGATAAGTTTGATGAGCCACCGTAGCGGGTCCAACCTAGGGAAATCCAATGAATTTTGGGAGGTTTAAGGGGCAGAGCAAGAGGAAGTTCTTGTAGCGCAAGGAGAGGGAGTCTGGTTAACAATATAAGAACATTCCAACTATTGTGAATAACATCAAAGCAGGAGGAATCAAGAGACCACAGTCTTTCAAACATGAAGGGCTTAAAGCTCGAGTGTTGGGCATGGTGGAATTCAGCAAGATTGGGCAATTGTGTGATCGCATGGCCTCCATATGGTCAAGGCAAGCAAAAAGAAATATTAAACACCATGTTGGGTTTCAACAACTCTGTCTAGTCTTTGCCTATTATTTTCAGCCCCGGATGGTGGTTGGTCCAAGTGAAATCAGCTCCAGAGAATCCTAGGTCAAGCAAATGCAATTGATCATGGTCCACTTTGAGGGTGTATTGGGAATATGAGGCAAAGCTACGACCTCCTAACACAACCCAGTAAGTGTCTTTGATGTTGTTAGCCAATTTTTTCATTTGCTCCCAAATAGGTTTGATATGAGAGTATGGAGGGCAGTAAATGCCTTAGAGCATCCATTGCTGGGAAGAGGAGTCGCAACAATACAAGAAGTAATATGCATAGAGGAGCGAGAAGAGACTGTGGGGTTCACGGGGTCAGCGCACGCAAGGCAAAGACCACCAACATAGTTTATAAGGGGGAGAAAGAATGATTGTGGAGATTAGAGATTCAGATGACAGGAAGCAGGGAAAGAAAAGAGAGAATTTTAATCCAGAAATGGAAATGACAACATAGAGGTTCTTTGAAAGAAAAGCCCGAATAGCTCGGATTGTCTTAGAATTTCCAATCCCTTGACAATTCCAAGCGAGGATCAGCATTAAGACAATTATATGCTTGATTCTTCATCATTTCAGGGATCTTCAGATGTAGATCTGGCATCAGAGTTGTTAGAGAGTAATTATTTTCAGAGCATTCTTTCCCGTAAGGGTCTCTTGAATTTGGATTTTTTGAACTTCAGAGGGTTATCATAAAAAAAGAAGGTACCTAAAGAAAAAATAGAGTTCTTTGATAGTAAAGTGGGTTTTAGTTTTTTTTTTCCCCTTATGTGGCATGGGAAACATGGGTTTTGTCTTTTTTTGTATGACTTCCTTTTGTGTATCAACAAAACAAAAACATGGTTAGGATGAGGAATTTGAGTATAAAGGATACTTCAAACAAATATCACTCAGTTCAACACAACGATTGTATAATTGTCGTGATACAACCATGATATAGTATAATTGTTATTAATTATAAATATTAATTACTTATAATCTCATCTAGAAGCTACCATACTAACTGTAATCAAATTGTTGTATAACGTACGGTACTATGTAACTGCGGTATAAAGTTTTTCTTTTTCTTTTTCTTTTTATAATGATGCATGCATTAAGCAATTACTGTACGAGTAGGGAACTAAGTATATGAGAGCATTCATCTCTTAATCGGACCGCAAAAGAAAATTGGGCTAAGCATGGCTCAATATCGGCCCACTAATAGTCATATCCTAGACCCCATAATCTCACTATTTGAATTGCCCTACAACTCTATGCACCAATGTCTCCTTCTCCACACCGGCACAAAATCACACACTTTACACACTTATTGTCAAGCACTGATTTCGATTAACACCTTTTTATGCCTTTGATGAGAAATTCTAATCGAGTTCACTCGATTAAGGTTTCTCGGATACTTAGCCCCTGTTTGGTTTTCATTTGAGAACTAATTTTCAGAAAACAAATCATTTTGAGAGATATTGGGCTTCTCAGAAAAAATATTTTCGGCCCATTAACAACATTTTTGGGGGGAAACTAAAAATAGTTGAATAAAAAAAAGGAAAATTGGGGGGGAAATATAGCATTTCGCCTAAACCGAGGTGGGGCTATGACATAAAGCAACTGATAAAGTTGTTGCTTTATGTAGCTAATAATTACATAACTGACATGACTAAAATTTTAAAAAAACGGTTGGTTCCATTTGCAAAAGAAAAAACCGTTGGTTTGCCTCTATTTTTTTAATACGATTTTAAATGCCCCACTCCACTTTCTGCAAAGTTTTTTGAATTTTATGTGGTTGTGTTCATGGTTGACAATTTAAATAATTCTATAATCAATAAACAATGAATATTATTGTCTCCAAAAGGTAATATTTATAATGCAGTGACTTCATATTATATATGGTACAAGCAAGCAAAGTTTAATAGATACATATATATCACCATATGTAAAATAACCAAACATAATTTATATTATCCCATTAATCATATATTGGGTTAACTTTTATCACAACACTAAATTAACTATTTCAAAAAATACATGCCATATTCAGACTTGATCTCCTCAAATTCCATATCCTGGTACCATCTGTGCCTTTGCCTTATCATTTTCTCTAAGGCAATGTAGGCGCATTTATCGCCGAATATGGATTCCATCAACTCGTAGTTCGGCAACCCGTAATTGCGGAAGAATTTCGTATTGGAATATTCCTGCACGTTTATTTCAAATCATGAGTAGACACCGCTAGCATGTATAACACATTTTACTTATAAAAATGAATATACGGGATGCCAGTACAAACCTTCAACCCGTGCGACAATTCGTATTCTTTTGTTGTGCTGACCCGCTTTGTTTGCCGATTGAAACTTACCCCGGGCAAGTTTATAAACTCCATAAAATCCTGGTATCGCATCCAAATATTCTGGTACTGTCTGTAAACTAACACATAGTTTATTCCAGCGAGCGGATGAATCTCGCATAGAATGAAGTGGATGCGATCTAAAGCACTTTCAAGACCTTCCGGGGTTGAAATGTCAATCTCTTTCGCTACGCTCGCTAACATCCTTATGTAGCTCTCGTCCAACGAACGGTACCAAAAACCTTTGTATATAGATAGATGGTCTCCCCATTTAAGTTGAGCGCCCGTCTGAATTTGTTGTATATATAGACATGATACAAAACTACATTACATATTTTTTATCAAAGTAAAGTTTACTGGAAACAATGTTATATCAATGTTTGGCCAACACCCCTCCAACATTGAAATCAGAATGTTTTCCTAACTATTATTGTAACTATATTTTTGAACTTTGCGTAGACTAATTAAATCATATTTGAACATGACCAGAGGTCATGAAGAATAGAGTTACATGTAAGTTTTAAAATACATAAGTTAGTTGATTTGTCTGTTCGTGTGCCTTTTCGGAAATTCAACCAACGGAGGGTTGCAGCTGCCTTGTCATACTCGTAGTTGTCCTCCTGCTTCTCCTTACCAAACTTGGTTTCCATTGGAGCTCTTCTAGTAATATTGATGAAAAGTGTGTAGTAAGGAAAACTATGCATATAATGCCTCTGTTGAGTGCTTTATATAATGTTCCCGCCAAAAGTGAACTTTGATTGTAACACTTTTGTGTTGCCATTACTACACACAGCTGCCAATACATATATGATACATATTAAATGTGGTAACCATTAATTAAGAAGTAGCCAACTCTTCCTGTGACTTATTTAATGCAATCTTGTAAATCTATTGACGGGATTGGCATGGATACTCCATAATTGTGAATCCCCCAGCCCATCAATGAACTTTGTTAATATAGTAATACCCTAGTTGTGTTGGCCAAATGCCTACCTAATTAAATTCCCAAGTCAACTCATTTGATTGTTATCGTCAAATATAATTTAAAAATCCCCATTTTTGTGTTTGCCATGCACGCGATCTAAGCATTACGATATAAGCAGGCAGTCAAAAATTTTGACAATACATTTCCTTGGATATTATGACAACTTAGATCTCCCTAATTTATTTCACCCTTTTATTAATATATTAAAAACATTTAAAAGTACTCGTGTGTTGAGATTAAATTATCCTTTTGAAAATAGAAGATCTACTTTTATACGGGGTGGTGTGATTGATTTTGATTTGCATGTCTTTTGATGCAAGGTTGTCCGCGTGTTATTTTGTTTTTTTTTTCTGCTAGAACTTAAATAGGTTGGTATTTGTAAAAGGGGCGGCAAGTCACGCTAACAAAGTTAAGTTCAATCGCCGAGTGAAATCCCATCGTCATGGGCTTAATGAGTTCACGCGCAACTCTGTTAATATCATAACAAGTTGTGCCATCCCATTGACGTGGGCTTAATCAAAACAATACATAAGGCGACCAGCATATATTGAGAACTACATATATAATTTGCGGCAGGTACCATTCGAGCATGATAATAATATAAATCGTCGATGAAGCTGCAAAACGTTGCTCGATTGCCTGGCCACAATGTTCCTATCTTAGTAACTTTTCGGATGACGCGCATCTCTTTCCCCGAAAATGAACTCCATTAAGTCGTAGAGCGGCAAACCGTGTTTGCGAAAGAACTTCTTCCACAAGTCATCCTGCGAATGCAGAAAAACATAGTTAAGTTATGAATCACTGGCGTCTACGTTATTTAAGTCATGTTAAGTTTTTCTCCAGGCCGTTACCGCATCGCCGTTCTTTAAAAGCTCAAATTTATTGGATACGCTAACACGATTGGTCTTGGGGTCGAAGGTTACGCTCGGTAAGCGAATGTAGTCCTGGAAGCAGACATACCTCTTGCATAGATTCCGGTACTGATCCATTACATCCGTGATCGTGATGCCGAGATTGGGACGAGCATAGCATAGCATGAAGTGAACCCGGGTGAGTGCTTCTGCGACACCACGTTGCGTTGATAAGTCTACCTCTTTCGCAACGCTGTACAATGTGTTTATATACAACTCATCCAATGAACGGTTCCATCCCCACTTGTAAATAGCCTGGTTGGTATACATAGTACGCATCCCCCGTGTCTTCCAAAATTTAAAAATGGACATATGATTAGCATTAGCACCCGCCAAAATTCTAGAAAAAAATATTACTGTAATGTGGCATGAAATGAAACGTAAAATATAATAAAATAAACCTTCCTCACGGAATGGCTACTAGTCACTTCAATTTAATTTTGCCACGTTACCTGTAATCTGGGTAAAACATGATATTGAGGGTCCGAGCTACCTCATCCATACTCGAAGTTCTTGCCTCTGCAATCGCCATTTACTTTTTGCTCCATTGCTACGTAATCTCTAATTTTTTTTTGCAAGATTTACTGATAATAATTGTTCACTGCACAAGATGTTGTAGTTGAAAATGCATTTTATAAGGTGTTACATGTCCCATCATGGTACCTCCTACGGCGATATTGCCATTATTATCCATGCATCCGGTAGATTGATTTATTTAATAAATGTGGCTAAGCATCGAAGCCTTGTTTAATTAATGTTCACACAGTTCCTTTAACTTATTCTATGGCCACGTTAATAATCCTACAACTAATTTGGTCCAACATGACGTTTAACTTTTTGGACCTCTAATGTTTGAGTTTTTAATGTAAATACGGACTTTTATTTGACTAGCTTCATTACAAGTCGAGAAATTTATGACTTCCGTAAAGTGATTTTTTGGAAATATAGATATTGCCGAAAATATAATGCGCAGTCATTACCTGAAATTGTAGTACACAAAAATTATTCCAACTAGAATTTGGAAGCCGGCTTGTTTTGGGCTCAATGTTTGATGCATGTTGCGTCAACATTGTGATAACATTCAAACATGAGCCCTCCTCTTAAGTGCTGATAAAGTAAGCCGTTGCAAGTACGCGACCGATGTTCAATATAGATTAATGCCACACCGCTGTTCATAAATAATCAATGTATTTGGTTTATATACAAGTGCATGATCAGGACTAGTTTTTAGTGGTATCAATCATTATGCAATTAGTAGATAACCTTCAGGACGTCCTTCCTATTACATAAAATATTTAAAGTATTTGTCATAGTTTGGAGATTTATTTGCGTATTAACATATCCTTGATAACCATAAACGTGAACTCTATTCGTGAGTATCGCACGATCCCTAATTAGGAACTCCGCCGCGAGTTGTTTATGGTTTGATCCGCCTTCGGACAACAATATGCAAAACCAACATTATCATTAATTAAAATATATTGTAAGTAACTGCAGCTCATCATATAGGGAATTGGTGCTTATTAAAGTTTGTTTAAAAGTGGCATGTACCGTTGACTTGTAGTTGCATGGGGCTGGGATGTGTACGCAATGAAATACCCTCGTGGAATTTATTTAGTGGACCTGTCCTTCAACAACCCCAACCACCATTGATCAATGCCATGCAATCTGTCTTAAATACAATAATCATGTAGCTATATTATACCTTCTTGTTGTTTATTATTCCTTTTCCCTTATACTTTGCTAACGAGACATTCATCACATTCGAAGACAATACGATCTCCAAAACCCTCTATTGCCATTTCACCATGTCGTATGAATTTTCCACTTGCTCCACCATGGATAGCACCGGACGAACCCCTTCGATCGAGGTACACTATTCTAATCATTATTGAAAATAACTTTGGCATGAAAGACCAAATAATACAAAATATATGATTCTTATTGTTTATGTTCTAACCGACCGATATACACTTCATATTGTTAGGATAACAACCGAGACTTTGGCCATCCATTTCACTACAACAAATTTTGGTGCGCCAAAACCGAGGCACAACTTACATTTGCCCTCCGCGAGTTCTCCAAACCCCATCCGATTTTAGATTGCACGCACATGTGGAAGGTTATGAAACAGGCGGGCATTTTTATGTCGAAAACGTTCGTTAGTGATATTACCCCCGACATGATACAAGCTCGCGTTGGCGTAATGCGCGAAAGATTTATCAAGTTTCGTCGATATATGTCAATCCCAGGAGTTATTTTCGACCCACAGAGTGATTCAGTTCGCACCGATGAACTATACGCTGAATACGAGCATAAGGTACTCATTTTGCAAAACCCCCTTATTTCTACGTAATTGATCGATTTATGCATAACAATTCTGAAAATATCATTTTCCACAAATTAGGTGGCTATTTTTGAAATATACCATGTCATCTAAGACAGCGTAAAATTCGTGGAAATTTATATAAGATTAGATTATACAATGTTTTTTGTATTTATCGTTGTAGTTGTTTTAGATGCATACTCTATTTACAGTTCAAAAGATTATACACGTGGAGACATTTTATTTTGACCTTGAAGTATGAATTACTCATATTTCCGTTTATCAACTTTTGTATCCGCGCTAGATCTTTTCATTTTGTTTGGGTGTTCTTATTGAAAAAGTGAGGTAAATGCGTTGTTGTAACTCTTTACTCATTTCATCGCACGGAAATTATCCTCTTCACTACTTTATAATCATTATGCAGGAGACACTGCTTGACTTCTATTTTAAGGTGCACGGTATGCCCAATTATTTTGAGCTTGATTATTTCTTCAACGTCAAGCGTGCTCCGCTGACACGCGTTGAGGAAATTGGATCTTCAAGCACCCCGTATGAGATTTATGAAGAAGCTTCAACAACCCTTCAGCTGAGCTCTACGTAGAGTGTTTAATATGGCCATGCAATATTGATTTGTTAACAAGTGATATCTTAGTCAATGTTGTTATATATATAAAGTCCGGCACAATTCAACACGTGAACACGTTTCTTTGTAACAGTCGATACTTTACTATTGGGTGGCCTAATGTTTTGTCCCATAAATTAATTTGATGAAACGCTAGTATATATTTTTTTGTGGACGGTAACAGGCACAACAACTAACATTCAAGTAGATTGTTCTAATTGTCCCATCGGTTGTACATGGGGAACACAAATCATTAAATGCACCAAACTCTCTCATGATTAACATTATCTCAAGTGTGATTATAGTACATTGTTGGCGGTAAAATTACCCGCCATAACTCCAACATCCATTTCCCCCCCCCCCCCCCTTTTTATTTTGGCTATAAATGACTGCCTTTGGGCAGGCTATTTCACCAAGTAGTAACAAAATCCTCTTTGCAAATAGTTAATTAATAGTAAATTCTAGAATTGGGTAGAAGTTGTTTTTCAAAGTCTATAGTCGATTTTTTGCTGTTTGTTGCAGTATTGTGTTATATTTTTTAAAAATATCTTTCAAAGAGATGGATGCCAAAAATGTGTTGTTCTACGAGTCCCCTTGGAATGCCGATATCGATGGCACTTTCATTGGGATCTTGGCAAAACATGCGGAACTTCTCGAGCGGAACATACAAAAGAATGATAACTTTGTGTTTGTCGAGTGTATGGATGAACTGAATGAGAAACACGGCACAACATTCAACCTAAAGGCATTACGCGAGCGGTTTGCGCACTTGCATGCTAGGTTTAAATGTTTCTCTTGGCTCGTAGATATTCCGTGCATAAAATTTAATCCTATCACTTTTGAAGTAAGTGCCGACTTTCAGTTCGTGTGGGACTACGCCGTACATGTATTATTCGTAATGTATCAAGCGATAGGTTATCACAAGTTAATTACAAAGTGTTTTGCATTAATTATTGCATTGTTGATTTATATATTACCTGTTGGAACTATATTAGTATTACAAAAGTAAATATAGTTGATCTATGTAACAGTTATAATGTTTGAAGAAATCCTTGACATATCATCTACATTTTAATAATTTTTCGCCATAAATACGTGATGTATAATACACATTTGTTGTACTGTAGACACACGCCCTTTCCGTGGCATATCACAGGGAGGGTGAACTTGCATGGAATGAACTCGTTTCCATATTTGGACGACTAGAACCTGCTGGATGCGGTCGCACTTTCCCAATCGTCGATCTCACTGTTGACCCATTTGTATACGACGAGGAGGACGCCGAGGACAAGTATGGTTCTGGGACCACGACCGACAATTTCATTGACCTCCCGAGTCCAGATTGCGTTCTCCCTGTCCAGACTCACAAGCGAAAGACATTCACAATTGATGACCTTCTCGAGTGGTCTCACCCCTCAAAAGATCCTCCTGTAGAGGAGCTTGTCCCCAAAAGGAAGAGGGTTGCCACGGCAAAGTGCCTGTTCCCCGTGAAGAAAGAATAGAAAACTCCGGACTCGAAGCCAAAAAACGTTGTCATCATCGACTCTAGCCCCGAAACCCCATCTACCAAGAAGTGATGCCTATATGCATTAGACAGCTCTGCTCACTAACTATTGAAAAACCCTTGGATGTGTAACAGTACTATGCATTCAATCCTCTCTTTATGGCAGGGTTTATTTTGGAGCATGGCAGTTTTAGGATGTTTTGTTAATGTCTGGAACATCTACACGTGTAGTGTATTTTGTTGGTTGATTGTGGTCGACCATATGTATGTAATTTCTCTTATTTTGTTAATTTGCCTAAACAGGACTTATGTTATTCGTGTTTGGTTTCATTTGGGGATTGACCTCAATTCATTTCTCTAACGATTAGAATTGTGCAACTGCAAATTCGTCTGGACCTAATGTTGAAATGATGTTTTACCAACTTCAATCCAATATTGAGAACAGTTAGGTTTGCCCGTTATCCAACACAGA
Organism: Linaria vulgaris; assembly: GCA_948329865.1. Taxonomy (NCBI): domain Eukaryota; kingdom Viridiplantae; phylum Streptophyta; class Magnoliopsida; order Lamiales; family Plantaginaceae; genus Linaria; species Linaria vulgaris. The sequence continues at coordinate 127,494,689 of OX415249.1, read as the reverse complement.
TAACACAACCAACCATGTCCATATTGGGGGAATGTTTTTGCTACATAAACATTCTTTTTTGTTTGAACCCCAACAAAAAAATAATCAAATATAACAAATGTCAATTTTAGATTATCTATTTTAAAACCTCGACCTATGACAGAATGATACTCCTAAAACATAACTTATTTATAAAAAGCATTAAATTACCAATTACTTTTTACGTCGATAACATATGTGCCACTCACAAACCTATAATAACAAATGTAGGCATTGTAGCAAGGCTTATTAAGTTATACTTATGTAAATTTATTTTGGGATGCTTTACAAACTTAATTTATTATATATTAAAAAGTGTAAGCTTTTCTGGAGTCAATGTTAGATGGATTATTGTTACTTATTGCATGTGTTGGGTGACTACATGTGTTGGGTGACTACTCGCTGGAATAGATTAGTGGGTAAACTTAATTAATACAATTTGAAATCCCTACTCTCTACCCTTTGCACGACTTAAATGAACAACTTGCCCTAATTTCTTTTCCACTAATGCAATTTCTTTCTCTGTCTGCAATTAATCTTAATATTCTCCCTATTTCTTCTCACTTTTGTCTAAACTAACATGGCAAGCAAGACTTCTGTTGACAGTCGTGCAGATTTCCCCTCGAATGTTGAGCAAATCGCAACACGCAGCTGGGGGATGGATCTGCTCCTGGTAACAGTCGAACCACTCTCAAGGGTGGGGAAATGTCTAAACTAGCCTTACAAAGAGCTCAGGCTAGAAGATCTCAATCTCGGGACTGATGAATGGAATACGTGTCTTCAAGTACTATTTGCAAGCATACATGTGCAATTTAAGTTGGATTATTTATTAATTAAATGAAACAGATGAATGGTTGTGGAATAAATACAATGACTCAACCCTCTTTTTTCATCGGGTTCCCATGCATCACACCACTTTTCACTTCCACTCCCTCATTAATTATACGCGACGATTTAGGCTGAACGTTGTAACACACTCAGGTTGGGGTTGCAACGGTCCATTATTTGATGTTCATATTTGAAGAGGCCCTGACCCAAAAAAATAAATTTAGCGCACGGCCGTATAAGACATTCCCAACCCCGCACTCCAATTTATAATTTTTAAAATCCATAGCACCAGACAAGGAGCAGTTAATATCAAAACGTTATGGAACAACTAATCGCCGAGATGAAGCGTCTTGGTTCCACACCTATCGAAAGAATCATTGTATGATAATCTTCCGTTAGAAAAAGTTTCTATTGTCGCTCAACGTTACTTTGATTAATGTACTTTTTCATATCCATTATGTAGTGGTGAAACAATTGACATTTTCTATAAATGCATCAGGAACCGCCAAATGAAGCGGTCTATGCACCGATGGAGTACAACGACGAGTGGGATTACGCTAGAGAAGCAATGTTACTCAAATATCTCCAATTGGTGGGTGACATATCAAGGAGCAGATCCATGCATGTTGCACTTAGAAAACTTTCAATCGAACTACACATGCACAGTGGCCCACCCCTGGTTTTATGAAGCTTTGTCCATCGGACGAAGATTTTGTTTCGACGCATGTCTACTTTCTGTGCCTTCATTCGTAGGGAAGGTGTGTCTTACGATGAGGGCACGCATCTTCCTACTATTAATATTTACGCTTATTTGGCGGCATGGGCACGCGAAGGGGTAAAGGAAATTTGTATGGCTTTCTTCATAATAAGCATTCTGGATGCAATGTTGGTTGGATGTTCTCCCAACATCAACCCAACATTAAAAGCTGATTTAGCGCTGCCGTTTTTTTTTTTTTTTTGCTATTTGTCTTTCTTTATAAATTACTATTTCATTAGTTAATTTTAATAACCATTGTATATGTTTACCTTAGGGTGCTGAGCCTGCAATGTATAAGTACTTTCGTCTGCACGGGCTACCGAACCACACCGATATGTTCGCCGTGTTTGACACTATGGGTGGAGCATATCCTAATACAAATGCCGAATTCAGTGAAGACTCCGACGATGAGCACACTTGCGTCGATGGGTCAACAGAGGTCGAAGACTCGGGTCCGATAAACGCCGACGTAGATAACGACGAAGACGAGTGCTCTTTTGATAGTACCAATATGCCGTCGCCCATCAACGACGGAAAAACGCATTGCTTGAAATGTGCATATTTTTATGATATGTGTGTTTGCCCATCTACAGAAGGGTCGGAGGACATGTCAACAGAATCATATTATGATGAATCTGATTAAACATAGAATAATTTTATTTCCAATTATTTACTTTAATGATTGATGGCTTATCACTTGTAGTCTTGGAATGTAAAGTTAAGTAAAGTTGTTTTAATTGTTGCATCACGGAGCTTATCACAATTAATGAATTGAAAACGAAGGGCATCAAACTATAGTTTTAATGTTGTTCTTACGTTGGCAGAACATCCATCCAACATTACATCCATTATTGACTCATTTTATAAAGGACCCACTATTAATATGTTTAGCACCCGATCAAACAAGATGATACTCAGCACATATTAAACCCACAAATCAAGTGAGCAAAGAACATATCATGATTGAAACCGTCAAAACAAAACATGGGAGTTCAACCAAAACCCCCTTACCATTAACAAACGCAAAATACATATTGAAATGCTCATGCGATTACACATCACATAGCATAAACTTTGTCATATGGCCTTCATGGGGTGGCAGACAAAACGTCCATCTTGGAAAGTACCTTGATTTGAGGGATGGGGAGCTCCTTCACCACGAAAAGATACTGCATTTTTGAGTAGTTCATGAAACCCTTGTCCTTGAACCACGTATCAATCGTCAGAGGCTGCATTTACAAAATGAGATACGTAAAATTACTTGAGGCAACATTCAAATGCATTGTGGGATTCAGATGAACTCACGAATCTGGCATGCAAGTCATGAAGATTTGTTTTAATTGTCACTTTTACTGTCTTCTTGTTTAGCCTAACACTAGGTACTTTATAAAATCGGTTGAACAAGTGGAATCGCGTGTGCATGATCATGAGTCGTTCCTTGATCATCATACGGGATATATCAGTCCCCTTTGCCCTCGATAATTTTTTACACAATTCATCGTATATCGCCGGCATCATCTCCGTCGTGTACCAAATTTGCCGATCGACGATCTTGCGAAGCCAGCGTAGTAGTATATTCTCATCTCGCTGACTAAATTCTCTGAAGCTTAGGAACACATTATGTATGTCATCCTATTCATATATCGAGACAAATGAACATGTCAACATTGCACGCAATATGAAAAATAGACTTGAAGTTTAATTATTGAGCATTTACCTTTGTCGAATCGTAGACTTCCTTCAAAGTACTTCTGGTGGTAGTAAATTTATGACTATGTAATAAAGTGAAACCTCGGGATGTACATACCACAATTACTACTCTTAATGGTGTTGTTCAAACTAAAATACATTGTAATGTACGACGGTCAAGATTAAGTGGCAGATAAAATAAACAAATAGATTAAATAAAAAGTAATATATAGCATGTACATAATAGCTATGCGGAATTACTCGATAATAGGGTTCAGCATGTACATATAGCATGTTCAACATACTCTAGTCAACATTATTCTTCGTACCACATAGTCATATGAGGTCGATTTTATTATGGTCATGGTTAACAAATAATATCGTAATAATTGCAAAGTTAACAATATAATAACCTAATATTAATGAAATATATGAAAAAGAAAAGCAAATTCACTTCAGTATGGTATTGGTTGATATATTACAACAATACAATGAGTGTAAATGACCAGAATTATCTAAGATTGGAAACTAGGTGCAATTGAAAGGTAAACACGATTTTAGAAAACTGTTAATGTATCTTTGAGTATATAATATTGTACTCGAGAGATTTTTGTGTTTAATAATACGTATGTTAAAACCGGATTTGCAATTTTACAGTTATTCGTGGGCACTGTTTAGATGTTCAAAAAGTGATTATTTTGAACATACTTTATTAACATTAAAATAGTTCCACACGGTTTTCCTAGAAGGGCCTAGCTATTCTGTAGGAGATACGGCTGCGCAGCAGCCATCATCGGTTATGTCAACTTATTACCGCCGAAAGCAAGATACGTTGTGTACTTCACAATCCAAGTTACGATGGGATCCGGCGTAAGCTACTTCAGTGATTATTTGTTAATACGGGTTTACACAAACGGTATGTGTATACAATTCAAACCCATTTATTGAAGCAGCTCCCAAATTGTTGGTCATACAACATTGGTCTTATGTTCTAGACGAGCATGGCAAGTATTATTTTAGGGATATTATAAACATAATAAGAGGAGCGATAATGAATAGGATCAAATTGGGCGTTATCGGAAGGCAGGAAAATTGTACACGTTGTTTTTTGCTTTTGTGTTATCTTTCTAATACACTATTAGAACATTAGTAACAACACCCGTCAGTGTTGCGTATATATTTATACATACGACCGCAAAAAGTATCGGGTTTTATTAGATGACACCATGCATGTGCACGTGTGTAATTTGAAAGGGCTAATTGTTTGTTAATAAATTATAATCAATAGAAATTTGACCGTATCCGATTATAATTAATTCTTCGTACAAGATTGCACCCTTTTTTTTAACGGCATAAATGCATAAAAACAAAACCACCGGAACGACCATTTTCAAACAAAATTTAAATAATTAATTGTGTGTTTTGTGACAAGTAGTAATGATAGGTCAAAACATTCCAATCCCCGGTTATTTGAATATATACACTCAATAGCTTTGGAAATATAAGATACGTATTCATACACTATTTTGACATTATCTGCAGTTAAATAATTTATCTTATGTCTAGCTTTTTGTATTTCTTAATTTTTTTAGATTCAGATATAAATGAGTTTCTACTTTTTATTTGCTCGTTCCCAATATATCAACAAATGCGACCCTGTGAAATGGATTTGTGGACACGCTAGTAGCAATCATTTCAACCCTTACCGTTGTGCAATAAAATAAATAATTTATAATCTCCATATTTTTCAAAATTCAAAAGTACATTGCACGGAAATTCTATATAACCATTCGACATAGGGAGATTACACAGAATTTATCGAAGAAGTGAGTATTGTAATTTATAACTTAGAAAATCAAGATGGAATACGGACAAAGCTCTGGTGTAAGTGGGCGGCAAATCCCGGGGTCTGTAAATGGGCTGGTTTTGTGCCACTGTGGGCGAGAGGCGGTGATGCAGACCGCATGGAGAATTTCTAATCTAGGTCGTCGTTACTGGAGATGCCCGGTGGGTATATTCATACTTCGTGCATTTAAAAAGTTGTGATTGGGTACTTGTACATACTCTGATAAACAATTTTTAAGTACATTATTGCAGGCCTTTAGATGCAAGATGGTGTCCTGGATTGATCCCGAACCTTGCCACAGGTGTAAGGCTGTGATTTCAGGGCTTGTTAATAACCTAGAGAGACAGCAGTCCTTAATAGAGCGTTACCAAAAACGCCAGAGAATTTGAGCATTGTTGGCATTAGGGGCATGGATCTTAGCGATGTCGGTGTTTGTTAAGATTAAATTGATGTAAAGTTTGAATACCGTTGTATTTGTAATTTCCTATATCCGTGGGGTAATGATAATATCGGCGTTAGGCCACCATGTAATAATTAAACCATCCATCGGTTTGTCCTATTGGGTTTCGTTCTAGTTCCATTTTAACCACGTCTATATTACGACCATACTGTTAGAGATGTGACGCATGTGTTGGCACAACATCCCTCCAACATTGTCACCCGATCACCTGGCAAAATCGGTTGCCTATTTATACAATACATATCCATATTTTATTGGTTTTTCAAATCGAAAAATTCAAAAAATTAAACGAAAATGCAATCATTGAGCACGAGGGCAAATATATTATAATACATGAAGAAATATAGTAAACGTTTAGGATTGAAAACCTTTTAAGATAATTTTTTTTTTCTGTTTATAAATAATAACCTTGCTTATACGTTAGATATGTCATCCGAAAAAACCTTTTTACTATATAAATATAAAATGAATAGTTTTGTATACATTGAATGGATTTTGAATCAAAAACCTTTTTAAATAATTTAATTTCACTTAAAAATAATTTAGTTTTCCTATTTGCCTGACGTAATAAAAATAGGATAATGTCCTTAGTTGCCATTTTATCGTGAAATAAGCGAAAACATGTTACGCAGCTGATGTTCCACACGTTATATATTTAGTTGAAAAATACGAATTCAATATAATTAATTGCACATGGTCATGTCAAATCATACAGCTTTTTGAAGGATTTGCGAGATATACCTAATGATTTTCTGCAGAACAAGTCAGGTAGCCGAAAACACGCCAAACCTATTTCAATTGTACCACAACTATGATATTATGTGTATGGCTATGCAACAGTATATATATTTGTATACAAATACGTTTGCGCCATAGGTTATCCCGTGATGTACAAGACCAATAACATACATGTCGTCATGGTGGAATTCTAATATTAAACAAATGCGTATTGATATTAATGTGATAAGATCTGATATAAGTATATTAAAAATTTTGTGATAAGCTCGAATATAATTATATTAATACAGTTTGGATAATAGTTAAATAATACTCAATTAATTAGATATTTTTTCCATCATTAATTGCACGACGAGGAGCAGTTAAAAACACTATAGTTATAGACATCGCCATATTGACATAGTCCTATAATGTAATTTATGACGTTGATTGTCCACGTTAAAGGCGTAATCAAATATGCCGACTTCACACACTTTATATGCAAAATAATACGCCACATTACATTTTCAAACCGTTATTATTGGTTGTAAGCCACAGCTGTATGGCTAATCAAAGTAGGAAATCTTTTATGAGTCTTGCTCTAGTATGATATAGCAAAATCATTTGCACACATCTCCACCGAAGATCTATTTCCACAACGATCAACAGAAAAAACATCCAGCACCACACCGAGAAAATGGCACCAATAGTTCCTATGCCACAAGAAGATATGTTTTATAGCAAAGAGTGGACAAAGAAAATGGACACCAAATTCATCGAGGTCCTTGCTGACATAACACGAACAACAAAAACAACCATATCGCTGTGTGACTTTGATGCCATATCAGCAGCCGAAGTTGAGACCAACATTGAATTCAGAACCAGTTTATCATATAGGGATTGCGTGTGGCAATTTCATCTACTCAAGCAACGCTTTGATACTTTCACGGATTTAATGTCAAGGGGTGGTTTTTTCTGGGATGAAGAAAACAACCAAATAGTTTATACCGAAGAAAACGCATTTGCCGAAGTATTAAAGGTAAACTTATTTCGTATTGTTTGTGGTAAATTCGGTCTCCAAAACGTTGATTCATATTGATAAAATGAGAATATTTGTTTGTAGCATAATCAATTTGCAGAGGTGTACATGGTAAACGGTGAGCCAGCATGGAGCGGGTTGTGCGATATATTCTGCGCGAGCGCCCATTTTTAAAGTAAGAAATTTTATATGGCATGTTATAAAGTATTAATTACTAACTTTTGAAAAATTAACCGCTATATATTGTGGATAGGTATCGCCGAGATGAACCTCGTATTGCTCGGATTGGGGAATATTCGCTGTGAATTTGGAATGGAAGGGCAAATACATAATGGGTCATACTAAGTTCATAATCAACCATTTTAATTCGGCTAATTAAGTTAGGCATCATGTTGTTGCCATAGGTACCCCGAGCTCATTATCATATAATATTTTAAGGACGTGTTTTTCACGATGTTGGGATTACACGTGCATGTAGATTTAATATATTAGTTATTGTCTAGTGACCCAAGTGTATAACATTGTAACTAGTACCCCCAATTAACTTTCTACAACTCGCATAAGTAATTAACCAACATAGCACATGAATCGCCTCATAGCAAATTATGAACTAACGTATTCAGGAACGAATGTTGGGCCAATGTTGCGTCTTCGCCGTTACAACATGGAACACAAAAAACTATGTAATGCAGTTTAGCGCCTGGATGAGCAAGTGCATATTATTTACGCACGGAAACCAATATAGCAAATGTCGTTCTGTTGTTGTCTAATGACCAACACAACACAATAGTCACATCAAACTTATAAAATGTTAACCAACATAGCACATGAATCGCCTCATAGCAAATTATGAACTAACGTATTCTGGAACGAATGTTGGGCTAATGTTGCGTCTTCGTTGTTACAACATGGAACACAGAAAACTATATAATGTAGTTTAGCGCCTGGATGAGCAAGTGTATATTATTTACGCACGGAAACCAATATAACAAATATCGTTCTGTTGTTGTCTAACGACCAACACAACACTATAGTCACATCAAACTTATAAAAGGTTAGCCAAATCAGATTTATCACAGCAAATCATTCAACAAAGGGGGTTGGTCTATTTGTTGGATGGATGTTGCCTAAACAGGCATAAAATATTGATGCCAGGACTCTCTACTTTTATTGACATGCATCACCTAAAACGTCTATTCATTGGTTTCCAAAGGATGATGCGCATGGGATTCACATGCATGTTCAAGTTAGAACAAATTAGACACAACGCTGATATTACAAACCAACATCATCCAAATACCAAACATACATAATATTCAAATCAAAACATGCCAGTAGAAACACATAAGTCAAAGTTCAAAATATATCAAGCATGGGTCAATCCATATCATTGTGTGCAATCAGCTCCTCCATGTTCTTTATCAGGACATCAAGTTCCTGCATCCGAACTTGCTTAGCTGCAATCTCCCTCTGAAGATCAGCATATGCACTTCTGTACCAAGCTAGTTGGTTCTCGGCAAAATGTTTGGTTGTCACCCGGGTTTCTACCGCATCAAATTGAGGCACTGCTTGACCAGCATACAGATGATACCTCATCTCCCTGTTTTCACAAGCCTCAACTCCATCCTCACCTACCCAAGGCAAGTCCTTCACCCTGTCGTTCGTCAAGTACGTTGCAATGATTGTGAACTTATCATTATTCACCGACATTTCTCCAAAGTCTTCATTGCGCATACCTTGTTGGAGGAGAAGGCCAGTGATTTCTTACCAGCAACGTCTTCCATAGACCTAAGGACTCTTTCACCAATGTTAACGGGTAGATCGTTCTTCAGCTTATATATCAACACAACAACATCCTTGGTCAAGACAGTATTATTTTGCGAAGGCAGCCAATTATAACAGGCAAGCTTGTGCAAAACGGCACTTAGTGAGGTGAGCCTCGAGCCTGGCAGTGAAGCTTCCCATTCCCTCTCCAAACCTCCGGTTAGATCCTCGATCACCTCGCCGAGTCGAGGATCATCACCTTCCACAACGTCCTCAAGTCCCCAAAAATGATTGATCGTTTTAGGGCTAATGTCGAACGTCTTTCCTCTGACCCATGTTATTCCATATTTTGTCGACAAACCACAGGTGATATGTTTCGATAGATTCATGTAGAATTCTTGAACGATCTCGGCCAAATACAGCCCATGCTCCCTCATACTACCCATGACCCCTCTCGATTCAAGAAATTCAAACATTCTGAAATGTTTTGCGCTGATCTTCTCCAACACCCTCTCCTTACGGATTGTCCTATTCTTCCTAAACTCTACTGCATTAGATTCTATCTCCTTCGTTAGATAGAACCTAGACCTAGAACTGCCACGATAGAACTGTGCCACTGTGTCACGGTACTCTTCTTCTTCTTCTTCTTCTTCTTCTTCTTCTTCTTCTTCTTCGACATCCTCCTCCACAACACGTGACCGTTTCCTACCAGCATCGGACTTTTGCTTGCCACGCCTCGGGTTTTTGGTTTTTGTTGAGGCTGAGCTCGCACTTGCATCACCCAACATCCAGCAATCGTCATCCGACGAAACTTCCTCATCTCCAACCCAAGCTTCCCCTTCATCCTCCATCACAACATCATCATCATCCACCACACCTTTACCTTTACCGACAACTTCAGCATTCTTTTTCCCACGACTAACTCGTTTAGTTCTTTTAGACGTGGTCCTCTTCTTACCTCCTTTCGACGCTGTTCCGATAACTGCCTCGCCCAACGCCTCCTCAACGACCTCCGTTGCAGGCTCATCATCCACAACCCTATCCTCCCGTTCCTCTTCCATCTCCTCAACGTCATCCACAACACCTTTTCCTTTACCAACGACTTCATCCTTCTTTTTCCCACGACTAACTCGTTTAGTTCTTTTAGACGCGGTCCTCTTTTTACCTCCTTTCGACGTTGTTCCGATAACTGCCTCTCCCAACGCCTCCTCAACGATCTCCGTTGCAGGCTCATCATCCACAACCCTATCCTCTCGTTCCTCTTTCATCTCCTCAACGTCATCCACAACACCTTTACCTTTACCGACAACTCCATTCTTCTTTTCCCACGACTAACACGTTTACTTCTTTTAGACGCGTTCCTCTTCTTACCTCCTTTCGATGCTGTTCCGATAATCGCCTCGCCCAACGCCTCCTCAACGACCTCCGTTGCAGGCTCATCATCCACAACCCTATCCTCTCGTTCCTCTTCCATCTCCTCAACGTCATCCACAACACCTTTACCTTTATCGACGACTTCATCCTTCTTTTTTCCCACGACTAACACGTTTACTTATTTTAGACGCGGTTCGCTTCTTACCTCCTTTCGCCGCTCTACCCAAAGCTGGCTCACCCGCAACCTCCTCAACGACTTCAGCCGCAGCCTCATCAAAGCTTTCCGCCGCTACCTCATCAACGCCTAATGCCGCTACCCCCTCGACGTTCTCCACCTCAAACTCCCCCGCGCTTTCCTCCACAACATCAACCACGTTTGCACCCGAATTATCCTCCTCGTATTCCACCGTAGCATCAGCCGCGTGATGCGGCGCAACGTCATTTAGAATAGACTCCGTCACCTTTTCATACAGTCTTCTGCTCATTCGTCTATGCATAGCTTTTAGTCGGAGGCTATCTGCTAACGACGCTGCTTTACCAACACCAGGTCTACCAGCGGGGGAATAACCACCTAGTCTAGGGTTAGGTTGACCAGCAATTAATTTTGGAAAACCTCCCGCCAAATCTGCAATTGATGTTGGAGAAATGTTGGAGGCTCCCTCAACACTTTTGCTTGATTTCGATTTTACCTTTCCCGGGAGTTGCGTGGATTCCATGTCTGATTTGGCTGCTCGCCGAGCACTAGTTCTTTGCACGCGAGGACTCATGGGCTGATTCGATCCTTCCTTGGTCAAAGAAATTTCAGCGAGTCTATCCAAGGGGGTTTGAGCTGCCATTTGAAATATAGAGATGGAGGAGAGATTTGAGAGGGAGAGTTGAAATGGTATGGGTAAAGGAGTAGAAATGGAGCTTTCAATTTGCAGAACAATTAGGGCAAAAAATCTGGGGTGCGGAGAGAGTGAGTGCGAGAATTCGATAAAGTCAAGGACAATTATGGCGGCAGTTTGTAGAGTCGAGGTGTTCATAAATAATTTTTAATTGCCCCCATTATAATTAATTGACCATAAAATTAACATTTTTTTAATTAATATTCGATTGAATTTGGTCAACACATATAATAGAACAAAGTTGAGAGATTTCATTTGGTCAACACCCCCGACCGCCAATATGTTTTTTATTTATTACATGGAAACAACCCAAACTTATTTTTCATAACAATTATGGCTAAAAATATAGATATATTTATTTTCTACATTCCAAAAAAAATTATGCCAATCCACTCATGTATTACTTATATGTTGCATTACATATACCCATATGGGTGCTTTCAATATTGGTTTTTGGAACCGAATGGAATAGTCAATTTTCTCAACGAATGATCAAAACCCAAGCGCAATGATAGTAGACTCAACATGTCGGTCGCGGATTGTTTGATTAACCAAACAAAATAATTACTTTATTATTTATATACGATCATGAAAACTCGTGTCTTGGACTACTGTCTAACCAATAATCATACTGATTTATGTTAAGCAAAAGCATAATGTTTGGGACCTAACCGGGGATTGTCTATAATTTGAAATGACATTGAAAGGGCTGTATATGTTTCTGACTTTCATGTTATATTGATGTTGGTGTAACATCTATTCAATATTTAAACCAGTACTCTTGCAAATGGCCCGAGACCACATAGAAACCAGTTCTCTTGCAACTGGACCTTGTACAGCCGAGAAGAATGAGCTAAACTCAATGTGTGGCATATCCTTAGAATTAATATCCACCAAATAATAGCATAACATACTCATATGTAACGACAAATTCCTTAAGCAAAATAGATTATGCCGCACAATTCAAAATAAAGGCCACGTCAAGGGGATAACTAAACACGACCTAAAATAAACAACATGTCCAAGGCCGCCGGAAAGTGATTGTAAATTGCTTAATCAAACAGCTAAATTTTCAGTGCGATGGTCGTCCCACATTGTCCGCGCTATTCCGACCCTCCTACGATCCATTGCTCTTGCTTCGGCAGAAACTGTATTAATCCGACTTCGCGATATTAGGCTACTCGCACGGTACACGTCGTCTGGGTGAAAATCAAACAAGAAATCCCCATCAATTCCGTTCTTCCATATGAAGTTGTGCAGTGTACAGCAGGCCATGACAATCTTAGCATGATGTTTTAAACTGAAGTTGGGCATCATCTTCAGAACGGAGAAGTGCATCTTCAACACACCAAAAGTACGCTCAATCACGTTACGGAGACTCGAATGTCTGAAGTTAAACAATTCCTCTATCCCAATCGGCTGATTGTTTTGGAACTCACGTAGGTGGTATCTCCTGGATGCAAACGGAGTTAGGTAACAAGTGTATCACGTTACGGACAGTCATGCACAACGTTGAAGTCGGCTGGTACGATCATGTCAACATCCATGTTTAAAATGGCCTTCGTCACCCTGCGCACATGCCGGTGGATGGTTTCGGTTGAGTGTTGGAAGCGCTCGCACGAATCACGGAACCGGTGATTCAACCCAACAGTCCACATAAAGATGGCTAGAGCCTCCATGGACTGAACCTGCGAGTTCCTAGAATCGGTCAGGCCGTAATGGTTCTTGAGCGTGTCGTGTAGCGTGTAAAATGTATCCCGATTCATCCGCAAAGCATCATAAAACCGGTCGTCGTGACCAAGCAGTAGCTCCAGCAGCCACTTCGAACCCGTCAATTCGGAGTTATTCCTAGGGCGCCTCGGATAAAACTAATCAGGGGCCAAACACAAACCAATGAACATGAATTCAGTAAGGCCATCGTCGCTATCATCGTTGCTTCTGTCGGTATAGGTCGAAACAGTGCTATCGCTTTCTGATTCCATTTCTGCAGATTATAAAGTTCGATATATCAATATAACCATTAGAACAAGAATACGGAATTAAGCTCCTCATAAGTTGACAAACCAAAATGTCATAACAACCAATGCGCAGTCAAATCCAAAGGGCACAAGTAAACAGCATTAACGGTTGCAACCAAATACAAATAGTTCACAATATGAACTGCAAGAATCAACAACAAAACAAAACAACAAGTCATTTTACAACATGGCTGTAGGGGAGACCCAACATAGACTACAAGTTTGATACTAATGATTGGGCCGAGAACGCACAAAATGAAAACGCAGCTCTAGGGGCAAGTATCCATGTTGGCAGGAGGTTGTTCAACCGGCAGACGCATCACCCATTCCCGACGATCCTCTTCCCTCATCCGCATAAAAAACATCCTTGTCTCTTTGTCCTTCAAGCACTTGATGGCTTCGAAGAACAATGACTTAGGCGCAATATCCAGCCTGTATAATGCGTCCATGCATTCACCAATCTGGCTGGCCGTTGACTGCGTGATGTTGGCCACTTTTGTCTCGTTCAACATATTCCAGCACTTAAGAGTAGTGTCCAGTATTGCGCTTCTGGAAGTAGGGTTATCGGAACGTTTCCTTGGGGCACGCTTGGTTGCAAGCCCCTGCTGAGAAGGAGTCAAATTAGCCGCATGGGGGGTAGGCACGGGGGCGTTAGGGGGGATTAAGACTAGTTGATGCAAATTGTGAAGCTTCATTTGCGTATCCAGAAGACTCGCAACCTTCAGGAATGGTGTCCTGATCGAACACATCGCTTCCCGGATCAACATGATCAGGATCACCAAGTTGCGTGATCTCGTCTTCGGAATCGGATCCGCCCTGTCTAGAGTATCGGGCCTCCTCGCTGGTGGCAACTCGGTTGTGCCACATCTCCTCTAACAACTCCTAGTCCGGACAACCTTTCTTGCAGCTTATGACGGCGGCGGGATCTTCCTGCAATTTGCCAACCGACTAACATATTAGACTGAATTCTAAATGATAAACTTTATAAATTAAGGTTGTAGTAATAACGAATCACATTTTAGCTTGTAGAACTGCGCCCAACGCTCGTCGTCGAATTCCAGCTTTCCTGTAGCTGGGTCCACACCAACACCCGTCTTCAACCTGCCAACCCTAATGTGCCTCCACAGCACCTTCAGCCTATTATACTTGCCCTTCAGCTGGTCAACGGTGTAATCAAACCTGACCGGACAGTTCGCTCTCACTGCGTACATCAGTTCATTCCATGTTCCGGTGGTGAAGGTGCTCCCCAGTAACTTTCCGGCAACAAATTCCTGGTAGATAAGCTTGATGAAAAAACGCTCATTTAAGTCACCCCAGTAGGCATCTTCTTTCTTAGACCGCTTCGGACGTACCAGGGCCTTTTTGGCCCTGCCACCGCGGGGAGGTACCATCTAAAACTCAATTAACTTGTCCAATTAGTAACACTAAGCAATCGAACGTAACCGATTAACTTAGACAGGGCAAATGGGTAAACTCAAAATAATACATATGAAAGTGCAAAGTGTTCTGGTTGAAATGCTGGAAAGATGTTAGCCCAACATCAGACCAACATTGATATCATAAACTATTATGCCACATGGTTCTAGCATACTATGCACTAAGTTATGGATTTAGTGACACATCATTTAAGCAAATGTCTTTTGTTGGCTGACATTATGTGCGTGAACATCCCAATATACCAAGTAAGAGCAAATCAAGTTTACATCATGCAGAGATGGCATAATCAGATATAAGAACAGGCCATCTTGTAAACAGGTTACATTGCAATGAAATTTTTTAAGAATTTTTTCAAAGTTATGCATGTAAGATTCATGGAACACGTGTTGTGCGTGTATCGAGTGAACATTGAGATGTGAATGTGCACACAAAGGGGAGAATAAACACACTAGATGCATGTAGCATGGACAGTAACATTTTGCTATATATACATATATATCACACGAACTCAAATCACCAATAGATGAGGTGAAAATGTAACCTTTTGTTGAAAATTGCAGAGGAAGAAGTGATTTGCTGGCACCTGCCACACCAACAAAACATGAAATTAGTAAGCAATGCTGAACAAGAAGAGCAATATGTATGAGAATATGAAGTGTAAGAACTGGAACAATTTCTCTCACCTTAACTAATAATGAACCTGCGTGGGAAATAAGGAGAGTGAGGGCTGTAATATATAGGAGATCATTAGGAGGAAACGAAATATTTCGAAAATTGGATGGCTGTCAAAACAAAAAATTTGATTTAAGGAACAATGGTGTTATTATTCACTTACTGAATTTTGGAGGGAAGAGTTGCCGCAATTTTTGGTGTACAATGCACAACTTTGGCGCTAAATTGATGAACATTATACATCGCGTCGGAGCCGCCACCTTTTGGAAGCTGACGCGGCTGACACACTTGCAGAAATGTGAAGCTATATTGTAGCCTTATTTCTTTTTTATTTTATTCCTGAGTTTTGAGATCAAGAATGGGTCATTTCCAATGCTTATTGGGTTGTCTCAGGAGTCTTAAACCAAACAAATTTTTTTGTTTCTGAAACAACTTTGAAATCTCTCAAATGAAAACCAAACAGGGGCTTACAGTTATTTATTTGTATGGTATTCTTAACTCATGCAAAAGTAGTATGCATGCATTGAGGAATATATCGAAAAATATATATTGTGACTGTCAAAGAGCTCAACTCCATCTAATAATTGATTAAAAGTTGTAGCATCTGATACAAACAAATCACATTTGCAGTTGTAATTAGAGCAAAAAACATACTATTGTAATCCCACTCCATCAGACACGTTGACCCGCACAAACAAAATGCGTGTTTAGTAGAATAAAGAAGACTAAACAAAGTTAATGGAAAAATACACAAATTAGATTATTCCACCGTAAAATAAGGCGCAACCGGTCTGAGAAATATATTTTTGACCCAACATATAGGCAGCCAGTCAAACTTCAAAAACGCTAGCCTATATTTTTTACAAGTTTGATATTGCGATGTGAAAAGATGATATAGCACTGGGCTCCAGGGACCGTATGATGTGCGGCATGAGAAAAATCCCTGGGCTCTAAGCTAAGTCACCTGAGGCGGATGCGGGTGCGGGTGCGAGTGCCGATGCGGGTGCGCTAGTGCGGCAATTTTAAAAAATTACAGTCTTAGTGCGCCATTATAATGCGCTTCTAAAAAAAGAAAAATAACTTATATATAAAAATAAACAGTTATTACCTAAACTAGTATATTATAAACACATAAAATAAAAGTATGTATAAAATTCTCACACAAAGAAATTGATTATAATAAAGAAAAATACATAACTTCTAATGATTATTCATTTTATATAATATTTTCTAAATTATTATGGTGGGAAGACAAAGGTATCAGCCTTAAATCACTTCCAATTTTTTGTAATTATTTAAATTTTGACTTAATTTTGTTCTCCTCTTGCTTCAACTCTTCTTCAATGTCACTCTTTTGTTTATCTTCTACCAATTTTCTATGATTATTCATTAGATTTATACATAAGAACTAAGAAATCTTAGTGCGAGAACTAAGAATTTGTAAAGCGTCTTAGTGCGAAGCACGGACACTGAAGTCGCCAGTGCGAGACCGGTGCGCCTGCAACTTTCTAAACATGGAGGATTAGGTGACTTAGGCTCTAAGTAGTGTTTGACAAGACACTATTTTCGTTTCCTTTTATGGATAATGCAGCCTAGAAAGCTATTTATGATCATGGTTTTTCAAATCGTTTATTCTTTTTATTTTGAAAAATATTTGTAATTAATTTTGCTTTGTTGTTCGCATATGTTGTTTGCGCCATTATGATCAATGGAGTTGACTCAGTACATAAAGGGCTCGTATGGTTGCCCCTTCTCTATCTATCAGGTTTAACCCATATAGAATCCTGGGTCCACGTATTGGGCTGAATTGTATAAGTCATGTTGGTTGTTTGGTTGGTGATTTTACAAACTTACTATATTTTAAATTTGTTGTTTGGTTACTCTTACAAAGGTGGTTAATCCATATAAAGAATTGAAGTTACATGTATGCCCTTTTTTTACTATTACAAGTAAGTTCAAATTTTTAACCTCACATGCATTTTATTTATTAGAAAATACTTTCCTTTGGTCTGAGTGTATAACAAACTGGCATCCTTCGTAATTAGTGGTTTATTCAATATTATGGTGTATTTAAGACTTCAAATAATTAGTGTTGATTTTATATGCATGTTTTATACAGAATGCATGGTTTTGGTTTAGTTTATATAAAGATTCCATGAATTACATGAATGATGTTTGGTTTAATAGAAAATAAAATAAACATTTCTATTTATTCTAATCACACTCTCAATTAACGATGGTGATCACCTTGACTATAATAGAAGTTCCACGCGTTCTAAATACCCTGTAGAAAAACCTATAACCCGAAAGCTCATACATTTGGAACTTTTTGAAAAATTCCGCATTCATTGATTGACGAAGAAGAATTCGATATAAATGCTAAACGAAGTTAGAGTTACATAATAAGTGAATTTTGTTCGTCCTGATAAGAGAATATGAGCAACCATTATCCAAACTCTTTGTTAGCTTATGTGATACTTTGTACTGCGATATTGAACTTTCATTTTGTATATTTTAGGTACAAGAAAAAAAATTAGTGAATTATTCGATAAATTGTGTTTCACTACTTTGTAAGTGCATCATACATAAACCTTTGATGTACTATGCGTTGATTTTTTTTTTTTTCACATTAAAACACTATATTACTGTAAACCTAGGGAGAAAAATAGTGACCATCGGGACCTTGAGCCATCGAGGGACAAACAAAACGTTTGCCATCGAGGGAAAAGTAGAACGTTCATCACTGAAGGATAAAATTGCTTCTCAGCAAACTTTATCTCCGATGACATACGGATTACTACACTCACAGAGCATCCGATGCTAAAGACACTACCAGTCTTGGATGACTTTACGATGCCTAATAATCGCCGATGCTTTAGCTAGTGAACAATCTTATAAACTGGAGGCTCTAAGTGTGTTCTCCCCGAGGGGTACCCCTTATAGTGATATATCGAAGAATATATCTTACGAACCCGAGGGAAGAACATTCCTAGGGCAGCAATGACCAAATTACTCGATGGCACCATTATGGAGAAGAGTCCGATGACAAAAAACAATCAACCCGATGGCAAAGAAGTTCCTTCGAGGGCAAACAAGAGAAATGCTTCTAGAACAATGACCAAGTGTCACCCCTTGAGAAACTCCTGCCATGCAAAGACCAGGTGTCAACACCAATATCATGTATCAGCACCGAATTTACGAGGTGTCAACACCAATATCATGTATCATCACCGAATGTACCAGATGTCAACATAGGAGGCAATGCATCAGCATAAAGTGAGCTAGAAGATAGTTGTACGATAGATAAGTTATCATTAAAATAATGTCGGTCTGCCATCCCTTATGGAACATGTGATCAAAAGAAGGCTATAAATACCTTCACTTTGTAAAACAAAGGGAGGTAGGTTGGAAGGGAATAAAAAAACTTATTGATTTATACATTCTCTCTAACTAGACTCGTATGGTAGTTTATCAAACATTCAGGGAGTAAGTGCATCAATAGAATTTTACTTCCATAGGCCTCTTGCATAAACTCATTTACCGACTATTTGGGCAGGGCGTTCCTCGAATATTAATAAAATTACTCCCATGAGTTAACAAATGGCGTCATCTGTGGGAACGCCATGCACTGCTGCCTTTGAGTTACGTCGGTAAAATTTGCGTTTAGCACAGTCAAAATCAAGATGGAAAGGTCACCCTCATCCGAGCGACGATCAGTAGGTTACAGTGAAAGTATGCATCAGGAATCTACAAATGGCTCCCCCGAAAATCCCCCACCACCTAACGCTGATTATATCAATATTCCGAGGGCAGTGTTTGAAGATCTGGTGGAAGCAGCTTTAAAAAGAACTCAATCTAGGGAAAGACCTCCAGAACCACAACCCATATTACCTTATGGGGAAAGGTATAGGGTGGAGGAGCAAGGATCAAGGATGACACCAACACCGCGGAAAATGCCACCACCACAACCAGGGTACCGTCAAGAAGGGTATCCAGGAGAGATACATCCTCCTGGGAATGGCTTCGAGGGCAGGATGCCTCCCTATCGACCCAACATGTTTCCCCATTCGAGCAATGAGCCGGCCCTTTGGGAAATGTTGAATCATCTTCGGAGGGAAATGCTCAATATGAAACGGGCCATCACGCCAGAAGATGAACCAGTATATCATGGATCTCCGTTTATACCAGATATCACACATGCTACAATTCCCTCCTACGTTAGAGCAGTTAACCTACCCATGTATTCCGGAGAGAAAGATGGCAAGGATCCGCAGGATCATATCAATCAGTACATAGCAACGATGGATCTGCAGTCAGCTCCAGATTTTGCATTGTGTCGAATCTTCCGAGCCACATTGACAGGAAGGGCACAGTCGTGGTTCACGCAGATACCACCAGGCATTATATCCAACTTCTCCCAACTGGCTAGCATGTTCGTACGACAATTCGCCTGTAATAGACGCTATCCAAGATCAGCATGCCATCTGTTTACCATAAAACAGCAAAAGGACGAATCCTTGAGAGATTTCATGAAACGGTTTTCTGATGAAGTATTGGATGTCCCAAATGTAGACCCTACCATGATAGCGGACATTCTTGCTCAGGGATTACGATCAGAAAATCTCTTTCGATACCTGGTAGGAAATCGAGTAAAGGACGTGAATGAACTAATGCAGAAGGCAGAAACCTACATCCTGATGGAAGAAGTAGAAAATTCTAAGCTAAAAGTAGAAAGTGCCGATGCTAATGCAAGACCAAAAGAAAAAGAGGAATCCAAAGGTCCCCTGCCTCGAAGGGATAATCCCGGAGTAGTGAAAAGACATCTTCAGCATGTACCTCTACCAGCTCTGACCATCACTCAATCGGAAGTTTTAAATGTAATGCGAGGAAATAAAGATTTCTCTTGGCCTATGCCAGTGAGACAACCATACAAGAAAAAGGACTCGGGAAAGTTCTGCAAATATCATAAAGCATACGGTCACACAACCGATGGTTGCAAGAATCTACGGAACGAGATTCATAGACTACTGGACTTGGGGTACTTGAGAGATTACTTGAGCAGTAACAGAGAGGATCGATCAGCGGAGCGAAAGAAAGCTAGGAATGAAGAAGGTGAGGTTACCGCCGAACTCTCCCCGGTGGAAGTCGAGCAGGGTGAGTTTGATCAATGATTACCCCCCCACCAGAGACATACCAGGATAATTCCCCGATGGGGAGAATTATCAATATGATTGAAGGAGGAGATATATCCGTGTCCCCTGCGGGAAAAAAGAAGAAATATCTTAAAGAGGCCAGAAAGGTGAAACAAGGGCTATCGGTTTGTGCGGTGCAAGGCATAAGGTTACCAGCAATATCCTTCGGATCCGAGGATCTTCATAGAATCGTGTATCCTCATGAAGATCCACTGGTAATTACAGCAACCATAATGGGCATTGAGATACAACGAGTCCTTGTGGATACAGGAAACTCAGTGGATGTGTTGTTCACCCCAACCTTCGGAGCAATGGGACTAAAGAAGATACATCTTGACCCCACGGAGATACCTTTGATAGGTTTTTCAGGAGAAACTAGTCGAACTTTGGGTACCGTTATACTTCCGATGTCTTGGGGTGAAGGAGCAATGAGGCGAACCGAGCACGTGAAGTTTTGGGTCGTAGAAGCATCCTCGCGAACGTATAACGCTATATGCGGAAGGCCATCTATTCACGCCTTCAAGGCCGTACCCTCTACTCTCCACCTCAAAGTGAAATTCCCCACGATGTCAGGAATTGGAGAAATCCGAGGCAACCAAATCAAGGCTAGGGAATGTCATATGAATGCCCTACCGACGAGTGTGGAAGAAGAACTTACCATCCGGGGAAGAAGCAGAAAATGGAGGAAATACGAGTCCAACCGGTGGAGGAGTTAAAATTGATAGAATTAGAAGAAGAAGATAAGAAGGTGAAGATCGGAACAGGAATGGATATGACTATAGAAGCCGAAGTTGTTTCCATCCTAAAAGAGTACATGCATCTCTTTGCATGGGAAGGAGCCCCCCCCCCCCCCCCTGGAAGAATCAGCCCGAAGGTATGCCAACATCACCTCAATGTTAATCCCACCTTCAAACCTATCAGGCAAAAGAAGAGAAACATGGGCCCAGAAAGGAATAAAATTATCAAATCGGAAATACAACGACTTATTGGATTACAACAGATAAGGGAAGTTATATACCCTGAATGGCTGTCCAACGTCGCATTAGTACCTAAGTCAGGGGGACGATGGCGAATGTGTGTAGACTTTACTAATCTGAACGATGCATGCCCAAAGGATTGTTACCTCTTGCCCAGCCTCGACCAATTAGTAGATTCAACAGCAGGGTGCGCACTGTTATCCACGATGGATGGTGACCAAGGGTACAATCAGATTCCAATGGCGGATGAAGACCAGGAAAAAACCAGCTTCATTACTGATGTTGGCACTTTTTGCTACATGGTCATGCCGTTTGGACTCAAAAACGCTGGTGCTACCTACCAAAGGTTAGTGAATATGATGTTCTCAGATGTCATCGGAGATACGATGGAAGTTTACATGGACGACATGATCGTAAAAAGCAAGAGAGCACAAGATCATCCGAGGGACTTGCGACAGGCTTTAGCCATCATGGATAAGTTTGGCATGAAAATAAATCCCAAGAAGTGCTCTTTCGGGATCAGATGAGGGAAATTTTTGGGATACATGGTAACGGAGAAAGGGATAGAGGTCAATCCAGAAAAAGCCAAAGCCATCGTAGAAATGAAATCCCCCAGCACAATAAAAGAAGTGCAAAGGCTAACAGGAAAAATGGCGTCACTCAACCGATTCATATCACGGTCAGCAGAGAAAGGTCTACCATTCTTTAAAGTATTAAGGAATGTGAAAGAGTTCGGATGGACTCCAGATTATGAAGAAGCCTTCGATAGCCTGAAGAATTATCTGATGAGTCCCCCGCTATTAGTCAAACCAGACCCTGGAGATAAGTTATTTGTGTATCTATCGGCTGGAGAAGAGGCCGTAAGTGCAGTGTTGGTGAAGGATAAGGGAGGTGACCATCTTCCTATATATTATGTTAGTAAGACCTTACAAAGCGCAGAAAGAAATTATGTGCAAACAGAGAAGTTGATACTAGCCCTCGTAACAGCGGCTAGGAAGTTAAGGTCATACTTCCTAGCATATCATGTGACGATACTCACCAGATATCCATTAAGAGCTATACTCAATCATCCGGAAACATCAGGACGAATGGTAAAGTGGGCAATAGAATTGAGCGAGTATAGTTTGTCATATGCCCCACGCCCAGCCATCAAAGCACAGGTTCTATCTGACTTTGTAGTAGAAATGAAAGAATTACAAGATGAGAAGCTACCCACCCTATGGCACGTGTATGTAGATGGATCATCCGTCGGAACACACGGGGGAGCTGGAATAGTCCTGAAAAACTACGATGAAGAGGAAACTCTGTGTTTTGTTGTAAGAATTAACTACCCCTTGTCTAATAACGAAGCAGAATATGAAGCCCTCTTGATCGGAATGAGACTAGCCCTGGAAGGAAGCATCAGTCGAATGGTGATTCACAATGATTCGCAACTAATAGTGCAACAAGTAATAGGAGAATTCGAAGTAAAAGAAGAACGATTGAAAGCCTATGCCCAAACAGTTCGAAATAGGCAAAAGATGTTTGAAGAATTCCAATTGAGACAGATTCCTCGACTGGAAAATCAAGAAGCAGACGCGTTATCCAAGATAGCAACTCAATATGTGGTCGGAACACGACGAATTACTTTACTACAGGCTATGGCTTCAGAAAAGCAAGAACCTCATGAAGATACCAATGCCATCGTGGCCCCAGTGATAGCAAGATGGATGTCAGATATTGTTGCCTACTTAGAAGATCCTACACAATTCTACGATGACGACCAAGAGAGAAAGAGGATAGAAAGGAAAGCAGCGCGTTACTTCCTGCATAAAGGAGTGTTGTTTAGACGATGCTACTCTAATCCTCATACTCGATGTCTGAGTGAGCAGGAGGCATTAGGGGTGATAAAAGAAATGCACGAAGGAACATGTGGAAATCACTCGCAAGGAGCGAGCATGGCCAATCGAATCTTAAGACAGGGGTATTATTGGCCCACGATGATTCAAGATTGCCAAGAGTACGCGCGCAAGTGTCCAGCGTTCCAGGCCCACGCCTCACAGATTCATCAACCAGCGGCCCCGTGGGAGCCAAATTTGCTAGCATGCCCCTTCGCCAAGTGGGGAATAGATTTGGTCGGGCCCTTGATGCCTAATCCAAGGCAGAAGCGATATCTAATAGTGGCAGTGGATTACTTCACAAAATGGGTAGAAGCAGAGCCGATGGCCAGAATCACGGCTGGCGCTGTTATCAATTTCCTGTGGCGAAATATACTATGCCGGTTCGGAATTCCTCGATATCTTGTAAGTGACAACGGGCTCCAGTTTGAAGATCAGAAGGTAGAAAACTGGTGTAAGCACTGGGAAATTAAGCATCGATTTGCTTCCGTCGGATATCCCCAAAGTAATGGGCAAGTGGAAAGAACTAATCGAACCTTGCTAAAAAGAATTAAGGCAAGATTAGACCATCACAAGGAACGATGGGTAGAAGAAATCCCAAGAGTACTATGGGCATATCGTACGACTCCTAGTTCAGCCACTAGAGAAACACCGTACAACATGGCCTATGGTTGTGAAGCTGTAATCCCACCAGAAATCGTAACAGAAAGTTGGAGAATCCGGGAATATGAGGAGGTTAGTAACAGCTCTAATCTAGCTTTAGCTCTGGACTTGTTGGAAGAAAGGAGGCATCGAGCCTCAATACGAATGGAAGGATATAAGGCTCGAATGGCTAGACACTACAACAAAAATGTCAAGTTTAGAACATTCCAAGTCGGAGATCTGGTTCTTAAGAGGGTAGGAGCATCAAAGAATGTTGCTAAGTTGCAGCCCAAGTGGGAAGGACCATACAAGGTGAACAAAGTCGTTGGACCAACCACTTATCAGCTAAGTACCCTTGAAGGTATCGAACTTACCCGAACTTGGAATGCATTAAATCTTAGAAAATATTATGCCTAATATCTTGTAAATATGATGTAAATACGGGAGCCACTCCAGCGTACATGTAAATAAAGTCGTGATGGAATAAAAGATGGCTTTTATTTATATATTCGGAATTCGTACACAATTACAAACACGATTCATTCCGATCCCATCATCTAACACGACTAACTTACATACACACATAAACGTGGTTGAACTCGAATAGATTCAGAGATGCCTACGTATCCCGATATAAGGGAATCAAACCGCACGTAGTTTGACTCGAATACACCCTCGCACACACAGTATACATAAGAGCAGAATAAAACTTTACATAGGATGTTTTCCCTCTTGGATGAGGCGGCGACGCTGTTCTTCCGAAAGGTCAAGAGGATCCACGATAGTCACTATTGGAACTATAGACCTTCTAAGAGGCATAGGAGGAGCTATAACGGTAGAGGAAGTCGTGATCTCAATATCAGGAAGAATCAGATGAGAGGGGAAGTCCGGGAGTGCCCTCACTGCCTCCTGGCATATTCGGAAACCCATCAAAACCTTCTCCCGCATCTCCGCACGCAAAGATGCCCTTATTTGTTCTGGACTCGGAGCCGTTAAAATAGCTTCCGCACGAGCAATCATCACGGCCACTTCATGAGATTTCTCTAAATCTAACAGTTTTGTAGCTAGAAAATCTCTTTCGGCCAACAGGGAAGAGATCAAGGCATCAGAAGTGCGACTTTGATTCAATAAGTTACTTATACGATCCTCTAATTCAATGGCACGCTCACGCTCCAAGTTAACCAGTTGTCTCATATCCAAGATAGTATCTTGGGAATCCTTCAGTAAAGCTTCCAAAACCCCTTGGTCTGAGTCATACTGAGCATGTAGATTGGCAATTCGGTTGCGGGCGTTGGTTAAGTCCTTCTCCAGGTCAGATAAGTGTCGAAATAAGAAACCAGTAGGGATGGATGAATATGCATGCTGGGAAGCAAGGGTATCCGCAATCAAGAACACCTGCAAAAGAAAAAAGGAAATCAAAAAACTAGGAGTAAATCTTAACAAAAAAGAAACGTGAACGCGTTATACCTCACATAGGTTGCGGCACAATCTGTCATGTAGAAGATCCACAGGAACAACATCAAGAGCTTCACAATTGGCCTGATTCAACAAGCTGCTTAAAAAATGCCGATAATAGGAAGTGTCGGAAGATAGCATAGGAAAACCATCATGAAAATCTTTTGTATCCACACCACTCGGACCCTCACCCGATGGAGGAAGCATTCTAGGAGGGGAAGGAATCACACCATCAGGACTTACTAGCGGCACGGTCGGAATATCACCATCTATGACGTTGACTGAAGGGTCGGGGGGTGATCGCACGGCTAAAGATAAGGTGGGAGGAGACGGAGCGTTAAGATCCATATTTAAATCAGGCGAGATAGGATCCTCAAAAAGGGCATCAACAGAAGGAACATTATAATTCCACAAGGAATTGGGTTGTGAAGTCATCCAAAGGTCGTCAGAATCAAGATAACGACCGGTGGAATCAGGAGCGGCGGAGGAACTAGAACTATCGGAATACTCAGGGAAAAAAACCAGGGAGCCAAGTGTTTCCTCAAGATAACGCCTGATAGCGAATTGCTCAATTTCATGTCCTAGAAAAATGAGTAAAAGTTAGTCATTAGAACATAATGATGGTATTCCAGAGGAAAGTAAATAGATTGGCTTATGAAAGGCGGGATTTGAGTGCAAAGGCATTGGAGGAAGATTCAGTTGTTTCACTCCGTGTTGTAAACCAGCCATAGCTAGAGCTGATGAGTTCGCCAGAATAGAGCACACGTCATAACTGCCTAAAAATAGGCCGGTGGAAGTTAGATACGCCATTTCCCGCACCACAATCTCAGGACGAGGGATCACGTATCCCAAACCCCATCGTAAGGGTATGCCCCATACATCCCCGGAAGAACCCCGTGGCTTAACAAAAAGATATCTTTTCTTCCAATCCACCACAAATGCCAAACGCCGGGGTATGTTGAAGCTTCTCTGTTGATCACGATGAACTAAACTAAAATAAGGAAGACCGTTGGGACACGGACGCAGGATGAAAGCCGCACATACCTGATACACAGTTAGGGGCACATTCACCCAGGTTACAACAGAGAATGAAGCCCACCAAATGACGAAATGAGTTAGGGGTCAATTGGCTGGGACAGATTTGCCAATACTGAAATAGCGATTGTATGAAAGGATGGAAGAGCATACGCAGACCACATAAACAGAGAATGAAGCCCACCAAATGACGAAATGAGTTAGGGGTCAATTGGCTGGGACAGATTTGCCAATACTGAAATAGCGATTGTATGAAAGGATGGAAGAGCATACGCAGACCACATCGAATTTGCTCAGAGTATAGAGTTAAGTAACCTAAAGGAGGCTCGAAAGCCCTATGAAAGGGACGAGGAACGATGATATCATATTCATTCGGATCAAAACCATATTCAAGCAACGTTCGAAAAATGGACTCTTGCGACTCAACATTTTGACAGGAACCTACTCTACTCCCTCCAATCATAGCTCCAACATTTAGGGCAGAAGTGTTAAAGATAGAAAGATTATCGGGAGTAAGATATGGTTCCCGACGGAGGAATGTGAGATGCAAGGAATCCACTATACTCGAGTCAGATCGAGATGCAGGTGCTCGATGCACAGCAGAAGAACCCTGAAAAATCAGGGACAAACCCCCAACTGAAGGCCTGACCCTCGATCGAGGAGAGGATCTTTCTAAAGATGGTGACGACACAAAGGTGAAAGGAGGCATTGTAACAAAAAGGGGAAAAGAAATAATTATACTTGCTATGCTAACATGCAAAACACACTGGGAACTATGAAGTAACAAAAGTAAGATTCTGCAGAGAGTGCTTTTGATTGAAAGAGATGAAGTGAGGAAAAGGTGAGAAAACAATTTATAGAAGCACCTGAAGACAACAGTAGGATACGTGTCAAAATAAAGATGACATTTGGACCCCTCAGAGTATACGCAAGCAAGGATAAAGACACGTTAGAAGAATGTCCGTAATAATGGTGGACATTCTCTAAAACCAGACCTAAAAAGCAGTGCAGAAAGTGACAAGAAAAGACAAAACTGCGGAATAAACAAAGAGAGGACAACAAACTCGCTTGATAATTCATAATTCAGCAAATACTCATACATTCCTTCAATGGAATAACAAACTTGTTCAAAAAACACAGTTACAAGTTAAAAGATAAAAGCAAAACAAGCTGGAGGACTAAACTAAAAACGACGTTCCGATGGGTGAGACAGAGAGGATGGAAAGCCAGAAGAAGATGCAGGGGAAGGAGCCCGACCCAATAACTTCTGATAGGCATCGTGAGCTTCTTGGGAGGAAGGAGGACGCATCATCAAGGCCTGAGGGTTTAACCTCCTCCAATTCTTAGGATGAGAAAACAGTCGGTCTTCACGACATTGATTTATGCAGCCCAGGTACCCGAGTATAAAGTTACCCAGTAAGTGACTCTTATGCCTCTGTTGGTACTTCTCCTCACAATGCCTCTGAACTTCATCTTTGGTGAGAAGAATGGCCCCGGATAGTTTATTTTCCAATATTTCGGAGTGATAAAACCCGAAGGAGGAGGAGGTGGCTTCTTCAGTTCTTCCTTGAGCTGATTATATTGGTTCTAAAGGGTAGAAACTTCCTTCTTCAAAGTACGCTCTAGCTCCCCCCACAAACTTTTCTCTGTCGATAGCACAAAGAGTTCATCCTTAAGCCTTTTGCACTCGAAGGTACGCTCGGATAGAATGTTGGTCGTTTCATCCAGCTTGGATGTCAACATTTGCTCCCTCACTAGACTTTGAGCAAATGCCTCCCGAAGGTTCTTCAACTCGTCCTCAGCCTTCTTCAAAGCCGCGTTCTGAGTAGCTAGCTCTTCCATGGACGATTGCCCGATAGCTTGAGCTGCATCCACCTCTCGCCAGATGGAAGGAATGATCTTGGGAACCTAGAAAGATATAAAGGATAAGTTCGTAACTGTGAAATCTAACAAGTATAACAAAGAAAGACGATCGAAAAAGTTTACCATGGCAATCATCAGCTCAGAAAAAAATCGAGCGGTGTGTTCATCATGCGGAGTTGACGCCGTGGTGGCATTCATATATCGAGTGATGACCTCAAAAGTTGTACTCATATCCGAGACACTTGGTCTTGTGCTGGATTCTGCTTTGGCCCCAGTAGTATGAATAAAGAAAGGGGAACCAGTTGGAGTAAAACGACTGAAGAAGGGCATCCCCTCGAAGTAAGGAGAAGACCTCGCAGAAGTATCGGCAAGAGCATCCGACGGCGCATTCCATACATGTTTTTTCACCAGAGATGGCAAAAGTTTGTCCAATAGCTCCAAGTTAACTGAGCGAGGAAGAGCAGAAGGAGAAGGATCGTAGGCATCGCCTTCGAAAACTCGACCCTCGGAGGAAAAGAAGTCATCAATGGATAGATCCTGATGAACCAAGGACGGATGCTTTTGAGCATCCGAGGGTGAATTACCTGCTTAAAAAGGATAAGTAAAGGTAAGCACATAAACTAAGCACATAGAGTAAAAATTAACACAAAGACAACGGTAAAATGGGTTAACCTGTTCGAACATCCTCGTCCCCGCTCTCGATCAGAATGACTTTCTCTGTGTTAGATGCAGAATAGTAAAGAAAATAAGTCACACGTCACAAAGAAAAAACAAAAAATAAAATCCTTGCTATATACCTGAGGAAGAAGGACCGAGGATGGCATCGTTTTCTTTGAGAACAACACTTGCTTCATTGGAAGGAAATGTGGGCAGTGACGAATCCTCCACAAACTGCGAGGGAAGGACAGAAGTCTCTTCCATAATTCTATCAGAATGGGTAGGAGACGAAGGCATGGAGGATGAGATATCATGAGTAGGGGGAGCCTCGGGCATCTCAGAAACAACTGTTGTATCCACGGTATCCCTTTCAAGGCCCTCATCACTGGCATCGAGCTCAGCGGATTTTTGTGAATCCACAACATGGGGTTCCTCAGGATCAGAATTCTTACTTGATGATTGAGAGTCATCGTCCGAGGGTATTTTAGCCTTTTTGGGTCCCTTACCCTTTGCACGAGAGGTAGCAGGGCGAGGGATATCAGCTATCTCTTTCTCATGCTCCTCCAAGTAGGACACTGCATAAGAGAAAGATAAGTAAAAAAAAATGCAAAGTATAGATGAAAAATGTATAAACATGAAGAGGGTCGGTTAACTCACCAAAAGTAGGACGGGCGTCATCGGAGAGGTGGATAAGTGTTTTCCCCACGAGGGAAGCATCCAAGGGAGCCACCATGTTAAGCCCAACAGTATCATATAAGGGCAGAAAATGAGCAGATTTCAGCAAGGCGGAGGCATCGAGAGCCAATGTAAAGGAGGTAGATGGATCCATCTTATACGAGGGGGCCTCGGGTTGACACCAAGTATAGGGAAAATCCCACTTGCCCACAATAGGTTTGATAAAGACGAATTTGTCCTTCCAACTGCTGTAGGACAAAGTGGTTCCTAC
The DNA here is from genome assembly GCA_948329865.1 of Linaria vulgaris. NCBI lineage: Eukaryota > Viridiplantae > Streptophyta > Magnoliopsida > Lamiales > Plantaginaceae > Linaria > Linaria vulgaris. The sequence goes on along the minus strand of OX415249.1, from coordinate 127,464,539 downwards.
GACTATCTTCTTCTCTTGGTCACGATGGGCAAAGAAGTACGATGGGTGACCCGTTGAAGAAACGTTAACAGTAAAAAGGGAAAAAAAAAACCTCCTCACAGTACACTCAACCCCCCTCGATCGACACCAGAATACAAAAGAAGCGAGGATGGTAAAGCTATTGGGTGTTAGCTGGCTAGGAAAGACATCACAAGCTTTGAATACCTCGCAGTAAAAGGGAGGGTAAAAGGACCGGAGACCCGCGCGTACCTGAATAAAGGGTAACATAGCCCTCGGGAGGAGTGTTTCCCCTATCGTCTTTTGAAGGAATTTGCTTGATGATGTTCAAGGAAGATACTCCGAAATCATGGAAGAAGTTATCAACTTCTTCTTCGGTAACCGTGCTCACAACGTGCTCTACTTCTTTGTAACGACGAATCCCCTTCGTCTTCACAGGGGCAGCAGAAGCGTCAACAGCGACGGATGACTTCCTTGACCTTTTAGAAACTCGCGCCGGTTCATCTTCCTTACCCACAGAAGCTTTACTCTTCCTCTTGCGACGGTAAGTTTCAATACCAGAGGGATTATTCTCCGGTAGCAGAGCCACCGTGACGGTGGTGGCATCCTCCGCAGCAGTCAAAAGGGTAGTCGGAGCAGCGGCAGACTCCATTGGAGGTGCAGGCAGAGCACCAGAAGCATCCACCAAGACGGTGGCTAGGGGGAGAGTAGCGGCGGAAGATTCACTGGCCATTATACAAGAGAAAGAAAGAAGAAGAACTTAGGGTTTTTTCTGCTTAAAATAGATGAAAAGCTTGAAGAAGAGAAGAACAGTGAGGAAGAATGATAGAAGAAGGGTGTTTATAAAGGTTCTCATCTGAGAAAGTGGGAAGTTAATGCACGCCTGCATTAAAGAGCACGACTCCCCACAAATGAAGGCCGTTACAAACCCTTGGGATTCTCTCATTAATGCGGAAATAATCCGTTCCCCACGTTCTCCGATGGCTATATTTCCGAGGACCACTTCACTATAAGTTCCTGTTGATTACCTATAATACACCAGGAACTGGGGGGACTGGTGTAAACCTAGGGAGAAAAATAGTGACCATCGGGACCTTGAGCCATCGAGGGACAAACAAAACGTTTGCCATCGAGGGAAAAGTAGAACGTTCATCACTGAAGGTTAAAGTTGCTTCTCAGCAAACTTTATCTCCGATGACATACGGATTACTACACTCACAGAGCATCCGATGCTAAAGGCACTACCAGTCTTGGATGACTTTACGATGCCTAATAATCGTCGATGCTTTAGCTAGTGAACAATCTTATAAACTGGAGGCTCTAAGCGTGTTCTCCCCGAGGGGTACCCCTTATAGTGATATATCGAAGAATATATCTT